>VBSM01000529.1:50543824-50557382 GCA_008086735.1 Cheirogaleus medius | reverse complement strand
GGATGAGGAAGATGCAAATGTTTTTTTGTTTTTTTTTTAAAAAGACAAGAAATCCAATAGAAAAATAAACGATTACACATGCACCCAAACAGCTAAAATTAAGGTGATTGATGCCAAGTGCTTGTGAAGATGTGGAGCAATTGGAACTCATACACACTGCTGGTAGAAATGTAAATAGGTATAACCACTTGGGAAACTGCTTGATAGTATCAACTACAGCTGAAAATATGCATACCATAATCTAGTGACTCTTTTCCTAAGCATATTCCTAACAGAAATATATTCATATTTACAACCTAAGGCATACATAAGAATATTCATAAAAGCATTATTTTTAATAGCTCCAAGCTTGAAACAACCCAACTGTCCATCTATATTAAAATGGGAAAATAACTTCTTTATTCATATATTGTAATATTATTCAGTAATGTTTATGAACTGTCCCTACATGCAAAACACATTTGAATCTAACATGCATAATGTTGAGTAAAAAAAGCTAGACACAAAAGAGTCCCTACTCTCTAATTCCATTTATATACATTTCAAAAATAGAGAGAACCAATTATTGGTGCTAGATGTCACTATGATGGTTACCTTAGGATTAAGGATTGGTTATAGGGGGATATTGGTGATGTTTGATAATTAAATTTATGAAATAAAAAGATTTTTAAATACAATATGAACAACTGATAGGCTAACAGCTACCTGATGCTTTTCTTTATTCTGGTTCACCAAAATAATCATTAGTGTATGTAGTGAACTAATAGTTTTCATTTATTTTTTACTATACAATTTTGTATTATTTTTACATACTGGGTTCATCCCCTTGAGAATTCTCTCCAGGCCAATGAAGGTATCCTATGAAACTTCTATGTATGGAATTACAAATTGCACCTCATCACCCTCATCCTTTTCCCACCAGTTTCTCTTCTTTTGATGTCTCTGATTTCTGACTCCCTGCTTAGAAATTTCAGGTTGGAGTCTCATCTATAACTTGTTTTATATTCTTAATTCTGGCTGGACACTTGGAAGACAGTCTCTTGCCTCAATCTTGGCCCCAGCTTAGACTTTCTGATTGCTAGTTACCAAAATAACAAACAATATTTACACGTATATCTATATTTATACCTATGTCCATGTCTATATTATATATCTATATCCTGCAGGCAAAAACTCCCTTAAGACTCAAGATATGGAAATGAAAATTTTTTTAGGAAGGTAGGCAATACTCTGTACCATTTTTTTGTTGTTGTTGTTTCTCTCTGTAATTAAGTTTTATTTTTCTCCTTATATGTAAGCTTCAAAGGTCTCACGTATAAATAATTTAAATCTTCCAAATTTTATCCTTAAAGTTTTGGCAGAGAAGAAGTTAACTGAATCTATTTTGGTCCTAATGCCAAATTCCTTCACCTGAGAGAGAATGTTATTGACTCAGTGGGGTCAAGTGTTGACCTTGCACCAGTCAGCTCAGAAAGGGCAGGAGAATGTAACTAGAATAAGGTTCCTGGATCCAAAAACCTGCCTGTATGTGGGGATGCTGTTGAGGAGGTGTTTGTCAAGAAAGGGAGAGCAACTGCTGTGTAGTTAGACACCCCAAATATGCTCTGCAGTTCTATACCCTACAGCCTATGAGTTGGTCCTCCTCATTCTTGGTCTCAGTTCCATATCCAAGAACTCCAACTAAGCGCAGTGTCTTTCTGCAGAAATTTACAAAAATACAAAATGAGGGAGCTGCAGAATTTATGCAACTTTTATATCCTCAGACACCTGAGGTACTGAGTATCATTTTTCAAAAATGATACAGTTGTTAAGATTTTGACTAAAAAGTATGGTCTCCAGCTTCAATTGAGCCTAGCATTTTTTTTTTACTTATTATTAATCATCTCCTTCTTCCATTTATTTTTCTTCTATATACTCTCTTACAGTTATTTCAAAAATCCACTATTCTGCTCACTTTACCCATTTGCCCACCACCTACATCACCATGTCATTTTCAGCAGACATAACTTTGCCTCTGACTTCATAGAGATGACTTAGCATATTGGGACTGATATTCTTTACCTTCCTGTGCCCACATCTGTGAGCACCTAAATATGTACAAATGCCAGTTTCCCTATTCAAAACCAAGCACAGTTTTTAGGCTCTTTGTCTGATATTTCTTCTATCCCCAGGTTAGAATTTATACCAATGATTCTTTCCTCTTCTTCACCTGCCTTTTCATTTGGTGTCTTATATGGCTCACACTGACCTTATTTTAATAACAAAATAAAAAATCTTCCAAACATTCTTAACTCTTTTTCCACATCTAGTTATTAATTTCTTTTTATCCTGAAATTCTTCCTTGCTAAGGACTTTCAAAAAATAATTTACATTTATGGTTTCTCCTCCTTTGCTTCCATACTATTCATTATGTCTGTGTAAAATATGATCCAAAACTTAGTAATTTACAACATCTAGAATGTTTAATCTGGAACTTGTAAAGGGCTCTATAGGGATAGCTCATCTCTGCTTCAAATATGTAAGCTGGAGCAGTTCTAAGGATAGGGACTAAAATAATTCAAAGGATTGCTCCCTTAAGCAGTTAGTGCTGGTGTTACAACTGAAATCAGCTGGTCAGCCAGAATATCTAAACTTGTACTTTCAGTGTTGCCTGGGCTTCCTTACTGTTTGGCTGGTAAGTTTCAAGAACCATAGAAAATGGGGAGGGAAAGGAACTAGGAGGAGAGGAGAGGAGAGGAGAGGGGAGGGGAGGGGAGGAGAGGGGAGGAAAACATTTATTTCCTTTTATTATATATACTTGGAAGTAACACAATATCACTTCTGTTGCATTCTGTTCATTGAGGCAGTCACAAAGCCCTACTCAGGTTCAAAAACATAGCAAACAGATTCCACCTATGATGGGCTATAGCAAGATTCTGGAAGAAGATTTGGGATCAGAAATGTTGCTGTGTCCACTCTTGGTAAAAAAAAATGTATTAAAATTTTTCATTTTACTTTAACCCTCTGCAATCTGATTATAGTCCTCAACATTACAATGAAACTTTTCTGCAAATATCACAAATGACTCAATAATTGCCAAATCACGTTATTTATTTTGTACTAATCTTATTTTACTTATAGCTGCAATGTTTGGCATGGTTTACTACCTCCTTCTTCTTGATATACTTCCATCTTGGCTTAGTTGTCATCAGTATCTCCTTACTTCCCTTGTACTATCTAGCTGTCCCTTCCCAGTCTCTACAAGTACAACTTCTTCTACCTATACTTTATATTTTGATGTTTCCTAATGTTCCACTCTTGCTGTGTTCTCATTATTTGATCTGATCTCTAAGGTCAATCTCACATGATCTCATAACTTTATTATATGTAGGTGACCCATGAATGTCCTAAACTTCAAATTGAAACCAGTGTAACCAATTGCATAATAGACATCTATGATTTTATGTTCCACAGGCAACTCAAACTCCGCTTCTTCAAAACTAACCTTATCATCTTCACTTAATCCTCCCCAACATCCCCCTGATCTTCCCTTCACTTGTCCCCAACAGTGCTTACTGTCAGACTTGCTATCCCAATAAAGTCATTGTTGTGGAAGCTGGATGTCTCTCTTGATTCCTTGCTTTCCTGAGTTGCAACATTATATTGGTAACAATGCTCCATTATTTACAGCTTCTTATAAGTTCATAGTTACTTTTTTGTCTGTTTCTCTGGTTGACTTGGTTTAAGCCTTTATCATTTCTCTCATAGACCACTGAAATAGTCTTAACTGTTTTTCTTATTGTGCCCTCCAATGTACCCTCCATATAGCAAGCAGAATGATCATTTTAAGATGCGTAGGGTATTGTAGTGCTCTTCTGGGTAAAATTCTTCAGTGACTTCCCATTGTATACCTCACTATGAAATCTAAAGTCCTTACACATCATAACATATTTTTAAGCTGTGGCTCTGATTTCTTCTGTTTAAATATGATTTTTAATCTAGCCAGGGTAACAGCAGTGGCTACCATTTACAATGTACAATGTATAGACTGCATTCATTACCTCATCTAAGCTTTATAACATTCCTTTATATTAGGAATTAATATTTATAGATATGTAATATATAATTATAATGTATATTTCAGAATTAATTAATCATTATAATGATTACAATTTCACTGGAGAAGAAATTGAGAATAAGAAAAGTAAAGTTACTAGCTTATAGTCACACAATTAGTTAGTAGCATAGCTGGGTGGTGTTCAAATACAAGTCAGCCTACTGCTAGAGCCCAGAATCCTAAGCTCTGCATTATGGCCACAATGAACTACTTGAAGTTCTCTGTATGTGCTATGAATTTTAATCCAGTCATTATTTGTATTTAGGTTACAGGAGAGAACTGAATCACATTTCTTTTTAGTTTCCATATCTTGTATTGAAAGAAAAATTGTCACTCAATATTTTATCATATTGTTGACAGTAGATCTAAACCTTACAAGTGAGAAGTGAATTAGAAGGTCTTCTTTGCATTTTCACTATATTTAATGCTGGAAACCTTGAATATAAACTTGAATTTTCCCTGACAATTAGTTGATGTTTTCCCAACCTTTACAATGAAGTAAACAGTACCTGATGCACTGTAAAGATTTTTTTCTTCAATAACTAAACCAAAGCACGAGAGTTTTCAAGATGACAATTACAAAGTCATGAAATTTATTTATTTTGCTCCTGGGGGAGACAGACTCATAGCAAGCTTCTTACACAGAGACAGAAAAACAATGCATTATTTGTTGTAACTGAAGGTGGTGGAGTGATTTGAAAACATGCACGTAGCTAGGGGATACATATTTATGCTATTTGGAGGATACTGCATGTCATTTTGTCAGAGAAACTAGACTTAAATGGATACTGCTATGGTTTGGGTATGGTTTGTCCCTACCAAAACTCATAATGAAATTCAGTGTTTGTGGGTAGGGTCTTGTGGGAAGTGTTTAGGTCATAGGGGTGGATCCCTCATGAATAGAAGAATGCTCTGTTGCCAGGTGAATTCTCACTCTTACGTGAATGAGTTAGTTCCAGGCAGAGTAGGTTGTTAAAAAGAGTCTAACTTCCTTGGTTTCACTCTCTTGTGTCCTGTCTCACCCTGTGATCTCCTCCATGTGTCTACTTCCCTTTCGATTTATTCTACCATGTTATGATGAAGCACAAAAGCCCTTGCCAGAAGCCAGGGCCATACCCTTGAACTTCTCAGCCTGCAGAACTATGAGCTAAATAAACCTCTTTTCTTTATAAATTATCTAGTCTCAGGTATTATTTTATAACAGCACAAAATGGCCTAAGACTGATACAATAAGAAATCTCTGCAAATTTTCTCCTGACTATTTCTGCAATTGCAACAGTAGTTCAAATGCCTATGTTCAATTCAGAAATGTACATGTATCTGCACGAGAAATATTGAGTTATGTATATGTTCATCTTCTGTTTGTCCTTTTTAACACATATTAAAGTAACTTCCTTATGCTTTGTTCTTGACTAGATAAATGAATCCGTAATCGGCCTTTGCACAGTAAAAATGAGCAGTAAGAAAAAATTCACATTAAATCTTAATCTGAATTATGTTCTGCTTTTCTAGCTTAGCACTGGAGCACCTTCCTTTGTCTGATAATGTCTTGCATATCTGCTTATGTTGTTAACAGTTCTTTCTCTAGCCTCAGTGATAAAAGCATGTGTATTTTATGTTCAGAGTTTTTAGCCCATTTTTAAAGATATAAAATAATCTTTTTCCTTGTAAAAATGGGCAAAATCAATTAACCTCACTGAACTTCAATTTGCTTCACTGTAACATGGAGTAATAATAGCAACCTCATAGGTTTGGACGAATATCAAGAGATATTGCTCTTAAGCTATGATTTGTCTCCCCAGCAATCCCATCTTTAAGAAAGATTCTTGTTTAAAAGCTATTTTTTCCTGGCCAGGCATAGTGGCTCACACCTGTAATCCTAGCACTTTGGAAGGCTGAGGCAGGAGGATCGCTTGAGGTCAGGAGTTCAAGACCACCCTGAGCAACACAGAAAGACTCTCTCTCTACAAAAAAAAAACAAAAACAAAAAAAACCAAAAATTAGCTGGGCGTCATGGTGTGTGCCTATAGTCCCAGCTACTCAGAAGGCTGAGACAGGAGGGTTACTTGGGCCCAGGAGTTTGAGATTACAGTGAGCTATGATGATGTCACTGCACTCTAGCCTGGGCAACAGAGCAAACCCTGTCTCAAAAAACAAAACAAAACTATTTTTATGTTGAACAAATTGAAAATATTTGCAACATTTTTAAAGATTGTGAAGTTAAATTTATTTAGTAGTAAGAAGACATTTCACATCATTTTCTCATCTGTAAAGTGGGGCTAATAACAATATCTAACTCATAATATTGTTGAAGGGATTTATTAAAAAATAATGTACAAATCCCTAAGAAAAGCATAGGGCATATGGGAAGTACCTAGTAAATATACTGTTATTATTAACATTGTATAACCAAGGTCCACAAGCAGGCATTTAGAGGCTACAGGGACCAATACAGAAAATAATCTGTTGTTCTCATTACATGGGGTTAGTTGGTTTTCCCTAGCGAACATGCTCCAAGGTATTGGATATGAACGCGGACTTAAGATTTGGCTTGCATACATAAAGAAACATTTCCTCTTTTCCATTCCCTCTATTCACTCCATAAATTCATTTTATAAATTTCCCAGATGTGATATTTAATGTGTCAGCCCAGTAAGCTTGAACTTGTAAGAAAAATAGAATTTCTCAATTACAAGAAGACAATTCAACATCGAAAAGACTTGATAAAGACAAAGAACTACAAGGATTATTTCTCTATAATTATAAGTGCTATTACTTATGTACTATATACTGTACTAAGTGCTTTAACAATATTGACTAATTTAGTTATAATAAGACATGATTGTGGTAGCATCTATTATTATTTCCATTTTATTGTATATACGTGAAAAATTGAGCAAATTTTTCAAGATCACATCACTAATATAGCTGAAGTTAATTGGAACGTATACAGTCTGGGTCCAGAGCCTTTCTTGTTAACCACTACATAAGATTTTTCTAGAAACTTTTGATGTTTTCTTTTATATAGCTTCTTTTTGCATTCTGATCAATCAACATTCTACCTTTTGGTCTCTTTCCTTACAAGACTCATGCCATGGACTCATTCTCATTGTAAGAACATTAACTTTACTCTCTTCCTTACTTGGTTAGGAGAGTGTGGTTAGTGGAAATCACCTAGGTCTGAGAATTAAAATTTTAATACTGTTTTATTTTCTGTGTGAACTCTACTTATTATACCATTTTCTATAATGTAATATATTTTATGTATCTTACAAGAGAAGATCTATGGCTATGTAAATTTGGGAAAAGCTAAGCTAAACAAACTTAAGTAGAATTTTTAAATTAGGTGTCTCAAAATTTTAATGTGTTATATGTATTGGGATTCTTCACATAGCGATATATCAAACATTATTTCACAAAATTATTTTTATTAGAACTTTTTATACAGAAAATCTTATACAACCAATGCTTTGAAAAAATATTTTGGAAATTCTTTATAACTTATTTTGCTTGAGAGCCATATTTTATTATTTTTATGAAGAGGTTTTTTGATGATTTCACTTAGACAAAAATCCTGTAGTTACGAAAAATATGAAAAATAGTTTGTATTTACATTCACTTTAATTCATTATTGTGTCTTTGACCCATGATCTGATAAAAAATCTAAAAATGCTTTTCCTTAGGAAGAGGAAAGATAAATTAGAGAACCAGACTGAAATCCGTATTTAAACTAACATGGTGCATCCTTCTGAAAGTTTGTGTGTTATCTCTTAATGGCAGGAAATCTCTATTGCTCATCTTTGTATCCCTTGTGGTTAGTAGAGTTGCATGCATAGAATAGTTCTGGATGAAATGAAACAAACATGGCAAACTTTTTCCAAGAAATTCCAAGTCAGAGTCTCTACGGAGAGCGTCACCAAGATTTCATTTCCAGAAACATTGCAATGCCCTTGTAATAAAAAATATAAAGATTTTAAGTCCAAGGAAAGAATGATGATCAAATACAGAAAAAATATGTTCATCAGTAAATAGAAAACAACTTTTGAAGATTTGAATATAAGTGTTTAAAGTGAAGTGTTTGGGGTTTGTAATTTTCCTGTGTTTTTCTAAAGTTACAAAATAATTTCCATTCAAAAATATTCAAAGAAGTCTTTAATTGTAGTGTGGTAATTTTTACAACTGAAATATCTCTTGAAATCTAGGAACTTCAGTCCATAGTACTGAATGCTTTGTATTGAATTTTGATAAGCAACATCAAAAATTTGTTTAACAAGCCATATTAGATGCCTACTGTGTAATCATCCACTCTTTGTCTCTCTTAAAGTTCATTAGTTCATAGGTCCTAGAGTTAGCAATCAACACCCTAATACCCAATCTTGTTAATTCACACTGTTATTGACATACCTTAGATTTTGTTAAAAAAAAAAAAAAGTTGTTTAGTCATTTGGTGAGCCATAGAAAGAGACAGAACATTAATTTTATTTATATATCATATCATTGCATAGTTATTCACATTATTACTAAAAGCATGGAGACCCCTAAATATCCTAATCTACTATCGCTAAAGCCATATGTATCAATGCTCAGTGTTTGAAAACTGAAACATTTGTGGCAAGTTCACCTTTACAGGTTATTATGAAAATGTGAGTGTTAAATCGTTGGGCAATAGGAGGCAGTGGGTCAAAAGTATTATATATAGCAGTACTCCCAGGGTGAATTAGCCTAGGTAGACAGTACTGCATACAAAAAGCGCTATTTATTTATACCTACAGGAGGTGCATATAGGGAACCTGTGGCCTCAAGGCTGCATGTGGCCCTCCAGATCTCCAAGTGCAGTCCCTCCAACAAATTGAATCCAAACTTCACAGAACAAATCCCTTTATTAAAAAAGTTTGTTATGTAAAATTTAGATTTAATCAAAAGGCTGCACTCAAGGATCCAGAAGGCCCCATGTGGCCCCAAGCCTGCAGGTTCCTCACCCCTGTGTGATATTTGAAGTCTGTCTCTGTTGCTTGCTAACATTCAGGCCCAGGCACTTCTATTTTAATACCATGTCTCAGCATACTGACTGGTTCTGTTATATTTAGATATGACTGATATAACTCTTCCACAATGGTAGAATATGAAATTCCTTGGATATATTACCTTGAGTTATATGTCCTTTTCTTCTCTCTCTCTTTTTCTCTCTCTCAGTTTGTCTGTCTTTTCCCACAGTAATGTAGCTATATGGCTGTTTAAAAATTTTTTTCTCAACAAATATTTTTTTCAATATGTAATTCTCTGGCTTTAAAACATTAAATGATGATGACATGTATTCAGACTTTAAATATCTAGCTGTAACCTATGTGTTACTGACTTACCAAGGTCTATAAAAATTTTAAATGCCCGGTAGATTCTTTTTCATTTTAATAGCAATTGTTAGATTTTAAAAATAAATTATCTGTTCTATATTTATATCATGAATGCCTCAGGACAAAAGTAAATCTTTTCCAAATGCAATCTGCCCGCTTAATAAAGATGGTATTTGTTTAAGATTCCTTTTTTATAGTCTTTCCAAAAATACCTCCTATGCACTCTTACACAGAAAGGTATTAGAAGATATCAGAATAAAGTGAAAAAGCCAGTAATGAATATGTAGAAGTTTATAATTATGACTTTAATTATAAACTATAATTCTAGAATTATACCCTATAATAAGATACACATATAGAAAAATACATATCAGAGTAAACTTTACTCTTTTTTTGAGATACAGAATTTGGACTTTATTTTGAAGGTAATGCAAAAACTAAAAAATTAAAACAAAACCAAAACAAGGTAGATACTACTGTTAATTTATAACATTTCTAATGTTTAATCAAGAATTAACACACAGGAAGCAGAACCAAATGGCCAAGAAAGTTTGCAACAGAAATAGACCCATGTGTGGTCCAGATACTGGAGCTATAGGACGGATCATAACATGTTATTAATATATTCATGGAAATAGAGCAAAATGTGAAGAGAGAAAATTGGTCAATGTGAAAAAAAGAATCCTATGAAAATAATGTATGTGAGAAATTTAATAATGGAAAGAAAAACTTGATAGATATGTTATAATACCACATTAGACTGTACAGAGAAGAATAGTAAATTAGAAGATAGGTCAACAAAAAGTTTGCAAACTGCTGCACAGAGAGAAAATAAACATGAAAATGAAAGTAGAATAATGAAAATATTTCATATAAATACAATTGGAGTCACAGAAGGAAGACACAAAGGGAGTGGGGAAGAAGTAGTATTTGAAAAAAAGTGGTTGACAATTTTCTAAAACTGACAAATGCATCAACTCAATGTGATGCAAGAATTTCTATGAACTCTAAGAATAAGTGTGACGAAGACCACTCCTAGTGACATAAAGGTAAAATCTGATTAAAAATAGAAAGAAAATTGAAAACCTTAATAGAAAACAGAAAAAAAGACATACTTTGAAAGGAATATCAATGGGACTGACAGCTGACTCATCAATAGAAATGATAAAACCAAAGACAAGAGATTGCATTGTTACAATGTTGAAAAGAAGTAACTGCCAACCTCAGATTCTACACAGAACAAAATTATTTATTAGCTAGTAGTGTAAAGTCATTTTTAGAGAAAGATTGAGATAATTTATTGTCAACAGGCATGTACTTCAAAAAATATTAAAGACAATTATCTCAAATGGAATCACAGAAATGCAGAAAGACAAAAAAAGCATCAGAAATGGTAAATAATGGAAAACACTACTTGAATTTTGAGTATACGTCGGGATCTAGTCAGGAGACAGAAACCAAACCAATTCTTAGAAAGAGAAAATTTAATGTAAAGAATTTTTCACCAGTTAAAGATGCCTAACTACTAAAGGGGGTGAAAGAAGACTCAAGCTGCAGACCGGTACAGGTCCGTGGCCTGTTAGGGACAGGGCCTCAGAGGTTCCCCCTGTGGAAATATTGTCTTCCATACACTGAGCTCCATACACTGAGCTCCACTTCCTGCCCTACACCCCACCCTGTGCGTGGAAAAA
This sequence comes from Cheirogaleus medius, assembly GCA_008086735.1. Classification (NCBI taxonomy): domain Eukaryota; kingdom Metazoa; phylum Chordata; class Mammalia; order Primates; family Cheirogaleidae; genus Cheirogaleus; species Cheirogaleus medius. The sequence continues at coordinate 50,546,244 of VBSM01000529.1, read as the reverse complement.
TGAAACTAGTCCCTAGTGCTAAAAAGGATGGGAACCTCTGCTAAGAGTCCGTTAGGAAGTAGCATGTGCACAGAAACATAAAACATCTGATATTTCTAGTCTGAGAGAATGGACGATAAAGGAACCAAGGACTCAAGAGACAATTTCCGCCCAGGAAAGACTTCTTTAAAGAGAGTATGGTTACCACTGAAATATGCTGCCTCATAGCTGTAAAGAAAGATGGCAGAAGGAACAGGCCAGAACTGGTCTTTGGAAATGTTCTGCCGTTGCTAGGAAGTGTGGGCAGGCTGGAGCTGACACATGGAAAACAGGGCCGGCTACTGGTTGCTTGGGGGTGTGGCCAGAGCTGCTGTGTAAGGAGTGCACTGGACCCTCTTGGAAGCTGTCACTGTTTGTGGAAAAATGGGCTTTGCTAGGGCTACTGAAAAAGCCCAACTGGAGCTCTTAGACATGGCCGCTGGGTGAGGAAAGCAAGGCTTAAAGGTGTGGTCGAAACTGGTCTGTGAGGTTTGCAGGGCACTCATGTTTACTAAAAACTATGGAGGACACTACCCAGAAGGAAAGTGTCTTCTTGCTGTTATTGTCTTCCATTGTCACTACAGTGCCCTCTATTGATAAAGTCTAACATTGCTCCAGATGGCAAGCAGAAACCTTCAGAGGGTGCATTATGAGAAGGGAGGCAAAGAGTAGTGGATTTGGGGCTAAGAAACAATAACTTGATAATTGGCTCACTGATGATATGTCTTGTGTAGTTTAATAATATGTGTAACTGCAATGCATGCTAAAAATAGTGTAAAAGTTGGGAGTGATGTAAAAGAGTTATTGTTCTAAGGTCTTTACTTTATCCACACAATGGAAAATTTACTAATTTAGGGTAGAATGTACCAACTCAAGGATATTTATTGTTATCTCTAAGGAAACCATTAAAGGATAGTAAAAGACAGTGTGACTAACAAGCTCAATAGGGAAACAGATAGTAAAACACGCTTGATCCAACAAATGGAAGATAAGAAAGATATAGAAAAAGAAAAAGAAGATATGGAGCAAAGAACAAAAAATAATATGGTATATTAAAATCCAAATTAGTCAGAATCCAAACATCCAGTTAAGATGAAAGGTTGTAATATGGAATGAAAATTATAAAGACAGAGTAAAAAAGTAAAGTAAGAAAGTAAAATAATGATAAAAAGATACAGTAAAAGCTATAACGAAGAGAAAGCCAGGGAAGCTATACTAATAGCAAACAACTTGGACTTGAAGGCAAGAAGTTAGTACTAGGGATAAAAGAGACTATTTTTTACAATAATAAAGTTATTAATTCAATAGAAACATACTATTCCATAATTTGTATGCAATTAATAACATGGATCCAAAATATCCATAGCAAAAGCTAGCAGAATTATAGGAGAAATAGGAAAATCTATAATTATAGCCAAGGATTTTATCATACCTATGTTACTAACTAGGAGAAAAACAGTCCAAAAAATCCATAAGGGATAGAAAATTTAGACACTATGATTAACATAATTTCCTAATTTACATGTTTAAAGTACAGAATTAACAAATGCAGAAAACATATTATATTCAAATACACATGAAACATTTACCAAAAATGATCAATTATTATGCATAAGGCAAGTCTCATGATAATTCTGAGAATTTGCTGACCACAGAGATCTTAAGCTAGTATTTGGCTAGAAAATCCCCAGATGCTTTGAAGTTAAGCCATACACTTGTAAGTAACCCATGGGTTATTTCAAAACAAAAATTAGAATATATTTTGAATAAATGTTATTAAAATGCTACTTATCAAAACATATGAGGAGCAGCTAAAGGGAAATGTTTCAATGTGTCTATACATTAAAAAATAAAAAAGCTGAATACTAATGACTATAAGCGTCCATCTCAAAAAACTAACAAAAAGAAAAAAGATATTCCCAAAATATGGAAAAAAGTAAATAATGACATTATAAGTAGAATTCAATGAAATAAAAACAGACATACAAAAAAGAGGTCAAAAAAGTTGATTCCTTATAAACATAAGTAAAATGTCTACTCTGTAGCAAGATTGACCAAGAAAAAAAGAGAATAAACAAAAACCAATTTTAGGAATAAAAAGGAAGAAATAATCACATATTGTACAGATAATAAAAAGATGAAAAGAGGCTATTATAAAAACTCTATACCAGCAAAACTAAACTTTCAATAAAATGGAATTTTTTTTAACAAAACAATTGAACAAAACTGAAATAAGAAATCTCAATCTCTTACGCTCTTAAAAAAATTTTTTTTTCCCATCGAATTTGTAACATTTTATTTTATTTATTTTTTTTTTGCCTTAATTTCTTTGATTTTTATATCTGTTACTCTTTTTTTTTATTTTTTTATTTTTTTTTATTTTTTATTTTTTTATTTTATTT
>VBSM01000529.1:50505665-50543724 GCA_008086735.1 Cheirogaleus medius | reverse complement strand
ATTTTTACCAAGGCCTGGGAAATTTTCCTCTATTATATCTTCGAATAGTTTCTCTTAAAAAAATTTAATCCATAACTAAACCCTTCTCACCAAGAAAAGTACACACCAAGATTGCCTCATCAGTGAATGAAACCAATTCTGTCATTTATGATGTAACAACTGTCTTACACAAACTTTCAGAGGAGAGAAAAAGAGATGATACTTCCTGAATTGTTTTATGAGATCAACATTGCATTGAAAGCAAAGGTTGAAAAGGGCATAATAAGAAAAATAAATTACAGACCAGTTGCAAAATTCCAAACAAAATATGAATAGAGGTAATTTAACAATATATAAAAAGAATGGCACATCATTACCAAGTTGAGTTACTTCCAAGAATACATGTTTAACTTAGCATTAGACAATTTATTGAAGTAATTCAACAAATTAGCAAAATGAAGGCAACAAAAACAAATGATTATATCAATAGATACAACAAAAGCACTTGATAAAATTTAAAACTTTTTCAAGGTAATATTGTTATCAAACTAAAAATAGGTGAGAAAGTTTTAAACCTAATAATCTATAAAAAATTTCTATAGCAAAAATTATATTTAATGGTGAATTATCAAAAATTTCTTTTGTATAGGTACAAGATAAACATATTCTGCTATCATCACATTTTATTCAACATTGAGCTAGAAAACAAGCCATTCCAATAAGATAAGAAACAAATAAAAGATAAAGAAAGAAAAAAGTAAAATCCTTATTATTCACAGGAGCCATGATTATGGATATAGAAAATCCAAAATGAACCACAAACAAACAATTGGAACAGTGAATAAATTCAGCAAGTCACTAGATACAAAGTCAATATAAAAGTCATTTGCATTTCTAATCACTATCAATAAATTAAAAATGGAATTGAATTAATTATATCTTTGAAAATTATTTTTAAAATATCAGATATCTAAGATTAAATCTAATGCAAGACCTTTACAGATAAAACTACAAAACACTGAGAAAAATCAAAGACCTAAAAAAAAAAAAGAATATTGAGTATCCATGGATAGGTAAATTCAATGTTGTAAGGGTCTTCTTTCTTCTCAAATTAATCTACAGATTCAATATGATCACAATTAAAATCTGAAGATGTTATCTTTTTAGTGGTTGTGGTAGAAACTGGCAAGCCAATTTTGAAATGTTTATGGAAATTTAAAAGGCCAAGAATAGCAAAGAAAATATTTTAAAAAGAACAAAATTGAGTGAGGATTTATACTATCACCTATAAACCTTATTAGAGTTACCATAATTAAAATAGTATGGTACTTGTGCAAGGAGAGAATAACAGACTGATGAAACAGAAAATCCAGAAACAAACCCACATATATATGCTCACTTTACAACAAAGGTGCCACTGCATTGCAATGAAGAAAGGATGATGGTATTTTAAATAACTGACGCTGGATTGATTGGCATAATCATAAAACAATAAAAAGCTCATTCTAATTCACATATATAAATAGAGATTTTATATGATTTGTAGAGCTAAATGTGAAATTTAAAACAATGAACTTTCTAGAAGCTATCATAAAAAACCTTTGTGCCTTGAGATTGGAAAATATTTAAAATATAGGAAACCAAAACATTTATCATGAAAGAAAAGAGAAAATTGGACTTCCTTAAATTTTTTAAAAAAATCTGTTCATCAAAGAACTCCAGTAATAGAGTGAACTCTCCAGCCACAGAATAAATAGCAATATTTGAAATGCAGATATTTTATAAAGGACTCAAATCCAGTATATATATGGAATTTGTATTAAGTCATAAAAAAGAGAGGACACAATAGAAATATTAGTGAAGGATCTGAACAAAAGGAATATATCAGATTGGCTATAAAGATATTGAAGGGTGTTCAACCTCATTAATCATTAAGAACATACAAAGTACACTTTCAATAAGATACCATTCCACACCACTTAGAATGGCTTAAAATTGATAATATCAACTGTTGGTGAAGATGTGGAGCAATTGCTATTCTCATACATTGCTAGTAAAAGTGCAAATTGGACAAACCACTTTAGAAAAGTATTTTGCAGTATCTACTAAAGCTGGAAATATGCATTTAACGGCCTTGCAATTCTAGAGTAGGTATAAACCTAACAAAAATGAGAACACAAGAATGTTCATAGCAGCATTACTCATAATAGTCCCAAGCTAGAAATAAATGTTATCAACATTTAACAGTAGAATGCATGTCAACAAAAGAATGAATAAAAATATTTTATATTGATGCAATCCAGAAGTAAAATGAACAAATCCCTGCTGCAGGCAGCAACATGAAAGAATCACAATATAATATTGAGAAAAGGAAACCAGGCACAGAAGAGAGTACATATAATCTTATTCGATGTATGTAAATTACAAGCACAAACAAAAATTAATTTATCATGTATTTCAGTCTGTTTTCTGCTGCTTTAACAGAATACCATAGACTGGGTAATTTATAAACAATAGAAGTTTATTTGGCTCATGGTTTTGGAGGCTGGAAATTGCAAGGGCATGGTGCCAGCATCTGGCAAGGATCTTTGTGCTACTTCATCTATGGCAGAAGGCTGAAGGGCAAGGCAGTGCAGGAAACGGAGAGAGGATGGGGACTGAACTTCATCCTTTTATCAGGAACCCACTTCTGCAATAACTAACCCACTTCCACAATAACAGCATTAATCCATTCATGAGAGCAGCGTCCTTACGAACTAATCACTTCTTAAAGGTCTCAACACTGTTACAATGGCAATTAAATTTCAACATGAGTTTTGGAGGGGACATTCTCATCATAGCATTATGATAGAAGTAAAAATACTGTTTTCTTAAGGTAGTTAAGGCATAGGCAAGGTTTTTAGGGTGCTGATATCTTGGCCTGAGTGGCTGTATTCACTTTGTGAAACTTTATTGAGTGGTATGCCAAAGTTTTATGAAATTTTTATGCTATACTTAAAACATTAAAACAATAAAAATAATGTCAACAGTAATAAATAAGACTATCATTTATTGATCACATATTCTAAGTTAAAGATAGAGTCCTTTTTAGGTCATTGTTTTATTTAATTCTCACATCAGTCTCATGAGGATATTATATTCGTTATGCTAATAATGAATTGATACTAGAAACATTAAACGACTTGCTTGTCAATGGTAGAGCTGGGATTAAAACCCAGGTCTACTGGCCTGGCGCGGTGGCTCATGCCTGTAATCCTAGCACTCTGGGAGGCTGAGGCGGGAGGATCGCTTGAGATTAGGAGTTCGAGACCAGCCTGAGCAAGAGTGAGACCCCATCTCTACTAAGAATAGAAATAAATTAGCTGGACAACTAAACATATATAGAAAACATTAGCTGGGCATGGTGGCTCATGCCTATCGTCCCAGCTACTCAGGAGGCTGAGGCAGAAGGATCACTTGAGCCTAGGAGTTTGAGGTTGCTGTGAACTAGGCTGACGCCATGGACTCTGGCCCGGGGAACAGAGTGAGACTGTGTCTCAAAAAAACAAAAACCAAAAAACAAAACAATAACAACAAAAAACAACACCAGGTCTACTTACATCAGAGGGTATGTCACTAAATCACTTCATAATACTGTTCCCAAATGCTATGTTCTGTTGCACCCATTAAAGGAAACAGCTGTGCTGAAGGTCTGCCTGTCTTGGTATAGAAGATACAAGTGAGAAGTGTGATAAAGCATTGAGGCTAGAATAATGGAGTATCGCTTGGGACTGATTCTGAGATCAAGTTATGAAACAAAGCAGAAAATATTAGCAGAATTACTGATAACTCTTCATTCTGATGAACTGAAGTCTGAAAGACTGTGCCATGCCATTGGTTATCTAAAATGTCAACTGGTCCCTCACACCATCCAAAAGGGCTTACTGAGTCACAGCAAGCAGGTTAATCCAAGAGGTATAAATAATGACAAGAAAGAGTCATTGAATGTTAATGGGACATTCACAGGAAGCACAAAGGTGAGGTATGGTGGGTTCTTCCATCTTTTTAGAGCACCCACTTATTTTCCTTGTGGTTCATGGAGTACCTAGAGTTTTGAGTGGTTTTATAGGTGGATGGTGGGAAAAGCAGGAAACAGAGAATATGGCTTTGCAAACTTTAAAATACATAATTATTCTAATCCACTTAGTTAAATTAATAAAAATATTTATCTTATTAATAAACCTCAAATAAATAATGTATCAGTGCATCCCAATCTTTTTCCCTATGTACTCTCAATGACAGAAGAGAGTGAGGGCAAACCCCCATGGTTCTGGGTGAATAGTTGAAATTAGCTGAAGCAAGCATAATGTTTCTTTGAAACTTGGTGCTTTACCTTAAAATTGTAGGCTTAGTTTTCAATCTGCCTCATAATACACCTATATTTGACTTAATAAAAAATAATGTTTTACATTACCTAAAACAGACTAAAATTGATGTTCCTAGGAAGTTGTGCCAACTACTGGAATACCTTCAAGTCTCCATGGCATATGCCCACATAACTGGAGAAGCATAGCTGCAAGAAAAAGCCTTTAAGCCATTAACTAGTAACTGTGAAAGCCCATGAGAACATTATTTGCCACCATTCTTACTATTATTTTTATCATAAGACCACTACTTTGGTAAGGACATTAGTTAGAAAGCCAATATGTAGCTGTGTTTTCTCTGGGGCATCTGCTCTAAGGGTTAGATGCAGTGTAATGAGAGCAGCTGCTTGTTTCAGGACCAGGCCATCCTGGGGTTTCTGTTCTTCCCTTGCTAAAGATTAGCACCAATACAGGTATTTGCCTTACTGCGTGTTGCCTGACAGTGGGATTCTGCCCATTGAAAACTTCAGTCTTTCTCAGCAAATCACTGAACACAGCATTTCTATCAAAGCCAAGAATGTCAGACACTACTTGAGAATTTAAGTACATATGTACCTGCCATGAATTATTTACTTGTCTACTGATCAATTTAACCATAAATATTATTATAATAAAAAGAGAAACTAATTAAAAATAAACTCACATGTGAATCAATAATCCTGCCAAAAATGATTCATGGAAACAGAACTGGGTGACTAATAAATCAATTAGATGTAGGTTTAGGGTCTCTCTTCTACCCTCATGCCAGAGAATACAAGAAATTGTTTAGTAGTATGAAGTAGATAATGCCATGTGACACAGGGGCATTTCAAGTCCTTTACTGGCCAGAAGAAAGCATCTTAAATATTTGGTGATTCTGTTATGGCTTCCTCTCCACACTCCAAATAGTCAATAGCCCAAAATAAAAAAATGCTAAAGCAGAAAGATCTATGCAGAAGATAGTTTACAATTTCAGATTAAGACTGGCACAAACTGCTCCTGGTTCAAATTTCTACTCTACCACTTCACTTACTGGCTATGTGAATTTTAGGAAGTAACTTTTCAGAATCTTGGTTTCCTCCTAGGTAAAATGAGAAATATAATAATACTTCACAAGGTAGTTCTAAGGATCAAATATGCTAGTATATGTAGAAGGCTTAGGGCAATGCATTTGTACAAGGTCTGTCTGGAAAGTATCCTGCCGTTGTTAATATAACAAGAACGGTTTGCGCGACATCGATGTAACCCGGCAGCCAAGGTGAGTGGACTGTAATGCACATGTGGGAACGAACAGTGACGACTGCACTGTACTAGTCTGTGGGTCGCTAGACATCGTGGTGTGAGCATGTGTACTGTGTGGCTGTCACATTCAAAGTGACTGAATCTGCATCATATTTTGTGTTAAGCTGGAACACTCCTCTGAGAAAACTCTTCAGATGAATCAGGCTTTCGGGGGTGATGCGGTGAGTGCAGTGCACATAAAAGAGTGGCACAAATGCTTCAAAGGCTACCAAGAATCTATTGAAAACGATCCGCGTTCTGGAAGGCCTGCAACCAACAGAGCACCTGAGAATGCTGAACGTGTGTGGGTGAGGTTAAGAGACGCTAGGAGAACTGTGTGAGTTCCCAACGTGCCTACTTGAAGGGGACTGAGGTGTCATTTTCCTATGTACAACGTTTCCTGTATCTTCTGTCTTAAATAAATATGTCTATTTTTCATATTATATGGCTGGATACTTTTAGGACAGACCTTGTACATGAAAGGTGGGGAGTAGAGTTTAGTGTTATGAGCACAGGTGCAGGAGACTGACCAGGATTAAGCACCAGGCTCTTATATTTACTGGTTGTGTGATCTTAGGCACGTTTCTTAAACTTTCTAAGCCTTAGTTTCCTTATCTCTGAAATAGGGATACTAAAACCTGTAATATTAACCACTTTGGTACCAGCATCGACTATACTCGACAGCCACAGATGAACGGGAGCATCGACTTTAACTGATAGCCGTGATATGAAGGCGCACAGCCAAGTGTCGACTTTAGTTGACAGCCAAAAGCTTTTACTTTTACAGCTTTTATCTCTGCAGTTGCAGTGTGTACGTTCAGCTAATAAGTTACTACGAATCTGTGACCTTTTAACAAATCCTTAGTAGGAGTTATTATAGTTATTTTCCTAAAGCTGCCTGTAAAGTAAAACACGCTTTCAGTGCTTTAAAGCTTTCCTCATCACACAAGAGCAAAACGGATTCGTGGTCAATGCACAACACAAACTATCGTGCAGACTCTGAGCGTTGGCTGTGGGCAAGATTTCACAGCCGGTGAGCGCGGTACTGAAGTGGTTAAATTGATAGATAGCATAGTGCTGACATACTGTAAGTACTTATTAATGGTAAATGGTACCTACTTGTGGCTTTATTTTTCTAAGTTTTCTCAATCTACATGCTTATTAATGGAATGTGACTAGGTAACCATTTTATTCTATTGATTTTACCTCAGTTATTACTGAGTCATAAAATACATGTATCTACAATTATTTAGCAATGAGTCAGTATGTGGACAAGAGTACCACTCTACTCTGTCAACACAGTGGCTAATGCTGAGTAATTGTTTGGGGACAAGGCTCAAGGCAAAGCGCTCTGGGGGACTGGGATGGGAAATTCAGAGGTAAACAGGCACTTGCTTCTGCGGAGTTAATGATGCATTTCATGAAATAAATCGTGGCTACATATAAATAAGAGAGAAATATAGTGAGTGGTCTCACAGATGATAAAAAGGTAAATTTTATCTGACTTACTGTTTAATGAGGGATGGCATGGAAAGCTCAGCAGAATTTTTAAGAACAGTGAAAACTGAAGTGCATTGTAGGTGAAGACAATGTGAGCAAAGATATAAAAGCAAGAAACTACAGGATATGCTCGTATTATAGAATGTGGAGTTTTGGCCCAAAGAGAAATTGTGTTCTGGGATCTTTAAGCAGTCCCAGTTCAGTTTTGCTGGAGCCCACAGTTGTATGTGTTTTTATGTGTATTTAAGTGAGAGCTGAAGCTGGAAAAGTAAATTGTAGGAAAATTAGGGAGGGCTTATTGCAATTCCAAGGGAATTTAGGCTTTTTTTTTTTGTAGGGGCTTTTTGAAAAAAATAATGTAAGCAAAGGGATGGCAAAACGGGTTCAGTGAAACATGACAGATATTTATGTAGTATGTACCTGGGACTATGCTAGGGACTGGGAATATAAAAGTAAATGAGACCTGAAACTTGTCCTCATTGTACTTATAGTGTAATAACAGAGACTGGCATATAAATAATAATTTCAAGTATCAGAGACTTCACTAATTATAAAAAAGCTATGAAATCTATTTGGAGGAGGGGGAGTATGTGTGTGAGGAGGGGGAAGGGATGTGAGAAGTTTAAAACAAGAAAGAAGTACTCTCCAGGCTAATGAGTTGAGGTAAGATAGGGCATACTAGGGAGGAGGAGACATTTGCAAAAGCATGAAAGTAGAACGTAACGAGTTGTCCTGTGAGAACTACCAGGAGTTCAATATTTCTGAGGCCTAAAAAATGTGTGTGTGTGTCTGTGTGTGTGAGAGAGACAGCATATGTACACATGTGGGAACGTGCATACATACGTGCATTGGGGAGGTTCAGCAAAGGTAAGATAGAGAAGTCACTGGAGAATAGTTGGGAATCCATACTGTGAAACTAAATTAAAAAATATAAAATGGATTATAGAATTATAAGCTTTTAACTTCATAAGCAGCATAGCATCTGGGTTAAAGCATGGTCTCTGGAGTCAGACTGCCTAGGTTGATAATACCAGCTCTACCATTTATTAACTCTGCGCCAAGCTACTCAAGCTTTGCTTACCTCAATTCTCATCTACGAGATGAAGGTAATACTGGTAAAATTATGTGTCACAATAATGACATAAATACATTTTGAGAAATGTGTCATTAGGTGATTTCATTATTGTATGAACATCATAGAGTACACTTACACAGACCTAGATGGTATAGCCCATTCCATTATATAGCTTCATTATAATCTTATGGCAACACCATCATATATGCAGTTCATCATTGATAGAAATTTTGGTATGTGGACCATGACTGAATTTGCTTCCTAGAGTGCATATGACGATTAACGCATTAATATTTTAGAGCACTTAGGGGAATATTTATTAGACAAAAAATTGAATAACTCAAATTGAGTATAGAATGTCTACTAGGTTGATAGGATCAGTGACTTGACTGTAGCTTAATCAGTAATATTGACCTATCTACCAAAAAAATACAAAAGAAGAGTTGTCAGCAAAAACACACAAAGTCTAGAGAAGCAGTGAGGATTGGCATTCACTGGTTATTGAAGTTGGAGGAATCCCAGTAATGGTAATACCCATGTAGCCACAGACAACAGATGTGTTAGAAACCACTCTATTATTTCTTTTTTTAAAATTTTTAATTTCAGAATATTATGAGGGTACAAACTCTCTGATTACATATTGTATATTGCCTTTCCACCACCTGAGTCAGAGCTACAAGTGTGCCCATCCCCCAGGCAGTGTGCACCTCACCCATTAGGTGTGAATTTACCCATTCCCTCCATCCCCCTCCTACCTGCCTGATACCCGATCAATGTTACTTCCATATGTGCACATAAGTGTTGATCAATTAATATCACTTTAATGGAGTGTACATGTGGTGCTTGTTTTTTCATTTTTGTGATACTTCACTTCAAAGAATGGGCTCCAGCTCCATCTAGGATAATACAAGAGCTATTAGATCATCATTGTTTTTTATGGCTGAGTAGTACTCCATGGTATACATATACCACATTTTATTAATCCACTAATGTATCGATGGGCACTTGAATTGTTTCCACATCTTTGCAATTGTGAATTGTGCTGCTATAAACATTTGAGTATAGATGTCTTTTTTATAGAATGTCTTTTTTTTCCTTTGGATAAATACTCAGTAATGAGATTGCTGGATCAAATGGCAAACTTTTCGTTCTTTGAGGTATCTCCATATTACTTTCCATAGAGGTTGTATTATTAATAATTTGCAGTCCCACCAGCAGTGTGTGAGTGTTCCTATCTCTCCTCATCCTCACCAACATTTGTTGTTTTGAAACTTTTTGATAAAAGCCAATCTCACTGGAGTTAAGTGATATCTCATTGTGGTTTTGATTTGCATTTCCATGATGATTAGAGATGTTGATCAATTTTTCATATGTTTCCTGGCCATTAGTCTATCTTCTTTTGAAAACTTTCTGTTCATGTCCTTTGCCCACTTTTTAATGGGGTTGTTTGATTTTTTCTTGTTGATTTTCCTGAGTTCTATATAGATTCTAGTTATTAGCCCTTTATCAGATGTGTAGCATGCAAATATTTTTTCCCATTCTGTAGGTTGTATGTTTGCTCTAATGATAGTTTCCTTGGCTGTGCAGAAGCTTTTTAATTTGATCAGGTCCCATTTATTTATTTTTGTTGTTGCTGTGATTACTTTGGGGTCTTCTTCAAATTCTTTGCCTAGGCGATGTCTATAAGAGTTTTTCCAGCATTTTTTTCTGGAATTCTTATGGTTTCATGTGTTAGGTTTAAGTCTGTTACCCTTTATGAGTTGATTTTTGTGAGAAGTGAGAGTTGTGGATCCTGTTTCAGTCTTCTACATGTGGCTATCCAATTTTACCAGCATCATTTAAACATATTTTTAGGTTAGAAAAATTCTGTTGGGAAAAAAATCAACAAAACTAAAAAGTTCTGCACACTTATTGCCCTGACTAAAGCATTATAAATGCTATCGATGTAACAAAAACATTCATATCCCCTTAATATAAAAATATTTTGGATATATTGGGTTAAATCAAATATATTATTAAAAAGGTTCTACACAACAAAAGAAATAATCAACAAAGTGAACAACCTGTAGAGCAGAAGAAAATATTCACAAACTAAGCATCTGACAAAGGACTAATATCCAGAATCCATAAGGAACTCAAACAACACAACAATAACAACAACAACAACAAAATAAACCCATTAAAAAGTGGACAAAGGAGATGAAAGAAAACATACAAATGGCCAAGGAGCATATGAAAAAATGTTCAATATCAGTAATCATTAGACAAATGCAAATTGAAACCACACTGAGGTACCATCTTATACCAGTCAGAATGGCTATTATTAAAAAGTAAAAAAAAAATAACAGATATTTGCAAGGATGTGAAGAAAGAGGAAGGCTTATACACTGCTGTTAGGAATGTAAATTAGCACAATGTCTGTGGACAATAGTGTGAAGATTTCTCAAAGAACTAAAAGTTGAACTACCTACCATTCAATCCAGCAATCATGGGCATCTACCCAAAGGAAAAGAAATAATTATATAAAAAAGACACCTGCACTTATATGTTTATTGCAGCACTATTCACAATAGCAAAGACATGGAATCAACAGAAGCATTCATCAACAGATGATTGCGTCAAAAAATATGGTCTCTATATGCAATGGAGTACTACTCACCCATAGAAAAGAATGAAATCATGCCTTTTGCAGCAACATGAATGGACCTGGAGGTCATTATATTAAGTGAAATAACTCAGAAACAAAAAGTCTAATACTGCATGTTGTCACTTATACATGGTACCTAAACAATGTGCACACATAGACATAGAGAATGGAATAATAGTCATTGGAGACTCAGAAGGCTGGAGGAGTGGGTAGGGGGCAAGGGATGATAGTGGGCATAATGTACACCATTTGGATCATGGCTACACTAAAAGCCCAGACTTCACTAGGAAATTATTCATGTAACAAAACTGCACTTGTACCTCCTAAATCTATAAAAAGAAAAAATAAATGCTGTGGAGGGGCACTCAATTGAGATTAGCAGGTGGGAGGAAGCAGAAGCCACTCTGCCTCTGGAAATGGCAGCAGCAGTAGCTCCAGCAATGCCAGTTGCAAATAGTAGCTCCGGAAGTAGTGGTGGTGTGTGAGAGCCACTCAGCTCCTGCTAATTAAAAGAGATGGCAATTTGAGGAATATCAGCTCCGTGGGAGTGATGGTAACTTCCTACATTTCTTAAACCTAAGGGTAATAACACAAACCCTTTTGTTCCTCCAGCCCTGCCAACACTTTTGTTGCCTAATATGATAAATTTAATTTCTGCCTACTTTAAAAACTTTGAATAGCTTTGGTCTTTCTGATTTGATGCTCTATCGAGGACTAATATATCTATACTTTGGGTAGCCAGGTTTTGGTGTTTTAATCCCACTCTCTCTTTGGGGATATGATGAAAGACTTCTTGAGAGACTGAATAGCTACTGCATTTATGACATCAAAGGCTTTTTTGTAGGTTAGAGAATTACAGCATAAGTTGAATTCAGTTTTGCCATGTCTCTGATAGTAAGGCAAAGAATGTAAAGGAGTAAGACCCTGAGAATGAGAATAATTACATTTGGCTGGATTTGATGAATTTGACAACTTTGAACCTCCATATTATCATGAGCTTCCCTTGACTGTAGGAACAGTTTTTTCTTCTCTATTTTAGGAAACTAGGTACCCCTTACTTGAAGAGCATCAATGACCTTATGTAATGATACCTAGTCCCCTCAATCTCCATCCCACTAACCTTCATTTCTATTTCGCTAGAATCAGATGCCTCAGATATCCGCCAGTGGAAAAGTATAAAGTCTCCCTTTGAGACTTTATACTTGTTCCACTGGAGGAGGAGATAACCTACCCACTAAAAGTATTGCAAGATTTTGACAATTTATATCAACAGAGACTGAGAAATATGTATGAAATTATACTCTGTGCTAGATCAAGGGGGATGCTATCACATTACATTGGGATGAATTTATTTATATGGCTGAATTTACCTGACAGTTATGTATTGAATTCTTTCCCTCCTCCCCAAATTCATATCTTGAAGTCCCAATCCCAGTACCTCAGAATGTAACCATATTTGGAGATAGAGCCTTTAAAGAGGTAATTAAGGTTAAATGAGGTCAAATAAGTGGTCCCTACTCTGTGTGACTGTATTTGAAAATAGGGTCTTTAAAGAGCTGATTAAGTTAAAAAGAGGCCTGTAGCATGAGGGTCTAATCCAACATGAGTGGTGTCTTGATAAGAAGAGGGAGATGCCAGGAATGCTGACACAGAGAGTCAAGGCCATATGAGGATATGAGGTGAATATCTGCAAACCAAAGAGAAAGGCTCAGGAGAAACCAAACCTCCTGACACCTTGATCCTGGACTCTGGCCTCCAGAACTGTGAGGAAATAAATTTCTGTTATTTTAAGTTACCTGATCTGTGGTATATTGTTATGGTAGCCTTAGCAAACTAATGTACCAGCACTCAGTAATTAATGTATTTGTACAAGTAGCTGGGGGAGGATTAAGCAATTTATTTGATTGACTTGAACCTTTTGAGCTCATTTTAAACCTCAACTCACTGATGACTAACATCTAATACCAGGATTTTCCTGGTATATTATAGAATGGTGGTCCTTTGGAGATGCAAATTAAAATCACCTGGAAGGCTTGTTAAACCAGATTACTGCATCCCACTCCTAAACTTTCTGATTCAATAGGTCTGGGTCCAGGGTAGGGAATTTGCATTTTAAGAAGTTCTCAAGTGATGCTGAGGCTGCTTGTCCAGGGGCTACAATTTGAGAATCACCTGCACAAGTACACGAGAATTTCTTTCACCAAGGAACTTCTCAGTCCTTGGTAGAGACAGCACCCACATCCACTAAAGATTTTACAGTGGATTTCCTCTAAAGACCAGGAATGATGGTTGCAACAAGCTTCTTAATTTCCATGGGAATAACAGGGTCCTGGAGTAGAGAAGGACTGGTAGTAGTACTGAAACACCATATAAAGTGTGGGGTATAGGAAAAACCAGAGAGCAATCAAAATGTCTGACCCAAAAAGAGTTTGGGCAGTGGCAAAAGAATCATAGTGTTCCTTGGAATAAAAGAGATCAACAGCCCACTAAAATATTACTTGATCTAAATAACATAAAAATAAAATTGTAGGTCTGGTGGTCAGAACTTTGACTTGAATTGTCACAATGGGTTTTTTTCTTAGTCCCAATACCTACGAAAACAGAGATCAAGAGTCACTTTATTGAAGGGGAAATCGAGTTTCCTTGCAATATTGCCACAAGTAATATTTTAAATCTTCAAATCTTTGCTAAAGAAATTGAGGAAATGGAGGGAAGTACCTAGACTGTGGGAGGATTACTAAACAATGGATGATTTGACATTAATCCCCAGGGACCTAAAATAACATTGTGGTTCAATAGTACAAATAAGGACTTATGAAGGTCAGGTGTTAAATCGAATTTTGGCCTAAGACCTTTTCAAAGTGAGCCCCAGTGATTATGCAGACATAATCTGTTCCTGAAAGTATAGTTGAAACAGACATTTTTGGCAACTAGTAAAATCCCACATTGGCTTCCTAACTTGTGCAGTAAAGTCTATTATTATAAAGGACCAAGTAGAAGCAACTGAAATGTCAATACCTACCAAAATAGAAAATCAAATGTAATACTGCATCTCTGGGGATATTTCAGGAAGCAATGCCACTATAAGAGATTTGAAAGATGCAAGGTAGTGATTCCTATAACATCTCCAGTTAATTTACTCTTTGACTTGTGAAAAAGACCTACAGGTCCCAGAGAATGGCTGTGTATTATCATAAACCTAACCAGGTGGTTACTCCAATTGCAGCTTCTGTTCCAGATCGAGCTGTTAATTGGAGCAAATCAACACAGCCGCTGGCATTTGGTACAGAATTATTGGGCTGAAAAATACTTTTCTAACACTATTTAGTGATGGCTAGGAGAAAGAGTTTGATTTCATCTGACAGTGGCAACTGTACACCTTTACTGTGCTATCTCAGAGGCATGTCAACTCTTTGATTGTTTGTCATGATATAGATCACAAGAATGTTGATCATTGTTTTACAAAATCATCTCACTGGTCCCCTGCATTGACGACATCATAATAATTGGACATCATTGCAAGAAGTCTCCTTAATGACTTGGTAAAACACCAAAATCCCAGTGTGGAAGATATATTCGTGAAAATTCTAGGGATTTAGTAAAGTTTGTTTGATTATAGTGATATGAGACATGAAGAAATTGGAAAAAGAATTTCACTCCTTATAAAATCTACTACTAAGAAAAAGGTATAACGTTTAGTAACCTATTGGGATTTTAGAAACAGCATATTGATAGGTGCTTCTTTGATCCAATTACTAAATAACCCATAAGCTTAACAGTTTTAAGAGGTGCCTAGAATAAGAGAAAAAATTGCAACAGATCCAGTATGCAATACATTTCCCTCCACTTGATTCATATGACACAAGATATTAGATGACACTGAAAATATATATGATATATAGGGATACTATTGATACAATTCCAGATAGGGGTTTTAGGAACAACCACAGGGTTTTGGGGACAAACCCACTTCCTTTTAAGAAAATAACTCTTCTCTTTTAGAATAACAATGCTTGCTATTGGCCACAATAAGGTTTGAGTCCCAGACCATGGGACATCAAGTGACAAGATTGGGTTTATCTGACCAATAGCTCAGTGAGTATACCAGCACATCATCACAAAGTGGAAGTAGATATACAAGATTGGGTATGAATAGGTCTCAAAGGCACAATTAAAGTGTATGACTTTGGATTATTATGGTAACTCTATTGTTTAATCTCTTTCAACCCACTTCTATGACCACCTAGAGCAGAGGTTGGCAAACTTTTTCTGTAAAGGTTTAGATAGTAAATATTTTAGGCTTGTGGGACTGTGGGACATAATGGTCTTGATAACACCTATTCAACTTTGCCATTATAGTGTGTAAACAGCCATAGAAAATATGTCAACAAATGAATGTAACTGCATTTCCATATATCTTTATTTATAAAGGCAGGCAGGTAGCTGGATTTGGCCCACAGGCCATAGGTTGCCAACCCCTGTCATAGAGAGTTCCTTACAACTAGTTGACTGAAGGAGAAAAATATTAGGCCTGGGCTTTCTAATTACACTGTACAATATGGGGCACTAGTGAGAAGACAACTACGGCAACATTACGGTCTTATTTAAGGAAATTCCCGAAAGATAGATGAGTAGGGAATTCTCTCAAAGAGCAGAAATTCAAACAGTATATCTAATTGACACTTTAATTGGGAGATGACGAACCTACATTGAATGGATCTACACTGTATGTATTTACCCTGGCTCATGGAGCATGGCTGACGGTTTGGCCATATGCTCAGGACTCAGAGAGAAAATATTGGCAAATCGTCAACAAAAAGGTGTCTGAATGAGGTATACGGATGGTCATCTCAAGACAGGCACAGATTATGATGCTGTTTGTGCTGCATGTGAATAACCAACAAAGGGCACTCTGAGAAGAGGAATGTCTCAACAGTCAGGGAAATAAGATAAAACTTTTTGTTGTAGACAGACAAGTCCAGTCAACCTCTTCAACTGCTATGTAGAGAGTTGAACTGTGTCCTACAAAAAGACATTACTAAGTTCCAGGACCTGGTACCTATAAATGTGACCTTATTTGGAAATAGGGTCTTTGAAGATGCAATTAGTTTAAGTAGCTCTAGATAAGATCATCCTGGGTTTAGGGTGGTTTCTAAATTCAATGGCTGGTATCTTTATAAGAGAAAGAAGAGGGAGAATTAACATCACTCTCAATTAAAATGTCAAAGACACATGGGGAAGACAGTCATTTGAAGATGGAAACAGAGATTGGAGTTATGCCAATGAATACCAGGGCTCCTGGCAGTCTCCAAAAGCCAGGAGAGAGGGATGGATCAGATTTTTTCTTAAGTCCCTCCAGTAGGAACCAGTGCTACCAACATCTTGACTACAGACATCTGGCCACCAGAACTGTGAAGGAACATATTTCTGTTGTTTTAGGCCACCCAGTTTATGATAATTTGTTATAAAAGCCCTAGGAAACTACTATAAAATGCTTTCTCAATGGCAAAGTGAATGTGGCATCAGGGGTTGAAGACTACATGTATGCACAATCACCAAGGCTAATCTGGCTACTGGTAGCAGATTGATTACATTGGACTCCTTCTCTCATGAAGTGGGCAGTGGTTTATCCCAACTGGTCAGACACTTATTCTTGATATGAATACACTTTTCAGACTTGCAAGACTTCCACATGTGGACTCATAGAACAACGGACTTATGGTCAAAAATGCCACAAAACATTGCTCCTGACAAAATAACTAATTTTACAGCAAAAGAAATGTGGCAATGGCATAAACCCATAGGATTCACTGTTTCTCAATTATCTTGTATCTAGCCTTATACGATATGGGAATGACCCGTTGACTAATCAGTTTTGGTGTCATGTAGGAGGTAAAACCTTGTGAGATTAGGTTGTTGTTCTGTAAAATCTGTAATAAGTTTTGAAACATGCTGCTGTTTCTTCCATGGACATTTTATAATAACACTTTAATAAAAAGAGTTGAGGAAAGGGATAGAAGAATTAAAGTTGACCAAGATTCTGTGAGGAGGAGTATCCTATATTGGATATGTTCAAATTTGATTTCAGTATATTTGCATCCAGGAAATTTCACAGGGACTCTTGCCTTAAAAAGAAAAATAATATTCCTACTTTTCATAGCTGTATAGCTCAGGTAATGAAAAGAAAACACTTTCAAAATAAAATTAGCATAATGTAGATTATGAGTACTGTTCTATCTAGCAAATATGAATCCCTATCAACATGAATTTAGAACCATTTCATTATTAATAGTTCTATAATATTAATAGCCTGTTCTGATTTGGTTAAATGATGAGTGCTTGGTAAAATACTATATTAGCAATCACATGCGCTAAGATGGCTTTTCAGTTTTCCTACTCCCACCTCTGGCACTACTATTCTTTTTATAGTCAAACTTTAATTGTTAATAGTTTTATATTTCTTTATCCTGGTATTCTTCTTTTTTATAAGTCACCCCACTGTTGTAATGTTGAAATGTAGGAAATTTTATTTTGAATTTTTATTGCACACTCTATCCTCATTGCTACAAATATAGCTACCTCCATTCTTGAAGACAATGATAGTTCAGATAGAGAATGATGAAGTACACACATTACCAGCATAAATATCACTTTTGAAAGTCATTGTGTTACATTGAATATAAAAGTGTTTCTAATCACAGCTATATTTCTTAGGAATGTGATTAGACTACAGAGACCAAAAATAATGATTTCCATAATTTGTCTAGAATTGGAATATAATAAAACATCCAATTTGTAAATTTACAAAAGCTACACATTCCAGAGTTATATAATAGAATTTCAAGCCAAAGAACAATACCATTTTTTAAACGAAGTTTTTAAAATGAGTGTATTATATGCTTCTTTGTATAGTGATATCACAATTAAAAAATATCATGGGAAAAAACTCTTATCAAGAATCATGAAATTTTTTTTAAAAAAAATAAAAAAAAAAAAGAATCATGCAATTGAGAAAAACATCATCAATCATGATAAGTGGAACTTCCTGAGACTCTAACCTCCACACAAAAACCCTTCAATGCTTCCCTGTGTATGTCAGGGCCCAGCTTAAGGTAAGTAGAACAATTTTTAAAAAGCCAATATAACATTTGTATTAGAACATTCTCCTCTATAATATTCTGCATTTTTCTCTCTATAATTCCTGGAGTACTAGTCTCAGAAATTGAAGTGCCTAATGCCTTGTGCCTCTACCTATTAAAATTAAGAAAGGTCTAATAATAGTAATCTACTCTAATGTATTGACTGGTCCCATAACTAAATCTCAATCTTCAGGCATTGTTACCTTATTTAAATAATAAATTATTTAAAGTAGAGTTACCTCATTTAAGTAGAGTTACCTTTTAACTCTAGTTTCTTCCAATTTTGTTAAGAAGTAAAAGTCTAGGCTATAGTAGAATCCCTATTCAATGAATGCTTTGTTTATTACTCTTTTCATCTCTGTGCACTTGATAAATTGTCATGAAGACTAATTCTGCAGGGGTTCTAATAAAGAAATCATTGTAGTGGACCAGTGTATTTGGAGAAGAAAACCGTTACTTACCCATCTCTTTACTCTGATGCTTTGGGGCATGGGTGTGAGGAGAGGGATGAGCAGATGAGTATGATTGGATAGTTGAACAAGTCATGTCATTTTTGCAACTAGCTGAAGTTTGGGAGGGGTTTTTAAGTGGGGGTTGTTCCATGTTCCAATGCCTGCTTAAGCTGTCAGTGCTTGCTTAAGCTCAAAGGTGGGCCAACTTCAGAGGCCCAAGGAAGTAGAGAAGGCTGTCTACAGTGGGTCAAGTCAAATTAGTGGTAGTTTTGTCCATATTGGTAAGTTAGGATAAACAGTTCAGCTAATTATTTATCAGACAAATAATGGGAATTAATGATCTGCATTGGGCTTTGTCATAGGTACACAAGGAGGTCATCTGGGAGTCATCTAAGTCATATGGGAAAGGATGGTTCTTTGCAGTCAGCCATTTCCTGAAATACAAAAATATAGAGGTATTTCGTAAACATTGATGTTTTACAGAAGCATAAAGCGCAGGTAAAGTTCAACACTGTCAGTCTTTAATATCTTCTTTAAGTGAAATAGTAAAAAGTTGGAAAGGTTACTAGCCCCTCTTTAAATGGTTACTCTACTGTGCAATCAGAGCTTTGCTACAAATCTCAGGTAAACCTACAGATCACCCACTCCCATGGCCAGCTGAATTGCACCAACTGTAATATCTGGAACCTGGGATGGTTAGGGAATTCCACCTTCAGACAAAGTCATCAAAACTTCAGGTGATACTTGGGTTATTCTGGACATTGTATTTAATAGAAAATAAAGGGAAAGAGAAACCTCTTTTCACTCTTTATCTCTTTAGTGTATTATAATTTCTTCTTCATTGAAATCAACTAATCATATATAAATAGAAAACAGCCTTCAATTTTGTCAGCTGTTTCCAATATAGGTTAATAATATTGATCTCTTAGCCTTGATGAGTAGGGCAGAAAGCTTGTGGAGGAAATATTTTGTCATATAGAAGTTAAATAATTTCAGGTTAGTGATTCTAAGATTTATTAATTTATTCATTCAGCCAACAAATAATTATCATGCACCTAATATGAGCCTGGCACTGGATAATGGCAGTACAAGTATGAATGGAAAGCTTTACCTGCTGGCCATGATTTTATAGTCTAGAAGAGAGGACTAACATTTTAAATTTGCTTATAACCCCATGCAACAAGTAGAGGTTACTGCAAAACTTTACTGAAATGCAGAACTATTACCAATAGTCCTCTAAAAGTATTAGGGACCTCCTAACACACAAGTGACATTTGAACAAAAAAAAAATGCTGAAAGATAAATGGAAATTAGCCAGACAGAAAGGGTGAGAGGACCTTCCAGGAAGTAGGAATAGCAGTTTTAGAGGCAAGAAAGCATATAAAGCATGTCATAATTGAAGACCTACTAGTTGTAGCGGGTGGACAGAGAGTGGATGTAGTAAAGAAACGGTGGCTATAGAGCAGAGCATTTCTCAAAGGATGACCTCAGAAACCCTGCTTCAGAATTACCTGGATTGGTAACAACACAGATTGATAGTATTTGATTGAAATCTACCATATGAGACTGTCAGTGGAGTAAGAATCTAAAATCTGTAATTTTAATAAACATTCCAGGGAAGTCTGATACACTCTGAAGTTTGATACTCAGTGCTGTAGAGGTTGGAAAATTTGGATGATGAGTTCATATTTATTAAACTATAGAGATTAAAGAGTACCCTGTAGATATTTGGGAAACAATGAAGGCTTTTAAGTTGGATTTGAATTGATAAGATTTTCCATACAGTAAGACCACTGGCTGCAGTGTAGGTGCCAAATGGGGAAACAATAATAACAATGACAATGAGTTAAGATGTGACTGCAGTCCAGGCAGAGGATGTTGTTGCAGGTTTGAATTACAGTAGAGAGGAAAAAGATTTGGATGATATTTAAAAGGTACAATTGGCCAAATATTGTGAACAACTGTGTGATTCTTGTGAACTTAGTGATTCTAAGATTTATTAATTTATTCATTCAGCCAACAAATAATTATCATGCACCTAATATGAGCCTGGCACTGGATAATGGCAGTACAAGTATGAATGGAAAGCTTTACCTGCTGGCCATGATTTTATAGTCTAGAAGAGAGGACTAACATTTTAAATTTGCTTATAACCCCATGCAACAAGTAGAGGTTACTGCAAAACTTTACTGAAATGCAGAACTATTACCAATAGTCCTCTAAAAGTATTAGGGACCTCCTAACACACAAGTGACATTTGAACAAAAAAAAAAATGCTGAAAGATAAATGGAAATTAGCCAGACAGAAAGGGTGAGAGGAAGATGAGTGAAGGAAGGAGCCTGGAATTACCATGAGGCTTTTTGCTTTGGTGGCTTGTATTTTATAAAGTGTGTGCATTAATCACACATTTGTGTGTGTTGTTAAATGCTTTACACACATCACCTCATTTAATACTTTCAATAGCTATGAAGAAGGGAAGATTTTTTTGTTTATGTTATCTCTCTTTTGCATGAAAGAGTCTTAGAAATGTTAGCAAAGTTGTCCTAGATACTGATTTTCTAGATTGTCTAATAATTAAGTACCAGTGACAGGATTCAAATGCAGGAAGGCTGAGTCCAGGCTTTGCACTCTTATCTACTATACTTACCATTTTCCATAGAATTAATCAAAACATAGTTTAGGAAGGAGGATTGCTATTGTTCTACTCCTGAACATATCATTGAAGTTTTCACTAAGGAAGCCTGTGGCGCCCTGGATTCTGTGCGACATTATCAAACTAGTAATAACAGTAGCTTGTTTCTCTGTACACTCGGGTCTTCACCTTGCTTCCGCATTAATTATACATTTCTCCCTTTTATGAGGTTTAGAATTGAGGATTAAAGAGCTGGCTTTTCTTTGAATAGTACAGTACAAAATAAATTGCTCTGTTTAGAATCACAATATTGACCACTACTTCTGTCCCTATGGAAAGTGCATAATTTCTCTTTAAAGTAGATGAGCTTTCAGTTAACAAATGATCTTTATAGGCTGTTTTGGGCAGGGAAAGTGAGATGCTGCTTATTTCCCTGCACCTACTGTAGAGTAAAAGGAGATCATGAAATTTATGTTCTGCATAGGAAATGAAGAGGAATTGGGAACTGGAAAGAAAGGAAGGAGAAAGCAGGGGAAGTGGGGACAAGGAGAGGCATATGAAAATATGAGGGAAAAGTTTCCAGTGCCGTGGGCAGCCAAAGAAAGAGAAATGTTGAATAAACAATTTTACCTTTGCCATACAATGCTGTTTTTAGCCCTTACCTGTCAGACCAAATGTTTTATACTGATAGTGACTTTCAAGAATGCCGTTGGGAATAAATAAAGAGAAAGAGACTATGTCCCATGTCAGTGTTTATTAGAGAGCATATTACTCTGTAAGAGGTGATCATTATCTCATAAACCCTCAAGAACTTAAAAAAAAAAAAACCATGAAGTAGTTTAGGAAATTTACATAAAATTGCTTAAAAGCCTGAATCTCAATTCTAGTGGGAAATCCAAAGCTTGCTCAGTGTTTTTATTTTTGTTTTTGATTTTAAATTTGAGCAAGATAATAAAGGAATGGGGGAATGGGGTAGGGAAAATAGAAAAAGAAGGGGAAGAGTGAGAGGTATTTGAGGGCAGGACGATTGAAAGGTGAGGAAGCAGCACAGGTGAGAGAGGTTTGAGGAAGTGATCCAAAGAAATGTGAAAACATCCAGGTATTGTGAATTAAATCTCTTCAAAGTTTTTATTAAGAGAATAAAAATCATCCCACTGATTTAATTTAATTTTGCATGCAGAAAATGCTCCTAGGGTTTCTTCTGTTTTGAACGGGTTAGGAATTTAGGAACTGTAGTCTCCAGATTCTCTTGACTCTAGGGCTTGTAATGCAATTTATGTTCTACCAATCATGCATTTGAGCATGATTTGGAAGGTGGAAGGGAGACAAAGCCATATTATTTTTTCTTTAGCAGTGGCAGGCAAATCCATGGGCTTCAGCAGATGTGAGACTTTTTTTGTTTTGTGGAGGTTTGGCTAGGATCACCAAGAATAGCTGTCTGCAGTTTCTTGTCCTGGTTGGCAGAACCTTGGTATCACCTGGTTCTCCACAATATACCTACGGTGGTGAATCTGAAAGCCAGTGGAAGTTCCCCCTGAGGTTTGCATCTTTAGTCCTTCCAATGGTTTCACGGGCAGTTAATTCCCTGTGTTGAATCCCTCTTTGCCAAAAATACTTAGAGTGATTTCTGTGTCCTGACTGAACCTTGGATTTGAGATTGATTATGTTTAACATTATCTAGAAGCTAGTAATAATTATGAAATCTTTCACCTTTTTGTCTCAACTACTTTTGCCCTCACCTATTCCACAATAAGACCTCTCTCCATTCTTCCTCATCACTCCCATAAGACTGTGATGATTTCCTCGTTTACCAACCTCTGGGACTTTACCATTGTTTTATATGGTCCTCCTTAGACACATAGCTCAGAGACATTTCCTAACATTTCAAATGTCACATTGGGTTTAAATGACATCATAATTGAGAATTTTGAGCTATCTGCTCTAGGATAAGATTTCTATTCTGATCTTTAATAGAAAATGCTTATTATGTTAAAATTGCTTTTTGGCCATCCAAAAGCAGATAGTTAAAATAAAAGTCATTCCAAGACTAAGTGGGCAGGTCATATTATTTTCTAAATTTCTATTGCTTGCATTTGTAACCTAAGGCAGGTCACTCATCTCTAAAATGTAGCTCTTCTATACAAGAAAAATAATTTATTGAAATTTTGGATAATATATGACAAATATAGCACTCTCCTTTAGAAATGTATAATAATATATTTGTATATTAATATAAATATTCTCTATGAGCATGCTCATCTAGTAAAAATCCAGATTTTATTTTTAACATAGAAAAGTTTACTTTTATAATCATAGCCTAAAACTCAAAGTTTTTATTAGTTGCATTCACCATCTTGTCTTTCTTTTATAAATAATTCTCAAAATAAACAACAAATGTCCATAGGAATTTAAGACTAAAGTATAATATTCATGACATTCTACACTTAAAATAAGGTTAAATCCTTTACTTATTTTCTAAAGGAATTCATTCTGTTATAGCCATGTTTTCGCTAAATAAGCCTATCTTCTTAGGCAATTCATAATAGCTAATTTTCCCCATCAATGATTCTATCTTTCTCATGTGCATAAATTATGGCTGATGTTCTAAGCAGTGGGTGACAAGAAGTGTGATGAAAACAATAGTGAGAAATAAAATATCATAGGGATTTTGTGTTATTAAATATCTCCAAGCTTCCTAAATGGAGAATAAAATAAAATAAAATAGAATAGAATAAGTCGGCTTATGCTGTTGTAATAAATAACTCTAGTTGTCACTGATTTAAAATCTGTGGTTTTATTTCTTGTTTATGCTACACATTCATTGTAGGTCAGCAAAGAGCTCTCTTCATCACAGTGTCTCACAGAGGGTGGAGGAGTATCGTCTCAAATGCAGTAAGTTGCCATGCCAGAGTGACAGGAGGGCTCTCACAATCTCACCTAGGCAATTAAGTGCTATGGCTCTGGATTGGCTGATGTCACTCTCCCTCACATGCATTGGACAAGGCTAGTCACATGGTCCTTCCTAGTCTCAAATTGTACCTAGAAGATAGATGGAAGAAAACTCAAAATATTTGGCACACAATACAATTCACGACTACTATTGAAATTGAAGGAGGTGATCAATTCTACAAGGTTTTTATGAATGGTATTATTTGGGTTACACAATCCTTTTGGGTCATACTCACATGTGATATTTTTGTTGTACCTAACATGAAGCAACTTAAAGTACTCAGCGTCTTTTATTTGGGAGATGATCAATATCCACAGGTATTCTTTAATGGGACTGCTTTTATAGCTATTGCATCCTGTGCTCTCATTTTAAGATTATTCATGTATTTACTGAATGCCCAATATACATAGAGTACTCAGAGAATATGAATGTCAATCAGTCAAGCTTTGTACACTCAGGGAACTTATATTGTACTGAAAGAAAAAAGACATACATACTTATTATAGAAGTTATAAAACAATATATGAGAGTTTGAAGGAGGAAAAGCTTACTGTGGGCTGGGCAGGGAACTGGTAGTAGAAAGCATCAAATTTTGTTGGCTCGTGAAGAATGAGTGGCAACTGAACATTTGTAGAGGGAGGAAGTGAGCACTGGAGGGAAAGGAATAGAATGAACAAAGCTGTGGTGGTAGACCATGGTGGTCAGTAGAGAAACAGAATCGACCAGCAAAGAATGTGTGATGGGATGAAAGGAAGGAAAGAGAATATTGGAAGTGTAGTGAAAATATAGCAATAAAATAGATGAAGTTGCAAACATCCACTAAGAATTTCACCTGACACTATATGAATATGAAGTTTGGAACATGATCTAGGGAGTCCAGGTGTGCCAAGAGATGAAATAATACGTCTGTTTTCTGATATTTGATTGAAGAAATTAGGAAATTAAGCTGTGAATGAATTTTGAAACCAGTATTTTCAGGATAAAAATTCAAAATGAGGTAGGCAAAGATTAACTCTAGCACTTTTGACACACAAAGCTAACCAAAGTTAGACACAATTGGTTACCAAGTGGGACCAGGACTGTAGAGAACATAGTAATATAAATTCACTTAAACGTTCATTATTTTAGCAAGTATTTAAGAAACTCCATTTATCTACCAGGCACTGATTTAAAGGCTGATGAAATCTGTGGACAAGGGAGACTGAATTTATCAGGGAAGACTTTATATAACAAATAATGACAGTTAAGCATAATAACTGTTAAGAGAGAGAAATGCTATAGAAACATGTAGCCAGAGTACTTAACCTAATGGGAGAGGCAGAGCCGGCCTTTCTGGAGAGAAATAAGATTATTTTACATCTGTTCTAATGTTGTTTACATCCAAGTTTAATGATTATCATCTCGTCTCTATTGTCTATAGTGAGGGAAGGCAGGAGAGGTGTAGGTGGGAAGGCTAGAATACTAGAAAACAATTTTTATTTTACTAAGTGTATCAGTCAGGGTTCTTGATTACACACAATGGAAATCAAGTCTAGTTGATTAAAGCATAAAATGAATTTATTGGAAAGTTTTCAGGTAGCTCAGAAGATTAATAGCATGGCTGAAAAAACAGATGAATAAAAGGACACAAACGAGAAAGATTTTATAGCAAAACCCACAGCCAAAATCATGCTGTAGAACTAGCCTGATGGCAGCACCACTGCCCCTGGACCCAAGTCTCAGCAGCACACACTACTGTTACTGGTGTCCTGTAGGTGAAATGCAGGCGCTGGCCCCTAGACACTGCCTCAGCTAGCCCAATACGGCTGCCACTATAGCGAGGGACTCCAGAATGGATTCCTCACTCTTTCTAATTCTCTGTCACCATTCCTCCATTTAAAGTACAAATGTGTTGAATTTACTGTGTGGACAGACCCTAAGGTGGCTCCCACTCTCCCTGCCTCCTGGTTTTCACACCTTTGTGTAATTCCCTCTCCTTGAATACAGGCAGAACCTGAGACTTGCTTGTAAGGACTGGAATGGACACAAGTGACAAGATGTGTGTGATTACATGGGCATGATTGTGTTAAATAAGACTGTAATACTCGCTTTCCACAGAGACATCCTTTCTGACTGGCTCCAGTCTCCAGTTGACAGCCAGCAAGAGACTGAGGCTCTTAGGCCAACACTCCTCAAGTAACTGAATGCTGCCAATAACCACGTAAGCATGGAAACCTGTTCTACCTCAGTCGAGCCTCAGATGAGATGAGAGCTCTGGCTAGCAACTCGAGGTGTTGTGAGACCTTGAAACAGCACACCCAGGTCAGTGCTGCCCAGACTGCTGACCCTCAGAAACTGTGAAATAATATTTGGGTTTTGTTTTAAGCTACTAAATGTGTTGTTACTGCTATACAGCAATAGAACGCTAATACAGTTATTGAACCTAGACCTCAGAGGGCACTGAGCCCTAGCTGTGAGGGATGTGGGGAAAGTGAGCATCCTGACTTTTTAGCTTCTCAAATCCAGGAAGAAGTCTCAAAGGCTAGGAGCCCACTTGTATTTGCTTCCTACAGCCACCACAACAAATTACTACAAAGTTGGTGCGTTAAAGCAATATAAATTTACTCTTTAATAGTTCTGGAGGCCAGAAGTCCAAAATCAAGGTGTTAACAGGATCACACTCTTTTCAAAAGCTCTGCAGGGTAAAATTTGCCTCTTCCGGCTTCTGGTGGCTCCTGGCATTCACTGGCTTGTGGCAGCATCTCCAATCTTTGTATCTGTCTTTACATCACCTTCATTTCTGTGTATCTGTGTGTCTTCTTCTGTCTCTTCTAAGGCCACTTTCATTGAATTTAGGCTCCACTCTAATCCAGTATGATATCGTCTCAGTATTTACCTTAATTACTTTTATGTTAAATTTCCATAAACACAGATATGCTTCTTGACCATGAAGAGGTACATCAAAGGTATTGCCATTGTGATTAACTTACTATATCTTAATGTATTTAGTGAAATTTGACCTGGCAAAGCCATTGTCTTCAGTATGGCTTGAACTATTAATACTTACTTGCTTATAATTTAATCAAAATATACTTTGAGGGAATTTAGGGAAGATTTTATCCTTACAGGAGAAAAAAAATTAAATCTAACACCAAGCCCATGATTTCTCTATTTTAAAGTTCCCACCATTGTTCCCTCCTATGTTTATATGTGAAGAAAGAATCCATGTTAAACTCCACTGAAATAAAGAAGGGACTAAAACTGTACATTCACATCATTGTTACAAAGACCCTGAAAAAAATACTCTGAGTGAAGGAAGGAAATGGTACATTTTTCTTTGAATATGAAATTGCTTGAACTCTGAGGACATTTCCACTTGCCCTTTATTCAACTTCAAAAGCAAGAAGTTTTGCTGGAGCTTTTTGAAGTCAAGATTCTTTCACTTGTGATGTTGGGACCAGTGAGGCCATGTTTATTGTTTCAGTGGTTCAATCTAGATGCTGTTAGTAAGCCCCAATAAAGAACCTTCTGTATATTCAGATACTCTAACAATGCATAAAATTAAAAAAAAAAACTCTCTATAACATTTCTGTTTTCTACACGTTCAGCAGGAATTCTGGGTAGGAATAGTTTATAAAGAAAAAAATCATTTTGAATATGATTAAATATAAGACATAATAGCCATTTTTTGTGATTCAAAACAGAATGTTTCAGAAATTCTACATAATGTTTTGTAAACACCTGGATATAAATCCAATTGTCATAGATTAATCTTACAAGAAGATAGTGATGATTGATATGAACAATCCCAAACTGCCAGCCACATACCTTGCCACCTCTTTTGATCTGACTTTATTTGCTACACATTCTCTTCATTTGGGAGTTGGGTATTACCTTCTACTCATGTAGCAAATTTTTGATGGTAATATTGACCTGAGGGTGATTAAATGTCAATCCCCTCCTTCATATAATGGCTGATTCTCTGCTTTTTAAGCATTAAATTAAGAAATACTTTATAATGTCCATCAGCATCACACTGAAACTCAATGGTATTGAACAGAATCATGACACAGCAAGGAACCTTGACAAACACAATTTTATATTTTCCATACAATCTTGAGAGTTTGTAGTTACCTTACTATCTATATAGTAAGCTGTTAAATAGCTCACAAATAAAGAAATAATATAATCTTGGATCATAGAAGTCAAAAATTTCATTGGCAATCTTCCAAGCATTGTGAAATCATATCAATATTAAATTTAAATATGATATTTGTCACCTGTTGATCACTAAGGTTGATTTAATATCAAGTTCTAGTTCAAGGTAGAGAAACCAAGCCCAAGATGCTGTCTCAAATATTTGGTTTAAATATAGACATAATGCTAACCTCCAAATCTATATTTGGACTCGTGTCAAATGTTCTTTAATATTCAACTTTCTTCTACTAGCAAGAAAATTTCACCAAAAGGATTATTCATAGATAAATCTAATCATTCAACCCAACAAAACTTAATACCATTCAAATTAGCTTCTTAGAAGTATGGATGTCTTCTTCGTTCATCTATTTATTTATTTTAAAGTTTTTATTCATTGGCCGCTAAAGGGTAGGCCCTGTGGTAGTGTGTTTTTCTTATATTAGTTGTCTTATTGCCCTTAGTCCCCATAATTCTTCAAAGTAGGTGGTATTTTCCTCATTTTACAGATGAGGAAAGTACACTCAGAGAGAGTATGTTGAATTCAGCAAATAAGTTATTTGACTTTACTGAAACATACTCTGTAGAGTTATGTAAAGTCAAAATTCACATAAAGTAAATAAATATTGAATAATAGGAACATTGTTTTGACAGCAAGTAAACTAACAGTGGACTAAGCAATTTGGAGTTTACTATTCTGTTATAATCAGATACTTGTAGATAGTCTATTGATATTGATTTAATAGCTCAAAGATACCAATATTTATGAAATCCTCTCGGTCCCCTGTCACTCTCAGCCCCAGCTACAAGCACTATGTTCATATTCCAGGAAGAAGAAAGAGGAAGGGCGTGGTGCCAATTGTACCAATCCAATCCCTCTTACCTGGAAAGCAAGAGCTTTCCCAGGAGCCATCCCAAAAGATTTCTGTTTACACATCAAGATCTATATCACATAACCTCTTTCTACTTGCAAGAGAATCTGAGAGAGTGAGTTTTCTTTTAGCCTCTTTGATAGAAACGGAAAGGGGAAAAAGGACAGGAGATGGATGCTGGATTTCTCACACAATACACCCAGAAATCCTCACAATTTGTTGCCTATATTTTTGTGGAGGAAAAACACTCATATCTACACAGAGGCAATAACAAAACAATAAACAGGAAGTTACCTGGAAAACAGCTTGCTAGGGTGTGTGGAAACATGTTCATTTATATGTGTGTTGGTGTGTGCACCATGTTTCCCCGAAAATAAGACCTACCCATAAAATAAGCCCTAGCAGGATTTCTAAGCATTTGCTCAATATAAGCCCTACCCCGAAAATAAGACCTAGTGATGGGCGTGGCTACACAGCCTATCTGCACAACCCATGCATTTTGTCATGGAGCGGCAAAGAAGATGAGCAGCCCTTCTCATCTGCCCCATCATGACAGCTACTATCCCAGAGGTGACTGGAAAGGTGCAGGGAGCCCCACTGACAAGGTCGGCTCCCCCTGTCAGGGCCTGGCCATCCTGTGCATGCTGCAAGCTGAGGCTTTGAGGGGAAAATAACACATCCCCTGAAAATAACCCCTAGGTGTCTTCTTGAGGAAAAATAAATATAAGACCCTGTCTTACTTTCGAGGAAACATGTGGCAGGGGTGAATGAAATATAAAGATTAACATCTGGAACGTAGGTGACAAGATATAGACATTAGACATAGGAAACAGGATCAATAAAGAAGGATAACAGTTAGTTTTTTATATATGACAGCTTATTCATAATCAGGAAAAGTTGCAATGTAGGTTCATTCCCACAGTAGCTTCTCATCATTGCCTAACAGCTTCAGTAGATCCTCTTAACTTGACATGCAGAGTCCTTCAGTATCTGGCTTCAGACTCATTTTTAGCTTACTTTCTGGTTAATAATCCTGTTCTCCAGCCACATAGGTCAAACCTACTCCTTGGATATGCCCATACTTTTCTAACTTATGATATTCACCATCTTAATGACCTTTTTTGTTGTTTTTACTCATGATGTCTGCTATTCAAGTCTTACTTAGTCATCTTTAAGACTTGTCTAAAGACAACTTCTCCATGAAGACTTTTGATCTCTCCAACTAAATGTAAACATTCAGACAACGGAATTTTCAAAACACTTAAAAAGAAATATTCCTTATATAATTCTTATGCATTTTAAAATTTAATTACATATCATTGATTTCATTTTAGTAATTGCTTTTTCTAATCAGACAATAGATTTTTGTTAAGCCCTAGGAGAGATTTGTTTTAGAAAATAAGACTCCTTCAGCTTAATTAATTAGTAGAACACAAATTCATATAAGATTTCTGTATCATGGGCATAGAATCTATAGTCTCCCTGTTACATGTTGGTCTTGCAGCAAACCCAGCTACTATCCTTTAGATCAAGATTGAGGTGGTATCAATTACTTATTAAATATGTTACTCTATTGCAATGTAATGGTGACATGTGCACTGTGCCCAATAAAAGTCAATTACTGTAATACTCTTGATATTGAACCATTATACATGACCCTTTCTTGACAACAGAAGCTCAAATTGGAACTCATCTTACTAAACTAGCTCCTTCTTTGATCTGTACTGATTGCTTTATGCATATCTATAGCATTCCAGAGCTTATTATATAATTGTGAAGCTCATAAAATATTGAGCATAGTGTTATTATGTGCTTATTTTGCTGGGCTACCAAAACCAGCAGGATAGAGGTGTGGCAGAGTAGAGAATGTTTAATGACAGAGTTCAGTGTGTGTCATGGCATCCATATTTCTTCTCAATGGGGGAGCCACTAATGTCATAAACAGAGAATTAAAAACCAGCTCTTATGTAGGAAAAGTTAAGTTCCCTCCTGTTGTTGCAGTTTGTGTAGAAGACAGAGGGAATTAAAGGAGAAATACACATCCAAAACACAGTGCTACAAGGCACAGCAGGACATGTGCAAAGCATTTTAAAGAATAGCAAATACCAGACCTTGTATTTGAAATATTTACCAAGGAATTCTCCTCAGATTTTCTTGTACCCTTTGCACTTTTTCCTTTGGAGGAACAGTAAAGCACAAAGCATAAAAAAACTGTTTAGGATTACAAAAATCTTGTCATCAGTTTTTCAAAAACCTGCACTCTCAAGAATTCAGATATAACATGGCACAAATGATAACTTTGAAAGGAAAGATGAAGAAACAGGCTACACATCTTATCTCTCTCCCCAGACTAGATGGAAGTTTCTCCCAAAGAAAATGAAAGAAGGATGATAGAGAAAGCAAACAACTTAGTGTATGGTATTTTGTAAGAAGAGAATTTGTGTCCTGCCCCTGCTCCACCACATACAGAGTTCTTGAGAAAGGAGATGGGAGAATATTCTGGATACATGTGGAGATCCAAGAACAGAGGGTACTTGTATCCTTGTTCCCAGGATAGAGCCTAGAGTGAACACACACTAAGTATGCTCACAGAGCAAAAAGCAAGAACCAGGATAGCTTCCTTCAAAATGTTAGTGAGAAAGGCACCCAGAGCCTGATGGCTTTCAATTCATAAAATATATCTTTTACATGTAGAGAGCAGTATGGCCATGGCATAGAGATTAGCATCCTAAATTTGGGAAAAGGAAGATGAGCAGGATGAATAAATCTGTGACCATAGGTCAGATGGGAACAAGAATACGTCAATGATTGCTAGAGTATATAAATGATAATGTAGGCTTTATTGTGTTATCTAACTCCTAATATGGCAAGACCACAGTGCTATATAAACCCCTCTTTTTCTAGAATTTGTATGTTCAATTTCCGAAAGAATGTGTATTTAAAATAATGCCATTGCTATAGAACATAATACCCCATTTCTTACATTCCAATTTGTGCCTTGCCCAATACATATAACATATCATTGATAAGGACCTGGTGCTCAACTTGAACTTTAAAGAAAAATAACATACTTCCTATATTTATCAATTATAGCCAAATACAAGATATTGACATTCTAATGCAGGTGAGTACCACCAAGAGCATTCTGTGACACAGAGTATGGACTCTGTAGGCAGAAGAAGAATGGGGAGTAGAAGATCAGAATAGAGACTTAGTCTTAAAGATACAGAATCTTATATTTGTCATTCCCTTAAAAGGAGAAATTTAAAAATTTTATTGAAACTTAAATATATATTATTTAGAGTAAGTATAGTTACATATAGTAAAAAAAAATTGATTTATTTTTCCCCATCATGAGTTTGGTCATTTTTGACAAACCATTTTGTCTTTATATGTCCTGAGATTAAGAACACTTTCAGGCATTGTTACAGACAGATATTTGACCAAAGTGTCTCCCGTCTGCTTTTTATACTCAGAAGAGCCCTGAATGGACAAAATAAGTTAGCAATACACCTTACCAAATGCACTTTACTAAGATTTCTTTCTTTCTGGGTTTGCTGACATTATATACCCATTCTGGAGTCCTTGGACTTAACTTATTTCACATAGATAGTATAATATCCTGACCTTCCAATTGTAAACAGATGAATATAATTTCCCCTAAGTTTTTATGAAGTACATATTTGAAAACAAGCAGAGTCCATAGGTCATTGAACATTAATGGCATTAACATTCCATTTCCCCATCAACCCTATTCTGGTTCTAATGTGTTGAAAACAATCTGTTTTAATACTTAACCTAGATCCCCCACACAGAAACCTAATGTTTTCTCAAAAGTATTCAGTGTGTATAGGAGAGTGGGAGAAAAAATATCAACCTCTGCTTAAATGCAGTTTCCCATTTAGAAGATGAAATGTGTTATCAGCAAAAGGGAAATAAAATCTCAAAATCAAAAAGGAATTAGAAGAATAGACCTGAACTATCCTACATGTTTAAATGCCTCAAATAAAAGAATCTCAGAATAATATTCTGCACAGAGCATAGTACACATATTTAAATCAAGTACATATTAATATAGGACTGTGGGTGATCAGTGGGGTTAGCCAAAGTATGCATTGCCAGCTAAAACAAGTTTGTTTTTCTTTTGAATCTGAAGATCCAATTTTAAGATAGATAAGCAATTTGAACTAGTTTATATTCAGTTTTTGACTAAGCTATCTTTGCAGAAATCTTTCAAAAATCTTTGAAATCTATTAAATGAAGGAGAGTAACAACATAATATTTGTTGCTGTTGTCTTTAGTGTAAGTACACGATTTCAAAAAAGACTGGAAACTTTTAGGAAATGTGTTTTGCCATGAAAGTTTGATGTCAAAGTTTGTTGAAAGCTATATTCCAGGGCAAGCAAGTGGGCCTCTTATGTGGTGGGTAGGATCAGAGCTCCTAGGTCAAGGGAAAAGGGGTGAGTTTGTCACCATAACTTCCTGCTTTGTCCATGTCTAGAAATCTTTTAGTCCTGAGTTTCCTTTACAATCACCTCTTACATTTTCTCTCAGTGGCCTCCTTCCCTTTTCTTTTCATTGTCATGATTTTTACCTTTTGATCAGGCTTTCTGATCTTCTCTGACAATAGCAAGTAATAAGTTTCCTCCTTTTTGTATTGCTACTTGTGTCCTTATGACCTAATGTCTACTCTACTTCAGGTCAGGCAGCCATCTGCCCATTGTTATTTCACTGAAGAAGCAAGTGGGGCTTTTGAGTGTTTAATTTGAGGTTGGAGGTGATGTGAAGGAATAGGGAAGAGAAGTAGAAATTAATATTGTCAATTTTCTGTGTGGAATGACAGAGGGAAATTGAGGAAGGACACACTGTTTTAAAGGGTGATTCAGTAAGGAAATAAACAACAGAGTTTCAGTTGTAACACAGCCCAGGGAGGTGCTAAGAGATACAACCTAAGTACCAGGAGTCTGGGGTTGACTTGCCCACCTTGGAAGAGTGTGACCTTGGTATGATCTTAGGCAGGTCACACCAATTCTCTGTGCCTCAGTTTCCTCATTAGTACAATTAGGAGTTTGGACCAGATGAATTCTAGGGTTGCTATCAGGTCTTTTTGGAATAGGATGCTTTCATTTTTGCTTTGAATTCTGTCAGGTAAAGTTTCTATTTCAAAAATAATATAGGTCACCTTTATTCATGTTTTCTTCTTCTATTTTTTGTATCAGCTGAACTGACCTTCTTTACATCAGAAACCCTGCAATAGAGAATCTTAGATTATATTAAAAGGTAGTTTAGGTGATGTAGTCCATATCCCCCAAAGCAGCTACACAAACAGTGCAGTTTGTGATGTCCAATAGAGACTTGATAGGCTATCAATTAGCTCTCCTAGAAAATGTTCACAAATTATTTAGGAGAAACTATTTTGTTGAACAAATCAAAACGCTTACTTTCAAATAGTGGTTTGTATTTAATGTCCTCTCATTGCTACCAGCCCCTTTAGTGAATGCTAAATATACATCATTTCCATCTGATTATAAACATCCCTTATTTCTGCAGTCATTCCTCATATGACATAGTTTCTAGATCCCTTAGGCCTATGCCAAAATTTCTGTGAAAAAATTCTCCATCCTTGAAACTAATTTCTCGTTAATTGGAGGGTCTATGGTTCAGTGACTGTGCTAACATTCAGGAAACTTCACAGTCAATGAAGAGTTTCATTCACACTGCAAATCCAGGATATGCTGTCATCAGTTACAGTGCAGGAGATCATTATCTGCCAAAGAAAACATGACAAGGTTTTTGGGATTATAAAGCATACAACTCTGGAATTTGTTAAGCAAAGGAAAAAGTGGCCTTGTTATAGTTGAATATATGATACAATAAAGCCCTGGGAGAAATGGCATCCATTGCAATAAAAATAAGAGATAACTAGGGGAAATGCAGGTTTGCCTAATTTGTCCTTTAAAATGCTGTCACATACACAATACTGATTAGGACTTGCGTTAAATCTGCAAGGCAAGATTTAAGATAAATAAATACAAACATGAGGGCATTTACACATCTATCCTTGACGTAAATGGGAGAAAGCTTATAATTTCTAAAACATCAAAGAGTTTTCAACAATTATTTTCAACCAAAATGCAAATTCTACAATAATTAATGATGGAAAATCTTTACATCCTACTTCACAGAACCTTTAAATCTGTAGGGTCATCCCTAATAAGAAGCTAAATCACTTTGACATGATCAAGTCCATTTTACAGCGATTTGTTTTCATTTTCTGAAGTATGCCTAATTTCACATCCAAATCAAATAAAAACCTTGCATTACCGAGGCAGAGGCTTTTTCTTTAGGAATTTCTTGAACTTTGTCACTTTTTAAAATTCATAAGTTCTTTGTGATTCCCTATTGCCTATGGAATACCCCACTTCTTATCCTATCCTGAAGATTTGCACACTTTTAGTTCACTTTATTCCTTCACCTTCCACCTCCCGAAGTGACTAAGGGTGTCATCTCATTAGAGCCTCAAATCAAAGTCCTAAATTTCCTCATCTAAATCGTCTAAATCAGGTGGCAATGATTAACCCATTAAAGGAAGCTTTGGGGCACAATTCCTATCCATCTTTGGACTTTTGAAACGAAAGAAATGCATTATTTCTCCCAACACTACCAATGTGCAATCATGGGACAGACATAGAGTAACAATTACAGGCATTCCTGCTTAAAAAAATAAAAAAGTGGAAATTTAAAATAAAACAGATTCAGCAGTCTGAAATAATTTTGAAACCCAGCTGGGCAAAATTCAGCCAGACTTCCTTGATTAGGTTTATGAGCTGCTCCAGTCCTCCAGGGCTCTTGATTTTGCCTTATGGGCACTTAGTTATACCTTCTGGGTTCTTTGTTTTGTACTCTGACTCATTTTTCCATTTCATGTAAAGTAGCAAGTGTTTGCAGTTGAATATTTTTGTCAGCCTTCCAGTAGAATTTTGGGGGTTCAAGAGTCTCTTTTAATTTTGTACTCTTTCTGTGTCTTGTCATCCAAGCTGGGATTGTTTCTGCTGACATAATTTTATCAAGAATTTCATGGGCCCTGTGTGGTTTCACAGGGGATTCATTTCATTAGATAAAAGCCACATCCACAGATTTAGAGACAATAGCTTTTCTATGCTATTGAGTTGGCTTAGGAACAACACTCTCAAGCTTCCTAGAGGCCTTCAGGTTTGATTAACAAGAACATCCTTAATCTCTTGTGCAGGAATACTCTGGCCCTTTTCCTCTTTTGAGGTTTCAGCAAAAGGCTGTGTAGTCATATCCTCAGCCTTTGCTCTATGCTTCCAGACACTGAGTCTCTTAGTTTAATAGTACTTTCCTCAACCTGTCTCTCTCTTCTTTGTCATTTTACTATAAGCAGTCAAGAGAAAGCAGACAGAATATTCAATTCTTTGTTTGGAAATCTCCTTAGTTCTATATCCAGGTTTGTCACTTATATAAGTTCCTCTTTCCACATAATTGTAGGACACAATTGCCATCACTACATAACAAGGATCCATCCCTCTTGCTCCAATGTTCAATAATGCATTTTTCATTTCTTTCTGAATATTATTTTCAATATCCACACTTCTACTAATAGTCTGTTCAAGGCAATTTAGGGTTTCCCTAGCATGCTTCTCAATGTTCTCCTCAAACTTCTAGCTTCCTTCTCACTGTTCAGTTCCAAAGCCCTTCCCCATTTTTAGGTATTTGTTATAGAAGCACCCCACTTCTGGGTAGATACCAAAATCTGTATTAGTTTTCTATTGCAGTATAACAAACTGCTACAGTTTAGCAGCCTAAGACAACACTTATTTATTAACTCACAGTTATATATATCAGAAATCTGGTCATGACACAACTGGGTTCTTTGCTCAGGGTATCAAAAGGCTGACATCAAGGTGTCTGTTGGGGCTGCAGTTCTCATTTGAGGCTCAGGGTCCCCTACTAAGCTCACAGGTTGTTGGAAGAAGTTAGTTCCTAGTGATTGTAGGGCTGAAATCTCCTTTCCTTGATGGCTGTCAGCTGGGGGCCACTCAGTTCCTCAGGGTTACCCCTCCCTGTTGGCAGTTTATAAGATGATGCTTGCATTCTTCCTGACTAGCCAGAATGCATCTCTCTGACTTTTTTTTGCTACCAGTTGGAGAAAACTTTACTTTTAAAGGGCTTATGTGATGATGTCAAACCCACCTGAATGATCTCCCTTTCTTAAAGCCAACTGTGCCATATGCCATAACCTAATCATAGGTGTAAAAATCTATTATCTTCATTGTCCTTAGGATTATACAGGGCATGTACATCAGAGGGATGGAAAATCTTGGGGGACATCTTAAAATTCTGAATAATATGTCAAATAATCTTGAATGATATCATCTATCTGAATGTATGACTCTAAAGTCATGCATAAACCAGGATTACTTATTTTTTCTCATCCAGATACAATATCAAGGAAGCAATAATATTAATAGTTACAAGATTCCCAAAATTATTGTATTCTAAGCTTTATTATATTAAGTAATGCTTGGTGAATCCAAGTGAAATCTATATTGAGATAACAAACCACAATTTACTAAATAAAATATAATAGAAACCTAACTTTTATTTACGAAGAAAATGTCCTTAAGCACATGTAATTCAATTTCATCCAAAGATAAATCATTTCCTTTCATTGCAAAAATTGAGCTCGTAGAAATCTTTATGGAAACAGAAAAAAATATGTATGTTTTCACCTTGTATACATTTGTATATTTTTTTCAGCATATTATGGGGATACAAATGTTAAGGTTACATATATTGCCCTTGCCCCCTCACCCACTTCGAGTCAGAGCTTCAAGCATGTCCATCCTCCAGATGGTGTGCATTGCACTCATTATGTATGTATATACCCCTCCCCTCCCGCCTCCCACCTGCCCGACACCCGATAAATGTTATTCCTATATGTCCACTTAGGTG
>VBSM01000529.1:50470718-50505565 GCA_008086735.1 Cheirogaleus medius | reverse complement strand
TCCAGCACCATTTATTGAATAAGGATTCTTTTCCCCAGTGTATGTTTTTGTTTGATTACATTTGTATATTAATACATCTAAATACAACTATTCATTACCAAGTGAGAAAAATAGTTTTGTGTATATAAGTGCAACTGAGGAATACCTGAAGGCCTTACTATGGCAGTTGTTCTCAATATTGGGTGCCAAAAAGCACCTAGGGTTATTGAAAAGTAGACAAAACAAACAAACAGAACACACAAACTCCTGGGTTTCATTCCTAAAGATCCTAATTTAATTGCAAATCATGTTCATAATTAATCTTATAAATGGCACTAGCCAGGGTCCTTATGGAGCTCTCACAGTCTAATGTAAGAAAAAAGATACTTCAAAAAATCAGCTGCTTACACCAAAGATTTAATGTTAATTTTAAAACTGAGGCTTAATATAGGTAAAGTGTAAAGTCACAAATGATGAATGATCAGAAAGAAGCACACCCAAGCAACACCTACCTGTGTCAAGAAATAGAATAATAATAATAAAACCAGGAACCTCCATGCCCCTTTCAAAATATTAAGTACCCCTCCTTTTCAAGGATAACGATTTTCTTGAATTTTGACACCAAAGATTAATTTTGCCTATTTTGAATTTTATACAGATGAAATAATTTTATTAAAAAATCTGGATTTTTTTCACTCAATATTATATTTGCAAGATTAATTTGTGCAATTGGATGTAGTAGAGGTTTGTTTCTTTTCATGTTTTATATTTCCTCAATTGTTTAAGTCTATTGCAATTTATTTGTCTGTCTGTGTACATTTGGGTTATTTCCCAGTTTAGGGTAATCTTAAATGACGCTGCTGCAAAAATTTTTGACTTTTACCTGTCTATTGGTCCGCATACATACACATTCCTAGGATTGGCATTGCTGGTAAAGATGCACATGTTCACATTAATAATACTTCCATGTAGTATTCTTAGGATGACTGTACCAATTTACACTCCTACCAGCAGTGTGTGATAGTTCTCATTGTTTCACATGTTTGCCAACACAGTCTTCTAAATTTTTTAACTATTATAGTGGTTGTGTATGATGGCTTATGGAAGTTTTATTTTTCATTTCATTCCATTTCCCTGATGATGGCAATTAACATATCTTTTCATGTGAAGTGCCTGTTCAAGTGTTTTGCTAATTTTTCTGTTGGTTGTCTGACTTCTTATTAATTTAGAAAAATTCTTTATATTATATAATCTGGCCACAAGTCCTATTGGGAATACATGTTTTGCAAATGTCTTGTTCTGGTCAGTAGATTGTTTTTATCTTCTTTTAAATATTTCTTTTGTTTAAGAGAAATTTTAATTTTATTATAGTTAGAGATGTTCTCCTGGATAGTTATTGCTTCTGTAATAGTCTATAAGTTTTATTTTATTGCCTCTAACTTTTAGTATTATTAGATATATGGAATTTTTGTGTATATGGCATGAAGTAAAGACCAAGCCATTATTTTTCCTCACAGATATCCAATTAACTCAATGCCACTGATTGGAAAGATTAGGTAAGAATTTCTAGAGATAATTTGAAGTTCTGGATAATTTTATCATACACTAGTGGGGCTATGGATTTGCTTCTGTCAGATACCTAGATTAAGGGCATGCTACGTTAATGAAAACAGGAATTAAGAAGATTTGGAGCCCTAGAAGGGCTGGTATATTTCAGGTTTACTTTTATTCCTAGAGTGTGAACTTTTGGTGTCCCAATTTGGGACCCCTCACTCTTGATGAACTCTGATATCCAAGTTTTATTCCCTTACCCTGTGAATCTGACAAAAGTTTACTTTCTTAGCCTTTGAGCTACTACTTTCAAATCAGCAAATTGAGGGAACAAGTTGTCTCCAGTACCAGGTTCACATTTTTGTTTCTTTCATCCTTGGGATATAAGTCTGATGAACCTTACACTCAATACTTACACACAGATCTTATTTTATTATTTTGCTTAAAATTTTCTAGTATTTTTAAGCAAGGGAATTCTTTCAAAATAAACTAGTCTACGTTGTCTGAAACAGAACTTTCAGAATTTAAGACCTTTAATTGCTATTTAATTTCCTAAAAGAGATAGGCACCCAGAATATTCCTGTTTACCTAACTTCTCCTCACATGGAATAAAACTTCTACTTAATTTAATTCATTAAAAGTACTTAGTGACTCTCAAAAACTCTTTTAAAAGAGACTATATGGAATCAGCCAGTGACAAGTAGGTGGAAGAAATACATTTTTGGCCAGAGAAGGGGTTCCCTATGCACCTTTCGAATAATAATCCAGAGGTAAGCTCTGACTTTGTCTCTGTAAATGGCTCTCCTGTTAATAAAGGTAGTAGAGGTCATCTGTGTTTGTAATAATGGTGATT
Organism: Cheirogaleus medius; assembly: GCA_008086735.1. Classification (NCBI taxonomy): domain Eukaryota; kingdom Metazoa; phylum Chordata; class Mammalia; order Primates; family Cheirogaleidae; genus Cheirogaleus; species Cheirogaleus medius. Next base: position 50,503,182 of record VBSM01000529.1, on the reverse strand, counting down.
GAAAACTAATCACAACACTTGTTTTTGGAGTATAAATTGTACAAGGACAACTATGGTTCAAAGCCCCATTTTGGTAGATCAAAAATACTGTGATACCCTTTCAGATATTTATTTTTCTCCATTTATTACTTTGTCCTAGTATTTTTGTATTGATTAAGAGACACTGTAGGTTAATTTTGAGGTAATAGCTATGTGAATAAGGAGAAGTTACAGTCAATGGTCTTATCTAGCTTACTCAAGCCAAAACAAAGATCAATTTCGTCTATATCACTCTGTTCTCTCTCTCAGTCTTTCTATTTACATTCAAGACTAAAGTGTGTTTAGGCACATGATATTAGGACAGTTAAGGCATTAGAATCTGTCTTTACTTATTGATACATTGGTGTTTTCATTCCTTGCTTCACTCTTGATAAGAATAATTATGCTGAAAATTGTGGGGGGAAAAGGAGGCATTCTGAATTCATATATATTTTTCTCAGAATTTTCTTATTTGAGATTTTCAAATGTTAGAGAAAAGGGGTTGGTTCATTTGTTTCTTTTATGGACATTAGTATTACTAAATAGCTCAAAATTATATAATATGCAAAAATTACATAGTTTGCTGAAAGTGTGGTTTGCAGATAACCTGCATGAGGGTCCACAGAATGCATGATCAATATTTAAATTTGTAGGTCTTACTGTAGTCCAACCTCTGGAAAATGGGTCAAAAATTATTTATCATTCATTTACCATAATTATCATTTTAATGTTTCCTGTGATTCATACACACATTTTTTAATATTCACAGTAGAAAGTTTTATCACACACATTACCCCACAAAGCCTTATGGACTAGGTATGATTCTCTACACTTTCCCAGTGAGGAAAGTGAAACACACAGATATAAACCATTGGAACAAATTCGTATGTAAACTGAGCTGGGATGCCACCCAGTTTTCTTGATGCCAAGTTCAATGCTTGTCTCACTACATCAGCCTTACTGTCTGCAAAGAATCTCTATCTTAGAAAAGAGATTCTGTCCACATATGGCTTTCTAAGCAGTGTAGCCCAAATGCCTAATATTTGCTCTGTGCTGACAATTATTGAGATAGCATATTATAACAACTTTCAGCACACTCACTGGGCTTTTCATTTTCAGAGTGCCCAATTTTGTCAAAGCACTTTGGATCTCACCTGGCTTTATATAAAACCATTCCTTGGAGAAAACAGGTTTAACACCTGTGAGTGTTAGCACAACGTGAGGTTACCAGGAGCAGAGATACTGCTACTGTTAGAGAAGATACAGATGACTTCTGGCAGCCTTTGATGAGTGACTCAGCCTCAACTCCACAGATGTGAAGCTCATCAAATCCATTCCAGAATTACCTTCTATAATGAACAGAAAAAAGTGACATTTTCCTATCTGAGATCTTCAACATTTTGTTAGCCAGCAAAAAGTTAAAGACTTGTGTCCTACAAACTTATTGAGCTAGCTGGAATTTGGGGTATTTTTGTTGTTGTTTATTCTCTCAATCAATTTCATGAAAATAATAACCAGGGCCACTACAGACAGCTATTGATATTGAATATTCACTATATGCTACAAACTGAGCCTATCTGTTTGTTGTAGCTATCTTACTTTATGGGTTTGGATAATAATCCCGAAAGACACAATCCCTACTGCCATAATCCTGAAGGTTGAAATCCTAAAAGATCAAAATCCTGAAAATCACAGTCAAAATTACAATCACAGGATAGTTGCATCATGTTAGTGGAACTATTACCTTGTTATTGTCTTTATTTGAAAATTAAATATGGTTTAAGGTGATGCGTATGGGTGCCAAGTTGATAAGGGGTAAACTTGTGGACTTAATTTTAGGTGTCAGATTGACTGAATTAAGGAATACATAAAAACTTGGTAAAGCATTATTTTGGGTGTATCTGTGAGGGTGTTTCCAGAGGAGATGAGTGCATGAATTTGAGTGAATTAGGTGAGGAAGATCTGCCCTCAGTGTTGGTGGGCACCATCCAATTGGCCCAGAGAGAACAAATACAGAAAACAAATTGGTCTTTTGCTGAGAGCTGGGATAGAATTTACTTCTGCTTCACTGGACATCAGAACTCCAGGTTTGTCAGCCTTTGGACTCTAGGACTTACAGCAGTGGCCCCCTGCATCCTGAGACTTTTGACCTTGAACTGAAAGATACACCATTGGCTTCCCTCATTTTGAGGCCTTTGGACTTGGACTAAGCCACACTACCAGCATCCCAGGGTCTTTGACTTGCAGACAGCCTGTCATGGGACTACATAGCCACCATAATCACATGAGCCAATTCCCCTAATATACTCCCTTTCCTATATGTAGGTACATATCCTATTGGTTTTTTTCTCTCTGGAGAACCTTGATTAATACCGATTTGGTACTGGGGAAGTTGAATAGCATTTCTTCATACTATTAATACATTCCTTACAACACGACAGAGGAGATCTGTGAAATTATTCCCTCACAAAAAAAAAAAAAAAAAAAAAAAAAAAAGCTGTGATGAGTGTTTGAGGTTACTTAATAGTGGAAGATAAAAGTTTAAAAGCTAATTATTATTGGTGCTGCAAAAGCATAAAATCACTCAATTGCAATGGCTGAGCAATAATCAAACCTTCAAATGGGCAGCATATTTAACAAAATTGCTAGATCACAACCACTCTCTAAATATGAGTACAGTGAGTGTTTCAAAGTTCATAAAAGTGAAAACACAGGCACAAAATATAAGCAATATCCCATGCCAAATTATCCAATTGTGTATGACTTCTATCCCTTCATATATATAGCACCATGCTTACCTTAAAAAATACCCTTCATCAGAGAATAAGAATTCAATAAGCTCATTGACTTTCTAAACCAAAGACATCTGCTGATATTGAGGTCCCTCCATTGTTACAAAGCACATTAAATGGTGAACTATTTTTGATTAGTTATTTGACTATCAAAGTAGATGGACTTCTTATATTTACCACTAAATATAATATAGGGAACTAACACATGCTTTGCTTTGGCTAATGAATGGCACTTTCAAAATTGTCCCAACTGTTTTTTTGATCAACTGTATACAATTCATGCCCCTATTGGATCTGAAAATTCTAGAACTTATTACTCCTTTGTGTATTAATTACTGGAAAAAATGAAGCACTTTATAAATGCTTATATGAATATTTGGTGAACTTTGTATAAGAAAATGGATTTCAATTGAATCCCCAAGCTATAATGACAGATTTGGGATTAAGCACACTGGGAATTTCAAGATGTTACTAATGGAATTTTTTTTCCCACTTAGCCAAATGTATTTGGTAGAAAATTCAGATGAATAGATTGGCCACACAATACAGCAATGATAAAGAATTCAGTTTTACAATGCATCATTTAGGAGAAGATTCAAGATGATTGCTTAGAAGCATCTGTTATTTGCTTCCTCCACAAAGAAAAACCAGGGAAGAAAGTAGATAACAATACTTTTAATAGATCACCTAAGAGAAAGCACTGGAATTCCACAGAGAAGTAACAAGAAACACCTAAGGCAAGAGAAATACAGGAAAGCAAAGCAGCCTGCTCTATTGGATAACCTGGTAGCCTAGAGAGACCCTTCAATGTGGGAAAAGGGTAAATGAGTGGCCCCCAGCAGTCCACTTTCCCACCAAGATCTCTTTTTATCTTAGTCATGAGGGAGACTCTCAACCCATGTGAATCCTGAGGCTAAGATCTTCTCCATGGCACATTATAGCCAAACTGCTTTATAAAAGTCAAAACAAAGAAAGAATTCTAAAAACAGCAAGAGAAAAGCATCCTATCACTTATAAGGGAACTCTCATCAGACTAACTACATATTCCTCAGCAGAAATATTACAGGCCAGGAGAGAATGAGATGATATATTCAAAATGCTGAAAGAAAAAAAACCTGCTAGCCATACAGATAACAGTTAGCAGTTAGCAAAGTTAACCCTCATGAATGAAGGAGAAATAAATACTTTCCAAGACAAGCAAAACCTGAGGAAATTCAGAACCAGTAGACCAGCCCTATAAGAAATGATTAAAGGTGTTTTACACTTGAAAGCTAAAGAATGATATCTACCATTATGAAAACACATGAAAGTATAAGACCAACTGGTAGAGCAAACACAAATGAGGAGGAGAAAGAACTTTAATGTTACCATTAGAGAAAGCCACCAAACTACAATGATAAACAATAAGAGAAAAAGAAAGGAACAAATATGTTCCAAACAACCAAAAATCAATTAATAAAATGATAGGAATATGCCCTCACATATCAATAGTAACTTTGAATGTAAATGGACTAAATTTTACACTTAGAAGATATAGATGGGCTGAATGGATAAAAATCATGACCCAAATATGTGCTGCCTACAAGAAACTCACCTTATCCATAAAGGCACATTTAGACTGGAAATAAAAAGATGAAAAAGGTATTCTATGCAAATAGAAACCAAAAACCATGCAGAATTTATACTTATGTTAAGTAAAACAAACTTTTAGTCAGAAACAGTAAAAGGAGATGAAGGTCATTATATAATTCAGCAAGAGAATATAACCATTATAAATATATTTACACCTAATATCAGTCCGCCCAGATATATAAAGCAAATATAATTAGATCTAAAGGGAGGGCTAGACTCCAATACAATAAAAGTGGGGAACTTTGTGCAGAAAAAAATTTTGGGTACATAACCTGCCACAAATAGTAATGAAGTTCTTGACTGGTGCTTTCTTGAGGAATTCAGGAATTACATTTACCCGTCATCTAGCACATTGGATCTAGGATAATCAGGTTATTCATATCCCTATATTACAGAGAAAGTATAGAACTCCTGGTATCTCACATGGTCTAATCTTATTGCCTCAGTATCTGGGTGAGGTAGAACTTCTAGTTCACTTTTGATAACTATTGGGAAGGATCAGAAGAGAGGGACTAACTCTAACATCTGAATTTTTTATTAAGGTATAAATTTTGGTTTTAGAGTGACAATAAAGTGAATGCCTCAAAAAAGCTAAAGAAAAAATGGCAATATAGTAGTTTTTGGAATATAATTATAATTTGGTAAACTGTATACCTAGAAGATGTGTGAGAGAGAGATATTTGCAAAACATTCTGTAAAATGTTAACAGGTTATTTCTCAGTGAAGAATTTGTGGATGAATTTGTATATTTTTTATTCCTCCTTTAGACTTTACTATTCTATATCTTTACATTTATACTTTTTCTTTTTTTAATGCTGAATTTGAACTTAGTCTAGTAGAATCCCAATGTCATACATTTGCTGTTAGTTGCATCAATATCAAAGAGACATCTTGTTCTAAACCATAAGTTAATTCAGTATTATTTATTGTGAGTTTACTGTGAGTCCACGACTGTGCCATGTATTCAAGAGTAGTAGCTCTTCATTTAAAACAAAATTAAGATTTTAGAATGCCATAAAGTCTTGGACACTTTCCTCTTTAAAAAAGAACATCTGCAAATTTTGCTTGAAATTTATAAATCCCTGAAATCCAAATACGGAGTATTCCATGCACCACAGGTTAAAATCTCTCTTCTGAGGGATAGGAATAACTATAAAGCCCTATACCTGTTCTTAAGTTTTTATCTAATTATGGAAACTAGTCATAAAGCCATGAAAAGTTAAGCAGCAATGGAAGAGCAAATGAATGGGTGAACGAATGAATGAATAAATAAATAATTACATGCACATACATATACATGCATTACGTAAAAAATTCTACAAGAAAATATATAGTTAATAACTAAATTAGGGGAACTCTGGGTTATGGTGCAGACATGGCCAAATCCAAGAACCACACCACACACAACTAGTCCTAAAAATGGCACAGAAATAGCATCAAGAAACTCTGATCACAAAGTTATAAATCTTCTAAGGCAGTGGACCACAAGTTCCTGAGGAACATGCATTTTGCCAAGAAGTCCAACAGGAAGGGCCGGAAGAAGATGTAGGCCAATAGGCCAAGGCCATGAGTAAGTGTGTTGAGGCTATCAAGGCCTCCAGAAAACCCAAGGAGGTTAAGCTCAAAACCCCAAGAGTGTCAGCTGGAAACTCAATCGACTAGCCTGCATTGCCCACCCCAAGCTTCAGAAGCCTGCTCATGCTCACATTGCTAAGCATCTCAGATTTTGCTGGACAAAGGCTAAGGCCAAGGATCAAACCAAGGCCTGGGGCATGGCTTTAGCTCCAGTCCCAGCTTCAGTTCTGGTTTCAGCTCAGGCCCCCAAAGATCCTCAGGCCCCCATGAAGGCTCTGAAATAGAGGCTTCTTGTCTCCTAACATAAGAACAGAAGAAGTGGTATGACCCCTGGCCTGCTATCTGCATGAGGCTGATGTCCTCCTGTGCTATTTGTACAGAAAAAGCTGAGGCAGGAAAAAAAATAGCTAAAGGAGAGGAACATATATTAAATGCTAAAAAATTAGAAAACAATTACACAAAATTGAAAAGTTATGTATCAGATAAGTCGACCTATGAAATATATTAATCCAATGTAACAATATTAAGCTTTAAAAGGAAAGTATAGCCCAAACAGCACTCAAAGTCTATTCCAATTTCCTAGCTGTGATAATTATACTTTGTTGTTGTTGCTGTATGTGGAATAAATGAACAGCATAATAATAAATAACTTCCCAAACCAACCAAATCATTGGCTTTGAGATAGTATGGCATATTAAGAAAAGAATTTGAACTTGAAAAAAAATCTAATTTTTAAATATTTTATATCATTTGTTAAATATATTTTCTTGGGAAAATCTTGACCTTTCTGAGTCTCAGTTTTCTCATCTATAAAATGGAGATATTTTTGCTATTTATTGCTATGTGACAAATTACTGCAAAACTCAGTGGCTTAAAAAAAATAGCTATTAAACTATTTTATTATATCTCATGATTTTGTGAGTTACAACTTTGGGCAGGGCTCAGCTGGACAATTTCTCTACTCCGTGAAGTGTGGACTAAGAATCATTCAGTGGTATTCACTTGGGAGATGGTCTAGCTAGTCTGGAGCACGTAGATGACTTCACTCCCTGATCTAGCGCCAGTGCGGGGAATGTTTGGACTCAGCTGGTCTAGTTGACTGGAGTGTCTATATGTGGCCTCTCTAGCCTGATACCCTCAGGGTAATTGTACTCCAATGTGGCTCCAGACACCTGCAGAGAGTTTTCTAAGAGAAAGGAAGTGGAAGCTGTTAGTCTCTTTAGGCCTCAGCCTGGAAACTGGTACAGTGTCACTTATCTGCTATGTTCTTTTTATGACATCAGTTGCAGAGGTTACCTATATTCAATGTGAGGACACATAGACCCCAACTCTTGATGGGAAGAATGTGAGAGATTTTATGGCCATGCTTTATTTGTCTCAGGGAATAATATTTGCTACCTTATTATAGTTATTATGAGAATTAAATAAAATTTAATACATAGTCATGCATTGCTTAACCACTGGGATACATTCTGAGAAATGCATTGTTAGGTGATTTTTTTTTTTCATGGTGGGAACCTCATAGAGTGTACTTACACAAACCTAGATGGCATAGCTTACTGTATCTAGCTATATGGTTTAGCCTATGGCTCCTAGGCTGAAAATCTATATAGCATGTTACTGTACTGAATACTGCAGGCAATTGTAACAAAATAGTAAGTATTTGTGTATCTAAACATAATTAAACATAGAAAAAATATAATAAAAGTACAGTATTATAATCTATGGGACCACTGTCATTTATGCAATCCATTGTAAACTTTATTGAAATACTTTAAAAAGTTAGGAAGCAAGCATTTTTTATTATTTCTCAACAACTGCTTGTGCAAACTACCATCTTTTCTAGGACTCATTATCTCTAATCCTGCATAAAATTTCTGGTGGATATCAGAACATTTAGTCATTCTCAAGTAGCCCGAAGGTACTTTCTTCTCCCAAGTTTTAAGGGGAAACAAGTTTTTAATTGAATGGAAATTCCATGTTTCAAATGCCAATAGACTAATAGGTACTTTCTTTTCCCAGTGGTGCCCTTTGATAAGAAGATCTATGTTCCTTTGAATATGGATGAACTTTGATCAATAGAATATGGTGGTAGTAACACTGCATGACCTTTGTTGCTAGGCCATAAATAATGATACAGCATCTGCTTTGTTTTCTGGAGCACTTCCATTGAAATCCCTGAGATTCCATGTAAGCAGGCCAGATACTCAGGTGGGCAAACTATGAGGAAGACAAGCCACCTGGAGAAGGCACAAGTAGGAACTCAAGTTGTCCAGTTTAGTCTTTATGTCCTCCCACCCAGGTGCCAGATATATACATGAATAAGGCTTCAGATAATTTTGGATCCTAGTTTTCTAGTCACCCTCAGCCTTGGAATCGGCTGAAGCCTCAGATATTGTATCCGAGTTCCTGACCATAATGAGTTTGTCAGCATGATAAAATGGTTGTTTTAAGCTTCTAAATTCGGGTTTTATTTGTCACCCAGCAGCAAGTGAAACAGGTACCTGTTTTGTCTCCCCCACCTAAGCTTTGGAAACTTAACCAAAGCTGAGTAAGAAATATTTCTATATTAATGTATTATTATACAAAACACCTGGAACATAACATGTACCTAGTAAAAGATAGTTGTTATTCTTCTTACTCGTAATAGCACAAGAAACAAAAATGTTCACTTCTTCTCAATATGTCGGGATCCAGAAATTTTTTTTAATGATTTGTCTGAAACATGTCAGCAGGAATAAGAAAGGGCCACCCAGCTAGTCTGTACTGTTCCATGCTTTGGCAAACAATTTGCGTATTGGCTTGTCAGCATGGTCAGCATGCTGCGTCATCCATATGACATATGACCTTCCCCATGACCACGGATCAGTACTTCTACTGTACACAGTCTGTCAAAGGCAGATAACAGTGCCTGGGCAAAAACTGCAGGACTGCATCCAAAGTAAATATAGGAAAATCTCATTAGATCAGAAACCAAAATGCCAAAGTGAAGGAAATGCTTGAACAGCATCTGCTCCCACCCACCACTTCTAATTCATATTGAGTCTGAAGAACCATAAAATCATAGGGAGCTCTGTGGAGACTAGTGTGGCGCTTGATGAGATTTGCTCAGTCCTCAGACCTGCTGGCAGAAACTCCTCTGCTCAAGGGGACTCATCTGTAGAAGAAATTCACCCTGCTTTGGCAATGAATTTGCTTCTGGCAAGTTGCAAGCAAATGAAAATTTTGCAAATGTTAAGTACACAAAAAGAACACACTAGTTCAAGAAATATTTCTTTGTTTTAATAAAGTGAAGAATTTTGGAAGTTTGATGAACCCATTTTTAATATACAATATTATTGTTTGAATTTCTCAATACTATTTACTATATTTAGTAGGTATGTGTTAGCTTCACTCTTTGCCTAATCCTGAAAGAGCTCCTTATATAATCCTCATGGTGATATATTAGTCCTATATCAACTGAACTTAAATCATCTCCACTCAACAGACTAGCCAAGGAAAATATTCTTATTGTCTGATCTTGGGCCAAATGCCCACTTCTGCCTCAATCAGTTAGGTACAACATTGCTACTGGATGACTGTAGAAAAAAGAGGTCTTTTAGTGTAAGGCAAGGGAGGATAAAATTATAGCCTATTGAGTAGGAGCCTGTCAGCAGTGAGCATGGAGAATGGAGCCAACTCAGAGCGTGGAGCAGATGAATGATGCAGAGGGAATCCTGATACCATTTAAGTTCTCAATTCCTGTCTTTCTTGAGGCCAAAGAAGTCCTTGACCTTTGGGTTTATGAGATATCTATCACATTAAGCATATAATATATGCTTCCTTTACTTGTTTTAGCTAGGAACAATATGTTTCTATATCTTGCTCTGAAAGAATCCTAACTAATATACTTACAGCCTCATCTTTTAACATTGCCTCTTTATACTCTGAACTTTATAGGAGCAAATGTCTCCTAGATGCCTAAATTTGATATTCCCTTTCCTCTTGCTAGTTATTTGCACATGTTGCCCTCCCTGCCTTCTCCCTTCTTACCTGTGCTGGACTCACATGGCTTATTTGTGTCCAAAGGGTATATATCAGCTCAGAAATCACTTATTTTGGAAGCTGTCCTTAATCTTTCACATCAGACTTAAGTTCTCTCAATGTTCCCTCCCATATTTCTAGTATATATCCTAAGATATAATTTATTTCACTAAATTTTCCAGTGTTTTCCAGTAGACTATAAGTACTTTAAGATGTAGGGATCTGAGTTCTTACTCACCATCACATCTTCAGTTCCTGCAACACTGTCTGGCACATGTAGGTATTTCGTAGCAATTTCTCAAATAAATGCACAGGTTTACTTACAGGATACACACACACACACACACCCTCTAGACTACAGATATTATATATAAATCACATTAGTTATAAGGATAATGTGTATAATAAAAAGTGTGAAGCAAACAAAATATGTTCTTTTTAATATAAATAATTTGTGCTTTTCTGTTCTTCTGAATTTGATTTCCTTCTTTTCTTCCAACTGCAGTATTTTTTTTTCTTCTGTATCTGCCTTACTTAAAAGGTTCTTCATACTCAAGACCTTTTCCTTTTCCCTCTTGTCAGCAAAACTCAACAATTTTGTATCCTCTTTCTTCATATCATTCTTGGAACAGGACACTTGTTAACTCATTAGCACATTAGCTATTTCCAGCACGCGAATGATCCTCCCTTTTCCAGTAAATTCACGTACATAGGAAAAGTGACCTTCTAAAGGAAACGCTTTAATAAAAAATATGGCTTACATCATAGGAAATTCATGCAAAGGCAACCCTGTGGGAAGGTAATATTTTTTAGCAGGTAAGTAAGACCTTCAATTTCTCAGTGCAACTGTCTGGGGGATGGGCACGCTTGTCAGGCAGTGCAAAGGCAATTTATGTAACCAAAGCATTTGTACCTCCATAATACACTGAAGTAAAAATAGAAATAAATACATAAATAAATAGCTGTGCATCCTCCTCTTTCATAGGGTCAGTCCTATCTATACAAAATTATTGAGTGTATATCACATATGTAAGGAGAGAATTCATCTATTTCTAGTTTTTAAGCTCATAAGAATTAGTACCTTGTAGATGATCGAGCACATAAATATTTGTGATGGCAATAAATAATAGGGTCTAAACATCCTCCTATTCTGATTGTATTGTATTTAGTGAATTGCCCTTTCTTCTCAGCTCCCTTTCGTAGATATTATACTCAATGAAATAGCATGGGGTGAGAAAGTGATAGCCAATAAAACTTGGTATGCTTAGTTAAAGAGATGTGAATGGTTATCAAAACTCTTTTAGAACAGGTCGTGTTCTTCAATCTCCTTACTAAAGTCATTGAGAATTTTCTTCGGTAAGTTTTTAGGTTACCTCTGCTGCATTTTATTCATATTCTTTTATAGCACTTTACTATTTTGTGTTATAATTTTTCTCCTGTTTATGTCCCTAATTGCCCCATGGAATAGTTACATATTCAAGGGTAGGGTCTTGGTTGTTTTGATTTTTATACACAGTGCCCGGTATTGCTTATACACTCAATAAAGCTTTGTGGTAAAATAAACAAAATTAACTCTCTATATTATCATTTACATTGATGCTTTATTGACATGCAGAGAAAGTCTAGAGGTCAAATAGTATTTATTTCATCTTAAATTATTTTCTTCTGAAGATGCTATAGCATATTAACCAGGGTTCTGTTATATATTACCCACTTTGTTACATGCCAGGCCAACACTTTGAGAACTACCGCTGTAGGTGTTGTGATGTTCGGCAAGTGGCTGACAAAAGTGTTTTTGAAACATGACTCTTAAACAGTATGATTGATAGGGTTGAGACTCAAATGGGGAGATCAGTTAAGAGACAACTTTAACAGTTTAGTTGAATGAAAAACCAAGACCGTTCAAAGCTCAGATGGAAAGAAAGAAACATTACAACACCATCCTTTAAAATAACAATTACCCGGGAGTTAAAGATTTCAGTTCATAATGAAACACATAGCAACATGGGTAAATCTCAAATGCATGGTTAACAAAAGAAGCCAAACACAAAAATGTACATGCTGCATTATTTCACTTATATGAGATTTTAGAAAAGACGAAACAAATCTATCTCTAGCTTTTGTGATTGCCTAGGGCCATGATGAGGGGGTTGGTTATAAAATGACAAGAAACTTGTTGAGTTGATGTAAATGTTGTAAATCGTGATAGGTATGTAAAATTTTCAAATATCATCAAATTGTCTATTTTACATGAGTGAATTGTATTGTTTGTAAATTATATGTCAATAAAGTTGATTTAAGAAAGGAAAAATGGCTTCAATTCAGACATGGGTGTACTACTAAGTTACTAGGTGGCTGGGAAACCCATTACACCTTCTGAGCCTCATTTTCTACAACCAAATGATAGGAATAATGATTAACACTTGCCCAAACTGCCTAACAAATTTGCTTACAAGCTAAAGTTTATGGGTGATGAAAGCAAAAGTACATTTTAAAATTGCAAAGCACTATAGTATAAGTTATGAGATGTTTTTATTCTATCAGAAATTTTGGGATGATATTAATATTTTGTTCTTATAAATGGCATGGAATTTGGTATATTTTTGAAGGCTGGTCAAGTGTTTGCCTACAAAGCGCAAGTCATAATCTCCTGCTCTTTGTTCAAAATTGAATCAAACTATCATAATCAAGTTTTTTTTAAAGAGATAAAGAGATTAAGTGTCAAAAAGTGTTACTCATTTTCTTCAAATTAGGCTACAGGAGAAAATTATGTAAAGGTACAATTCATATATTAGAGTATTCTTATTAAAATAAACTTAGTACATCATTATCAAGAAGCATTTATAAGCCATTTACTATTCATGAAGCCCTGTGTGATTAAAAAGAAGTATAAGATGTTTTTAAAGTTTAAATTAAATTTCATTTTAAAGCATTCATAATTTAATGTTAAAGTCACCATGTGGAAGTATTAAGAGGCCTGAAGAGATAGCGAACATTTTAGATATCCTAGACTTTTAGAGTTGAAAGTTACTTTAGAGATTATCTAGAATAATAATTATACATAAATTATGTTTCATTTCTAATTGTATAACATGAGTGATTTGGATTCGATTTTAATACATCTGTACCAGTAAAGAAAGGTGTTTGTGCATAGCTTTAGAAACTCTGGAAGTTCAGATGAAATAGGCAAAGAAGAATAGGAGTCATTCTCTTTTCCTTCTAGAAAAGTAAAAATTGTAGAAAACAAAACCAAAACCAAACAAAAATCCTTTTAATTCTACTTGTAATGTCTGATTTGTACCTGTTTCCTGTGGAAAGGTGCACTCATTGTCTGAGAAGAGGCATCACAGGTTGGCAGTGGTGAAGTTTCCGTAGTCCAGGCCTGAAGTTGTCATAGTCTCAAAACTTGATTTTATAAAGCTATCAGGAAGTAATATATTTTTCAGTAATATATCCCCATAAAATGAGTTTAAGAGTGATGAATGGAGCAAGAATACCAATATCATAGTTTATTATGAGACATATAACCACTGCAACAAAGCAGATAGCAGGTAAACATTATCAGTAAGTACACCTCCTCCAAAAAATCTAGTAAGAATATTACTTGGTGTGTGTGGAAATAGAGTAAGGGGCATTGGAGAAACTGGAGGTATAATGGTATAACTTGGTCTAACTATAATGGTAAAATAATTTGACATGTGTGTATGATAATGGGAAGGTTGCTCCAATCAAGGAGAAACTGGACTCCTCATGGCCCATGTCTCTGGCTCTTCTATTCTGGCCAGCACTTCGGTGGAGATGACAGTCTTGCCTCTGTGACTCTTCTTTCATCATTACTCTTGCAGACAAATCTCTCACTCCTTTCAATTGATAGAATCTTTATAATTGCTAATTATTCAATTAGGTAACTTTGAATATGAATGTCCTGAATCATTATATATTGGATCTTAACAGATACTTCTTGCCTTCTTGGAAGGCAATTTTATTTTTGTCACTACAAGTTCTTTCTTTTATTAAAAATGCCAACAATTAAAAGTTCCTTAGAGAAGATGTTTTGTCATATATTTTTGTATCTCTAATCTCCTAGAATCTAGAGCAGTTTTCTAATTGAATAATAGATACAGAATTATTGATTGATTTATCTGCATGACTCAAAGTGAATTCTCTCCTTATCAGTCTAAACTACTATCCATATGTTTACTACAGTAAATTATTAAAAATCAGTATATACACAAATACATATTTCCTGGGTAGACATTTATTTCTAGTCAATCCTGGTGAAATACCAGAAAACTCTTTATTAATAGAGTAAAACATTTATTCTCTGTCTGTATTAATCAGGCCTCTTTTGCATGTATAAGAAAGGCAGAAAGTAAATAATGTGCTGAAAAATTGTTGAGAGGCCAAGAGGGCCAACTGGAGGCTGAGCAGCTAAGAGTACTTCCAGAACATTGTCCTAGAATGGCCACTGAGGGAGTTACTACCTTTCTCATCAAGAAGGCTATGTAAGTTCCTGGCTCCAGGATCATCCCAGCTCTGCTGAAGTCTGGAAGTTGGGATGTCACTAAACTCTTAGCCCTAAGACTCCACTACCTCAGCTGTAAGCATGGAATAAATAAGACATTACCTCAACTACTAGTTTCAGGAGAACATCTTTGCAGTAGAGTTTTATGCCAGCAAAATGGATGTCTTGTAGATTCCTTGAATTCTCCCTCTCAATGCCTAAAAATGTGGGAAACAATTACTGAAACCTCTGATAAGGCTAAAAAGAAAAAGCCACGCTCTAAAATCCTCCTTTTCCTTGCTTGCCAGTAGCGACAGAAAAATTCCCAGGAAGATGTACTCTGCATCACTTCTTACTTTGGAATCTTACAAGGATGCACTATCTTATCAGAAGCTAGGTCACATGTGGAGATGGGCTGTCAGGGAGTCTGAGAAGCAGGACTGGGACTAGGGTGAAGCAAGCAAGACATTTAGGTACAGAGTTTAAAGAGACACTCATTCTCAGGTGCCAGTCCTGCACTTGCATGAGTTTGAGAATGAATGCTTCCTTAAATTTTGGGGCCAGGCACTTCATTTGCCTTATCCTAGTACTGGCCATGCAGAGAAGTCTTAGCTTGTCGGTTTCCCCAATGGAGTGGTTTGGAAGGAACTTGATAAAGCAATGTGCAGTATTGGCTGCAATCTGCCTTTTGTTATTCAGCATCCTCCTGTAGCAGAACTACAGCAGCAACTCAATGCCACACAAAGCCACCATATGTGCTTTTGTCTATTACAATGCAACTACCCTACAAATAAGGGAAAATTTACTCATTTTTCTCCACTTTAAAGACAATTGTTATTACCTGTAAGACACTCAAAAGAAAACAAAATGCACTGAGATCATAACATTCGGTAATCTACTTGTTATTTTATCTCTTGTTTGAGAATTCTAGTAGCCATAGAAACATGGTTTTGATCAATCTGCTTCATGTTAAAAAATAACTTTTTGTTACTTCATATGTCATTTTTTTAACTAGGAAAGGAACTATATTGTTCTATAATTGGGAGAGTTATTATCTCATGGACAAAATGTTAAAAACAAACAAATAAATGAAAACAACAACCAAAACCATGATTCAGCCCTAGTGCCTAGTAGGAAAAGACGTGATCAGTGGAAGAAAGTGCTGCAAATATATTTGTATGTTACTGAAAGCTTCTTGAAGTATTTTTCCCTTTGACAAAGAGCACTTAGCTCATGTAGGATGATAGTAAGCATTTAATGGAAAAGACAGGATCATGTTTATTTGTCTCTAAAGCAATTTCTCAGTTGACTTATTTGTAAAAGTAGAGATTTATTCTTAAGGGGGATATTTTCCTTAATAAGACACTAACAAGATAAAAAAATCATGAAACATACTTCCAATAAGTTTTAATGGCAAAGATAAAGTGAAGAGAAAAGAAAGAATTGTCAGGGCGAGGTTAAGAATTGCAGTCTTAGGTGGGGCATCCTGGGATGGCATGATTGAGAAGGAGACTTTCTAGTAAAAACCCAAAGACTGAAGGAGGAGAAGGGAACACATACAGATATACTGGGGAAAGGGTAGAGGATATGAGGTAGGGGCATGTCTGGGGTGTTGGAGGAATAAGAAGGTTTCAAGTGTGCCTGGAGCGGTGGCAGGAGTGGGATAGGAAAGGAGATGGAAGACATGATGGGGAACCAGACAGTGACAGTCTTTTCTTCAACCACTTTAGGTATTTACAATACAAAATATTCACTCAAGACTTACCCACAAACACAGATCATAAAAGGATGGGAACATCCTGAAACTGGTATAGAACACCTACAAAAGTATCTAGAGCACATATTATATATAAAGGTGAAATTTGAAATCATTCTCTTTAATATTAGGCACAGGTCAAGAATGCTGACTTTCATATTCTCACCACTTTTCCTTACTTAATACAGCATTGCACTGAAGGTCGTGGACAGCACAGTTAGAACAATAGCAGCAGCAACAGAAACAGCAAACAAGCTATAGTGGGTAAAAAAAAAAATGTCATGATTGCTACTGAAAATCACAATGAATTCAAAGATAATATATTAAAATTAATAAAAAATTTTAACTAGCATAATGGGTACCATACCAATAAGTGAAATAAAAATAATGATTGATTAGAAAGTGTAATTAAAAATAAATCATTTAGTACAATATATATAGCAAGGAGAAAACATGTTATCTAGGAATAAAGCTAAAAATATAGTTTAAGGTCTTTGTGAGATTTTAACACTTACTTGAAGATGTTATACAAGACCTAAATATGGACCAGTGTCCGTGTCTTTAGTTAGGAACACACACTATAATACAAATGTTACTTCTCCCTGGACCAATTCTAATCAATATTCTTACACGATCTTTGCAAATTTTACAAACTAGTTTTTAAAAATTATTTGGGAGAATAGAGTCAGAAATAGCCCTACAGAAGAATATTTTCTTTATCATAATAAAAATTACCATGAAGTTATAATAATTTTAATAATATGGTATTGGTTCAAGATTAGAATTCTTGATGAATGTAACTGAATAGACAATTAAAAAATGATTGCATTCATACATGAAAATTTAATTTAATTTATGACAGCTAGCAGTGTAGATCAATGGAAAGAAATGAAGTTTTCAATAAATGATGCTGAGATCATTGTTTACCCACTTGGGAAAAAATGCCAAATTAACTTTGCATCATTCAAAGAATCAAATGTAGATTAATAAAAATGTAAATGGGAATAGAACCTCTCTAATTATTATAGGATAATTAATGACCTCAGAGCACAGATGAATTTATTAAACCAGAAATGAAGAAACTAAACATTTGTAGCCCTGTATATTCTGAAGTAAAAAATATATATATATATAAAATAAAAAAGAAAGAATGCAAATCATAGAACAAAATATATTTAAATATGTTTTATGTAAAATATATTATTGCATTTAAATTAAGAAACTCTGATCATCACAAGACACCATAAAGACCACAAACTACAAACTAAGAGCTGAGATAAATTCCACAACATATAAAACCAACAAAGGATTATTATCCTTACCAATAAATCAATAAGGAAAAAAGAAACAACCAACTAAAATTGAACAAAAAACCTACAAATGGGTATTTCATAGAGGAAGTACATGAATGACCTTTGAATACATGAAAAGATGCTCAAACTCATTAGAAACCCTAGAAGTGTATATCAATGTCTCAAAAATGCATCATTTTATGGCACAGTGTTTTGACAAACACACAGAGCAATGGCAACATTCATTCACTGTTCATGATGTGAAAATAATTGCACACACTTTGGAAGAGAATTTGCCAGCATGTAGTAAAGTTGAATAGGTATAATTCCACTTTTATGTTTACACACTGGAGGAAATCCTGTACATGTGCAGAAGGCAATTTATAAGGTAGTAGTGTTTACAATAGAAAAAAGTTAGTATTTTAAATGTTGATCAATTGCAGAATGGATAATTGTGCTGTATTCATAAAGTGCAATAATATTCATTAGTGAAAATAAATTAACTGCAGTTATGAATTGGATTAATCCAATTCCAGAATCATAATGTTGGGAGAAATACATTATGGAACTACATGAAGTATGATTCTATCATTTAAAAATATAAAATAGGTGACACTAATTATATATTCCTTAGAGCTACCAATATATGTAGCAAAAACTATAAAGAAATTTAATGGGCTACTTAGCACAAAAATCAGAATAGTCATTTTCTTTTGAGATCATAGACTGGTTTGATTGAGGAGGGACACACAAGGACCATAGAGGGAGCTTTTAAAATACTACTAATGTTATCTCTTATTTTGAGTTGTGGGTTTCTAGTTATTTCTTTACTTAATATTCTTTATTTGCATATATGCTTAATAAACTTAAGATATATATTATTCATATATATTTATATTTATTTAGAGAAACAGAAACAATAAGGTATTATCCTACTAATCAGTCAATAAGGAAAAAGGAAATAACCACACTCACACACATACATATTTACTTATATTTGTTTATTCTTTGGAATTGGTTCACAAAATTATGGTTGCTGAGCAGTCTACAATCTATGATCAGCAAACTGGATGACTGGGAAAGCCAGTGGTGTAATTTAGTTTGAGTCTGAAAACCAAAGAACCAGGGGTACTAATGGTATAAGTGCCAGAGTCTGAAGGACCAGGGAACCAGACACTTCAATGTTTGAGGGCAGGAGAAGGAAGTCCCAGTTTAAAAATAGAACAAATATGCATTTTTTCTCTCTACTTTTTCTTCTATTGGGTCCTTAATAGATTGGATGATGTCCACCTACATCTGTGAAGGCAGATCTTCTTTACTCAGTCTATGAAGTTAAACACTTATATCTTCTGGAAACACCTGAAGAAATGATGTTTAACCAGCTATCTGGACAACCCTTAGCCCAGTTAAGTTGACACATAAAATTAATAATCGCAGTATATTTAACAATTAAGTATTTTAAAGAAAAAATGAATGAGTCATTTTATTTATCATTATAGAATAAATACTTTGAGGTTTCAAAATTATTTCAGCACATACCTTACATGAAATACTTTTATGATTACACTCACACAAGCTTCCAGTTTGTTTGATTAATTTGCATGCCAAAGTTTTTCAGATTTCCTTAAAACTTTACATAGACTTACAAAGCTGTACTCTTTGCTCACCTATAAAACTTCTTATCCATGCCTGACAAAGACAAGATGGCCAAGAAAAAGAAAAAGAAAAAAAACCAAAAACTCATTATCCAGTACAAAAAAGTCAAATGAAAGGAATTTTAGCAACATGTAAATATTCCCAGTTTTACCTATTTCAGCACAAAAATCCCAAGAACCACTAAATTCTAGATCAGATGTTCTGCCATGTGGTTTATAGACAATATCTCAATTAATGATCATGAACTCATGATGCATCTGTTATCACTTTTATTTTATAGATAAAAATACAATCTCAGGGAGACAGACAAAATGGCTGACTAGAGACATCAGCTGCTAGATCATCTCAGAAAGAGGGAAAAGTGTTAGATGAAAAAGAAACACACACACACACACAAAAACCCCCATAGATAGGGTATAATTCCAAGGGAAAAGTGCCACACTCTGCCACAGATTCCATGGGAAAAAGTTGTGGAGATGAACAAGAAGGAGCAAGATATCTGCAGAGGACAACCCCTAAGAGGCTTGGAGTCTGGTGAAGATGGTAGGTTGAATGGTTTGTTTCTCCCTCCCTCACATCTCTGGCAGTCAGCAGGCTTTTGAGCTGCTGGAAAGCCTTTCTACCCTCAAGAGCCTCAAAATGGCTACTGCCAGTGAACTGGGAGCTTCTTGAGGACAAAGCACCAGTCTGCCAGCACAGACCCAAGCTAATATGGCAGGCACCATATTGCTTCTTCACCCATTGTGCACCTTTGTCCACCCTAGGGAACTTCAGCTCCTCATTTTTCATCTCACTTTTTCCCACACAAATATTTCCCAACTCTGGCCCAGAGTGTGGGATTCCCAGGGGCTGATAGGTCCTAGGGCATCTGTGCAACATGAGTCTGGACATTCTGGGCAGGCTTCTATCTGGAGAGAGGCACAGAGACAACCAGAGTGCTAGCTGTCTTCCATTCAGACTCTTTTCCTTTCATGCCCCTCCTCCACCCATGGCTGCCAAGAGAGGTGATTGAGCTGGGTCTCCCAGGGGTGGCTGCTTCCCCTTTGTTGCTGTGTATACCACACCAGGGTTTCCACAGAGAGCAGGGCTTAAACTTTTCCTCTTAAAAACTTGCAGCAGACTAAGGGGTACTTGGACTATGAGCTCCCTGCTTATTGGCCCTCCTCAGTGCTGCTTGCCCAGTTGCTCCATCAGAGAAAGGCACACCCCAAAGCAGAGGGACATCAAACCTGCTTAAACACCCCATAGGCAACAAGCATACTTCTCCCTGGCACAGTCAGGGATTGATCTTCAGGGAACTTGGGACAGGCCCATAGACCAGATCCTGTACCTCCAGGACTCAATTGTGTTACTCAGGGGCAAAAAGGGGAGATTTGTAAACTAATCTTGGGAGGCAAGGGAGCCTGACTGGGCAGAACTGAGAGGATAGTGCAGTGTGGATCTGAACCACTGCACATAAGTGGATCACCCCTCAAACCTTAGGAAAGCCATGATCTTGGCCAGGGCCTGGATCCTGGACAGGGAAACTCCCAGCTTGCAGTGCTATGGTTGGGGAGCTTGGCTGGTTTGGGCTCCTGCATGTGAGCAGACACCAAAGAAAGACAGGAGAGCAGGGGAGCAGGAGAGGGAGAGCAGGGAGGGAGAAGAAGAGAAAAATCCACTCCTGACAGCCAGATTGTGAAACTCAAATGGGCCCACCCTCACAAGCAAACTTTCTGGCTTGGTGGGGCCACTTTAGCCCCTCCCTAGTTGCTATTCTCAGCAGCCTGGGAGGGAACATTGACCCCTGCCAAAACAGCTAACTTACTGGTTTTTGTGGAACCTGAGGACAGGCTCACCCAACCCAGACCCACCCAGCCTCACTGCCCCACTCATCTCTGCTGAGGTAGAGAATAAGTCCTCCCCTGGATTTTCCAGGGCTCTCCCTACTCCATGAGGCATTCAAGTGCTTCTCTTGAGGGGCTAGAGCTGGTCACATGTCCCAAACACAATACTGCAACTCGTTCTAACTAGCAAGCACCACCTAGTCACAGGGAGGTCAATCTGTATAGCCCTTTACAACATTTACTGACTCAATCATACAGAGTGTGGTTGATTCTTACTCACAAGCACCACCCACTATCTTAGAGATTAAAATGAGCATCCCAATATAATTCACATTGTTAAGAAGACCACAGGGTGGGGAAAGAGAGAGTATTTCAATATCTCCATTCTCCCTCATCAACAAGAGACAGGGAATCTGCCCACATACATAGCTCGCTCCTGCTGCAGCATACAAACAATGAGCAACTAAGGAAACTACCACACTGAAGATATCTATAGCCAAGGCATCCATTCAGAACCTAGCCTGCCATCAAAGCACCCACAAGCAAAGCCAAAGTTCCTTACCCTACATATGCTACAG
The DNA here is from genome assembly GCA_008086735.1 of Cheirogaleus medius. Taxonomy (NCBI): domain Eukaryota; kingdom Metazoa; phylum Chordata; class Mammalia; order Primates; family Cheirogaleidae; genus Cheirogaleus; species Cheirogaleus medius. The sequence goes on along the minus strand of VBSM01000529.1, from coordinate 50,481,530 downwards.
CCATACCCTTATGAGTATGTGGGGGAGTGAAATGCCCACTTAAACAAAAGAAAATCCCCAAACAAGGAGTGATAGCTGCTCCAGATGGGAAGTAATCAGTGCACAAACCCCAAAAGTATAAAAAATCAGAGCAAAAGGACACCTCCAAAGGGGCACACCAGCTTTCTAGCAATGGATACCAACTAAAATGAAAATATTGAAATGACAGATAAAGAATTGCAAATATGGGTTGTAAGGAAGCTTACTAGTATTCCAAGAGAAAATGAAAAACTGACTCGAAGAAACCAGAAAAAAAATTCAGAAAATGAACAAAAAAAATTACTAAAGAGATAGACATATTAATGAACAAATACATCTTGTGGAAATGAAAAATTCATTTAAGGACATACAAAACACAGTGGAAAGCTTTAAGAATAGACTAGATCAGGCAGAAGAAAGAATTTCAGAGCCTGAAGACAACTCTTTCAAACTAACTCAGTCAATCAACCATAAAGAATATAAATCAAGAGGAATGAACAAAGCCTACAAGAAATATGAGATTATGTAAAATGGCCAAATATAATAATCATAGACATCCTTGAAGGTGAAGAAGAAAATGCACAGTGCTGGAAAATATATTTGTGAGAATAATTGAGGAAATCTTCCCTGGTCTTGATGGAGATGTAGATATCCAGGTACAAGAAACTCAATGAACCCTGAGGAGATTCATTTCAAAATGGCAATCACAAATATATAGACTGCCAAAGTCACCACAAAGGAGGAAATCCTGTGAGCTATAAGGTGAAAACATCAAGTAACTTGCAAATGAAAACCCATCAGGCTAACTGCAGACTTTTCAATGGAGACCTTACAAAGCAAAAGGGATTCAGGCTCTATCTTTAATCTTCTTAAGCAGAACAACTATCATCCTAGAATTTTGTATCCTGCAAAACTAAGTTTCATATATAAAGGCGAACTAAAGACTTTTCCAGACAGCAAATACTGAGGGAAATTTTCAAGACCAGACCTTCCTTGCAGGAAATATCCAGAACTGCACTATACTCAAATGACCACAATAAGCACCCACCAGTGTAAAATCACCCAAAAGCTAAAGCTCAGAGTTCATACACAACAATAGCACAAGAAAGTTAACAATGTAATACTGTACTACCTAACATGATGGAAAGAATAGTATCCCAATATCAATCATATCAATCAGTGTGAACAGTCATAATTGCCCACTCAAGAGACATAGGCTGGCTGAATGGATGAACAAAGACCATCCAGTATCTGCTGTCTCTAGGAAACATATCTAACCCACAAGGACTCATACAGACTCAACATGGAAGGATGGAAAAAGAATATCCCTCACAAATACAAAACAAAAGAAAGCAGATGTAGCTATTCCCATATCAGATAAAACTAACTTTAAATCGACAATGTTAAAAAAAAAGACCAGGACAGTCATTATATAATGGTAAAGGGAGCAATTAACAAGAATACATAATAATCAATATTTATGAACCTAACAGTGGAATGTCCAGAATCATAAATTAACCCTCACTAGATCTAAGCAAAGAGATAAATTACAACATCGTAATTTCTGAGGACTTCAACATCTCATTAACATAGCTGGACAGATTATCAAAGCAGAAAATAAATAAAGGAACACTGGATATAAATGGGAAAAATAGGCATAATGGACATTTACAGAACATTGTAACCAAAAACTAATTAATACACATTCTTTTTATCAGCACATAGAACATTCTCCAGGATCAATCATACATGTCTCAACAAATTCAAAAAAATAGAAATCATACCATCAGACCAGAGTAGAATAAAACTATAAATCAATTCTAAGAAAAACATTCAATTCTACACAAAGTCATGGAAATAAAACAATCTGCTGCTGAACAATAGGGTAAATAATTAAATTAAGATGGAAATTTAAAAATTCCTCAAACAGAATGACAAAGGGAGCACAATCTATCAAAATCTATGGGATCTAGCAAAATCTATGGGATTCCCTAAGGAGAAAATTCATAGCTTAAATACCTATATAAAAAAGACATAAAGATCACAAATTAACAATCTAATGACACATCTCAAGGAACTATAAAAGGGAGAGAAAACAAAACCAAAGCTAGCAGAATAAAAGAAGTAACTAAGGTCAGAACAGTACTAAATGAAATGGAAAACAAACAAACAAAATACAAAGGGTTCTTTGAAAAGATAAACAAAATTGATAGACCTCTTGCTAGATTAACCAGGAAGAGAAGAGAAAGGACCCAAATAAGCTCAGTCAGAAATTAAAAAGGAGACAGGATAACTGATACCACAGAAATACAAAATATCTTCTATAAATACTATGAAAATCTCTGTATACATAATAAGAAAACATAGAGAAAAATGGAAAAATTCCTGGAAACACATACCTCCCAAGACTCAATCAGGAAGAAACAGAACTCCTGAACAGACCAATAGTGCGCAGCATGATCTAAACAACAACAACAAAAATCTTCCAACAAAAAAAGCCCTGAACCAGATGGATTCACAGTCGAATTTTACCAGACCTACAAGGAAAAAAAGCTGGTACCTACTCTAGAGAAATTATTTCATAACATTAAGGGAATCCTTCCCAACTCATTTTACAAAGCCAATATGACATTGATAGTAAAGCCAGGAAAGGATACAACAAAAAAAGAAAATATAGGCCAATATCCCTTAGGAATATAGATACAAAAATCTTTAATAAAATACTAGCAAATTGAATTCAACAGCATGTCAAAAAATAATCCACTATGACCATGTGGGCTTCATTCCAAGGATGCAAGGATGGTTCAACATATGTAAATCAATAAATGTGATTTACCATATCAACAGTAGGAAAAACAAAGACCAAATGATCATCCCAATAGATGTCAGAAAAGCATTCAACAAAATCCAGCACACTTTCATGATAAAACCCTCAAAAAACTATGCATAGAAGGAACATATCTCAAAATTATAAAAGCCATATATGACAAACCCACAGCCAGCATCATACTGAATGGGGAAGAGTTGAAAGCATTCCTCGTATGTGGAACAAGACAAGGGTGCCCACTCCCACCAATTCTATTCAACATAATACTGGAAGTACTAGCCAGACCAATCAGTCAAGAGAAAGAAACAAAGCATATCTAGAGGGAAAGAGGAGACCAAATTATTGCTTGTTTCTGATGATATAAATTCATATCTAGAAAAACCCAAAGACTCCACCAAAAAACTCCTGAAATTGATAAACAAATTCAGCAGAGCCTCAGGTTACAAAATCAATGTATACAAACCAGTAACATTTCTAGACACCAATAACAGTCAAGCTGAGAATCAAATCAAAGACTCAATACCAGTCATAATAGCTACAAAGGAAATAAAACACTTAGGAATATACTTAAGCAAGGAGGTGAAATATCTCTACAAGGAGAACTATGAAACACTGAAGAAATAAATCAGAGATGACAGAAACAAATGGAAAAATAGATCATGTTCATGGATCGGTAGGACTGATATTGTTAAAATGTCCATACTACCCAAAGTGATTTATAGATTCAATGTAATCCCCATCAAACCACCAATGTCATATTTCACAGATCTAGAAAAAATAATTTTATGCTTCATTTGGAACCAGAAAAGAGGCAAAATAAACAATACAATCTTAAGCAATAAGAACAAATCTGAAGGCATCACATTACCAGACTTGAAACTATACTATAAAGCTATAGCAACCAAAACAGCATAGGATTGGCACAAAAGTAGATACATAGACCAATGGAACAGAATAATGAATTCAGATATAAAACCATCTACCTACAGCCAACTGATCTTCAACAAAACAGAAAACAATATACACTGGGAAAAAGAAGCAGTATCAAATCAATGGTTCTGTGAAAATTGGATAGCCACATAGATAAGAATGAAACAGGACCCCTACCTCTCACCAATCACAAAAATTAATTCAAGATGGATAAAATACTTACATGTAACATATGAAACCCTAAGAATTCTAGAAGAAAATGTAGGGAAAAATCTTCTAGGCATCAGCCTAAGCAAAGAATTTATGAAGAAGACCCCAGTGGCAATATCAGCAACAACAAATTAAATAAATGGGACTTGATTAAATTAAAAAGCTTCTGCACAGCTATGGAAATAATAGAGCAAATAGAGCAAATAGACAACCTACAGAATGGGAGAAAATATTCACAAGCTATACATTCAATAAAGGGCTAATTATCATAATCTACAAAGAACTCAAACAAATCAGCAAGAAAAAACCAAACAACCCTTTTAAAAATTGGGAAAAAGACATAAACAGAAGCTTTTCAAAAGAAGATAGGCAAATGGCCAATAAACATATGAAAAAATACTCAATGTTACTAATAATCAGGGAAATGCAAATCCAAACCATCAGGAGATATCACCTTATGACTTTAGAATGGCTTTTATTGAAACATCTAAAAGCAACAGATGCTGGAATGGATGTATAGAAAGAGGAATGCTTATACACTCTTTGTGGGACTGCAAATTAGTACAATCTCTATGGAAAAGAGTATGGAGATTCCTCAAAGAACTAGTTGATCTATCATTTGATCCAGCAATCCCACTACTGGGTATCTACCCAAAGGAAAATATGTCATTTTATCCAAAGGACACCTGCCCTCAAATGTTTAATGCAGCATAATTCACAATTGCAAATTTGTGGAATCAACTCTAGTGCCCATCAATTAATCAGTGAATTATCAAAATGTGGTATATGTATGCCAGGGAGGACTACTGGATCATAAAAATGATGAGTTAATACTTTTGCAACAATTTGGATGGAACTGGAGACCATTATCTGAAGTGAAGTACATAAAGAATGGAAAAACAAATACCACATTTACTCACTATTAAATTGGAACTAAGTGATGAGCACACATGAGCTCAAGCAAGGGGAGGGAGAGGTGGGCTGGGTGAAAACCTACTTAACAGGTACAATGAACACTATTTGGGTTATGGGTACACTTACAGCTGTGACTCAAACATTACAAAAGCAATCCATGTAACCAAGAACATATGAACCCCCTTAATATTTTGAAATTGAAAGAAAAAAATCTTATTTAAAAAAATCTCAAGATAATTAAGTAATTTATGTCTTACTACCCTGCTAATAAGAAGGGATAAATAAGAGAATTAATCCTGATCTATGGATACCAAAACCAAATCTCTTCCCATAATACATGGCCACCCCCATAAGAAGACTATGATTGCTAGGGACCAGAAACACCAAACACAGTGCCCTCAATGAATTAAACTTAATAAATATTTGCTGAATAAAGGTATAAATAAATGAGTTTCCTAAAAATATAGTTTATATTTGAACATTGTTTTTTATTTTGTTTCTAGTCTGTGATCTCTTTACCACTTTTAGTTATATTTCTATATGGCCTTGTACCACAAAATTCATTTAATAATTGGAAATCACACTTTCTCATACATAAGAAATTTTAGACAACATACTAAATTAACAATTTTATTATAATCTAATTCTTCTACCTCTATTTTTATTTCTTTTTTTCTTTTTTTGTTCGATACTATATTGTGCCTAATAGAGTAGGGCTTTAGCAATGCACTTTACGAGTAGTGATAACTAGTAATAATAAGCTCTGCTATAAAAATTTCATAGGATAAATGTTTCAAGTTATGAAAAGTGAACTAGGCCTCTGTGTTACCATAATTTCTAAAGGCTGCAGAGTAATTGTTTGCATAGAAGCCATATTGCGCTGCATGGTGAAAACTTTACTTTTTAACAAAAGGTTTCCTCAAACTCATCTTATACTCAGTTTAAGAGTCTAGAGATTCTCTCTGCCTTTCCACTGAAGTAGCTATGATTTTTAAATAACTACTGTGCTTCAACAGCTTCTTAATTTATAAGAAAGATTAATTCAATAAGCAAGCATCCAAATTATCCCCCAAGACTTCTATCCACCAATTTATGAATGCTTTGCTAATAGAATCACAAGGCTGTTATTGTAGAATTAGTGAACTGGAGAATAACATTTATTTGCATGTCATACATGTAATGTATTTTTAAACCAAAAAATAATGAAATAAAGTACTTAGATTTCATCTGAAAATAATTTGTAGGTGATACGAGGGAATTATTGCTAAGAAAGTGCCTGCTCAAGAGACAGCTGATGGTTTTCGTGGCAATTATAAAACAGCTGCAGATTAGGTGCCTTCTGCCTTAAACAGTGAAACAAAGACAGATTTTCCATTTTCTGGGTAATTTATATTTAATACTGATGAATTGACAAAGTGGAATAATTTCACAATATTCCTTCCTTCCTCTCTCTGTCTCTTTCTTTCTTTCCTTCTCTCATTTTTCTTCCTCTTTCTCCTTTCTTCACCCACTTTTTCTCTTTCCTTCCATTCTCTTACCTCCAATTGTAAGAGGAGAAAGGCAGCAAAAACATAACTTTTAAAACCTTATTATTGCAATAAGAAGTATAATCTCATGGTTTTCAATAATGACAAATTATTATCTTAATTTGCCACAAAATTTATAATTTGCAAATAACATGTTCTGGAAATACTAGGAAAAGTTTGGTGTGGCAGAAGATCTCTAGACTACGAAGTGCATCAGACAATTAATGCTAACCCTACTATATGTACACCTAAGTTTTGATCAGTTAATACCAATTTGATGGTAAATATATGTGGTGCTTGTTTTTCCATTCTTGGGATACTTCACTTAGTAGAATGGGGTCCAGCTCTATCCAGGATAATACAAGAGGTGCTAGGTCACCATTGTTTGTTGTGGTTAAGTAGAACTCCATGGTATACATATGCCACATTTTATTAATCCGTTCATATATTGATGGGCACCTGGGTTGTTTCCACATTTTTGCAATTGTGAATTGTGCTGTTATAAACATTCTAGTGCAGATGTCGTTTTTATAGAATGTCTTTTTTTCCTTTGGGTAGATGCCCAGTAATAGGATTGCCGGATCAAATAGTAGTTCTACTTATAGCTTTTTAAGTGCACATATAGTAGTAACATTCATCTGGTGTCAGGCATATGAGGCGGTGAGAAGGGGATGGGTAAATACACACCTAATGGGTGCAGTGCGCACTGTCTGGGGGATAGACACACCTGAAGCTCTGACTTGGGTGGGGCAAAGGCAATATATGTAACCTAAACATTTGTACCCCCATAATATGCTAAAATTAAAAGAAACACTAGATTAATCCCATCCTAGTTCTATAATTTTAGGCAGCCGATTCAGTTTCCTCTTCTACAAAATGGAGTGTTTGTTAAAAGAAACTCAAATGAGATTGCCTGTGTTGAAGCAAGTTAAAAAAAACTGCAAAGTTTCATATTTGTGTATCGCATTGTTATTTCAGAACAAGAGAATGTTTTTTTTCCTATCCTCTAATGTTTGAAATTATAATAGCTGTAATATTTTTTTATTTACTCTAATTCTATTTGGCTATTTGAAGAAGAGGAATAATTTGAAAATAGAAGCCTTCCAAACTGGGCTTTTGATAACAAGCTGATATATTTGATGTTGGGGAAGGCATATAAGAATATTATTTTATGTAAGGCATAACCAAGAGAACATTTTACCTTATAGTAGTAATCCTGTTCAGTATTCAACTTGTCAGCTGTGTTGCAATTGGGAATATTTTAAACTGATTTTATACTAAATTCAAATGCATAATGCAGAGTACATAAATATTTATCCAAGCTATCAAATGAACCAAATTCTCAGAGTGACAGTAAATATATATGTATATATTTTAAAAGATTAAGCCTATTCTGGTTTCATTTTTACCATGTTTTCATAATCCCCTCTCATTTAGCTTGGTTTGTTGGTCCACATTTGCAGGTGAATGTGAGCTTTCAGTGCATGGCTTGCTCGCCCTCTCTAGCAGGAGTGTGATCAAGACAAAAAAACATCTGCCTGGCTTCTCTTTGTCTTAACCCAGAGGAAAAAAATGAAAATCCTTGGTCTGAAGTGGATGGGCTCAAGGACATCCACATCCATCTTCACTTTGCAAATTTTACTTGCTTTATATTGGAAGGGAAAAAGAGAGAGAGATAAGAAGTCAGAGTAGAGTCTTAAAAAGGACTATGGAGATTCTGAAGATTTTATTGAGTATGTGAAAATTCACTAATTGTTTGTAGAATATTACCACCAAATGCTTCTATTATTGTGTTTGTATTGATTGTGTTGAAATCTTGATTTTCTTCCCTAGCTACCCATGAGCATTATGGAGATTCTTGTGTTGAGTTTTAGCTTTGTTACTTATTTCCATAAGAATAGGTGAATCCCATATACTCTCCAGACTTCATCTGTAAAATTATAATAACGCTAAGCACAGAAATACTGAGATTTTCATTATTATCTATGAGGGCATACATTAAGGTTTAAATGGATGTATACCTTGTACCTTCCATATGTTTGCTTTATTCATATGAAAAAGCTTTATTCCCTGGGAACCATAAGAAGCAACATACTTCATCTACATGTACAGCCATGCAACTTTTTACACTCTATAATGTGGACAGAGTATTGTTTGACTTATTATTAGTTATTGTTTGACTTATTCAAGAAACAAAAAAGGGTGGCAAAGCAATAATCTTGCCAGCTCTCAGGGGGGCACAGAGCAAAATTACTACGTTTCTGGGTTATTTTTAAAAGAATATCTATTTTTATGACTGTCCTTCCTGCCTTTAACAAGAACACACATTGTCTCCACCCCTCCCCCAGAAGAGTTTTAAGGCATGGGGTAAGCCATGCCCCTTTCATGTGTTGGTCAATCAGAATTACTATATTTGCTTCAGTCAAATTGGTCAGTTGAGGATTATAAGTACAGCCTGAGCTATATAAAACAGACCTCCCTAAGATAGGCAATTAAAATATGACTACTCGGAATGTATCCTTATACCCTATATTCACATCTTCAGAAATTGCCCACTGGCCTCCATATCCTAGGGAAAATATGAGAAGATTGAGAAAGAGAGAGATGGCTCATACTATTGGCATTAACAATGAAAACTAGTGGTCACAGAGAAGCACTCCATTAGTAATTGTAATATTTCATTTGTCATGTTATGAAGTTTTATTTCCATATCAGGTATAGTTCATTATGCTAATTTTCATTAATCAACAAAATTAAATTCATTCAACAGAGATGGTCTAAGCTGCTTGCATCAAGATTTCCCAGAGAAATAGACCTTGGCTTCATAGTCACATGAGAAAAAGAAAGAACATCCACTAGAAATAAGAGACAGGAAGCTCATTCTTGTCCTGAAGGAATATATCCTTTGGTAACATAGATGGAAGAAGAAGAACAACAGTCCATATCAAGGTTACATAGCATTTTATCTGCTTTGCAATCTCTATCCACAAACCATTGTTCTTGGACTTAAGCAATACCTTCATCTTTGCAGAAGGATTTTCTTATTTATGCTCCAGATACATTCTTAGATTGCAGTTAGCATAAGGGAAGGGAAGGAAGGAGGCCTGTTCTTCTCTAACAGCAATTATATTTCCAAGTAATCATCTCTTGCTTATATATTCTCAGCCAAAGTAATTGGAGATATTTCTATCTGCACCTTTTCTCTAGGTGAACTTATTGAAGCCCTGTTTTATATCTTACCTTTATGCTGATGACATTAAAATTTATAATTTCAGACTATAAATCTTCCTAAATCTTCCTTAATTTCCAGACTTGTGCATCCAACTTTCTATGTTTCCACTTGGATGTTTACTATAATATTTAGAAATGACATTTCTGTTGTCCCAAATTTCCCTTTCAATGTAAAACCTTTCTATTCATACTTATAACTTGAAAAAATTATTAATTCTTTTTATCCATTATCCTTATAGACTTTATATCCAAAATCTTTTGCTATCTTACCATCTCTCTCCCTTACTTGGTCATCAACCCAATACAGGGGACATAATTCTCATTTAAACTTTTGCAAGCCTTCCACTTGCTTCCATTCAAGGCTTGCTTCACACAGCCACCAGATCAGTCTTTCTCAAATAGGTATGTGTAACTAGCCATAACAAAGAATATATGTTACACATAAAGTGTCATGCTCTTTTCACATGCTAAAACTTATGCCTGGAATTATCATGTGTCCATCCATTTCTTGACTTGGAAGAGTCCTACGCTTCCTGTAGGACTCAGCTCAAGTATTACCTCTTCTTTAAATTGTGCCCGAAAAGGCCTAAAACTTAGCATCTTCTGCCTATGTCTATTAGGACTCTTTTCACTTGGATTTAATTCTAGTAGGACTCTTTTCACCTGGATTTTATAGCATGAAACTTTGTTTCTCCCTTCTTTTCTTCATTAGATTATGAAGTCTTTGAGGTCAAGAATTTTTTTTATCCTGCTTATCTTTAAATCAATCAGCCCAGCACAAAGTCTAATAAAATTTGCTCCTCAATATTTTATGAAAAAATAAATGTTAGTAAATAAAACAAATGATTTTATCCATTATTCCTTTGTCAACACCATTATTCCTTTGTCAACACCAATATTCCTTTGTCAACACCATCTTCACCCTTAAGCAACTGATAAACATATCTTTAACCTAAAATACTTTCTTATCCCTTACCGTGACAATATGGACTCATTTGTATAAAAACTGCATTTAAAGAGAGAATTATTGGCCGGGGTGGTGGCTCACGCCTGTAATCCTAGCACTCTGGGAGGCCAAAGAGGGAGGATTGCTTGAGCTCATGAGTTTGAGACCAGCCTGAGCAAGAGCGAGACCCCATCTCTACTAAAAATAGA
>VBSM01000529.1:50448702-50470618 GCA_008086735.1 Cheirogaleus medius | reverse complement strand
AAAAAAAAAACATAAAGAGAGAATTATTAAATCTCAGTTTAGTTTCAAGGTTTGATACTTTTATCTGTGAATTGAGGTTTAAGGCAGTTTCATCAGAGGCAATTTGAAGTCTGTGTTTAAACTGATGTTACAGGAGACATTCCTGCAAATAGTGAGATGTTTTAATCCCCTATAGGTAAGGAAGGAAGCCACAGGGCTGCAAGAAAATAAGAAGCTTTGGATCCAGACAGAGAGATCTTGAGCCCTGTGCAAATTAAAATTGAGAATCTAGATCTGGAAGAGTCCACATCCCAAAAATGAAAATTGTAAAATGTTAGTGAGAGAAAGAAAAAAACAATCTCGCAAGAAGAATATAAGCCTGGAAGCTGGAAGTCAGCAGACCTTGCTTGACTCTGCACTTTGCTTATTGAGGGGCCTTATGCAAATTCCTTGTTGCCTTAACAGAATAGATACAGCGAGATACATTTGCCATCACTTTCTACCTCTTTATGAGCAAAGGATAAGTGAGAAAATATATAATGAAGCAGTTTTAAGAAACAAAGACACTCTATTAACTTAAGCAACCATTATTATTGTTATTAATACTGTTATTGATAAGAGTGATCAAAGAGATTAAAAAGAAAAGCAATATTACTCAAAATTAAGAGAAAATATTAAGTATAATTATGACAACTAAAGAAACATAGTTAATCTCATAAAAATGTATTACAAAACAAATGATTTCACTGTAACATTAGCTAAACTTCTGTAATACCATTATGATTATTTTATACATTTAAGTGTAGTTAATACATTATTATTTTGCACATTTAAGTGCAATTTTGTTGATTATTTTGTACATTTAAGTGATATTAGCATGTAATTTGATTACTTGCCATTCAAAACCAACAAAAATTCAGAAAACAGTTATTATATGAAAGGCACTAAAGAGCTAAGGACAATATAAAGATAAATCAAAAATAGCTTCAACCTCAAAAAGATTCATACAGTCATTTGTAAAATATTTGTTTAAGACTTTTGTCCATATTTTATATGGTTATTTCCTTTTTATTATTTGTTTTAATATTTCTTTATAAATACTAGATACAAGTCTTTAGTCATATATGTGTCTTACAAAATATTTTTTTCCATGTCTGTAGCTTCCAATTTTACTTGAGTGTCTTTTGAGAGCAGGTTTTTAATTTCGATGAGGTATGAGTTATTATTTCTCTTACGTTAGTATTTTCTGTACTTGTCTAAAAATCTTTGCTTACATTAATGTCACAAAGATATTCTCCTGTGTTTTCTTCTATGAACACTATACCTTTAGCTTTTACATTTAGTTCTATAATCCATCAAAAATTAAATTTTGTACAGTATGTGATCTAGGAGGTCGAGGTTTATTTTTGTCTATCCATTTATTCAGATGCACAATTTCTGAAAGGATTTTCTTTTCCCCATTGAGTTCCTTGGTGGTTTTATTGAAATTCTATTTCAGAACTATGTATTGTATTCCACATGTCTGTTAATATTTTAACAATATTATATCTTCCATTCCTTGAATATGATATATCTGTATATAATTTGGTCTTCTCTAATTCACCTTAGCAAAGTTTCATGGTTTTAATGTAAAAGTTCTGGACTTTTTTTTTGTCAAATGTTTTCAAATATTTTATGTTTCAATATTACAGCAAATATTTTTAAATTTCATTTTTCAGTTGTTTACTGCTAATAAATATCAATATAATTCGTTTTTATATAATGATCTTGAGTCTTGTTACCTCACTAAATTTACTTATAAATTTTAATAATTTTTGGTATATTCCTTAGAATTTTCTAAATAAACAATCATGGCATCTGCTCCATCATTTTCAGTCCATATGTCTTTTAGTTCATTATCTTACCTAGGACTTCCATGTTTGATAGAAGAAGTAACAGCAGATATTTTTTACCTTGTGCCTGATTTTAAGGAGTAGGTATTTAATATTTTACCATTAATTATAATTTTAGCTGTAGATTTTCACAGATGCACTTAATCCAAATTTAAAACATTACCTACTAGTCCAATTTTACAGAAACTTTTTTGAAGAATGGACACTGACATATGTTAAAACTTCTTTAGGTAACTATTGAGATGTTCCTGTTTGGTTTCTTGTTGTTTTTTTTTTAGATAATCCTGATTTCTGGAGTTTATCCTACTAATATGGTGAATTAAATTTATTGATATATAAATGTTAAACCAAAGTTGCATGACTATAATAAAGTCAATTTTCCATGATATGTTTTTATTTATTCCTGGATACAAATGACTAATATTTGTTAAGTAAATTCACAATAATGTGTATGAAAAATATTGGTCTGTATTTTTCTTCTCTTATAATGTTTTTGCTAGGATTTGGTATTGGAGATATGCTCACCTTATAAAATAGATAATTTTTCCCTGTTCCTCTATTTTCTAAAATAATTTATGAAAATTGTCACTTTTTTCCTCCTTAAGTATTTGATAGAATTCACAAGAATATGTTCTGGGCCTAGGTGCTATTTTGAGAAGATTCTGATAATGAATTCTAACATATTAATATAATTGTTATTTATATTTTCTATTTCATCATCTTATATCAGTTTTTTGAGTCATGTAGTTCAAGGAATTTGTTCATTTCATCTAAGTCAACAAATTCATTGGCTTTATGTTCATAGTATTAATATTTCCTTATGATCTTTTTAGTATCTGTAAGATCTGTAGAGATATCCACCTTTTATTCCTTATGTTGGTAATTTATATTTTCTTCTCTTTTGCTCTTTACCATTATATCCAGGGTTTTAAAAATTGTATTGATTTTATCAATGGACCAACTTTGCGTTTGTAATTTTCCTTTATTGTATGCTTTCCATTTTACTGATTTCTGTTCTTACTCTTATTTTTCATGCTTCTACTTTGATTTAAATTTTCCTTGGTTTTCCTACTTTCTTATGCTGGAAAAGTAGAATGTCAAATTTAAACTTTTCTTCTTTTCTAATATAAGCAATTGGAACTATAAATTTCCCTTTAAGCACTGCTTTAGCTGTTTTTCACGAATGATATGACATGTTTTCATTATCATTGATTGCTATAAATTCTAATTCCCCTGTCATTTCTTTATTGACTCTTGACTTACATAGAAGTATGTTGTTTGTTTACTTTCCAAATAATTGGAGATTTTTCCAGATATTGCATATATCTTAATTTACTGATTGCTAATTTAATTTTATTTTCTTGTGGTCAAAGGACATACTCTGGAAGAATCAATGTTTTGAAAATAATGAGAGATAGTTTATGGCCCAGTGGGTGATCTATCTTGGTGAATGTACCAAGTGTACTTGAAAATAATGTATTCTGTAGTTCTTAGATTCAGTATTGTAGGTCAATTAGATCTAGTTGGTTGATCATAATCTAGTGGTTCTATCAATTACTGAGAATGCAGTGTTAGAATCTCTACACAGTTGGAGATTCTAACATGATTATAGATTTTTCTTCTCTATTTTTGTCATTTTGTCTGGTTCTCTGCCCTGCAAATGACAAGTTTCAGCAGCCTTAAGCTCCAGTCTCTGCCTCTCACTGTGCTCTATTGGGAGCCCACCTTCTGTTGTCATGGTCGGGGTAATACCTTCAGATGGAAAGCTGGGTTGAACAGGGAACTTCCCAACCCATGTGTCAACTTCTCTCAAGAATCCAGTCCTGCACTGAATACTTTTCAATGCCTGAAATCAGTTGTCTCATACATTTTGTCTAGCTTTATAGTTGTTTACAGCAAAATGGCAATTTCAGTCCACTTACTGTATAGCTTCCTGTTATGGCTGGAAGCATAAGTTCTATGATCATTTATATTTTATGTCCCTAAACTAAAGTGAGGGATAACAGTGCAGCCAAAGTCTGCTGCCTTAGCTTCTAAAATAACAGTTAATTAGCAAATCCAAATGATTTCATATTTGATTAACTTTTGTCATTAACAATAAAAGAAAACTATTGTTCTAATTGCTGGATACCTGACAACGGACTTAAAATCTAAAGAATAGATGTCTCAAACATAAAGTCATACATGAAACTACAGTTTATGTTTGACAATTAAACAAAAGGAGCCGGATAATTTTCTTAAATTAAGCATAGTCATCTTGGATTTTGACTGTATGACTTGTCTGACAATGTTTCCATCAAAACATCTCTCATTTGATACCTACATTTTCCATCGAATCCATCCTTCTTCCTTTCTTTTTTTCTTTACCTTTGAGAATCTCTTTCAATCTGATGTTATTCATTTTTACATCTCCCTATTCTCTAAACCCCTTTCACATTTTCTTACTTTCCAATCCTTTCAATACTGTTATTTCTACTTTTTAGAGCTATGTGTGGTGTTATTCTTTGGAAGGATGTTCTCTCTGCCTATAAATCTTACCTCATCAACAACCTCACAATTTTTCCTTGCTAGCTTAAAAGACTGAGCTCCCTGTTTATATTTTCTGGAGGTACATGCAGCTTTTTAAAATTAGCTATAGGCAAATTTTCCCACTGTCTTTGATGCCCCAGAGTCAACTCACTCCTTTTGTCCTATAGTTGCTTCTGATTTCCTTTTGGGGATGTTCCTGACAGAAATGATCTACAAGAAAGTATAAGAAAATCCTCTCAGGAAGCTGGCCAGTGCTGCAATTTTAAACTAGCCTCTGACAAATTATTTTACAGATGAATATTTAAAATAAGGAAGTCAAAATTGGTAGAAATAAGCAATTTTCTGAAATAGACTTTACAAATAATAATAGTAATAATAATGACTTATGTTCCCTATTCCTTTATGTAGGATCCATGCATATATTCAAATTGCTGCTGTTAACTTAGGCTACCACATGAATTTTTAGAATTGTTTTGTTTATAATGAGGCAGGAAAAGTCCTGCTCCCTGATAAGCACTTCATATTTTCATTTCAGGTAAACAAAAATTGAATGGAAATATAGTTCATAAAAAATGTAAGCTGAAAATAAGTAATCTCCTGACATTCAATAGAAATGGCAGCTTGGAAGGGAGAAGAAAATTTGTTTCATATGCAGCATCAAATTTCTCTGCAAGATTATTGGAGAAGTAATGAAAATTTATCTCCTGAGGTCATATAATACCCACAACTAAAGGAGTTCTCAATTACTTGTGTTGTGGGTACATACACGCTTGAACTTTTAGTACACACACCAAAAGATACATTGTGATTATGTTGACCATATTTCCCAAGCCTAATATAATGTCACATGATTTGACAACAATGCATAATACTGCAATCATGATTCTTTTAGAGAATCTGGAATGTTATAGTTATCATAATATAACACAGAACTGAAAGAGAAATCTAACATTAAATAAATTTTTACTATTATGTATCAGACATATTATCTACTTATTTCTGTTTTTTAATTTCAGAAAATTATGGGGGTACAAATGTTTTGGTTACATGGATTGCTTTTGTACTGCTTGAGTCAAAGTTATAAGTATGATCATCAGCCAGATAGTGTACATTGTACTCGTAAGGTATGATTTTATCCGTTCCATCCTCCCCCGTCCCACCTTCTTGATTTCTGTTGAGTTTTACTACCATCTGTGCACATGAGTGCTGATAAGTTAGTTCCAATTTAATAGTGAGTACATGTGGTACTTGTTTTTTGATTCTTGCAATACTTCACTTAGGAGAATGGTCTCCAGTTCCATCCACAGTGATGCAAAGGTATTCATTCATTTTTTATGACTGAGTAGTACTGCATGGCATACATATACCACATGTTATTAATTCACTCATGAATTGATGGGCACTTGGGTTGATTCCACATCATCAAGATTGTGAATAGTACTGCAATAAACATTCCAGTGCAAGTATCTTTTTGGTAAAATGATTTTTTTCCTTTGGATAAATACCCAGTAGTAGGATTTCTGGATCAAATGGTAGGCCTGCTCTTAGTTTTATGAGGACCTCCACACTATTTTCCATAGAGATTGTACTAGTTTGCAGTCCCACCAACAGTGTATGTGTTCCTTTCTCTGCCCATGCACATCAGCATCTATTGTTTTGGGACTTTTTGATAAAAGCCATTCTCATTGGGGTTAGATGATATCTCCTTGTGATTTTGATTTGCATTTCCCTAATAATCCGTGATGTTGAACATATTTTCATATGTTTTTTGCCCATTAATATATCTTCTTTGAAAATTTTTTCATGTCTTTTGTTCACTTTTCAATGGGATTGTTTAACTTTTTTCTTGCAGATTTGCTTGAGTTCTTTGTAGATTCTGTTTGTTAGCCCTTTATTGGATGCATAACATGCAAATATTTTCTCCTGTTCTGTAGGTTGTCTATTTGTTCTGTTGTTTGTTTCCTTGGTGGTACAGAAGTCTTTTAATTTAATCAAGTTCCATTTATTTATTTTTGTTGTTGCTGTGATTGTCCTTGGGGTCTTCTTCATAAATTCATTACCTAGGTTGATATCTAGAAGAGTCTTTCCAACATTTTTTTCTAGAATTCTTATGGTTTCATATCTTAGATTTCAGTCTGTAAGCCATTGAATTAAATTTTTGTGATTGGTGAGAGATATGGATCCTGTTTCATTCTTCTGCATGTGGCTAATGTTCTCAGCACTATTTATTGTACAGGGATTCTTTTCCATAGTATATATTCCTGTCTACCTTTTCAAAGATCAGATGGCCATATATGGATAGTTTTATATCTGGGTTTTCTGTTCTATTCTACTGGTCTATTTCTCTATTTTTTTGTGAGTGCCATGCTGCTTTGATTACTATGGCCTGGTAGTGTACTTTAAATTCTGGGAAAGTAATGGCTCCAGATTTGTTCCTTTTGCTTTGGGTTGCTTTGACTATTTGGGCTTTTTTTCTGGTTTCAGATGAGCCATAGAATTATGTTTTCTAGATATGTGAAAATAACATTGGTATTTTGGTAGGGATTGCATTAAACATGTAAATCACTTTGGGTAGTATGGACATTTTAACAATGTTGATTATGCTGATCAATGAGCATGATATGTTTTTCCATTTGTTTACATCCCATTCAGTGTGACGTTTGCTATGAATTTGTCATATATGGATTTTATAATTTTGAGGTATATTCCATCTATGCATAGTGTTTAAGAGTTTCTATCATAAAATTATGCTGAATTTTGTTAAAGTTTTTTTTGCATCTATTAAGATGATCACACAATCTATGGTTTTGCTTCTGTTTACATGGTGAATCACATTTATGGACTTAAATATGTTGAACCATCTTTGCATCCCTGGGATGAAGCCCACTTGTTAGTGATGGATAATTTTTGATGTGCTTCTCAATATGGTTTGCTAGAATTTTATTGAAGGTTTTTGCTCCTATATTAATAAGGGATATTGGTCTATAGTTTCCATTTTTTGTTGTGCCCTTTCTTGTCTTTGGTTATCAAGGTGATACTGGCTTTGTAGAGTGAATTTGAAGGACTCCTTTGTTCTAGATGTTATGAAATAATTTCTGCAGCTTAGGTACCAGTTCTTTTTTATAGGTCTGATAAAATTCGGGTGTGAAACCATCTGGCCTGGGACTTTTTTTGTTGGAAGGATTTTTACTGTTGCTTCAATTTTGTTGCTAATAAAATGTCTGTTCAGGAGTTCTGTTTCTTCCTGCTTGAGTCTTGGGAGGTTGTGTGTTTCCAGGAATTTGTCCATATCCTCAATGTTTTGAGTTTATGTGTGTAGAGATTTTTATAGTATTCACTTATGATATTTTGTGTTTCTGTGGTATCAGGTGTAATATCTCCTTTTTTATTTGTGATTCAGCTTCTTTTCTATTTCTGCTTAATCTAGTGAGAGGTCTATCAAGGTTGCTTATCTTTTCAGAGAACCAATTTTTTGTTTCATTAATCATGGGTTTTTGTTTGTTTGTTTTTGCTTTCATTTAGTTCTGCTCTGACATTAGTTACTTCTTTTCTTCTGCTGGTTTTCTGTTTGGTTTGCTTTTCCTTTTCTAGTTCCTTGAGAGGATTCATTAGATTGTTTATTTGTGACCTTGCTGTCTTTTTGATGTAGGCATTTAAGGCTATGAATTTCCCTCTTAGGACTGCTTTTGATGAATCCCACAGATTTTGATAATTTGTGTCCCCTTTTTCATTTAGTTTGAGAAATCGTTTGATTTCCACCATAATATCCTTCTTGACCCAATAATCATTCAGCAGTTGGTTGTTTAATTTTCATGACTTTGTGTAGAATTTACTGTTTGTTTTGGAGTTGATTTGTAATTTTATTCCACTATGCTGTGAGAAGATACATGGTATAATTTATATTTTTTCAATATGTTGAGATATGCTTTGTGGCCTAAGGTGTGATCGATATTAGAGAAAGTTGCATATGCTGATGAGAAGAATGTATATTCAATAGTTTTGGGTAGAATGTTCTGTAAATGTCTGTTACAACCATTTGCTCTAGAGTTCTGTTTAACTCCAGTGTTTATGTATTTATTTATTTTCTGCTTTTAGGATCTATCCAGTTCTGTCAGTAGGGTGTTGAAGTCCCAAGCAATTATGATGTTGTTGTTTACCACTTTGCTTAGATCAAGTATGGTTTGCTTTATGAATCTGGGTGTACCTATCTTAGGTGCATAAATATTTAAGATTGTTATGTCTTCTTGATGAATTGCTCCATTCACCATCATGTAATGATCATCTTTGTCTTTCTTTACTATTATTGATTTGAAGTCTACATTATCTGATGTGAGAATGGGTACATGTGATTTCTTTAGATTTCCATTTGCATGGAATTTTTTTTCCTATCCCTTTGCCTTGACTCTGAATCAGTGCTTATGGGTTAGATGTGTTTCCTGGAGATAGTAGATACTTGGCTTGTATTTTTTTTTTTTTCCATTCAGCCAGGCTAAGTCTCTTGAGTGGGAAATCCAAGCCGTTCATATTTATTAAAAGAATTTATAGGTGAGATGCATTTTTGTTCATCCTGTTGGGCAGAACCCTATTGCTTTGTTTTAAGTTTTAATCCATTATTTTACATGGGCTCTGAACTTCGGTTTTTAGGTGATTTTACACTGATGAGTTTCCATTGTGGAAAGTGAAGTATAACGCAGATCTGAATAATTCCTACAGGGAAAATCTAGTCTTGACAAATTCCCTCAGTTTTTGCTTATCTAAAAAGGTCTTTATTTCTCCCTGATATAAGAAACTTAATTTTGCAGAGTGAGGAAGTCTAGGCTGGCCATTATTCTGTTTAAAAAGAGTAAAGGTGGAACCCCAATCCCTTCTGGCTTGTAAGGTCTCAGTTGTGAAGTCTACAGTTAATCTGATGGCTTTTCCTTTGTAAGTTACCTGATATTTTTGCCTTACAGCTTATAGGAGTTCCTCCTTCACGTTAACTCTGGCTAGTCTGATAACTATGTGTCTTGGTGATTGACTCTTTGCAATGAATCTACCCGGAGTTTGTTGAGCTTCTTGTGCCTGAATATCTAAATTTCTAGCAAGACCAGGGATGTTTTCCTCAATATTCCTTCAAATAGGTTTTCCAATCCTTGTGTGTTTTCTTCTTCACCCTCAGGGATGCCTTTAATTCTCATGTTTGTTCTCTTTACATAATCCCATATTTCTTGTTCATTCCTCTTACTTCTCTCTTATCTTTGACTGACTTGTTTAATTCAAAGGTGTTGTCTTCAAGCTTTGAGATTCTTCCTTTTGCCTGGTCTAGACTATTCCTAAGACTTTCTACTGTGTTTTGTATTTATGTGAATGAATTTTTTATTTTTAGAAGTTCTAGTTGATTTTTTTAAAAAATAATTCAGTTTCTTTAATGGATTTTTCATTCATTTCCTGCATATTTTTTTGTGGTGCTTTTCCATTTTCTCTTGTATTTTGTTCCATGTTTGGAATTCGTTATCTGTCATTTCAATATTCTGGTTTTGGTTAGTTTCTATTGCTCAAGAGTTGGTGTTCCCTTTTGGAGGTGTTCTTTCACTCTGATTCTTCATACTTCCAGAGTTCTTTCACTGATTCCTTTCCATCTGTAGCATCTGTTGCTTCTTATTTAAGGATTTTATTTTGTTTAGATAATGGCACACCCAGTTTAATCTCTGAGCCAGTAGGGGGTCCTTATGGGTGAGAATCAACCACACCTTGTATGATTTAGTCAGTAAATGCTGTAAAGGGTATGCAAATTGACTTCCCTGTCAGTAGGTGGCACTTGCCAGAAAGAGCAAGCTGCTATGTATTTTTGCATCCTGTGGCCAGCTCTAGTTCCTCAGGAGAAGCACTCAAATGCCCTAGGTGGTGGATAGGGGCCTGGACTTCCAAGTGTGTCCTTATTCTCTGCCTCAGTGGAGGCAGGTAGGGAAGCAAGCCTGGGTGTGGCTGGGTTGAGTGAACTTGACTGTAGGCTCTACAGAACCTGGCAAGGTATCTGTTTCATCAAGGGTCAAAGGTCTTGTCACAGATTTTAGGTAAAGCCACCAAGGGGGCTGAAGGTCCCCAACCAGCCAGAAAGTCTGCTTGTGGAAGTGGAGCCATCTGAGATTCACCATTTGGCAGTCTAGAGTGGGCCTCACTCCTCTTTGCTCTCTCCTGCTCCACAGTTTCCCCCCAGTGTCTTCTGGCAGGCAGGAGCTCAAGCCAGCCAAATTCTCCCATGACTGTGTTGCTGGCTGGGAGGTTCCCTGCCCAGGATGCTGGCCTGAGATGAGAGTAAAGTCCTCCTGTGGGAGGAGGGATGCCCAACAAACATGCTGTAACTAGGACCCACACTGTACTCTCCCCATGATCTGCCCATGCGGGGACCCTTACCTCCCAAGCCTAATTCACAAACCCCACTTTCACGCCCCAAAGCAACATAATCAAGACCTGGGGGTATGCAATGCAATCTGGCTTGCAGGCCTGTCCTTTGGTTCCTAAAGATCAATCCCTGTCCATGCCAGGGAGAAGCACACTGGTTCCAACTTGCCCACAGTGTGCCCAAGCAGTGATGTCCCTCCACCTAGGCATGTGCCCCACTCTAATAGAGTTACTAGGCAAGCAGCATCAGGGAGGGCCTGCAGTCAGGAAGCTCACAATGAGTACCCATCAATCAACTGCAGGACCCCAAGAAGAAATGTCTGAGCCCCACTCTCTATGTGAGTCTTGGTTTGGTGGCTCAATTCTCTCTCTTGGCTGCTGTAGGCACAGGGGGGGAATGGGAGGAAAAAGAATCTGGATGGAGGAAAGCTAGCACTCTGCTTGTGTCTATCCCTCACTCTGGGAGGCTGTCTTCCCAGAATGTCCAGGCATTGGAGTCACACATATCACCCGGGCCCCACTGGACCCCTGTGGCTCCTGCATTCTGGGCCATAGTTAGGAAATGTCTGTGTGGGAATGAGCATAATGAAACCTGAGGAGTTGAAGCCCACCAGGGAGGAGAAAGGTGCATGGTAAGTAGAGAAGCAACATGATGCCTGCTGCCCTGACTTGGATCTGTGGAGGTAGGAGGCACCCCAGGTGGGGCTGAGGGCCTGGTGCCCCATTGACAGGAAGCTCCTGGTTCACTGGCAGAAGCAGCCTCTGGGCTTGTGTGGGTAGAAAATCTCTCCAGCAGCTCAGGAACCTGCCAACTGTCAGAGATATGAGGGAGTAAGGAACAAACCACTCCACCTACCCTTCTTACTGGCTTCCACGCCTCTTGGGGGTTGATCTCTGCTGATATCTTGCTTCTTCCTTTCTTTGCGACTTCTTCCCATGGAGTCTCCTGAGTTTCTGTTACTCTTCTCTCAGATCCACCCCTGATCTATGTTTGTCTGTTTCATTTTTTTTCTCTTTCATCTGATCAAAGATGGCTGAGCAGAGACACCAGCTGCCAGAGCATCTACTTATATCTAACAATGACATTGTTATTAGTGGGCATGAATTATTACTAGTCTCTTTTTAAATATAAAAAATTGAAATATAATAAAAATGTTAAAAGATAAAATATGAATCTAAGTTAGTCAAATTCCAGAGCCCATGTTTTTAAAAACTATATAACCTTGCCTTTCAAGGAAAGATAATTAATTAGGAAGCCATTGGGCATTCAGATTAAGAGCATGTAAATTGAGATAAGCAGTAGTAATGTGTAAAAAGTACGTAAAAATATTCATGAAAGCAAAGTTTACAGAATTTGGCAATATTTTTATGTTAGTAGATGAGAGGGGGAAAAATTTAGAAAAAACTCCAAGTCAGTAATTCTTAATTTTTTTTTATGACTTTAACTTTTATTTATTTATTTATTTATTTTTTTTTTTTATTTTTTATTTCAGCATATTATAGGGGTACAAATATTACGGTTATGTATATTGCCCATGCCCCCCTGCCCCCTCATACCCCAAACTCCCTTTATATAAAAATATGACTTGTAACTGCATTTGCTTTATCCTGAAATTTCTATACACCTAAGGAAAACATAAGTATAATCTTTTAAATGTAACATATGAAGAGAAATTAAAAATAATTTATAACAAATATACTACAGTGTTTAAATCCTCAGCATAATTATCCTGAGAAGGCATATTAAAGTCAATATATCTTGAATGAATGAATGAAGAAATGAAGAAGTGATTCTTCAGATGTTTATACTCATATGAATAATCACTATAACTGCAACAGCTATAAATGCTAACTTATGGCGTGGTTGTGTATTGGTGACTCAAACACCATGAGCTGTGTTGCCAACAGTGATATAATTTTCTGCAATGGTGAAAAACTCCTGGCAATGTTTGAGAAAAAAGGACAATTTACATAGTATGAATTTCTGGAAATTCAATATATATTAAAACTTTGCCAAAAATTCTTCATGTTTAAAGCAAAACAGAGATTCTAGGCTGACGGAATTTCAAAAATAGGGTTTTTTATACCTATCTGAATGTCTGGTAGGACATTTAAAATTCATTCAAGATGTGAAATAATTCCTTGGAGCATGGGAAGCCTGATCTGAAGGATGTTTAGTATCCCCACATTCTACAAATTAAATGGTACTAGCAATTCTCAATCATTATGAAATCCCAACAAAGGCTTCACAAATGTCAAAAATGCCCCATTAAGAGAACATTTTTCCATGTTGAGAACAGCTGCACTAAGATTTGAGTCTGAGTGTTAGGGATGATGTAGATGCATTTAATGATAACCACTGTGTGAGAAAGATTAACTTTTGGGAAAAAGTAAATGTAATTAGTTATAGATATATTGAGAAGGAATGGATATGGGATATTTATGTAAGAATACTTATGACAAGTTGGAAATGGGGAACAAGAACTCAAAAGAAAGGTTAAACAATAGTTTGAAACTATAGGAATGGGTTAGATGGTCAAGGGAAAGGGTATGGAAATTAGGAGAAAAGAAATGTGAAGTCATATTTATTAGAAATTACATTTAGGGAAAAGGAAGTAGAATGGCAACCAGCAAATGAGATAAAGAAGTAAGCTACAGAGTGGTAATAGGAGAAACAGGACATACACAGAAGTAAAGAATAAAAGGAGATTTAGAAATAGTGGTTGGCATTCTCAAATACAGTCACTGGTCACTTAATGATGAGGATAACTTCTGAGAAATGTATCATTAAGAAATTTCATCATTGTGCAAACATCACAGAGTTTACTTACACAAAGCTAGATGATAAGGCCAGGTGTGGTGGCTAACGCCTGTAATCCTAGGACTCTGGGAGCCTGAGGTGAGAGGATCGCTCAAGGTCAGGAGTTTGAGACCAGTCTGAGCAAGAGCGAGACCCCGTCTCTACTAAAAATAGAAAGAAATTATCTGGACAACTAAAAATATATATAGAAAAAATTAGCCAGGCATGGTGACTCATGCCTGTAGTCCCAGCTACTTGGGAGGCTGAGGCAGGAGGATTGCTTGAGCCCAGGAGTTTGAGGTTGCTGTGAGCTAGGCTGATGCCACGGCACTCTAGCCCAGGCAACAGAGTCAGACTGTGTCGCAAAAACAAAAAAGCTAGATGATATATAACCTACTACACACCTAGGCTATGTGGTATGGCCTATTGCTCTTAGGCTACAAACCTGTGCAGCATGTTACCGTACTGAATACTGTAGGCAATTGTAACACAATGGTAAATATGTGTGCATCTAAACATATCTAAACATAGAAAAGGTAAGTGAAAATATGGTATTATAATCTTATGGGACCACTATCATATATGAAGTGAATCACTGATCAAAACATCATTATCTAGTGCATGACTGTACTGAGAGAAGTATAAACTGAATACATGAAAACATGAATATGCATTGCTTTCTTCTCCAGCTCTACTTAGTATCAGCCTCTGGAAACATTCAAACTTCAAGCTTAGTCCATGGAAGAAAATTGCTGAGACTATCTCAAAAGTCTAGGGAAAAAAAATCCAGTAGTAACAGAGGAGCCACATTCTCAATAACAGATAGGCTCTGGAATGAGTCATATTCCCTTTGTGGTCTTCAGGGGATCACAGATGAATTCTGGGCATAAGACTGATATTGGTGTCCACCTTCTGTAGGGACAGAAGCTCTGCCTTGACAGAGGCTATCTGAAGGGGTCTGTATACTCAGCTAGGCTCCTGTGAATGCTCTACTTCAGAAATGAGATTAGTTTAGAAAATCTCAGTACCTGTGTAGAGCCCTCGTCCTCACTGAAAAGACAATCTGGTCTGTACTTACATTTATCTGACTATAAATATCAACGTTTCCTAAAGGCATCTTTGAAACTTTGACAAGTCCACATCATCAGTTAACATCAGGATCTCTTCAATTCCAGTTCTTCACGGCCAAATGGACACTATATTTCTCACTACATCCAGGATTTCTAGCTTCTTACTCTTCTCTGCAAGCTGCCATGTTCGAGAATATATAGAGGCCAAGCCTCGATGAAGAAAGTTGATTATAGAAAAAGATGTAATAGGCAAGAATACCCATTCAAGAAAAAAGGAAAAAGGGACTTTTGCTTGAAGCAATTTTATCACTAGATAATTGAATAGGGACAAAACTTTAGATTCTGAATAAATGATGACATACTTTTAAACTAAAAATAGAGAATGATCAGCTAAAATTTCAGAGTGAGGTCTTGGTGTGGTGGTGGCGAAAGGGATATGATTATGCAGTGTTTTTAAAGGCAGTGGTCATGTTTTATTTAGTAAATTGGGTAGTAGGCAGGTGTTTGTTGTATTTATAACAAATATATTACTAGTATATATTAAATATTTCACATGCATAAGATATATTTTTAATAGAGTGGTAACAATAACATCATCAAAAAATGCAATTATTTGTTGATTATACATGATGTTCCAGCCACTGTGATATATAATTTCTATTAACTTCCACAGAAACTCTGTTAGATAGTAATTGTCCTATAGAGTATCAGATAATAGTGATTGTGAACAAGGGTGGAGTCAGAGAGCTTGAGTTCTGTGTATTCTGGGGTAATTCATCTTTATGCCATCATTTCTTCATCTATAAAATTGGGATAATAAAGGCTCTCTACCTTAAAGGTTCAGTATGAAATAATCTATGTGCAACAGTGTTATTATTCTTAATCCTTTTCTTCTTCTTTTTTTTTTGATGAGCCACAAAGATGATTTTGTTGCAAAGATAAATTAAGAACATCAGTTATTGATTCTCAAGGTGGCCCTTTTTTTGACAATTAGTCATAACAAATAATTATGGTACTTCATAAATTTTCATCAAAAGCATGAAGTAAAGCTTAACAAGTGAAATGCACATTTTAATTTACTTGTATTTGTCAATAATAAGCTGATATTACTAAATAGTAAACCTTTCTTTTGTTTGTTTGGTTGTTTTTTATTTCGAGATATTAGGGGGTACAAATATTTTTGTTACATGGATAGATTTTGAATGCTTGAGTGAGGGCTGTAATGTGCACATCACCCAAATATTGTTCATTGTACCTGTTAGGTAGTTTTTGGCCCTCCCTTCCTCCCCCCATCCCCTGCTTGTTTTCAACTAACTTTTACTTTCCTCTGTACACTTGTTAGTTACAATTTATTAGAGAGTACATGTGGTATTCATTTTTCCATTCTTGAGATACTTTGTTTAGGATAATGGTCTCCAATTCCTTCCAAAATGCTGCAAAAGGCATTAATTTATCCTTTTTATGGCTGAGTAGTACTCTGTGATTTGCATATACCACATTTTGTCAATCCATTCATGACTTGATGGGCACTTAGATTAATTCCATAACTTTGTAATTGTGAATTGTGCTGCAATAAACATTTGAGTGCAGATGTCTTTTTGATGAAATGATTTCTTTTCTTTTGCATAAATACCTAGTATTATCATTGCTGGATTGAATGGTAGGTCTACTTTTAGTTCTTTCAGAAATCTACATACTGTTTTCCATAGAGCTTGTACTAATTTTCTGTCCCACCAACAGTGTATAAGCATTCCTTTCTCTGTACATCCATGCCAGCATCTATTGTTTTTGGACTTTTTAATAAAAGCCATTCTAACAGGATTAACATGGAATTTCATTGTGGTTTTAATTTGCATTTACCTGATGACTAGTGATGTTGAACATTTTTTCATATGTCTACTGGCCATTTATCTATCTTCTTTTGAAAAAATTCTGTTCATGTCTTTAGCCCAATTTTAATGGGTTGTTTGTTTTTTTGTTTTGTTTTATGCTTTCCTTGCTGATTTATTTGAATTCTTTGTAGATTCTGAATATTAGCCCTGTGGGCTGTAGTTTTCCTTTGTGGTATCCTTTCCTGGCTTTGGTATCAAGGTAATACTGGTTTCATAGAATGAGTTTGGGCGGATTCTCTTATTCTCTATGTTATGAAATAATTTCTGTAGTATGAGTACTGGTTCTTCTTTGTAGGTCAGGTACAATTTGGCTGTGAATCCATTTGGTCTGGAGCTTTTTTATTGCAAGACTTTTTATTACTGCTTCAATCTCCCTGCTCATTATTGGTCTGTCCAGGAATTCCTGACTGAGTCTTTAGAGGCTGTGTGTTTCCAGGAATTTTTCCATTTCCTCTTATCTTTTCTAGTTTGTGTGGGTAGAGATTTTCATAGCATTCATGGATGACATTTTGCATTTTTGTGCTATCAGTTGTAATATTTCCTTTTCATTTCTCATTGATCTTCTTTAGGTATTTTCTACTCTTGGTTAATCTAGAAAGAGGTCTATCAATTTTGTATATCTTTTCGTAGAACCTACCTTTTGTTTCACTGACTCTTTGTATTGTCTTTTTTTACATTACATTTAGTTCTGCTCTGACCTTTGTCATTTGCTTTCTTCTGCTGTCTTTGGGTTTGGTTTGCTCTTCTTTGCTGCTTCATTGAAATGTGATATTAGGTTGTTATTTTGCAATCTTTCTGCCTTTTTGATGTGTGCGTGCATTTAAGGTGAAGAATTTTTCCCTCAGGAATGATTTTGCAGAGTTCCATAGATTTTGATAGCTTGTTTCCTCTTTGTCATTCAGTTCAAGTAGTCTTTTGATTTCCATCTTAATTTCAGTATTGACCCAATAATCGTTCAGCAGCAGGTTGTTTCATTTCTATGACTTTGTGGGGGTTTGAGTGTCTCTCTTGGAATTGATTTCTAGTTTTATTCCACTATGGTCAGAGAAGATACATGGTATAGTTTCAATTCTTTTAAATTTGTTGAGACATGTTTTGAGGCCTAAGATATGTTTAATCTTGAAGAATGTGCCATGTACTGATGAAAAGAAGTATATTCAGTAGTTTTTGGGGTAGAATGTTCTGTAAATGTTTGTTAGATCCATTTGTTTTAGGGTTCCATTTAAGTCCAGTATTTATTTATTTTCTACTTTGATGACTTGTCCAGATCTGACAGTGGGGTGTTCAAGTCCCCAACAATTATGATGTTAATACTTATTTACTTGCTTAGCTTTAATAGAGTTTGTTTCATGTAACTGGGACCTCCTGAGTTAGATGTATATATATTTAGGATTGTTATATCTTCTTGCTGAATTGTTCCTTGTACTATTATATAATGACCATCTTTAACTTTCTTCACCACTTTTAATTTAAAGTCAACTTTATCTGATATGAGAATGGCTATACCTGTTCCCTTTTGGTTTCCATTTGCATGGAATATATTTTCTATCCTTTCACATTGAGCCTGTGTATGTTCTTGTCATTTAGATGTGTTTCCTGGAGATAGCAGACACTTGTGTTGTGTTTTTTTGTCCATTCAGCTATCCTATGTCTTTTGAGTAATGCACTTAAACAATTAATGTTGCGTGCCTGAATTGATATGTGGAATGCTGTTCTGTTCATCATGTTGTGTAGTACTTTATTTCTTTGTTTTCCCTCTTATGCTATTGTTTTATAAGAGTTGTGAGCTTTAGCCTTTTTGGGTGATTTTACACAGATAGGTATCTATTGTGCTGATTTGTGTATAATGCAGTTCTGAGTATTTCCTGTTGGGCAGGTCTGATCATGACAAATTCCTTCAGTGTTTGCTTCTCTGGAAAAGACTTTATTTCTCTATCGGTTGTGAAGCTTAGTTTTGCAGGATACAGAATTCTAGGCTGGCAGACATTCTATTTAAAAAGATTGAAGATGGGGCCCCACTCCCTTCTAGTTTGTATGGTTTCCACTGAAAAGTCTGCAGTTGGCATGATGGGTTTTTTGTTGTAGGTTATTTGTTGCTTTCATATTGCTGCTTGTATGATTTTCTTCTTCATTTTGACTTTTGATTACTATGTGTCTTGGAGATGTCCAATTTGCTATGAATCTTCCTGGTGTTCGATGACCATTATGTATCTGGATGTCTGGATCTCTGGCCATACCAGGGAAGTTCTTCTCAATAATTCCTTTGAATAGATTTTCCATGCTTTTAGTTCTTTCTTCTTCTCCTTCAAGGATATCTATAATTCATATATTAGTTTGCTTCACATAGTCCCACATCTCTCTAAGTGATTTCTTAGCCTTTTTGATTCTTTTCTTTTCCTGTTTGAATGGTGGAGTTAGTTTGGGAGCCTTATCTTCAAGCTCTGAGGTCCTTTCTTCTCCTTTGTTTATTCTGCTGCTGAAGCTTTCTGGTATGTTTTGAAATTCTTTAAATGTCTTTCTCATTTCCTTAAGTTCTCTTATATACTTTCTTATATTGTCTAGCTCTTTAGTGACTTTTTCATTAATTTCCTGAAATTTTTTGGCTTCCTTTTGTTGGTTTTCAACTTTATTTTCAATTCAGTTCATCTTATTTGCCATCCATATTTTGAATTCCATTTCTGTCATTTCAGCAATTTCTTTGTGTTTGGTGTTCACTACTGTAGCTCCATTGTGATCCCTTGTGGGTGTTGAACTTTTGTTTTTTTCATGTTGCCAGGGTTATTTTGCTATTTTTTTCTCATCTAGAACCTGTTTCTTTGCCTCAGAGATAATAGGTTTGCAGGGTACCTGTTCTTTGCTGGGAACCCTCATGCTTAATTAGAAGAAAGGGAGGACCCCAGATGGCAGGGGTTTTTTCCTACTCTGGAATATTGATGTGGCATTGGAAGGGTGGGTGCACTAAAAGCAGGAAATGAAAACTATGGAACACTTCACAAGTTTGTATGTCATCCTTGTACAGGGGCCATGCTTATGCTCTCTGTATCATTCCAATTTTAGTATATGTGCTGCCAAAGTGAGTACTGTGCATATATTCTTATATGCAGAATTAATATTGAACTGGTTGAAGCTGCCACCACCACAGCCACTTTGCCCACAGAACTTGTCGATGCCACTCGCTACTTCTTTGGTCCCACAAACTGCCACTGCCTGAAATGGTGCATGACACACCCGATGTGCAGCATCTCTGCCCAATGCCAATACCCACCAATGTCCTCCCTCTCTCCACACAGCTGGTCCCCAGCCTTTTATTATTCTTAATTGATGACATTAGTCTGCATAGTTCCAAAAGCCATGGTGTGCTGTTGTTTAATTTAAGGGAAGAGAATGACAGATATGGAAAAGTAAACTATTTAAGAAATAAGAATAATTAATTAATCAAGCAGGAAAGATAAAGCAATTTAATCTCTTTTATAGTTTAGGCTAAAATCGATAACAGTGCAAAGTAGCTAATTTACCTTTCAGAAGTAAATTAGTAAATTGTGTGCTTCTTGAAATAAGAGATTTCACATGCGATACATCTAAAGGGCTCTGCTTGGCACTGGGAATAAACGTGTTTGATCAGCTTTAATAGAAAGAATAGAAATCTTTTGCTGAGGTAGCAATCGAATCATATTTCTCCTTTCTTCAAATATCATAGTTGATACTCTCTCCCATCAGGAGAAAAATGTGCCGTTTTCCATATTTAAACACAGTGTACACAAAATCAGTCTATGTACTGAGTAGAAGCCATATCAATGACTTACTTTCACCTGAAAATATTTTAACCTAAAAATATATATAAATAATTTTTAAAAATTGGACACAGTTACAGTTGGAGTATATGCTAGGAGATGTCAATTGTCAATCAACAGAAAATAAGCAGATTATTCATATCTTGATTGTTTTATTAGAGGCAGTGTAGCATAATGGTTAATGATGTGGGTTTCAGGAACCAGAGCACTTAGCTTTGCCATTCACTATCTGTCCATGAATATATTACTTAACCTATTTGTACCTCAGTTTCCTCACTTTCAAAAAAGGGACACTAATAATACTGATCTCATAAATGTTGCAAAATTTGTACAGTTAATACTGTACAGCTGCTGATCTAAGGAACATGCTAGACATTTAGTAAGCACTAAGTGCTAAATATTATTATAATTACCATTATTTCTTCATGCTGTTGATATTGCTTTATATCAGAGAAGTTTGTTATGATCCATAACTGGTGGTAAAACAATAAAATTTGTAAAGCAAGAACAATTGCTTATTCAATTTATAATGGTTTTTTAAAAAAAATATGATGAAACAAATACTTTTACAATTAAGTTGCAAGAAGATAGTGGAAGTTGAAATATAATCTTTTAGGTGTACACTGTGCCTTTTGAAACAAAGGATAACTTATGGTTATTTGTTTCAGGAAATACCCAAACCATTTTTCCTCTGTTCTCACACCGCAACAATCATCAATACAGAAGACCTCTGTGGCCAAATATGGGGGATTTCTCCCAACCAGCAAGCAAGCAATTAGTTCTGATGCAGACACCAGCTGGATGTCCTCCAATCCATTTGGACACTACCCACCCAGAGACAGTGTTCCTTTCCACCAGTCACAAGTCTGGACCTCTGGAAATTCTGACCAACTGGCTTCAAGTTGGAATTCCCATAAAACCCTCTTTGGGTTTGATTAATTTCCTAGAGTGACCCACAGAACTCATTTATTGGTTTATTACAAAGGATATTTTACAGGATACCAATAAACCGCCACATGAAGTGATTACCTAGGGCAAGATCTGGAAGGGTCCTGAGGGCAGGAGCTTCTGTCTCTGTGGAATTGAAGCACACCATCCACCAGGCACAAGGATGAGTTCTTGTCACCTTCCTGTCAGCCCCCACATGTTCAGCTTTCTGGAAGTTCCTTAAACCCAATACTCTTGGATTTTTATGAAAACTTTCTTATGTCAGTATTCCTTCCTACAGGGCTGGGAACTTCTCTGGAATGAGGGTGTTTTGGCACACAATTAGAAAGTTGTTTTGGGGGTAAGAGTCCTGCCTTGGGGCAGGTGAAAGGAAAGTAAGAGAAGGTCAGAGAGATTCTGTTTCCTGAGGCCTGTTACTGAGGCCTAAAGCACCCAACATTGTAATAAAAGACTGTATCAAGGGCTATGGGACTTATGAGCCAGAAACCTTGGACAAAAATTATGTATGTATGTGTGTGTGTATGTGTGTGTGTATATATATGTATATGTGTATATATATACACACACACGTACACACACATATTTATTGAGTACAACATGATGTTTTGAAATATATACATTGTAGAATGACTAA
>VBSM01000529.1:50428302-50448602 GCA_008086735.1 Cheirogaleus medius | reverse complement strand
GCCATACATTATTAAAGCATGATTTGGTGAATTAATTCCCAATTGTTGGATATTTAAGTTTTTAATGTTATTAAATACAATGTCCTGAAGCTTCTTATAACTATTTTCGTATACACACCTGCAATTTGTTTTGGTAAAAATAATGTGGTGTTATGATATGAATATATATGTGTATGTGTACGTGTGTGTGTATATATATGTATATATGTATATATACATACTGTTTATAAAAAGAAAATTAATATACATGTAATTCCAAATACTTAAAAAATACAGAAAAGTACAAAGGAAAAAAATAACCCATCATTCCACTAAATAATAACTCCCATTATAACTATGTTGTTGTAATGTAATTTATATGTAAATAGCAATATATATGTTTGCCTTTATACATCATAATAATGCACATACAGTTGTATAGTCATTTTATTTTTTACTTAACATTTTACCAAGCAATAAATATTTTTTAATAATACGATTTTTATGCCATACATTATTAAAGCATGATTTGGTGAATTAATTCCCATTATAACTATGTTGTTGTAATGTAATTTATATGTAAATAGCAATATATATGTTTGCCTTTATACATCATGTATAAAATGTGTATTTTCGTATACACACCTGCAATTTGTTTTGGTAAAAAATAATGTGGTGTTATGATATAAATATATATGTGTGTGTGTACGTGTGTGTGTATATATATGTATATGTGTATGTTTTGTATATATATGTATGTTTTGTATATATATGTATATGTGTATATATATATACACACACACGTACACACACACATATATATTCATATCATAATACCACATTATTTTTACCAAAACAAATTGCAGGTGTGTATACGAAAATAGTTATAAGAAGCTTCAGGACACTGTATTTAATAACATTAAAAACTTAATATCCAACAATTGGGAATTAATTCACCAAATCATGCTTTAATAATGTATGGCATTAAAAATCGTATTATTAAAAAATATTTATTGCTTGGTAAAATGTTAAGTAAAAAATAAAATGACTATACAACTGTATGTGCATTATTATGATGTATAAAGGCAAACATATATATTGCTATTTACATATAAATTACATTACAACAACATAGTTATAATGGGAGTTATTATTTAGTGGAATGATGGGTTATTTTTTTCCTTTGTACTTTTCTGTATTTTTCAAGTATTTGGAATTACATGTATATTAATTTTCTTTTTATAAACAGTTGCTCAAGTCAAGCATGATTCTGACTATAGGAACATGTAAAATTCAAATCATAAAAATAATAAGGATATTAAGTGTTGAGAAAATAATTCTAAAATGGAAAAAAGTCAATATAAACCCATTATAGATTCAACAAACACAATTTAGATAGTTTTAACAGCTCCAAAGAGGATGAGAATTTAAAAATAAACTATTAGTCATTCTACAATGTATATATTTCAAAACATCATGTTGTACTCAATAAATAAAATAAATTTATCAGTTAATTAAAAAAATAAAAACATGAAAATCCCATTAGTTTGAGAAGCATCACAGTCTTAAACTTTTAGGTGGTCGATTAGTTGTGGACATAAGCCACTTTATGAACTCATTGTGATTATTTATAATAAAGGATAATGCAACTATAAACAGATAATTATGTGAATTTATTTGCATGCTGAGAACATTGATGTTCATTTTCATTACAAAAAATGCCATCTATTAAAAGTATAGAACTCTAGTACACTTATTGATTCATTTGTTTTTCAAAAACTGTTTATGAAATACTTTCTAAGTTGTTAAGGCCTAACACTAGGCAAATGAACTAGAGAAATGAATTGCATGGTCCCTGTTCCATAGGCAAGTCCACAGTGAGTTATAACGCATTGTATTACAGTGCATTGTATGTGTTATAAATAATGTGTTATATGCAGTTGTGTATAGTTACAGTAAACCTGCATGTTCTGTACCAGCACTTAGAATGAAATGAATGCTATTGCACTGTATTAACTATTTCCAGAGATGTGTATCATTAGTATTGAGAAATATAACTCACCATCTCACTCAGTATTTCATGTTCAAATAAATATAAATTAGACACCATATCGCAAACTGTGATACAGTATTTTTTAAAATCTTAAAGTCAAATATTTTAAACTTTATGAAACTAATTTTATGAAAATCAGCATAAACCTACTTCAGTAGTTATCAGTCAATTATGGATATAATAAAGCATCACTACATTAAGATAGTAACATCTGAAATTCAAGAACTAATATAAAGGTATACTTGTCCAATCATATGGTTTTAACATTTTTCAAGATCTTCATTGCAGAAGTCTAGGAGCTTGACATAATCAAAATTAAATGTTTCAAGGCATAGAAGGATGAGAGTATATT
This sequence comes from Cheirogaleus medius, assembly GCA_008086735.1. NCBI lineage: Eukaryota > Metazoa > Chordata > Mammalia > Primates > Cheirogaleidae > Cheirogaleus > Cheirogaleus medius. The sequence goes on along the minus strand of VBSM01000529.1, from coordinate 50,446,218 downwards.
TGGATTTTTATATCACTGACATTTCATAGGATAAGAGGGCACAATCAGTCATTCATCACTGAGTTTCAAAGAGATTTTTGTGATTCAAATTGGAAATAGAAATATTCACTGAATCATCACAAACATAGAAGTGTTTTCAAATTTGATGCATTCAAAATTAGTGAAAAAAGTAATGACTAAAAATCATGAGGTAAGAGGGATGAGGACAACAAATAAATAACTATACTTCAAATAGAGTGTCTAGGAAAGAACATTGGAATTCAGCAGGGAAGTGACAAAAATCCTCTGAAGCACAAAACTTAGGATGGCAGCATAGAGAAGGAGGCAAGGTACCTGGCTGAGATTGGCTCAGGGCCAAAATGGACTCTTCATTGTGGGAAAATGGAGATTCCCCAGTGGTCCTTCTTTCCATTCTAGATGCCTGCAATTCTAGTTATAGGAAAGTTCCCCAATCCCCACAGGCTTTGGGCCCAGCATAGGGACTTGCCTAGAGTCTATGTAGCTACTTTGCTCCAGAGAGGGGTGTTGCATTGTGTCCCCCTAACCTGATACCCAAGCTGCTATGGCTTGGTGCCATTTGGAGAACAAAATCTATGCTGAAGTATATTCTTCCCTGGGAGCCAATGGCCCCTGCATCTCCACCTCTCTGAGGCTTCATTATCATCTCACCACACCTACACAAAAGGCCACAGTACCATAACTCTAGCTAGACCTAGAAGTCAAGTTATGAACTCAGGAATCAAGCCCATATATATCACCCTGCACCCCCCAAAAATGAGTAGTTCAGCACAGCAGGGAGGCTGACTCCACGGATGTGTAAATGAATGGGTAAAGCACATGCCCTCCAGGACCCAAGGAACAGCTGTCTGGCCATGATACTACCATTGACTCTGACCCCTCCACTGATGGAATTGCTTCACATTGAACATACACCCCAGGGCCCAAAGGCCAGCCTACCTGGTGCACACTGCTAGCAGAAACCTCCCCCCTTAGAGTGGCAGAGCCATTCTATGCCACATATACCCCCAGCGCCTAAGGACCAGCCCAATTAGTAATGTGCAGTCACCACACTCAGCATGTTCCCTACCAAGGCTTAAAATCTAGCTATCCAGGTGATCTACACCCCCAGCAAAGCTGTTCCCCTGCCTTCATGAAAACCAATTTTTAGGCCACTGAGACACTTTGCAGGCATTGCTAATGTTGATTACAGCTGACAAAATCACACAGAAACTCCACTAGTGAACCCAACTAGAACCAAAGACAAACATCCTATTCAATTGACATTACAGGACACATCTATAGGAAAAAGTCTTTTCCTCTGAAGGCTACTCTATAAAATTAGAAGAGGCTACTGTTCTAGCAGATGTACAGATATCAAAGTAGGGACACATGAAACATGAAAAAGCAGAGAAACATGACACATTGGAAGACAATGATTCTCCAGACTCCAAAGGAACAAAATGATTCCATAGTAACAGACCCCCCAAAAAGGGTAAACTATGAAATGACTGAAAAGGAATTCAAAATAATGCTCCTAAGGACATTTAGAGAGATACAAGAGAAAACTGACACACAATTCAGCAAAATTAGGAAAACAATTTATTATCTGAATGAGAAATTCAACAAATAGATAGATATTATAATAAAAGAATCTAACAGAAGCCTTGAACTCCAAAGAATTCAATGAATCAAATAAAGAACAATAGAGAGCATCAGCAACAGACTAGATCAAGGAGAAGAAAGAATTTCTGAAATTGATGACAACAGATCTTTTGAAATAACCCAAATCAAAAAAAATAAAATAAAAAGGAGAGAAAAAAACAAAAGAAAAAATGAAGAAAGCCTTATGAACTTGTGGGACACAAAGGTGAACACATATACTCTATGGGAGTTTCAGAAAGAGAAGAGATGGGGAAAAGCATAGAAAAACTATTTAATGAAATAACAGCTTAAAACTTCCCAAGTCTTGGTAGAGATATGAACATCCAGATCAAAAAGCTCAAAAATTCACAGAAAGATTCAACCCATAAAGGTGTCCTCTGAGGTACATTATAAACAAACTGTCAAAAGACAAGGACAGTTTTCTAAAATAATAAAAGTGTCAAGTCACATGTAAGGAAATCCCCAATAGAATAACAGCAGATTTCTCAGCAGAAATCTTACAGGCCAGGGGAGAATGAAATGAACATTCAAGGTGCTGAGAAAAGGAAAAAAACCAAAAAACCTTTCAGCCAAGAATTGAGAATTGAGAAAATGTATCACCATTAGACGGGCCTTACAAGAAATACTTAAGGTAGTTCTACATTTGGAAGCAAAAGGATGATAACTACCACCATAAAAGCAAAAGTATAAAAATCACTGGTTGATCAAATACACAAATAAGAAAGAGCAAGGACAGACAATCATCAAACCTCAAAGATAAACAACAAGAAAAGAAAGAAAGGATATATAAAATGACCAGAAAATAATTAGCAAAATGATAGGAGTAAGTCCTTATCTATCAATAACAACTTTGAAGGTAAACAAATTAAATTTCCCAATTAAAAGATGTAGATTGCCTAAATGGATTAAAAAAAAACAAAACCAATGATATGTTGCCTACAAGAAACTCACTTTATCTCTAATGAAGAGATGGGGAAAGATATCCCCCACACACAGAAACAAATAGTGATTTGGAGTAGCTATACTTATATCAGATAAAATAGACTTTAACTTAAAAGCTGTAAAAAGACACAAAGAAGATCATTATATATGATAAAGGGGTCAATTCAATAAGAGGATATTACAAGTGTAAGTATACATACACCCAATACCAGAGCACCCAGATATATAAAGCAAATATTTTTTAATTTAAAGGTAGAGATAGACAGTAACACAATCATAGTTGGGGACTTTAACCTCCTACTGTCAGATTTAGACAGATCGTGTAGACAGAATACCAACAAAGAAACATCAAATTTATACACTGTAGACCAAATCGAACTAACAGACATTTACCTTACATTCTATTGCATAAGAATGAAATTGGACCCCTATCTCTCACCATATACAAAAATTAACTCAAGATGGATTAAAGACTTAAATGTAAGACCTGAAACTGTAAAACTGCCAGAAGAAAAAATGGGAGAAATGCTTCAGGACATTGATCTGGGCAAAGATTTTATGGATAAGACCTCAAAGTACAGATAACAAAAGAAAAATTAGACAAACAGGATTATATCAAACTAAAAAAGCATCTACACAGCTAAGAAAACAATAAACAGAGTGAAAAGACAATCTGTGGAATGGGTAAAATATTTGCAAACTGTTCTCCTGACAAAGGATTAATATTCAAAATATGCAAGAACTCAAACAACTCAATAACAAAAAGAAAAAAAATCCAATTGAAACAAATCTGATTAGACATTTCTTCAAAGAAGACATGCAAATGCCCAAAAAGTATATGAAAAACTGCCTAATATCACTAAGCATGAGGGAAATGAAAATCAAACCCACAAGGAGATATGATCTCACTCTAGGTAGAATGACTATTATAAAAAAGACAAAAATAAATGCTGGTGAGGATGAAGAGAAATGGGAACTCTTAAGCACTGTTGGTGGGACTGTAAATTATTCTAGCCATTAGGGAGATGTGGGTTAATGGATACAAAATTACAGCTAGAAAGGAGAAATAAGTTCCAGTGTTTTACAGCACAGTAGGGTGATTGCAGTTAACAATAATTTATTTTTTCAAATAGGTAGAAGAGAGGATTTTGAATGTTCTTAACACAAAGAAATGAAAAATGTTTGAGGTGACAGATATGCTAATTATCCTGATTTTATCATTACATGTTGTATACATATTTCAAAATACCACACTTTTCCCCATAAATATGTATAATTGTTATATGTCAATTAAAAATAATAAAAGCAATCATGGAGGAACATCAAAATGTTAACATGATATCAATAGGTATAGCTGTCTACTTATTCCAGAACAGTTTTTATTTCATATTTAAAAGGAATCGTAAATCTTTATCTGTCCAGTACACTATCTAAACCTCTCTGGGTCTTTACCAAACTTTTGGATGAATCTCAGGTGTTTGGTGTCCCTCAAAGTTGTACTCAGAACAGCTCAGAAGAAATTTTGCTACCTTGAATATAGTTCTGACAAATCTGAAGTGTTTGGGAGTAGAAATAAGAATATAATCAGGAATTCTTTGTAATTAATAGACAAAAATACTTTCAGCAAAAAATAGCACACAGTAATCTTGACAGTCAAGTCTGTTTGACCACATCCTGCTTCTTCTCACATCATGATAAAGTTCCCATGTTTACTACCTAAACGACCATGACCAGAACTAACTGACAGATGTACAGAGGCCCATCAAGGAAGCTCCCTGGAGATTAATTCAGGACTTCTTCAGTAGGTTCAAAGCAAGGCAGTTTAGTCCACCATTGTGACCTAAAGACTTTCTCTTCTACCTAAAGTTTTAAGGGAGATGTTTTTCCAAGACAGAAAAAGAGAACTTTGATCATTTGACCACTCGGACAATTCTCCGATTCTCAAATATTCACTGACTAATCTTGGGTAGCTGAAGTGATGTATCCTACCATACCATTCTATAGTTTTCTTTTTCCTCTTTCCAAATAGGCACTTTAATGCCAGTTATCATACAGTGTTTGTAGATTAAGTTGAGTTGATTAAACTTATCTATCATGGGATTCCAGAGCATCAGGTCTCACATCAGGATCTTATAAGGATAATGTACATAATTCATTCAGTGATCAGGAATTGGAAATCAGATGCATGGATCTTTGGTAATCTCCATGTGGAGAGAAGGATTGCCTTTCTAGTTATAGGAGAAATAGTTGCATTGTACTATTTATGAAAATTATTTAAATTGTAAATATGAAACAAAATTTGTGTGTGTATGTGCGTGTGTGTCATCCAAGAGTTTGACCATGGTTTATATGTGTTGCTTTTACAACCAATCTTTTGTGTTGCCTTCTAGTAATTGAATAAAAAATTTATTTAAGTATATATTTTCCCTAATCTCTCAGTTTGAGTAATAATGGCAGAGCTAGCTCTAACCCTGCCTAGCATCTGTAAGGTAGACCCATGACCAAGGCCCATCTAAACAAAGTACAAAACCCTCTAAATATGGTGAATGGTACAATTGTTGGACACAGAATACACACTCTCCCCAAAGTATCTAGGCCCTGGACTTTTGCTAGAATTATTGGGAAGCAAGCGCTCTGTGTCCATTGCAGTTGGTAAGCCAGGGTGATGTAAGTTTGAAACTAATACCGGCCATCTCATTCATAGAGTCTGCCTGGAGGGAAGTAAAGCTAAGGAATGGAGAGATACAAATCCCTGATGATCTGTGCTCTCCATGGCATCTCCCTTTACCCAAGGAACAGGAGAATATTATCATATAATAATCCCAGAGGTTGAAGAGAGCAGGCTGCCTACCATCAGAATTTATACACTCCCTTTATGTTTTTCTTTTTACTCAAGCTGGTTTGAATTGGATTTGTATAATCCATATTTGAAAGAATCCTAATTATAATAATACAGTAGATAAATGTTTTCTGATTGCTAGATGGAGAAGGACTTACTAAGACAAAAAGCAATGAAATAAATTTCAAAGGAAAAGATGTAAAGATGACAATGATGTCAGTAGACGAAAGCCACTGAAATGAATGCTTACCATAAAACTCTTGAAATTAGGAAGATAAGAATGCTCTACATGAATTAAATCAAGAAATCAACACCTAATGAATAAGTCTTAAATATGCCAAGTCACATTAAAGGTAGAATATAGGTTTTATTTTGGAATATAATCTTCTGAATTTAAAAGAAGGTATATGGCTTCCTCTTTGTCAGGCCTGGCATTTTAAAGGGTTAAATGGAATGCCGCACAAAACATCTTCATAGGCATTATCATTTTTTTTTAATACAAGGAATCAAACCCAGACCATTTCATCCAAATACCATATCCAAGTACCACACAGGATAAAGTAGTTTTATCCTGTTCCCTTTTGTGCTGTTTGGTGAGGCATTCAATTTGTAAAACTCTGTGCAGAATGTAGAAGCTCAGGAAAAAAACCAGACATTCCTCTAACCTGTTGCAAATCCACCAGGGCTCCTAGACCCACATGAGGGGAGTGAGGTTGAATACGGTTATTTTCAGTGAGCTGAAAACATTGTACTTTAATTATAAAATTGCAGGTTAAATAAGCTAACAGAAAAGAGGACAGGAAATTAAGACAGAGGCAGTATTGAAACCAGGGGATTTCTCCTGTCACTGTAGCAGATGCTGGATTTCCTGCTGTGTTTCCTCAGAGAGATGTCTGCATTTTCTAAAGTCAGATTTCCTGAATATGCTCAGGCATTCTGTCATATGGGTTTTTAAAATACATACTAATAAATAAAATGATTAAAACTAAAATAATTGAAAAATTAAAATGATTGAAATTAAAATAAGAACAATAGAAATTTTTTCTGGAAAAGAAAATATCAGTAAATGCCTACTATTACCTGCCTCTATTTTATGATGCAAAGATAAAAACAATCTGGGTTACACAGCTAACATCAGAAAAGGATTTATTTCCATTGCATGTAAATTATTACCCTAGGGTTTTGCAAAGTTTATCACAGTGTTAAAATGGTGGTTGAGAAACCATTTTTAGAACTTGCCAATAAAGCCACTTTAGCATTCTTCAGACCCTCTTTCCTTTTGAAGTCTGCATAGTGGCCATATCAAGTGCCCACAACGTTATGTGTCCAGTCTGTTTTCTCTGATTAAATGATTAAAGTGCCTTCTGGAAAAACAAATTTAAACTTGTTCAATCAAGTCTTTGGTTTTTGAAGTATTGGATAATTGGTTTTATTGAATAAAACCAAAATATAACTATTTCAGTTTATTATTTTAGTGTCACAAACTTGCTCACATATTTGGTCCCTGAACCAAAGTAATTCAGTAAATTCAGTAAACAAACAAACAAAAAGTAAGAGTGTCTCACAATATCCCTACCAAACCTCAGCCTGCTTTCTTTACCAAATATATAGGTTGATTTTACAGAATTAATGAGTCCAGTAAGTCAAAATGTTTTATTCAGTCACTTTGTGTTAAGCCAGCTAACTATTAAGATAAATGGCTATAGCACAGCATTGAAATTAAAATAAGAACAATAGAAATTTTTTCTGGAAAAGAAAATATCAGTAAATGCCTACTATTACCTGCCTCTATTTTATGATGCAAAGATAAAAACAATCTGGGTTACACAGCTAACATCAGAAAAGGATTTATTTCCATTGCATGTAAATTATTACCCTAGGGTTTTGCAAAGTTTATCACAGTGTTAAAATGGTGGTTGAGAAACCATTTTTAGAACTTGCCAATAAAGCCACTTTAGCATTCTTCAGACCCTCTTTCCTTTTGAAGTCTGCATAGTGGCCATATCAAGTGCCCACAACGTTATGTGTCCAGTCTGTTTTCTCTGACCCCTGGGAACTTCTATGATAATGATGTTGGCCCTTTGATGTCGAATCTCAAATTTTTTGATCTTGAAAGTAGAAAATAAATATATCTGCTTAGTTCCAAAATCATTTTCACAGAAGTAGCCTGTATTCACCTGCCGTTTCTTTCCTTGAATGGCTTTGTTTTCTATTGAATCCTTTCTATTTATAAAATATAATAGAGTATAACATTATGATACTTTGGATTTCCTTTGGCACCCCAGTTAACTGGCCAGCAGCAATAGCAAGATATTTGTGCAGTGGAAGCTAAGCGTACAGAAAGTAAAATCAAAGGGCCTGCTTAGGCAAGAAATGTTAGCAAAACAGTATTCAAAACAACATCTACGTGGAAACACAGCAGGAAGCTGCTGGTCAGAGGCAGCTCGGAAACCACCGTTAATAATCATGCAGTTTGTACCTTCAAGGGCCATGTTAGCTAATATCCTATTCTAATAGTTGGTTCCTTTGCTGGGACACCCAGGAAATCAGATTAAATTAGTGCCAAATCTAAAACAAAGAAGACCCACAAAAGGGATTTTCTTTTCCTCATTTTTGAGAATCCTTTCATTTCATTAACTGTGGTGAATTAATGAGTTAAGTTTGCAGAAGCACTGGCCATAGAGGCTTAAGTTTTATTGCAAAAGAAGCCTAGAATTCAAGCAGAGTTGGAATGTACTAACAAAGAATAATTTCCAAAAGGTACAATCATGACCCTCATACAAATGTGAAGTGAACATGTGTCCAAAATTTATTCAGCTCAGTAATTAATGAGGGAACCAGTATGATAGTCAAGGTGGTTCAAAGTGTATTTAGGAACTGGACTATTTATGGAATATTTTATAGAGAAATGTTAGAAAAAGATTACTAGGTTGGATTTTAAAAACTGGTAAATGTCCTTTAGGGTTAACTTTTTTACAACTGAAATTATTTGTATCTCTACCAGATAAAAATCTCCAAGTTCACATGTAACTTCATAGTCTTAGCTCTTAATAAATAGTAAATAACAAAATCAAACAATAGCACATTCTCCTAAAAAATTAAATATTTGTTCTGTGATTCTGTTTGTTAGGCAATGCTTTGGTGCAACATTGAAAATATATGCAAGCATCCTTTTTCCTTATTTACAAGTTTTGAATCTTTTTTCCTCACAATACTAAGCAGGCAGGAAGGAAATATTTCTTTGTCTTTATAACCAAGATGTGCCATTGTTTCAATGTGTAGTAGCCATAAATGATTAGTCTCATTTTTCCTGTTGTGCAAACTAATTGCTTTAAAATACTTCTTCTATTTCTTTTTTTTTCTTTTCTTTATTCATTTATTTTTTATTTCAGCATATTATGGGGGTACAAATATTACAGTTATGTATATTGCCCATGCCCCCCTCCCCCCTCGAGGCAGAGCCTCAAGCATGACCATATCCCATATGTTGCACATATTTCTTGCCTATAATATTCTATAGTGCCTTGAGAGAAACTTGGCCATCTCAATTTATAATATTTAAAATCGTCAAAGGCACTTGGCCGAATTTGGAACTAGAATACGAAAAAAAATGCACGGTACCATTTCATTTCAGATAAAAGACAAGAACTAGATAGACATTAACTTTTTCTCTCCTGGTTTGACGCACGTGAAAGGAGGGAAAAGATTAGGAGGGACACTGGAGAAAACTCTAATATTGAAACTCAAAGAACTTGATAAAATCTCTTTCTCTGAGTTAGATTTGGATTGGGATATTATTACTTCTAATAACTAAAACATTTCCCAAGTGCCTGTGAGCCAACCAGTCTCTGCTTGCTCTAATTTTCCTCCAGTCCTCTGAGACCATTGCTGGTACAGAGAGAAATCTGGGGTCCAATTATATCTGGATACTGATTGGCAGAGATGACTTGTGTAGCTGGTTAATTTAGAGATTTGTCTCAAGAAATAATCAACCTCACCCTTGAATCTCACTAGGATGAAATACAACAATAGGCCTGAGTTAATTTCATCCTTATTAAAAAAATTATCTAGTAAGCCTTGTCCTCATGCTATTGAAATATAAATAGACATTATTTCTGCCTTTATAAAGTTCACCCTTGATGGCCAATGGCACAGGCAAAAAATTTCAGGGCATTTAACAAGTATGTAAATTAAGACAATACTAGCCTGTGTCTATATAAATAATTGATCAATTAGAATTTTACATATTCTTGCATAGAAGTGACTTTTTTATTTAAAAAAATGTGTTCATCATTCATTCACATGAAGCAATACTTTGTGCCCTTGAAGCAGTTTATTGATCCCTACAGAATTAGTTTATGTATGTGATTGTGTATTATGTGTATGTCAGAGAAAAACAAATTTTTTTTTAATTTTTGGAGAGTAAGAATCATTTTAGGTGAGGCCATACAGATAATACAGTCAGAAAATTTAGGAAGACTTGGAAGAATATGTCCCGGAGATACCTGATTGGTGACCTATGATCTAGAGGACAGTACTTCAGAGGACTGTATGACCCAATAATTCTCCAGTGGGAATGTGAATTTTTGAGAAGCAGATGTGAAGAATATAAAGGAAGCATGGTTTAATGTAGCTGGATTGTTACTATGTAGGTAAACTGAGTCCAGAGGGGTGTATGGGGTACCAAGTGTAAATGTTCAGAAATGGAAGAAAGACTCTAAAAAGCAATATAGTAGAACAGCTTTGGTAAGACCATTATTTTTGCACATTAGATTGTAGACTTTTAAAAATGCTGAACTACTTTGAGTATCTGCTATAGCAAGAATCATTCAATACTCTTCACAGCCAATCCAGTGATGACAATCAGGACTCAAGGAAAAAAAAAATATTCTAAACAGCTGTTCATCAAGGCTGGCATAGACCTAGAAGGAGCACAAGGCTAATAGGTGACATGGAAGGTCAGTAGTAGATAAAGACAGGTGGGGTAACATGGTGTGGAAAGATCTGGAGAAGGAATTGAAACAGAAAGTGAGACCAACAAAAGGGATCTGAATAGACTTATGCATGGGCTATGTGGAAGACCAAACAATGAAGTCATAAACATGGAGTTGACCATAAACTCAGACACTAGAAGAATTCTGTGGGGAGATGAATCAGGGCATATTTTGGGGCAAAATATTTTGGAAATGACTTTTCATGGTGGGGGATGAACCTTCAGTTTTTGACAATTATTAGGAATTTACTAGGTCGCCTAGGGGAACTGTTACAAAACAACTAACATTAAGACCTTACTGAAAACAAATTAATAGGTATGAAAGGCAATAAATTTGACAAATTAAAAATAAACATATAAACATAAAACATATAAAAGAAAATAGAAAAATAGAAAATAAAATTTTTTTTCAGTTCTATTTACATTTCTTTGCTCCTATGAGATATCAACTAGTATTAATAATAACCCAAGAGCTTATCTATTGTACTCGCTGTGGGGTGCCCCTCGGCGATGAGGGCATTTTTCAAATGTGCAAAATAAATTTTCTAATCTGATTGCTAAGTGTGTCATGATAAATGTGAAGGAAGGTCAAGTACAATAAAACACAGAAAAAAAAATAAAAGGAGATTCTGTGACATTGATTAGCCAAACAAGCCCATTCATAGCTGCTCAGTCTAGATTGTGGCATAGTAGCCCTTTGTGGTCATTTCATAGTGGTTATTTAAGACTTATAAGAATTATTAAGGCAATATTGATGGTGAATGGGATTAATTTTTTCTAATTCCCAATGAGATTGAGGAAAATATTCAGCAAAGTTATGACAAATCTATTATTTGGATCTTGAACACAGTAAAAAATAACATGCTTTTACTGCAATAAAAACTCTGTCAAATGCTTCAATCTATTATGTTGACTAAATGGACGGAGAATTACGTAATGAAATTTCAGCTAGGTTTTTGAAGAGAATAAATATTAAATTTCACTTAATAAATTCTAATTCTTTAATTATACAAATACAAATAACAAAAATATGTAAACAAATACAAATAATTTTTGATCTCTGCAAGATGTGATCATTTTCCTACCAAGGAACTTCAGATTAAACAAACTGACCAAAAAAGAGAAAAAACAATTACACTGGTTTTGGAGTAGGTGGTTCTTTTTGTATATTAACTATCTTTTAAATTTCATGGTTCTTCAATCAGACCAAGTGAGTGCCTATTTAAAGCTTTAAAAAATGTGTGTGAGACAAAATTAAATTCAAGGAAATTTAAATTATATAGACAGTATCACTTAAAAATTATAATGCAGAAATCCACAATAAGGACATAGTTGTCCCAGATACTTAGATATCATAGCATCAAAATACTGAAAGTCAAATCTTTAGGAAGTACGTGAGAGACAGATAATAATAAATATAGAAATATATATCTTTTATCTATGTTAGAGTACATGGATAAAAATAAGTAAGAACAGAAGGGATTTTTTAAAAGTTTTTAATGAAGTTGAATAAATATAGATCTATCGATAAATGTAGTGAAAAAAGGAACTTACCCATAGAACAGTTATAAAAATGGACTATGTATTAAGCTGCAAAGAAAAAGTCATTTAATTCCAAATTTAAAATAGTACAGACTGCATTATCAGATGATAATGCAATTCAACTGGAAATTAAGAGTGAAAATAGAAACCAAAAAAAAAAAAAAAGTCTCCAACTATTTTAGTTAGGCTCTGAAGAGGCTGCCCTTCTAGGAAGTACACAGCATAAACACCTTGCTTCTGTTGGTGTAGATTCAGGAGCCCAGGAATTTCGTTAGGTAGAATAGTCACAGGCTGCTACTTGGGCAGATTTTTTGGCAACACAGTATCCTTAAAATCCTAGAAGTTGTCAAGAATATTTGATTCTGGTCAATTCCATAAGAGAATAAACTATATCCAAAGACAAAGACCTCAAATCTGAAAAACCTTATATATTGGCGGCTGGATATTTTTTTCTATCTATTTGTCAATTTGGAAAACAACCGCAAGTCAAGAAGAACCACCTTTTATCCAGCCCTTGCCTGATGGTGCACTCCCATTGCTTGGCAGAGAAAGTTTAAAAAGAAGTTTTAGAGAAATTCCTGAAACTTCAATGTTATCAATCTCATCCTTGCTAATTTTATTGCTTCAATACTCTATAGGTTAGTGTTCATACGACAAAAATCACTCTAGCTAGAGTAAGTAGCAAGGGATTTAACAGAGGGAATTTGGTGCTTACAAAATCATTGGAAGAGGTGGAGTTTGATCTGACAGGCTTTAGGCTGAACTTCCAGGAATGACTCACATAAAAATACTGCAGAACTGGCCCACCAAGAGCTGCTACCTCTGCTCTAGACAGGAAGCTGGAGGACTGGAAGCCATTTCTGCAGCGGTTGGCTGCAGGATCCTGCTGTTTCTTCCATAAACCAGGCCAGCTTTAGGTAGCTACTCTTCTAAGAGGCATATTAAAATACCATCTATGTTTTTGGTAAGTTTATGGTAAAAAACTATGTTTTTTAGGCTACTTAATTTTAAAAAACTATGTTTTTTTGCTATGTTTTTGGTAAGTAGACATAACAGGTTAATTAAGTAGCCTCACCCCCACAACAATGAAGATTTCATTCTAAATAGTAGTCAAGTAACTCTTACCGAATAGCAATAAAAATTTTAAATAACCAACAAGAAAATTAAAAATCACCATTGCTTTGATTCATCTTACTTTTTTTTTCCTTTGTGATGCAATGCAGTTGTTTTGTTAACACAAAGATTTGATGTTAGACTACTTGGGTTCAATCTTTAGCATAACTAACTGTGACAGCCTGGGGAATATTAATCATGCTAAGCTTTAGTTTCCTCATCTGTGAAACAGGCATGATAATGATAGTGACTTTTGATAGGGTCATTATGCAGATTGAATGAAATAATATCCTGAAGTGCTTAAAGCACTGCCTGGCACATTGTAAACTCTCAGTGATGATGAGACAGGTTTTATTATCATCACCTTATTACTTACTGTTCCTCCTTTTCTTCATGTGCACCATCTCTGTAAGTTATAATCTCAAGTCTGTCACTGTCACTCTATAGGCATCACTGATTTACTACATATCCAAATCCATTGATCTTTTCTCAGTCTACATTTATCTTGTTTCTCTCCTGACTTTGACACTGTTTATCATTCTCATTAATTCTCACCACCATTGATGCTGTTTGGCACATACCAGTTTTCACTCTTTTCCCCAATTCCACCCTGCATGCACAATCTCTCAGTAACTATGGGAATATTTGTGGTCATCTTTTTCTTTTCCATTTATCATTCTAGTGTTAACACTTCTTATCTTATGCCTATACTAATTCTTTCATTCACTTACTGACGGTTGCCTTTTTTTCATTGTTTCTTTGCTTAAATTCATTTTGCATACCAACTAGCAAATGAATATTTTTTTAAATGCTGATTATGTCATTGTCATGCTCAGAAATTTTTGGCGACCTCAGTTGCCTACCAAATTAAGTTCAAACTCATTGGTCTGCAATACAATTTCTCAATTTATCTCCTACCATGTTTTCCAGGCTCATATCCAAACATTTTCTAAGATAATGGTGCTCATAACATACTATGCTTCAATTAGTGCCCTTCTTCATAGGAATTTTCCTGGAATGTCCTCTCCCTAGCCATTTCCACCTCTTAAATTTTTATTTATCTTTCAAGGTTTAGTTCAAATGTTTTCTTTCCCAGGAAGATTTCTCTGATAACCCCAATTAGGAGCAATCTCTCCTTTTGCACAACACAGAAGATTTATATCCATCACTGGATGTATCATACAGTCTTATATTAGATCCAATTTTTCATAAACATGACCTAACTAGCATAATAGACCAAGTGGTTAGAAACCTTCTTTAAAGGCCAGATAAAAAATATTTTAGGCTTGGGAGCCATTGTGCCAACTAGTCAACTTTGCCTTTGTAGTGAGAAAGCAACTGTACATAATATATAAGCAAACAGGTTGTTTCTCCACCCCCCCCCAAGAAAAACCTTAACTTACAATAACACTTTATTTAGAAAATAAAAACAAAAACAGTTGGCCAGCCCAAGAACTGTAGATTTCTGACCTAGTTGTCAGAAATACTAGGTCATCAGCTACTGAAATGCTGAAACCAGGAAATATTTATTTGAATACTACTAATAATGCTACTAATGAATCATTGAGTACTTCCTTACATTTTGTTCCAGGCATTAAGCAAGTACTTTTATGCATGTTATTTATAATCATTGCTGTGACATTAGAAAGTAAGTTTTGTTATTTTCCACTTGCAGATGAGGGAATTTGGGGTGTTTATCACCAATTGAAATTCTTATTTTTGTGAATTTTTTTATATTCTTGTAGTTGTCTTTTCCTCTAAAGGTAAATTATGTAAAAACAAAGAAAAAATCTATCTCATTTGCTATTGTGTCTAGCACAAAGTAGATATTCAACAATTGTTTATTCAATAAATGAATGAATGAATGAATGAAGCACAGAGCAGTTAACCCATTTGCCCAGGGTCGCACAAGCAGTAGATAATAGAGCAGGGATTCGAATTCACATTTTTCCTTTTTTAGCATTCCTTCACTTTTTTTTCCAGCAAATATTTTTTGAAAAACTACCATGTGCCATGATCTATGAGCTTTCCAACCTACAAAACCACCTAATATTATATATGATAATAGCCAACACTTCCAGAGCATTTACTATGTGTTAGGCTCTGTTTTTAGTACTTTATACATATCAACTAATTAACAACCTCGTAAGGTAGATATTATTATTATTATTTCTACATTGCAGATAAAATTTTGTCACAGAAAGCTTAAGCAACCCAAAGTCAAATGCCTAGTAATCCAGTGCTTAACCATATTTTATTATCTTTTAATAAATAGTTTCTAAATAATGATAAATATTTGTTTTTCCTTATCTCTTCCTTTGTCCTTGTTAATGGTTTATGTTTTATAAGGCTGCCTTCTATAGCACTATCCATGTTTCTCAAGAACTGCTTAAAAATTCAATCTTAATTTTGGTCATGCAGATCATCTCATTTTCACCTTACAATTTGCTCATCCTGGTTTCTCAACCTGAAATATCTTCCATTTGCTCTGTATTACTCTAAACTCAAGGTAGGGAGCCTTTAATAATTCTTTAAGGTTAATAATAAAAATAATAGTAATAAAGAGTTCATAGTATTTTCATAAAAAAATAAAATGAAACAAAACCACAATGCAATACCACTACATATCAATTAGGATAGGTAAAATAAAAAAGACTGACCATACCAACTAGTGGTGTGGGTGCAGAGGACCTGGAATCCTCGTGCACTGCTGGTGGGAATGTAAAATGGTAAACACTTTAGAAAACAGTTCAGCAGTTTCTTAAACATACATCTGGGATATGATCCAGCCATTCTCCTCCTAGGTATTTACCCAAAACAAGTGGAAGCATATGTCTACACAGAATTTTATATGGGTGTTCATAACAGATTTACTTGTAATATACAAAAACTGAATACAACCCAAATGGCCATCACCAAGTGAATGGATGAACAAACTGTGGAATATGCATACAGTGAAATACTACTCAGTAATAAAAATGAATGAACTCTTAATGCTATAACATGGACGCACCTCTACATAATTATGTCAAGTGAAAGAAGCCAGACAACAAGCCAGAATACATACTGTATGGTTCCATTTATATAAAAGTTTAGAAAATTTGAATTAAGTAGACCAGTGCATGCCTGGGGTCAGAGGTCGGGAGTAGCAAAGGGAGTCGGGGAAAGAAAGGATTACAAAAGGATACAAGGAAACTTTTGGGTATGTTTTTTGTCTTAATTATAATGATAGTTTCACATGTACACAAATATGTCAAAACCTGTCAGACAAAAAAAGGCTTAATAACACTCTCTCCTAGAAGGTAGAAAATATTTCCCTTCATTTCTAAATTGTACCTTGACTTTAGTCACTAACTAGTAGTTCTAGAATGCATAAGCTTGTGGGTCATATCCTAATATTTGAAATCAGTGTTTGATTTTACATAATAATGAGCTAGTAATGCATACAATGTTCTGTGTCCAAATTTTATTTTTTTATATATTATATATCAAGTCTCTCCTTGGTGAGAAATTAATCACTTTTTACCTTCCCTTTACGGTATTTAAATATACAATTCCTTCATTTTCACTTGTGATTTGGCTAAAAGCAGGAGTGGTGACTGACACATCATGGTATTTCACATAAATAATGTTCAGTAGACATTTGTGAAATGAATGAATGAATGAGTGTACACATCGATATGCATGCATCTACATTACTTACTTCTAATTTCAAATCATCTTAATTTTACCTCCTAAATACTTCTCAAACCTCTGTTTCAGTCATTATTTCCCCAGAACTGCTTTAGTTCAGATCCTCAGAGCTTTTCACCCACATTCTTATACCATTTATGGGCCTGCCCTCCTTACCTCTTGTCTCATTTAAGTTCTCAGTTCATTCTCCTCTTTGTTGCCAAACCAGGACACTTGGTTTCATTCATGGATTGTACACTAGTTAGTATCTTCCTATCATCCATACTAGAGACATAGGTCAAGGCTCCTTTAACCCCCTGCCCCACTAAGGCCCTCTTGCCCATCTGGCCTTGCTTGTTTCTCCTGGACATGTACACTCTGCACTTCGGTCCCACTGGGCACAAGACTTGCAGTTTCTGGAATGCATCACACTCTTCCGCCATCCATGACTGTGGACATATATTCCCTTCTGAGCAGAAGATCCTTTTTTCCTCTTTTGTGGGGAATACCCTTTTCTCCCAATGTGGGACTCTAAATATCATTTACTTCATGAAGTCTTTCTCCATACCAAAAATTAAAATCAGTGGGCTCTCTGTTCTGCTTCTGTAGTCTCTTATTCTTTCTGAATATTTTAACATTAATTATAATAATTTGTTTATGTAGCTATGTTTCCCATTGAACTAGAAAATCCTTGAGAGCGGCAACATTCAAACATCTTTAACCTTTACCATAGTCAGCCTAGAATAAATATATTTAGTGAATAACCTAACCAGTCAATCCATCAACATGTCTATGCTAACATTAAAGCAGGTACATTTGTGCTATAGAACCAAGAATGTTTCAAAACAAAACTGTGGTCCTGTAACAGATAAAAAGATTTTGAGTATAGCATTATTTAAAAGCATGATATGTGTTACATATTCATATCCTTATACTTTATTTGGAAAGAAAATATCACACATAGGGATTAAATTGCTTAAGCAAATAATATATGGCACTTGAAAATGGACAACCTGCAAAATGAGCTCCAAGAAGTTCCTAATTTAAAAATGACATATAGGGACTCAAGTCCGGGCATGGTGGCTCACGCCTGTAATCAAAGCACTCTGGGAGGCCGAGGCGGGCGGATCGCTCAAGGTCAGGAGTTCGAAAC
>VBSM01000529.1:50402355-50428170 GCA_008086735.1 Cheirogaleus medius | reverse complement strand
AAAAAAAAAAAAAAAAAAAGGGACTCAAAAATGCTGACTAGAGGCACTGGACCCATACTTCCTCACAAAGAAGAGTCAAAATAACGACTAATCACACTTCGAATAGAACATCTAAGAAAGAATGCTGGGATTTGGCAGAGAAGTGACAGGAAACACCTCAGGCATTGAAGATGAGGGAGGTGAGATACACGGCTCTGTAGGGATGAGCTGCAAGTCCAGAGAAATTCCTGAGTGTGGGGAAAAGTTAAGTGAAAGGTCCCCAGCAGTCCACATTCCAACCACAAACTCCCACCATCCTAGCCACAGGAGAGTCCCTTGACCCCTGCGAGCCCTGAGACTAGAATAGTGAGCTATCTGGAGTCTACACAAAGTCATTGTTCCATACAGAGAGTGTACACTGGGTCCCACACACTCCTCTGGGTCCCAGGCAGCTGCACAACAGCATCATTTTGAGAGCCCAGCTCCCATCAGACTGCATCCAGACCCGGGGCCTAAAGCTCCTGCATCTCCACATCCCTAGATCCCCACTGATATCTCCTAGTCATCCACCCAGATATCCACAGTGGCACAATGCAGGTTGACCCAGTAGTGTGACAGGGTCTCCAGAAATCTAGCCCACACAAGGTCCTGTACACCAGAGAAAACATAGTGTAACACACCTAGGAAGTTTCCCCCAGGACAAAGGGAGCCAAAGCAGGTGCTCCTCAGAGCCTGAAACCCATCTTCCTGGGGCTGCTGTCATTGACAGCAAACCTGCTCCCACCAGCAGTTGAACTGCAGCACATTCGCACGCACCCTGAAAACAGGGTCTCCTACCCAGCTACTGCCACCATTACCACTGCTAAGAGCAAAGTGCACGCTTCTTAGGGCCTGACAGCTGCCTGCCTGGTGTGGCTACCACACATAGCAACCCTGCCCCCTACAGCAGCAGGTCTGCTTTAGCCTTTTACAGGCCCAGAGGACAGGCTTTCCCTGTCTGCCGCTGTTGCTACTTATACTGCTGGGGACTGAAGCATGAGTTAATCAGAGCCTGAAAGCCACTTAACTGGGGAAGCTACCACATATAACAACCCTGCTCCTCACCAAGCAGCAGGGCCACTATGCACTTGCATATGCTCTGAAGACAGGCTCTGGCTTCCCACTCCTTCCCCTGCTACCTATGCCTGAGCATGATGCCTGGGGCCTGGGGACTGCTGTGCCCTGCTGACCATAGCCTGTGCCTGTGTGTACCACTGGGGGGTGTCTGGTGATAGGCCCACTCAACCTGGCACTGCCTCCTGCCTGTGCCTGAATATATCACCTGGTGCCCTGGGGATTACCCCACCCTGTCAGTCATCCCAGGTGCACAGGCACACCACCAGGGGGCCTAATAACAAATCCAAAATGCCTGCCTTAGCTGGTACCCTAGTGTGCCATCCAGAGGCTTGGGGCCTGATCCATCCTGCCCAACACATCCTAGGCCCATGTATCCCATTTGGGTGACATAAGAACAGGACCACCCCACCTGACACGCTCTCCCTCCCAGTGACTTAGCATGTCACCTGGGGCCTTAGAATCACCTCTCCACATCAGCCATGCTATGCATGGCTGTAAACTACCAGGGAGTCTAACAACAGACCAAGAAAACCTGAGTCTGGCACCCAAGCACAATATCTGGAAGGATAGAAATTGCTTTGTCCCATCTACCACTGCTGGCATCTGGGTGCTTCTCCCAAGAGCCTGAGGAAGAGCCTGCCCAGCCTGATGCCACCACCACCACCACCACTTGTATCCTTTTGAATGTTCCATCTGGGGTCCTAAATACTGGCCAACTCAGCCTATCACAACCAGCACTAACACTAGCAAAAGCTGCTTGGGAGCCCAAGGATTCTTTTGCCACTGCTCCTACCATCACCCACATCACAGATGCTTCTCAGAGGCCAAAATACTAGCCCATCTACTCTACCCACTGCTGCAACTACCAGCACCTGAACAAGACAATTGGACATCCAAGAATTTTCCCACCTCAACCTCTAACACTAGTGCCATGTATGTCACCTGGAGGCCCAAAGACAGGCCTTCTTGATCCCCAGCAAAACCTCACCATAGTCTACACTACTAACAATTACAGCCTGTGCCACTGATCAAATCAAAGAAACCACTGTTGTTATTTATGGTCAAATATATAATACACATCCTACACTACCAAACAAATCCAAGGTAAAAGCTAAAGTGACTTATCCAACCAATACCACACATCTATGTACATCTGCAGGAAAATGTCTTCCCCTATGAAAGCCAATCACAAAAATTAAAAGAAGCAATTATTACACAAGATGTACATATGTCAATAAAGGACACATGAAACATGAAAAAGCAAGGAAGTATGACAGTTCCAAGGAGCACAATAATTCTCCAGAAACAGATTTCAATGAAAAAGAAATTTATGAAATGCCTGAAGAAAAGCTCAAAATATATAACATTAGAGAAGCTCAGTAAGCTTCTCTTGAAGCTTACTGAGAGAACAAGAGAACAGAGATAAACAATAGAAAGAAATCATAAAAACAATTAAAGACATGAATAAGAAATATTCACCAAGGAGATAAATATCATAAAAAAGAACCAACAGAAATTCTGGAACTGAAGAATTTAAGTAATGAAATAAAAAATACAAGTGAAACCTTCAACAGTAGACTAGATGAAACAGAAGAAAGAACTTCAGAACTTAAAGACAGGTCTTTTAAAATAACCCAGTCAGAAAGTAAAATAATTTAAAAAAATGAACAAAGCCATCACCATAAAGTGATGAAATATTTGAACTTTGGATGTTCCAGAAGATGATGAGAAATTCATTGGCACAGAAAATCTATTTAATATTAATAGCTGAAAGCTTCCCATGTCTAGAAAGAGATTTAGACATCCATATACAGGATATTCAGATATCTCCAAATAGATGCAATGCAAAAAGGTCTTCTCTCAAGCATATTATAGTCAAAGATAAAGAGAAAATTGTAAAAACAGAAAGAGAAAAGCACCTACTGACACATAAGGGAACCCCATCAGACAAAGGGAGGATTTCTCAGCAGAGAATTCACAGGCCAGGAGAGAATGAGATAATATATTCAAAGTGCTGAAAGAAAAAAAAATTGTTGGGCAAGAATACTATATACTGCAAAGTTATCCTTCATAAATGAAGGAGAAATTAAGACTCTCCCAGACAAGCAAAGCCTGAGGGAATTCATCACCACTAGATTAGTCCTACAACAATGCTTAAGGAAGTCCTACACCTGGAAGTGAAAGGATATCTACCATCATGAAAACACATAAAAGTATAAAACTTACTGGGATCACAAACACACAAATGAGAAAGAGAAAGGACTCAAATGTTGCCACTACAGAAAACCACCAAACCATAATGATAAACAATAAGAGAGAAAGAAAGGAACAAAAGACATAAAAAACAACCAGAAAACAATTAGCAAAATTACAGGAATAAGTTCTCACCTATAAATAATAACTTTGTATGTAAATGGATGAAATTTTCAAATTAAATGCAATAGGCTACCTGAATGCATTTAAAAATGACCCAACTATATGTCACCTGCAAGAAACTCACTTTATCTGTAAAGATAAATATACATCAAAAGCAAAAGGGATGGTAAAAAATATTCCATGTAAATAAAAACCAAAAGCAAGCAGGAGTAGCTATACTTATATCAGACAAAATAGACCATAAGTCAAAAATGATAAAAAGTGACATCATGTAATGATAAAGGGATCAACAAGAGAATATAACAATTGTAAATATATATGTACCCAACACTGGAGTTCCTAGACATAGAAAGCAAATATTAGATCTAAAGGGAGAAATAAATTCTAAAACAATTATAGTTGGGGACTTCAACACTTCACTTTCAGCAATAGACAAATCATCCAGAGAGAAAATCAACAAACAATCATTGGATTTAAACTTCACTTTAGATTAAACGGATTAGTAGACATTTTCGGAACATTTCATCTAAGACATAATGAATACATATTATTCTCATCAGCAGATGAAGCATTCTCCAGGATAAACCATATGTTAGGCCAAAAACCAAGTCTCAACAAATTGTACAAAATCAAAATCATATCAAATTGTACAAAATCAAAATCATATCTTCTCAGGCCACAATGGAATAAAAGTATAAATCACTAACAAGAGGAATTTTGAAAATTAAGCAAATACATGGAAATTAAATGACATGCTCCTGAATGACCACTGGGTCAGCAAAGAATTTAAGAAGAAAAATTTTTAAAAAATTCTAGAAACAAATGGAAATGGAAGCACAATGTACCAAAACCTTTGGGATAGAGTAAAAGAAGTGTTAAAAAGGAAATTTATAATATGCCTACTTCAAAAAAGTAGAAAGTTTTCAAATAAACAACCTAAGAATGCACCTCAAAGAGCTAGAAAAGCAAGAACAAACCAAAGCCAACTGAGTAGAAGAAAAGAAATAATAAAGATTAGAGCAGAACTCAATGAAGTAGTGACTTAAACAATATAAAGGATCAAGAATTTAAAAGTTGGTTTTTTGAAAAGATAAACAAAATTGATAAACTATTAGCTAGACTAACCAAAAACAGAGAGAGAGAGAGAGAGAGAGAGAATCAAAATAAGAAATGAAAAAGGAGATATTGCAATTGATACCACAGAAATAATGGTATAAAAGATCATTAGAGAGTACTATGATTAACTATATATTAACAAACTGGAAAACCTAGAGAAAACAGATGAATTTCAGGACACATACAATCTACCAATATTGAATTAAGAAGAAATAGAAAACCTGAGCAGACCAATAACAAGTCAGAAGACGGAATCAGTAATAAAAAGTCTCCCAACAACGAAAAGCCCAGGACCAAATGGCTTCACCCCTGAATTCTACCAAACTTACAAAGAAGAACTAACACCAATTCTCAAACTATTAAAAAAAAAAACTATTCAAAAAAAAAAAAGGGCAGGGGGATGTAAGTCTACATAACTCATTTCATGATTACTCTGATGCAAAAACCAGATAAGGAAAACAGAAAAAAAGAAAAAAAGGAAACTACAGGTCAATATACTTCATGAGCATAGATGCAAAAGTCCTCAATAAAATACTAGCAAACCAAATCCAACAGTACATAAAAAAGATAGTACAGCACAATTAAGTGGAATTCTTTCAAGGCTGCAAGAATGGCTTGACATACATAAATCAATAAATGTGATATATCACGCCAACAGAATGAAGAACAAAAACCATATGATAAATGCCCAAAAAAAGCATTTTATAAAATTCAACATCTTTTTTTTTTCTTGTTCTTCATAAGTATTTAAGTTAAAAGTCCTGAGATGCTTCAGTGGAGTCTACTTAATATAAAACTGGGAGTCTTCCTTTCCTTTTCCTTTTTTTTTTTTTTAAAAGCACAAAGAACCGCAATAGAAATTTCTCCAAAGAGGACATACAAATGGCCACAGGTATGTGAAAAGAGGCTCAACATCACTAATCACCAGGGAAATGAAAATCAAAACCATAATAAGATATCAACTCAGACCTGTCAGGATAGCTATTTTATATATATATATATATATTTTTTTTTTTTTTTTTAAAGACAACTTTTGGCAAGGATGCTGAAAAATTGGCACACTTACACAATGTTAGTAGGAAAGCAAAATGCTGCATCCACTATGAAAAACAGTATAGAAGTTCCTCAAAAAATTAAAAATAGAACTACCATATAATCCAGCAATACCACCTTTGTATATTTATTCCAAAGAATTTAAATCAGCATCTAGAAGAGATAGTAGCATCTTTGTGTTTACTGCAGCACTATTCATGATAACCAAGATATAGAAACAAATTAAATGTCCTTCAATAGATGAATGGATAAAGAAAATGTGCTATATACATACAATGGAATATTATTCAGTCTTTAAAAAGGAGACATTTCTGCAATATGCAACAATATGGATAAAACTTGAAGACATTATGATAAGTGAAAAAACAAGCCACGGAAAAATATCGCATGGTTCCACTTATGTGAGGAATCAAAAATAATCAAATTCTTAGAAATTTAAGAGTAGAAGGTGGTTACCAGGAGCTGGGAAGAGGGAGAAATGGGGGGTTACTAATGGGCATAAAATTTCAGTTAAGCAAGATGAGTAAGTGATAGGGATCTGTTGCATAACAAGGTATTTATAGTCCATACTGTATTGTACACTTAAAAATTCAGTGAATGGGTAGATCTCATGTTAAATGTTCTTATCACAATAAAATTTAAAAAATTAATAAAGTATATATTACTTTTTAAAATATTGTTGCATTTAGTGGAATTACTACTAAAATTTGAAATAATTGTTCATTTTGTTTCTTGATATAGTAACAAAATTTATCTAAAATTAAACATGTCCCTGTTTTAAAATATTGAATAAAAGTTATTTGTTATAAAAGTTATTTTGAGAAATATATATCCAATTTAGATTAATTTTTGGTACACAATGATAAAATTAAATTTTCTTAACCATTTGAATTTGGATGTAAATAATATCTACATTGCAAAATGATGAGGAAGAAATATCACATTAATAAAATCATTGCAATAAAATTAAAAGCCCTTCTGTTGAACATATTTCCATATTAAAAAAGATATTCATTGAGCATATCCAAATATGCCTTATAATTAGGGAAAAACCCTGATTATCATAAAATCTTTGAGGTCACAACCATCTATCTATATGTTGCTGAAATAGAAAAATGCATTTAACCCAAAAATATAAACAAAGAGAAGTGTTAGAACTAAAGTATTTTTGACTTTTTGTTTGGGTATAAGAAACCTTATAAATATAGGTACTCTTGAAAGGCATGTCTCTGCAGTGTTTCTTTTAAATTATGAAACACTGGAAAACAAAAAGGCAAGTGTAATTGACTGTATGTTAGATAATCTATTTTCTTTTCAAATCAGTGAATAAAGAAGTAGACATGATCTTAA
Organism: Cheirogaleus medius; assembly: GCA_008086735.1. NCBI lineage: Eukaryota > Metazoa > Chordata > Mammalia > Primates > Cheirogaleidae > Cheirogaleus > Cheirogaleus medius. Next base: position 50,421,180 of record VBSM01000529.1, on the reverse strand, counting down.
ATTAAGAATGACACAATCCAATAAATACATCCACAATGGTATCCCATATCCTATTAAACAAGAGCTATAAAACTGCCTTCCCTGAATGTCTTCAACAATTTATTAAATTTCACACTTAATGATATAAGGTGTGACTTTAGAATAATCCATTGGTACAGTATCTAGGTAAGAAAATTTACTTCCCTCTCTGGCTACAATTATCCTGTGGTAGAATATGTATATTTCCTTCCTTAATAAAATCATTTTTCATTTCAATGTACATTGTTTTTGCTTTTTGAATAGTTGATACATATACCTATTCAAACCTATAAATGTATACTATAGAAATTTTCCTGTTTATTATTCATTTTCCTACCTGAAAGCATCCAATGTTGCCAGTTTTATTATCCATTGCTCCCTATATATGAGCATATATTATTTGAAAATAAATGGAAGCATATGATTCAGGCCTCCTGAACCTCACTTTTTAAAAAATAAATTAACAATATATATCTTGAAAATTGTTCCATATTAGTACATAAAGATTTTCTTCATGCTTTTCTCATAAATCCATCATTTTCCATTGAATAGCTGTTGCCATAATTTATTTAAAAGGTCCTACTTGATGGCCTTGGAGTTTGTTTCAATTTCTTGCTAAACAAATAATGCTACAATGAGTAGCTTTGAAGATACATCATGTTGTTCATATGTGAATGTATCTGAATAATATATTCTTAGGAGTATATTCTGGGAAAAATAATGTATGTATTTGTAGGTTTGGTATTTGATAAGATAAAAGTTGCCTTACATAGAAGTTGAACTAATTTGTATTTGTATATATATATATAAATCACTGCAAAAGAACATTTTTCTTCCCATTCCCCTAGCCAAAATACATATTTAAAAAAATTTCTGCCATTCTCTTAGGTGAAAAGCACTATCTTCATTTTTTAAAGTGAAGTATAACATGTAGAGACAAACGAACAAAATCACAAATGAAGCAGTAAATTTCCACAAGCTGATCGAACCTATGTGACTTACACCCAGATCAAGAAATAGAGCTTTACCAGCATCCAAGAAGCCCCAGTTATAGCCCTGGGAACAGTCACTGTCACCCAAGGTTGACCTCTATTTGACTTCTGACACCATAGATTAGCTTTACCTATTTTTTACCTGTATGTAAACTGATTCCATGTGATTTATATATCCAGCTTCTTTCACTCAACATTTTTTGACAAATTCATCATATTTTTGTATATAGATGTGGTTCGTTCTTTCTTGTGGTTGTATCACAGTCCATTGTATGATTATTCTACAATTTATATTGTATTACTGATGGGCATTGGGAAGTTTCCAGTTTTGGGCTTTTTAAAATACTGATTTCTATGGACATTCTTATATATGTCTTTCAGTGGATCTATATATACATCTCTGTTAGGTATGTATCTAGAAGTAAAATTACTAGATCATAGAATGTACATATGTTCAGCTTCAGTAGTAGGTTCTGCTAAATTATTTTTCCAAGTGGTCATACCAGTTTACACTACTATCAGCAGTGCATATGAATTTGAGTAGCTCCTCATCCTCACAAATGAGATTATATATCATTTTTGGTTTTGCTATTCTGGTGGTTGCATCTTAGTGTAGGTTTAATTTGAATTTCTCTTAATATGAATGAAAATGAGTTTTTAATATATTAACACTTATTTGTATTTTTTTCTGAAATCTATTGGCTGTCCTTTCAAAATATTGAGTACAACCACTTCTGCTACTGCCACACTGAAAAGAGCCACAGATATTCCTTACCTGTGCATTTGAGAAGTCCTCACACAACGGACTGCGATATAGCCAAGAAAATGAAAAAACCACATCTACATGCAAAAATATGGATGAACTCATAAAAAAAAAATGTTGAGTGAAAGAAGCCAGATATATAAATCATATGGAATTAGTTCACATAAAGGTAAAAAATGGGTAAAGCTAATCTATGGTGTCAGAAGTCAGATAGAGGGTAACCTTGGGTGACAGTTAGTGACTGTTCCTAGGATAGTCACTTGACCTTTTTGCTTCCATTCTTGCTCTCCCACAATCTAATCTCAACACAACAGACAAAGTTCTCTTGTTAAATAGTGATTCAGACAGTGCCACTATTTTGCACAAACTCTCTAGTGCTGGTTTTATTCACACCTACAGTTCCCTACATGATCTAGCACCCATTTAATTGTAGACTTAATTGCCGTTACTCTCCTTCTAGCATATTCTTCTCTAAATCTACTGATCTTGCATTTTTTCAAATATTCCAAGCATGTCCTTGCCTTAAGATATTTACAATAGTGCTTCGTTATAATATTCTTAAGAAATCCTTAAAATAGTCTTGCAACTAACTGCCTCAGTGCCTTCAAGATTTTGCTCCAATGTCATCTTCTCCATGAAGTTCATCCTGACCACCCTTGCCCTTGACTCTGGCTCTCCCGATAGCCATTGTTCTGCTCTTTTCATCCCATAGAATTGATTTATCAACTTCTAATAAACTATATAATTTATTTATTTATTATATTTATTTATTGCTTCCCATTGTCAGAATATAAGCTATGTGAGATCAACATCTTCAGTTTGTTTTATTCCTTGATGAATCTCTAGGGACATGATAGATGCTCAGTAAATAAGTGCTAAATGAATGATTTGCTAAAATACACCCATAAATCTTCACCCATCTTTTGGTGACCTTTCTCTAACTGATTTTGTAGAGTTCCCTATAAAAAGAGAAAAATAAATATTTTATAACATGAAAAGCAAATACTGTTTTACTATTTGGAATTTGCCCATTTGTTTTCTCTTAGAAATTTTTGCTGTGTAGACAACTTGAAATTTTTGTGTAGTACAACTTATGAGTCTAATTTACAAATTCTGGGGTTTGTCAAACTTAGCAAGATGTTGCCCCATTAAGATTATATTTTTAAAAATTCTGCCATTACTTTTATGGTTTTGGTATTCACATTTTAATCTTTTGTCAATCTGAAGTTTAGCTTCTCACATGTCAGAGTTTCTTTCAACACTATTCACTGAATAATCTATATTTTCTGCAGTGATCTGAAATTCTATCTTTGTCAGTTACTTAATTCCTATATGAATATGTATCATTACTTGACATTTTATTCTGTTGCATAGGTTGATCTCTTTATTTATCCAGCAGTACCTCATCATGATTTTTTTCTATCAAACATTCTGAACATACAGTATATTTCTATTTGGAGATTATTTTGAGATTATTTCTGGGTTATTTGTTTTCATCTCTGATTTGTTGTCAATATTGCTGTTTTCAAGTTTTCTACAGTGCAAATGTACTGCACTAATAACCAGAAAAATTATAACGTGAAATGAACTGGTTGAAAAATAAAAGAAAAACAAGAATAGAAACAGTACGTGCCAGAAGGTAGGTAACACATGATTCTAATAATGACCTAACCACTGGATCTGAATTGTTAGAAGCCAGTAAGTAGTTTAACTCCACCCATGGTGGGGGGGAAAGGAAATGTTCAAGAAGAAACCAAATAATCATGATATTAGAAAGCATTCTGATAAAAAGAACAACATCTTTGATGATATCCTTAAGATGAAAGAAGAGTTAATGGTGCACGACATTGTCTTTTTCCCTGGCTAATTCTTCCACATCCTTCAGCTCTTCAGCTGGGATATTACTTTCTCTGGTAAGCCTTTCTGAAGCCCCTGGGCTGGGTCCCATGTTCCTCTTGGCCTCCCGGGGCACCTTGCACGGCTTCCATTGCAGCATTTACCTCTTTGAGTTGTAATTACCTAGACACTTTTAGAGGCTTCACAGGGTCTGAGACTATTTCTGTTTTGTTTGCTGTTGTGTCCTTGTTCCTTGTCCTTAGTCTAATGCTTAGCACCTGGTGGCACTCAATAATTTGTTGAACTAAACCGAATTTCACAGGACTATCTCTTATCATGATAAGAGATCATCACATCAGAATGAAATTCAGAAAAAGCAATTTGGGAGGGTAAGTACCTTTAAAATATAGTCTATATATTTAGCTCTTTACTGATCTGGCTTGATATTTTAGACTATCTGGGAAGGAAAACAGTTTGTTTTGCATACAATTCTTCTTGCATATTGTACCTCTCAAATGAACATTGGAAAAATATTAGGTTCAATGATATTAAGTTTTTTTAGTCACTGATAAGGTACTGGTACACAGGTATTTTATTTTGTCAATTATTTAAAGATCCATGTGCCTAAAGAGATCACGGGAGACAGTGATAAGCATACATTTTGAAAGTTGTTGTCTGAAAGTTCATTACTAGGATAAACTCATTTTTTAGAAAAATATTATGACTTCATTGGTGCACCTAAGTAAATAGACAACTTAAATCCAAATTATATTCCTTATGGCACAGCCACAATAGTTCTATGCTTCAAATAAAAGTTAAGGAATGAAAACTCACAGCTATCCCTACCATAATTCGAAAGTGTTTCAGAGCTGCTGTTTTTTAAAGGTCATTTGAGTTATGGCATTGCTCTTTATGAGGCAGCTGAAACTTTGAAAACATCTACCAAAAACATTAATTTTACCTGTAAAATAATTGATTTTATCTCTTATTTTTGGCTACATTATATACTAGAGTCAGTCAAATGCTCTAAATCTGAATTTTATCACATATAGTGTAATTGGTGGAACTAAATCAAAATCAATATTAACATCTGTATTTTAACATTATCTACATGATAAATGTGCCCAAGATGTCAAACAGAAATGTGAATCCACACTTAAACTGTTAATAAAATTGATAGTAGCAACTTGGTTATAATAATAATATAGATACTTCAGACTTCTATCAAAAATATCCAGACAGTGAGAAAATTAATTGGAAAAAAAATCATCCTATAATCAATTCATATCAAAATATGTGTTTGAAGACCAGCCTGAGCAAGAGAAAGACTGTGTCTCTATCAAAAAAAAAAATAGAAAAAAAATTAGCCAGGTGTGGTGGTGTACACCTATAGTCTCAGATACTTGGGAGACTAAGGCAGGAGGATCACTTGAGCTCAGGAGTTGGAGGCTGCAGTGAGCTATGATGATGCCACTGCACTCCAGCCAGAGTGACAAGAGTGAAACTCTATCTAAAAAAAAAATGTGTTTGATAACTTACAAATAACATTTTGAAGAACACAAAATATTGCTCAGCCATTTTTCACTTTAAAAATTTTATTTTCACAAATTTAGGAAGCATATTTTGATAATGAATAAACTTAAAATTCATCTTTATATGAAATAGTGAGATATATAAAGAAAAGTACATGTAAAAGACAGCCACTTCCTGATAGTTCTCCTAGAATTTTCAAATGGCTGGATAAAATTTATGATAAATTTTTATATCATCTCTTCGAGAAAGCATTGTATAAATCGTTTTTAACTAAAGGCCAAATATAATATGTTAGTCTCCAAGATGCAAACACTAAATTCTATGCACAGCAACTGCTGGATCATCTCCAACAATCTGAATTTACTTAGCTTAAAAAACAATTCCATATATTCCTAACCACAGCTTTTCACAATGAAAACTGCCATATTCCTCACATAATTACATCTAAGCACATACTAACCCTCTAACAATTGTCTCCATGCTGTTTATTTTAAACTTTTACTGCTGAAACCCATAACTTAACTCTAAATTTTTCTTTGTGCTCTTGACATGTAAAAAAACAATATGCTGTATTTACCACTCTCCATTAACTACTTTGATTTTGTAAATTACCTTCATTCCTTTTTGTTTGCTACTTGTTCTAGAGTTACCTTCGGTCTTCTGTGACAATTAGTCTATGCCAAGAGCATACCATTAATTTTCTTGTTTTTCTTTTAATGTTTTCTATCTATAATAGTTTCTTTTTTCATTGATCAATTCCTCTCTTTGCTGGCTTAATCCTTGAAAATAATTCTTCTCACATGGGCTTAAGACCCAAAGGAGAAATCAATCCTTTTATAGAGCAACCCTTCTTATGTCTCCTTGTTCACTGAATAAACACCTAGCTAGATGGAGGTAAAGTAAAGTAAAGTAAAGATGAAGGTAATATAGTCCTTCCCCATATTGGGGGCTGGTATAGTAAAGAATAACAATTATAAATAAATAAGTTCAACAATATGGATCTCAATCAATTAACTAATTAATCAAATCTTCTACATGTATCTGATTGAGGGTTGATATGAAGCATGCACTATGCTAAGCCCTGAGAGATGGTAGAAAACAAACATGGTCTTCTCCCTTATAGAATTTATATTTCAATGAGGAAATAGAAATTGAATGTAGTCATTTAAAAAGCATTTGGGAGACTACTTATTTATCACCTCTGTTTCTTTAGGGCTGCAACAACATTCTCCTGCTTCATGTTCTGGAGATAAATATGGCATTAAATAGAATGTTTTGACCTACATTTTATGTATATCAGGCTTCTAGTAATAAGAGACTGAAATCACAACGATCATCACTCCCGGCTATTATTTGCCACAGTTGCATCTGTGAGCTGGGATGGCTCACTGGGAAGCCTCCAACTATAAGGCTATTTGGAACTGTGATTTATCTTCATTCTGAATGTTAATATTTTATCTCACCAATGTCCCCAGATTGACAAATTTTATAGGGACTGTTTTTGGGGGGTATTTTTGTTTTTGTTTTTTGCTTATAAGTCTCTAGGCACTGGGCATATTGAAAAAATATTTTAATAATCAGTAGATATCATGATGTGTCAAAGAAAATCAAGAATAATGAGAAAGTGATTTCTTAGAGAAAAGAAACCCCAATGGCTTCAATCAATGGTGCTTCATAAAAATTCTGTATAACTCTGAAGTAAATCAGCCAATGGATCATAAATTAAGCAACTTCATATGCTTTCTCTCCTTCGATTTTTACTTCAACCCTTTGGGGAAAGTAGGACAGGTATTATAATCTGCACATTATAAGGAGGAATCTGAATGACTAAAAATCCTTGTCAGTATGTATCCTTTGGATTCCAAGGTGGGGGCCCTTCTACTACATCAGGAGAGAGGAATGTATCTGGAGAAAGGAGAATTTCTGCTTTGTATCACTGTGCTAGTGAATTATGCATGTTACCATATTTGAGTGCACAGGAAAAATAAGAGAGATGCAAGATGACTACGAAGCTCATATTCAAAGGAATCTTACAGAATGAGAATATGAGACTTCTCAAGGCAGGTCCAAGTAGTAGGTCTGTCTGGTCCTGTGTTTGTCTCTGATGATGTCACTTAGAGGTATTCTATTAGGAATGAACCTCAAAATTTTTGTTTATCTCCTACTGTAGTGTACTAGTGATGACTGTAGTAATGACAATGAACAAGAGATACGTGTAGAAGATGCTAGACTGGCAAGGAGACCTAGGTCTCGGCTCCAGCTTCCCTACACACACATGCATACACACATTACTAGCCCTGTAACTTTGAATAATTCAGACTTCTCTAAACCTCACTTTTTATCTCATGTTGTCTTTAATATCATCATTATTTTTTACATTACTACTAATATTACTAGTAATATTGCATAGACATTAGAGTAGTCATAAGAAGTCACTGACTTGTTGGGTTCACTGACTTCTAAAAACAGTTGAGCTGTCAATGGCTAGAGAGAGGTTTGCTTAGAGATTAAATAATAATCTACAGTGAAAAAGGAACACTTGTTTATTTTGTTCCCAACGCTGTGCTCCTTTGAAGGCATAAAGGCAACTTCTGATCCTGATGAAGTAATGGTGGCAGGGAAATAATTCCCCGATGCCAGCTCTTGTTGCTGGCTCTGCAATTCATATAATTATATGCACGATTTTCCTCTTTGTTAGCAATAAAGCTAATGACTAGGCTGGCTTATCCATGGGCATTTCAGCAGCATTCTAGGATTGCTGCCCCACTTTACTCCTGCAGAATTCTGTTTTAACATCAGACCAGCTACATTAGCAAGATGCACTGAGCAAATGATTGATGGAGTTGATGAAAAGGCTTTCAAATAAATACCATACTAAAACAATTCTACTAATTCAGCAAAAAACTCCAAGATGTTTTTACTTTATGACAATTGCTGATCAGCAGCTCACTGTTGTTTTACATGAAGAATTTTAAAATTGACAGTGGTCTTCTGTCTGTAACACCGCACAAAATTTCTTCCTTTGAGATGAAGAGAGCACCTTGAATGGTGAACAGACCTGATGGTGGACACTTTATGTGGCAGAGCCCTATTAACATTTGAGCCTCAGTACATATGCAATATCTTTCATTATTCTTCATCTTTTTAACTTTTTTCCTTTTCCTTTTCTGTATCTTGCTTTCATGGTTATCCTTGATGGGAGAACAAGAGGATATTTTTCAAAGGATAAAGTAGTGGGGTTGTAAAATTCTTTACACAGCAGGGAAACCAAATAAATAAAAGTTCTCTTTTTTCAGTACTGTACCTAGCTGTGCTCTCAGGAATGTTAATTAATTGAGAAATACTGCCAGAAATGGAGGTGCAGGCATTAGACTTTGAAAGTGAACCTAGAGTCACATATGTATTTGTTAATGCATAAAAGAAGAAAAATGCTTTCAGAAGAGATTGCTGACTTTTTATAAGGTGTTTTTAAGAGTTTGGATGTAAAAGGTTGCTATCTACTGGGTACATTTTTCTCAGTTCTCGTTCAAAACATCAGTTTTTGGAATGAATGACACCAGCCTAAGATATTACATAATGTGATATCCTAAAAATAAAATGTCTGAACATCAAATTTCCTCAGTGTCCTGAGGTTCACAAGATGAGTGGGGAAAAAAGGCTCTGAAATAGGGCACAGGATTGAGAGCTGCAAAAAGAAAGTTAAAGCATACAAAACAAGGGCAGAGAAGCTTAGAAAGCACTTTTATCTGCTTATTTCATCTTTTCTGCTGGAAGTAGAGTACCAATTAACTAATCAATCTGTTTCCTCTTTGATCTCATAATACAGTTGTCTTATTCTTTAAATTTTATTTAAAATATTTGTTTTCCTACAGTTTGCAGTTCATCTCTGGATAGTGCTTGCAAACTCAAAAGGGGTTTGTGTCTCATATTCTGTTGAGGAAAGATTCTGAAGTCAAACATCTACATCTGCCAATTTCTCATTAGTCCAATGAACCGAGGTCACAGGGGTTTAAGCTAGAACGTGAACTCCTTCTGACTATTTCATTTCAGCTGACTTTGCAATGCTAACTCATCCTATGCCCTATCCTGACCTCTATTTCCTCCCCACTTATACACTTTAAATATATCAATCTGAGATCCTGTGATACTGCATATTATAATCCTTATCTTTGTACACCAACTGAGTTTAATAAGTATGGAAAAGAAGAAGTAAAGCGATATAATCTTTCTAGTAGCATCCTAGGCAGCAAAATTAACTTGTGACCTTTTCTTTTCTTTTGCTCAAGCTAGCTGTTTCTCCAAGAATCCCTTCAAGATACTCTGTTTCAATAGCAGCCATCAATGCGGTATACAAATTCTGTTCATGTCTCAGACAGAATGTTGTATTTTTTTGGTTTTGTCTTTTTTTTAATGATGCTGTCTCCCAGTACCACCAATCCTGAATATCTTTAAGTAACACCTGCTGTGGGTAGTGGGGGTGGGGCGGGGGGAGGAAAGGATATCAGTAAGGGTACATTTTTCTCCTGTCATTTTCTCTTTTGCTTCTCTCATATCCTTAGAGGTCTTGATCTAGGAGACTGAAGGCTAATGTCTTGTTTATAGAGATTTCTAAATAGAACTCTCCCTCCTATGTCTCCCTTTTATTTTCCTATATGGTGCTTATCATAATTTGTAAAATTATTTATTGGAAATGGGGTGAAGAGACAACTTTTCCTTAGACAAGAATTGCAAATAATAAATGTAAACACTACTCCCTCCAGAAGGTGAAGCTTACTTTTCCTCCCCACTTGAGTGTGGGCTGGACTCAATGATTTCTTTCTAATGAGTAGAGTATGGAAAAGTGAAAAGAGTAATTGAGGTTCACATCTCAAGTGATGTTATATTGATAGCATGTACCTCTAATGTGATGTGATGAAATAGCACTTCACCTACATGGTATTTTTTCCCAAAACCCATCACCTTAGTGTAATCATGAGAAAAACATCAGACAAGCCCAAATTGAGGAACAGTCTGCAAAACACCTTACTAGTACTTTCCAAAAGTACCAAGGTCATGAAAAGTAAGGAACAACTGAAAAATTGTCACAGATGGACGGAGACTAAGGAGGCATGACAATTAAATGCAATGTGGTATCCTAGATTGGATTTTGGAGAAAGGATATTAGTTCGGAAACTTGAAATATCCAAATACAGTCTCAAGTTTAGTTCATAGTGTTTACCAATGTTAATGTCTTAGTTTTGACAAATGCACCATGGTTACGTAAAAGGTAAACATTAGGGCGAATTGGGTGAAGGGTCTTTGAGAAGTCTCAGTACTATCTCTGCATCTTTTCTTAAAATATAAAATCATTTCAGAATAAAAATCTTGAGAAGAGAGTGAACAAATTTATTAGGTGTAGACTTATTAGTATTACTTATTAGTAGCCTAGGATGCTACTAGAAAGATTATATCGCTTTACTTCTTCTTTTCCATACTTATTAAACTCAGTTGGTGTACAAAGATAGTGAACAAGATTAGTGAACAAATTTATTAGGTGTAGACTTGTTTAATGTCTGTTCCCCCCCATAACAATGTAAGCTCTCAGAGGCCGATGAGCATGACTATATACCTCTTTATTCCTGAAACCTAGAATTGAAAGAACTCCTCGTAAGAACTCAGGAAATATTTGTTGACTGATTAAGTATAACTGCTTGTTGAGAACTTGGCCAATACTTACTGTCTGCTGATTCTAACAGAATTTATACCCACATTTGGGTGAACTCAAACATCATGGGCACAAACGCAAGACCTAACTAAGATATTTTCTCATGGGTAAAAATGTCTATCTTCTTCTACAGTTTCCACTGGCCACATTCCTTTATTTCTATTTCTAATACAAATTTCCTCTAACATGTCTTAATCTAACTACTAAAAGGGAAATCTGACAAGTCGGCCATTTAGAACCTTAGAATTCTAGAGCTGTAAATATATTCAAATGATCAGAGCTTACTTTTTTTTTGGTAGTGAATTCTTAGTTTTTTAAACAAAATGATAAATGAAACTTATGAAAGAAACAAAAGCACAGCTGTTCCATTTTTCTTTAAGTCTCACCCATGTGGCTTCCCCCTTGTACTCACAGACCTCTGAGAGAAGCCTAGGGCTCTGTGGAACTCAGTTTGAAAAACACAGGGCCATCTTTTCATTTTACTAACAAGAAACACTAAAGCCCTGAGAGGTGAAGTGATTTGGCCAGATGTCTATTACAGAATTTTTGACAACATCAAGAGACCAGCCAAAATTTCTTGAGGACCTTTCCTAACGAGTTTGGTATGGCTTGCTTCGATGCCAATTATGCATTTTTCCATCACATTGAAATTCCAATTTATTTTCTTGAAAAACAAAGGCATTTTTTGACTGTGTACAAGAAGGAAAATATTACTGTCTATCTCCCCACTTTTCTCAGGGTTTTCGTCTTTGTTTTATGAGAGTTTTTTCTTCACCAACACATTTTATAAAGAGTGAAGAAGAGGACTATCATTTGAACTTTGTAAAATATATTTCTCAAAACTTAGTTTCTATAATGGCTGTCACATTCATATGAAGACTTAAGAAATTCTCTAAAACTAGATCTACCCCATGTACAATAAAGCAAAATGTTGAGAAAGACATTCATATGAGGATTTGTGAATCTAATACCAGTCTTGTCCAGTATATAACAAAGTATAATGTTGAGAATGAAACAACTTAGCGTGTGTACTCAGCCTTACCAGATAACTAAAAAAAAAAAAAGGACTTTAGGCAGGGCATAAATTATATGAATTGGAAGTGACAAAGTATGGGGAAAGAAGTAAAATATGATAGAAAACTCATATGAATGGGTCATCAGGAAATCTGGGCTCTTCTTCTGATTGGGTTGTAAATTGTATACGCTAGTTTTATAATTTCTAAGATTTCAGAGGGTGCATTAAAAAGTTTACAGGAAAAGGTGGATCCCTGTTTCAAAGTTGTATTTGAATCCGTATTCATAATTACATCTTTGCTGCAGCAACAAGGAGGCAAAAGGAGAGCTGCCTTTAGAAAGGCATTTCCTCTGCTCTTTTAGGAACAAGGGATACTTCACACTAACCTAAAGAGTTCTGATACCTGATTTTACCTTCATACATTTCTCATGTCAGCACACTTTCCTTGTATTAATGAGGCTTTTCAGCTAAAGTCTTTCCTGCTAATGATGTCTAAAAACTGAAGGCCAAGTAATGAGTAGATCAATAGCTTCCATTAAAGTCTCTTTGGAGAGCCTCTTCTAATTTTATCTCCTATGATGTGACCTCCAATTTGCATATGAGAGATACTACTTACACTTACAGGCAGGATTGATTGACTTAACCTGACAAAGGTGGAGAAGCAATTGCCTAATCTAAATCATATGGAAAGGATAGTGAAAATGATTAAGAACTGTGCTATAAATAATACTATCATAATTCTTATTTCTGATAGCTCTTAAAATTAACACCCTGAATATAGCAAATTTCCCTTATGTCAAGGATTAAATACCAATACAATGATCCTAGGTCAAGGGGCACTGAAGAAGGCAGCAGGCATTTCAGGTACTAGAGGCAGAAGAGGAAATGCCATACCCTAAGACATTTGGCTATCTAATGTCTAAAGTTTTCCACTTTGGTTTGTAAAATCAGCACTAGCTCATTTGTACTAAATTTCCACAGCTAATTATTTTAATATGATAGACTTGGCCTAAAAGATCCCTCCACCCCATTCACTTTCAGTTGCTTCCTTGTTCTTATATCATCCCTCTAATATTTTCTTTGCTGGCCAAACATTTCCTCTTTTTTTTCTTGGAGTATTCCTTTCCAGATAATTTTCTGACCCATATCTCTCTTTAAGGAACATCCCTGTTTCATAGCTTTGTTATTAATATATAATCAGGAGATTTTAGAGATAAATGTTGGAGGTGTTGGATATCCCACTTACCCTAATTTGATCATTACACATTGTATACATTTATCCAAATATTACACGTACTCCAAATATATGTACAGCTATGATAGATCAATAGAAATACAAAAAAGAAAGTGTTTTCTCTTATCTCGATTGTTTCCATTCAATTTCTCTGTCTCAAATTGTTCCTATCACCATTGTTCTTATTAGAGAGAATACATCAGTGGGCAAAGCACCACTAAATTGACATTTAAAATAATAATAGCTAATATATCCTGAGTGCTTACTGGGTATCTGGCATTGGGTCAAATATTTTACATAAGCCATCTAACTTAATTCTCCCAATATCCCTATTTAAAAAAAAAAACACCCTGCCTTTAATCCCAGCACTTTGGGAAACCAAGGTGGGAGAATCGCTTGAGGTCAGGTGTTCAAGACCATCCTGGGCCACATAGCAAAACACCCTCTCTACAAAAAAAAATGTAAAATTAGTTGGGTGTGGTGATGTGTGCCTGGAGTCCTAGCTACTGGGGAGGCTGAGGTTGGAGGATTGCTTGAGCATAGGAGTTCAAGGCTGCAGTGAGCTACGATTGCCCCACTGTGCTCCAGCTGGGCAAGAGAGCCCCTGTCTCAAAAACAAACAAATACAAAAACACCCAATTTGCTCCAACTTACAAACAGGGAAGCTAAGGCTTAATGGGAGGTTTATCAGTCAGGTTTTAGTCCGGGAAACAGAAACCATTCCAGGTAGTTTAAGCAGAAATGAATTTAACAAATGGACTTACGTACTTACAAAAATCACCGAAGAGTAGGAGTGGGCTTTAGGCTGGGCCCCTAGGAAAAATGTCCAACAAATAACAGACAGGATTGACCTCCCTGGGAAAATGCGGGAGATCACTAGAAGACAAGATTAAGAAGCTCTCCAAACCATCAAAATTTCCTTTTGATATTTACAAAGCTAAACACCAGTGCAGTGTTGCAGGAAATGAAAAAGCCTTCATTTCCCTGGTAGTTTTAGCTAGCAAAAAGCTAAGTGCAATGGGAATATGATCTACTCTCCCTTCTATCTTTCAAAACTTCAGTAAATGCATCTAATTGGTGAACCTAACTTGTCTCCAGAATCACAGCTGCAAAGATATCTGGGAAATGTAGTTCTCAGTCTTCCAACCTCTGCAGTAAAAGAAGACATCCTAGCAGCAGATAGGAATAGATGTTAAGTGTCAAGCAAATCAGCTATATCCAGCACAGAGAGTAAGTAATTGTAACATAACATAGAGCTAGTAATCAGTGCAGCTGAAAGAACAACTCAGGTTGACTTGTGTGCAAAGCTGGGCTCTCAACCATAGTGCTGCATTGCCTCTATACTAGAGATGTTTCCAAGTACAGCTTTCTAAGAAAATTTAATCTGTATTTTTTAAAAGGAAAATTCCTCCCAGCAAAAAGGGACTAGAAATGGAAAAATGGTACATATAATTTTCCTTTCCTCCAAGTTATTAGCCTATTATAGTAGTTAACAAGCTATACAGATTTTCTGATGTGAATAAAAATAAGGGCTGCTAATACTTACTTCATATAAGTTACATCAAACCAGAGAACACCACTCCTTTGAAATACACTGCGTTTGAATCCCATTATGCTGTGATCTGGAGGGAGGCTGATTCTTTTGATGTTATTGTTACAATTTTATAGCCTTTGCCATCTATAATTTAAAACCCAAATATTTATTTCAGGAACTTCTTCAAGATTCTCTAGGTAGCTTTAAGGTTCAAGGAAGTCATCCACCATTGTCAAAGTGCAGCTGACATTAGTACTCATGAGATCCAGAGACATGCTGGCTTGACAGCATTCTTCTGCCAGTGAAAGTGCAGGGAACACAAAGATGACAACAGAAGGCCCCTTTCCTCTGCCCTACAAATTGGCAGTGGAGTGGCAGGTACTGATGCTGCTGTCCCACCTGCCTTGTGTTCTTTAACATAATTATGTACATACATTATGTTCCATGTACCTTTTAAGATTCACAAAGCAGTTTTCTGAGGCTGGGAATGTTTCCTCAGCCTTTAAAAGAAAATGTTATTATTACTGTTACCAGCTTCAGTGACTTTTCCCTTACATTGACATGTCTGGTAAGCATACAATCATTCTGCACTGAGCACATTCATGGGAACAGAGCTTGTTGCTGGTAGTCAGAATACCTGATTTCTCTACCCTTGACTTAGTATGGATCCTAAGTTATCCATTTCTCCTAATCTCATTCATACTAAAAAAACAACAACAAAAAACAGGCATAATATTCAAATGGAATCATTATTCAAAAGACTATTCAAAAGTCCTATTTTCAGGACTCCTGTTTTACATATCGGACCAACTCCATATTTTATTAAAATAATGAAGAAAATGGATTAATCTATTTATATAGTTTTCTATAATAAGGATAAGAATAGAGTGCTAATGAAGCATTTGGCATATTCATTAATTGTTTTTTTTTTCTTTCTGGGGTTTCTTTTTGCTAGATTTTTTATATTATCTCTTGCAAAGAGCCTACTGTTCTCAGTAAGACATGGAGTTTTCATTTTTCTGAAGAAACAAGGGCAGTTGTTTGAATGGCAGAAGCTAGTAAATCTGTTTGAAGGAAATTCAATTTATATGTATACATAAAAACTGTACTGTTTAAAGAAAAAAAGAAAAAAATTCCCATTCTTAACTGCTATTTTTATTTCTTTTATTTTCTTTTTTCTTTTTTCTGTCTCCACAACTGCAGTGGCAGGATTATAAATGGGCTACCAGAGAGCATGTAAACATACTCTTTTGACAAATATAGTCTCATTAAATAGAAACAGGTATTCGATAATAATCTTTAAGCCCTTACTATGTGTAAGAAGATTATACAGTGTCCTGGAGCCCTGCTGTCGATTTCACTCTTTGGTATACATATTCTGCAGCAATATAAGCAAAATCTTTGTATCTATCTTATACAAAAGGGACCAATGCCTTACTTTTGATTTGGGTGGACCATGAATTTTATTCTTCAAACGGGTAGATATTTAAAGGAAAAATGACAAAGAAAAGTAACCAACAGAAAATCTCTCTCCTAAGTCTTACTTGGCAATTATATAAATTCATTTGTTAAAAGATAAGCTGAAGCACATTAAAATTTCAAAGAGTTTATTTGATCAAACAGCTAGTCATGAATCGGGCAATGCCAGATCACTAGCAGTTCAGAGCTCCCCTGAGGGGACACAGTGGAAAACTTCTATGAGGTGTTCCCATAAGCAAGACAAAGAAAATATTTGATTGGTTAAAGTGGGAAGTCCCTAGTTAGAGCTTAATTGGTGGTTTCAGATTGGTAAATTTTCTAGTTAGAGGTTAGTTGGCGGTTTCTGGTTGGTTATTGTTAAGTTTTGTTTTCCTAGGTTACAATTCACTCTGAATTGGTTTTGGTTTGCTTAGGTAGGAACCCAAGGCACTCAGCCTAGTGGCCTCTCAATTAATTTTTTTCCAACTTAGTTCTGTCTAAATTTATTAATTAAATTGTAGTAATTTGTGAATATTTTTTCAATAAAAATGAAGTTCTGAAACATGGAATCTCCAAATTTGGAACATAAGCATGGATCTCTTTTTTCCTTTCAGTGCTTTGGGGCAGAACCAACTTATTTGTTTCTCTTTAGTTCAATTGTAGCATATTGCCTTGATCTTGTGGCCATTGAGAAGGATGTGGTTTTGGCAAAAATAATCATCTTTGTTTGACAGAGCTGATTGGGCTGATTTGCTGGCAAGACAGGTTTTCTCTTTTTTCCTTGCATCTCTTTTTCTTTGTTCTTTCCTCCAGATGATGTTTAAGAGGGTGATCATTCCAGATAGAGAAAGACTGTTCTCTGGCCAAAGGAATTTCTTCCTTTTTGTCTCCCGCTAAATTTTAGACTTACTGAAGTATACAGCAGACACTGTGTCTTACTTAACTTTTTATTTTCCTATAGCATTTACTAGAGTGCCTCATCTCCTTATACTATGAAACTGTCATAATCAATCACCTTTATCAAATTGATTGCTCAACTGTGACATTTTGGTTGTGTTAGGCTCTCTAGCAAGAGACTTAAGAAAGCATGACTTCTGTCCTCTTCATTTCCAAAACAGGTGCAGCTACAAAAAATAGCACTTGGAATTCTTTATGATATTTTCATTACTATTTCATCATTTTTATGTTATGTTATTTTTATAGTATTCTGCCCAATTGTAATCATATTTGTTTGTGTCTGTTTTCTCCACTTGATAAACCTCCATGAGAGAAGGACCATATTTGTTCTGCTCACCACTCTATCACCAACATTGTGCTAGTTGATTTTGTGTATATTATATCACTTAAAAATCAAAAGTAGCCTGTGATAAGGAGCTATAATCTTCATTTTACAGATAGGAAAACTAAGGCTCGGGATGTTAAGTCACATCTTGGTTAGCTACAGGTAATGAGTGGCAAGCAAATAATTGTTACCCAGAGATCTATGATTCTTAAACAAATGCAGTCTATAATATCTTGCTGCTGTTGAAGTCTATAGGTGTAGAAAATCATGTTTTGTATAAGGTACAAAGCTCCAGCTGACCTGTAATTATGTTTCAACTTTGTGATATTATAACTGACAAAATTTGTTTTTACCAAACATCAACAGAGATTTCCTGTCCAGATATGATCTAAGCATGCTAAGGTGCTCAGATAAAAGTTATTATATAAATAAACAGCATTATTTTAAATCTAATATATGAATGAATGGTAATAGAACTGTGATAGGTTATGTTATGGCTTCTGACTTTTTATGGATTGTTTTCTTGCTATGTTGTAATCATTCTACCTCATTAGTTTCTTTATTAAGTATACATTTTCAACAGTGATACCACCAGATTTCATCCCGTCTGGAGAACATTTACTATTTGTATTATTATTTAAATATATTCAAATTTGTCATCATTGTAATACCTAACATAATACTAATAGATATCATTCATTGAGTATTTAAAATGTGCCATGATTTAATTGGTAAAGATCTCCAATGCAAGACTGTAATACCTCAAATAACCTTATGGGATATATACTATCATTATCCTCATTTTCAGATAAGAAGGCTGAGGCTTGTAGAATGTGAGTACTCACCCTATTCAAGGTTCATCTTAAATGTTACCTACTCAAAGATCTTTCTAATCACTATACATTAAATAGAATCCCATATTAGCTCATACCACTTCACATTTTACTCCTTTACAAAGCTATTTTTTTAATATATAACTAACCACTATATACAATTATATATATTTATATCTTTGCTTTTTTGTTTTTCTGTCTCTTTCAATTACAAACTAAGATGCATAATGCTGTGTGCTCTTTTTGTTACCACCGTATCTATAATGTCTGAAGCACTGCACATACAGAGTTGACACTAGAGAAATAATTATTCTTGAATGAATAAATCAAGGAAATAATTGGGAACATTGTGGAAACAATGTTTCGAGCTGAGAAGAGAACCCAGGTCTTTTAATTTCTGGTCCAACTCTCTTTGCACTGTATTATGTAGGAAAACCAAATTTGTGCATTTTTAGAATTTGAGATTTGAAATACTGAAATTTTCTTTTATTTTATTTATACTTATATAGTTCCTTTAAATTATATTGGGCTAAGAAGATTAGCAGGGAAAGTTTTTAATCTGTTAAAAGAGCAAATTGCTTGTAAGAACTGTATACAGATTGATGCTCCTTTTTTTTTTTTTT
>VBSM01000529.1:50212881-50402255 GCA_008086735.1 Cheirogaleus medius | reverse complement strand
CAGAGACGCTCTATCTGGCGGTGTTTCTCGTCCGCCATCTTGCTCCGCCCCCTTGATGCTCCTTTTAAAACATGCATCTCATTTATTTGTGAGAGCAAACATCTTTATTGGACCATAAGATATTGTCACAAAGTTCAAATTGCCATACCCTCCAAAATATATTTACTTTAATGTCCTTTAAAATTGCCTAAAGTTCACACTTTTACTCTCCTTTCTTTGATTAGTTGGGAGTACTTAAGCCTTACTTACAATGGTCTTTGATAGGGCTCACCCTTTTTGAGTTTGAAAATTGACCTTTGATGTAACCTCTTATGACTCATTTTGCTACAAATTAGAACAACTTAGAGAATGAGAGCACAGGAACTGAATTTGAATTAGGATAACTTTTTAAAGTACAAGTCAATTAGCCAAGAAAGCAGCAGAGGTGATATCATTTCATTTGCGACATGCCCTGTGAGGATCCTAATGGCTCTATCTTATTAACTTGGCTTTTTCACTTCTCTAGCCACCTATACCCAGATGGCTGACACAGGGCACTGAGTTGCATTCAGAATTTGTGCAGCTCCCGTGCAGACATTGTTAGTGAAGCATATTATTGATGGATTCCAAGGAGGACAATGGGCTTCACAAAGCCCAGTTTGAAAACACTATATTTGCAAAGCATCTGCCACATGCACTGCATTGGCCTTGACTGGTCCTTATTTTAACTTAATAATCTTGTTGGGTAGAAATGAAAGTCAATGTAGGATTTCTATGTAAATGAATTGTATCATATAATCTTCAGGTTCTCACATAGAAACATTAGTTTTCCTAAATGCATAGATAATACCACATGTACTAACTAGCATAGCATTTACCTTTCTCTCAAAAGCAATAATAAAACATTTATACTCATAATTACAATTTTACAAAGAATACAATGTGTTGGAAGCCTGCATGATCTCAAAGTTATGTTGGACCTTGGTGAGAAGGTCAATATTTCTCCAAAGGTAGCATGAGATAGCATAACCATGGGTGTGAACCCGAATTATTACTAAAAATAGCCAACAGGTTAGGGGATCAAATTCAAAGCACAAGGATATAAGTATGAAAACATTACATGAAACTATTTACAAAGTCTAAGTCCAAATCCAGGGACATAACAGAATCAGGAGTAAGCAGTGGCTGAGGATAAGCCCCTGCGTGCATGCAGAGTGCTTAGTAGAGTTTTCATACAAAGGACAGTCATGTCCACTTTCTGTCAAAGGGTGGTGATGACAGCAATTTGGAGGAGGAGAATAGGACTGAGCATATTGATGAATTACTCTGAAAATGAGAGTTCTATAAAACTAAACATTACGGTAAAGAAGAAAGCATTTAGTGAAAACTATGCTTGTTCTCAAATATGAGATTTTTGGTATCGTATCAGCTATCATCAGCCCTACCTATATTTTGAGACAATTTTTTAAATCCACATTAGATGTGTAACACTCCTAAATCATTCTTTTAGCCTATTACCTTTCTGAGGACTACAAGGGGGTACCCTAACTTTCCTAATATTAACTAAATTCACTCAGTTGTTTATAAAATATTTCTGGGTACTTTCATATATTGTCTCTTATTGGATTCTTGCAGTAGTCATAAATGGAGAGAGTGTGTGTGTGTGTGTGTGTGTATTAATGTCCTTTCTTTCAGACTGAAGAAACAAGAACACAGAAAGGTTAATTAACATGGCTAAGGTCACATAGTTTGGAAGTAGCAGAGCTGGGACTTAAACCTGAGTCTTCTGAATCCGAATTCTGGGCCTTAAGAACACTATTTATATTGAAACATTATTTGTATCCTGGGAGGATCAGTGGACTTTATTTTGCTCTCCAGTCAAGGATTGTACCCCTAATCCTATGTTACTAACCAAAGGAAGACTGCATTAGAGAACTCTGGTTGACAGAATGATGGATTGATTAACATATTCATATACAGTCTACTTCATGCTAAACACTGGGCTAGTAACAGGGGATTCAAAGAAGAACAACAATATGTTCTTATCTTTAAAAAAGCTTATCATTTCTTGCTCAGTGGTATGGAAATGCTTGCAATGTTATGAAAATAAACAGAACTTTGAAGTGATTGGTGGTAGGGTATATAAGATAGCAGCACAAATACAGTAGTTAGAACAGACTCTGGAGTTAGACTGCCAATGTTCAAATCCCGTATCTATAACTTACAAGCTGTGTGACGTTACCCAGTGACTCAACCTCCCTGTGTCTCAGTTTTCTTATTTGTAAAGTTGACCTGATCTTACCTTATCAGGCTACTTTGAAGATGGCATAGTTTCATATTTGTAAAGTGTTTGGCACATAGTAATCAGTGAAGATTTTATTAAATAAATAAAAATAAGAATCAGGAAGGGCAAGGTCACACAGCTCATTATGGTGGAACAGTTATGGGAAATTCGTCTGATTATTCCCAAAGAAAAGAATTTCATGAATGTGCTTTAAAAAAGTTTCTAGTCTTTGGTTGTAAAATCCATGCTACAGAGTTTGACTTGATTATTCACTGGGCAATGGGATTCACTCAATCAAATGCTTGTTTGCTAGATATTATGGCAGATAGACTGAGGGAGGAAGAGCTGAAGAGTGAGAAGTTATGCAATCATCCAGGTGAGGCATAATGAGGGTTTGAACTCAGGCTGGATAGAATAACATAAATAATGAGTGAAACCACTGCAGAGTGCAGTTTGTCGAGATTCTTCATTATTGTATTCAGCCTATGTGAAAGACTTCACATGCCCTTCTGACTTTAATAGCCTCACTGCAAGATAAACATAAGAAACTGTTATTTAAGTCCACACTTTAAAGAAGGTAGCTCAGGCCCTGACAGATTAATCACAAGCACATGGGGTCATACGGATGTCAGTGGTTCCTAGTCCTTCAATTTAATCCCTATGACGTCCTGTCTCTTCACACTTCCTTCTAATCGAATGGATATTTACAAAGCTAATCAATACCAGTTTAATATATCTGCTTCAATCCACTTTACTTAATGATGTGTACTATCCTGAAGAGCCTTTTCAAATAGGCAAAATTCAGCTCCTCTCATCTATTTGCCTAGTATTAATCCCTTCTTCCTCTTTTCATGTATCTACCTGCCCTCCCTGTCCCTCTCATCATCGCCTCTTCTCACCTTCTCTCAGACTGTACAAAGTACACTGAGCTTAATAATCATAATAATAGCAATGTTAGGGGTAAGCAGGAGGGGGAACAGATGCTTTGTCTAGGGGGTTTACATTGAAAACAGATGGCACTAGGAGATGCTTTGTCTGCAACAGAAGTAACAAACTGACCAGAGGGGGCTTAAGGAACAGATGACATGTCAAGGGGGGTTCCAAAGACTGGACAGATGTTTGGCCTATGATAGGGGGTCCCCAAGGACTGACCAACCAGAAAGGGGTTGGTCACAGAGCCACAAAGTAGAGATATGAACAAGACCACAAAAAGAGGGTCTTTGGAGCATGTGTACAAGTAAAGTGACAGTATCCTCAAGTGACCTATCCTCATTAACAAAATAAAAATCGCACTCACCAGTGCCATGATAGTTTACAAATGCCAAGGCAAGCCCCAGAAATTGCCTTTCAAGGTTAAAAATGAGGAGTATTCCCAGTTCCAGGAATTCTCCACCTCTTTCCTCCCCATACTTAACATTAGGGAATCAGAATTAGGGAATCAACATAAAGGGGAGAAATCGTATTAAACTCAGTGTCTCTTCTACTCGCGGTGGTTGATCCATTCCTTCTCCGGAATGTACTATGCTTTAATAAACTTTGGCACTTTACTTGCTTGCATCTGATTGGTCTGCTCATTCGCTCCACTGACTCGGTACCAGTAACCATTCTTTGGTACTAGGAACTAAGATCCAGGGAACACAGACCTGACATCTGGTCCCCATACCCAACAGTATCATCAAAATAGTTAACATTTATTGAACATTTGTTATGTGCTTGGCACAGTTTTAAGCTCCCTGAATTTATTAACTCATTCAATCCTCACAACAATCCTACAAAGAAGATATAATTCTTATTCCCATTATACAGATGAGGAACTAGACCTACTTATCTCCCAGCACTATCAGAATCAAATGAAATAAATGGATGCACTAGCAAATTACAACACACACCACAAATTTGAGCTGTTATTAATTTATGTTTATGCCTTAATTATCTAACAAAGTAAAATCTGACAACTCCACTTAACCTAGACCCTTAAAACCTATGAATAATAATTGGAATGGAGAGCAGATGCTTGCTATTTAATAAGGCTTGTTCTAATAAACAACAAAAGCTCTATGGTTCCTGTTTACTTAGTTGAAAATGAATTTCTGTTCACTTTAAATCAGGTCAGGTATAATTAGGATTAAGGACTAACTGGACTTGAAAAATGATAGAACATAAGTGTCATCTATCTGGATAATATATCTGAATTAAAAGGATTAACCTGAATGACTGAAATTCACTGACCTTGTGTATTTAATTTCTGTTCTCTACTCAAAATATTGAGGGATGGACTTAGTGAGAAATAGACTCTGCACAAGAGGCTAATTTTGTCATCCCACCAGAGTTTATCACAGCTATTAAGGCTAAGAAATTGAGCTAAGGGTCATATGCCATGATATTGTAAAACAATTGATTTTCTTTTAAAAGCCTAAAGTATTTCACCCACACATACACCCTATCTTGTCTAACATTTATCACTACTATTGTAAGTATGGTCTCTAAAACTACCCATTTTTCTTCCCTTGAACCCAACTTAGAATGTGTATATAAGTGGTTCATGCAGAATCACAAACCAACTCCTCATAGTGAGATCCAATGGTCTAACCTCTGTCTTCATCCTTTCAACTATTCCTCATCCCCTTCCATAAAACTGGTTTCACTTTTCTCTCCCTTGCTCCTAAACTTTGTTTCTTCGAAATATTCAGTTTAGATTATTCATCTCAGCCTCTTCCTCTAAAGGTTTCTATCTTCACCAGGGATCTAGACATATTTTATTCTAAGTTTTGGCTTCACCATTTTGTATTCTCTTTCCCCTCTTCCACCTTTTTCTTTCCTTCCACCTCCTTCCTTTTCCTTCTCCTTTCCATTTCACCTCTCCTCTCTTTCTACTCTCTTGTTCCTTCCTATAGACTTAGCTGCTCTATCTTTCTTCATAAATATTCCAGAATCTCCCAAAATGATGAATGCCTCCCCTTCTGGCTAACTATACTTTGATTTCTTCGGTTGCAATTAGATAGATATTCTAAAACATCAATAGAACGAGTGTAGTGAGAGGTTTTCACTTTTCTTTAATTCCCTATTAAATAAATACCAAAAAATACTGCATTCAGGTCTTTGTCAAAGATGGGATTTGTTCTAAGAAGTCCTGTGAGGGCTATCTTCAGGAAGAGAATGGACACAGAAGGATCTTTGCTAGCAGTCTAAAGACAAGATCCTATGGGCAACTCTTTCATCAAGGGGAAAAAGGTTGTTCTGATTTTTTTTTCATTATCCTCTTTGTGCAGAAATTAAGAAGTATCCTAGCATAATTTTGTTTTTCTTTATTCAGTATTCAAAGGAGCATATTTTCCTACAAGTTATTTATTTGGGCTTATACATTAAAAGATTAAACAAGCATGAGTTCTACACAAAAAGGCTTCAAGTAGGGGATTTGCAGATGTTGTATATTCTCTTAACATAGAGAAGTAGCCTACTTTTTGGAAAGGTTAATCACATATTGAAAATCTCTTGCTTAAGAACAATAGAAAATAGTCACCATTTGTTAATTCCATTTGCTTTCCATGAAAACGAAAAATTGCTACATGGTGTTGTGATGAAGAGGATTTTCCCAAGGATTGACCTTTAACACTATGATATTTGAGCTCTAGATACAATATATCCTCTCTATTGGATAATGCCAAAGAGATGGCAGGAAGATTTTTTAGGAGGAAAAAATAATACCTTTTCCTCACCTATCATAAAGTTCATGGCCGGATACCCTCTAACAAAAGACAGATTAACAAGAGAAAAGCATACAAATTGATTTAATATAAGCTTTATGTGATATGGTAGCCTTGAGAAATGAAGACCCAAAGAAATAGGGAAACCTAAGTATTTTTATGCTTAGGTGTAATGGAGAGTGGACAGTGCAGAAGTACCGTTGGATGAAGGACATATGATATAATGGCAATTAACTGGGGGAACTTGGCAAGCCTGTTTGTTCAGATTCTTCTTGACGTGTCTGTGTCTTTGAGTATAAGAATGTTCCTTACTTCTGGGTATAGGGAGGGTGCCTCTGGAATAAAAGTTTTATGATCTGTTTCAGGGGAGAAAAGCCAGGAAAAGGTAAGAATGACCTTCCTACTTCTGCTGTTTTCTCAAATGCCAAGGTGCCATATTTTGGGGTAGTGTGTCCTGAACCCCATCAATTTCTTAAACATACTATAGCTGTAATTAAATTTACTAATTTACAGATTTAACCTCAGAATCTCCTCAATGTCTGTGATGGCTAATTTTATGTGTCAACTTTGTGTGCTCTTTCCTCTGCCTCTGCACCATGACTCATATTAATAATTCTCAGATTATATTTAGTCGGGTTCTATTCAAAGTTGAGTCCGAAATTGCTAACTCAAAACTAGGCCAATTTTGCAATCTAAAAATTTACTCATTTGAATGATAAATTATTTAGGTACCTTACTTCTCGAAGCAGGAACCCAATCTGTATTGTCTACCCCCATATTCCCAGAGCATGCACAGTGTCTATATACTAATTGACTGCTTAATAAACATTAAGTGATAGCGATCATAACGTGAGATCTTATGAAGAAAAAAATGTGACGTATTGCCAACTAACACAAAATTTCAATTTTCTTTAATTTCTGGGTCATAATGTTCCATATCAACATCCATATCCATGCACAAATACTTGTTTTCCTTCCTGTCATTTTAGTTTAGTTCATATGCTCTCAGTGATGAGTTTCCTGGACTCTGCCAGGTAGAATGGTCAGCTCTGACCTTTTTATGCTTCCCTATAACTTTGTTATTCTTATCTATTTAATGACACTTACTATAATTGAATCATAAATGTTTGTTCATGAGCCTAATTCCACAATTAGACTGTAAGATCCTATTGGACAGGAAGGTTATTCATGATGTTAATCTATGTTATTGTGGGTTCTTAACATATGTTTGTGGAATAAGTAAATGGAAGCAGGAGGAGTAGGTGAAATTTTAGTTTGAATTTCTAAAGAGAATTTATACTTTCATAGTTCTCATATATAGAGAGAGTATAAATATATAGATAATTAGGGATTTTGCAAATCTCTTTCTCATGTGTGTTGGAGAAAATCATACTATAGCAATGTTGGACTCAACTTTGAATAGAACTTAAGTGTAATTTCAGAATTATCAATCATGGTACAGAGGCAGAGGAAATAGCACACAAACTATTAATAGAACTCATGGGACAATGTCCAAAAGCAAGTCACTCTCAGGAGTTAAAATAATATTAGCACATTGCTATATATTGCAGGCATTCGACAAATCATATTTGTCATATTTCCTCCATTTCATTTCATTTGATTCTGTCGTTCAATTCAAAAAGAAAATGGTTCTAGTATGTACTGAGCACTGGTTCTATGGACAAGACACTGCAGGGAGAAGAGAGTAAACATATTTCTAGATCTGGCTCTACCACTGCCAGGTTGTGTGACCCAGGGCACTCATTTATCTTCTTGGGGATTGAGTTTTCTCATCTATAAAATTAAATAACCATATTAATTATACCATTTATTACCTCAAGCTCTAAGAGCCTCTGATTCTGTGGGTTTATCATTGTTATTGTAGTATAGGAAACTCATCTGAGGTCTACATGATTTAATTATAAAGGACTTTGAAAATCAGAAAAAAGACTTAATCATAATACAGAAAAATAGACTCATGCATATATGGGGCTTTGTATATGTTGTGGATATGATTCAAATAAGTGGGAAATAGTGGGATATTAGTTAATTTGCACTGGGATAATTAATTTATACTGTATATGAGAAAAATAATATCACTATCCTATCTTATACAACATACAAAAGCAAATTCTAGTTGAATTAAAGGCAAAAATATGAAAAGAAAAACTTGAAAACTTTTAAAAGAGAAAAACCAAATTATATTCTGGTAGAAAAGGATTTCTTGAATGATGTGGGGAAAAAAGCAATATACCAATAAATGAAATATTGCTAAATTGATTTCACAAAGTTAAAAGGGAAACCATACACTGGGAAAAGATATTTTCATTGCATGTAACAAATAAAACATTAGTATTTAGCACATATAAAGACAATCTACAAATCAGTTAGAGACAAACAACCCATTAGATAAGTGGATAAAGGATATGACCAAAAGGTGAAACCTGAAAAAGATAAACATATGAAAGGATGTTCAGCCTCATATTTTTTCACCCATCAAATTTATAAAATTAAAACTTGGCTAACATCAAGTGTGTGTAGCAACCAGGAAAGTGGTAACTTTTATATACTGTTAGTGGGAGTGTAAATTGTGGATGGTATTGTACTCAGAGGTGGGGAGTTCAGGTGACCTTACCAGTCCTTTGGGCCAAAGCTGTTTAGGATGCTGTATCAGTTTGGACAAAAGTTGCTGAAATACAGGTAGGAATTTTCCCAATCAAAAATTCTTTTTATCAGTAGAGCACCTAAGGCATCAAGTCTTAGAGGTGGTGAGAGGTTCCTAAAGATAAGAAAACTTACAAAATACAGAAGACAAGTGGTTAAAAAACATCTCAGTTAATTTTATGCTCCATTTGCCATTGGCCAGCCACCAATCTCTTTATTTCCAGCTTGTCCTGAATTTGCTTTCTAAACCTTCTACCACTACCTATTTTGCATATTCCTTGCCATAATATTTCCAGTAACAGCTCTTCCCCAGGGACTTGGGTTTTATTACTTGCTACTTCTTTCCCTTGGCTGACTGCTATAATTCAGCAAGCAGTGGCTCTGCTCCCACTTCCCCTTCTCCTGTGACTTAACCATTCCTTCTGCTTTCTCTGTCACCTATCTAATACCAGTTTTAGTCAATTCCTGGCCTTGTCTGCCACAGCTTCGGACCTGGGACACCAATTCTTGAGTCTAGGGCCCAAATTGTAAGTGTGCACTTTGGGAAAACATAATTATCCCAGGATTGCTGGAGTGGATCTATATATAGATCCATAAAAAAATATCTTGTCGAAAGGTATGCTGAGATTATATCATGAGTGACTAATGATTTTACAAATACTTGTTCCACCATATGGACAACCACCTTGGTTGAATTGTTTTGTTTCTTCAACTGATTGTTTCACTTCTGTGCTTCAAAATCAGCAGTTACTTCTGGCTGATTCTTTTTTTCCATATCTCTGCTTCACTAAGAAAACAAGATTCCTTTTCATCCTTTAGAATTTATCTTATTCTTTGTGACCCCTCTGCTTTCTTTAATAAATCAGATAACTACATTACTTGTTTTTGTCTCTACCACTGAGAGGCATTTTGTGTCACTGCTGACACCAAGATCTTTTTAGTCTGATGAATTG
The DNA here is from genome assembly GCA_008086735.1 of Cheirogaleus medius. Lineage (NCBI taxonomy): Eukaryota > Metazoa > Chordata > Mammalia > Primates > Cheirogaleidae > Cheirogaleus > Cheirogaleus medius. Next base: position 50,392,671 of record VBSM01000529.1, on the reverse strand, counting down.
TAGCTGTGTGAGAATGTTTTGCTTTTATGACATGAACATGTATTCCTGGATATGCAAATGGAATTAGACTTGCTAGGCTGAATGAGGGCTGGTTCTGAAATAGTGGAAGAAATAACCAGAATTTACATGAGGAAACAGTCAGAAATTTAGAGTTCTAGAGAATTAGGTTTAAATCCTTGGCTGAGTCATTTGTGGGAAATTTGACAAGTTAATTAACCTTTCTGAACTTCAGTTTTATCACTTATACAATGTATCTCCTTAATTTAAGATAATATCAAACATAAGATAAGTCAGCAATTTAATAATGGCATTTCATAAAAAGTGATAAATTATATAACATGCAAAGCAGCTGTCAATCATAATAAAGCATAAATAAATAGATATTTTAATATCACAAAACCTTAATAATAACTATTTTGCAAGATCTTGTAATGAAAAAGAAATTATTCACAGTAGGTAAATATGTAGATATGTGTGGCATGTAATAGGCATTCAAAAATGATAGCTATTATGATTATTTAACTAAAACATCAACTGATATCTTGCCAGTGTTTAAAATTTCCTTAAAAATTGACCTGAACTCACAAACTCTGTATCATGTCTAATGCCCTTCTAATATTTCTGCATACTCCTGTGGATTTATGTCCTCCCAGATACTTCTTATCCCAGTCCTTGCTTCTCTTGAGTTCTGACTCATATTTCATTTTCCGTAGCTGTTCTCTTCTCTCCTCTCTGATTTTCCTTTGATTTTTCTTCACATTGACTCAGGTTTTTGTCTGTATGGCAGACATTACTGAATGTTTAGAGTAACTGGGTTGTATTGCCCTAAAATACTGAAAATGACTTGTAATGGGAAACTCGTCATTTTTGTTTATGAATCTTCTTGGCTGCCTGGCCACCAGAAGTTTTTCCTTAGTTGAGTTTCTCCTTACCTGCTTACCTACTATGCTGCTGATGTGTTCTCTCACCAGCACAACCTTCATTGTCTACTTTCTCCATGACCAAAAACTTGGTAATTTCTTATGCAGAGTACATTTTTTATCAGTGTATATTTAATTGTATCCTTTGAACCTATGTAGAGTGCCACCATCTACATTTGAAGGGCTGACCAATATACTTTCTGAAACATAGATAATTCTTTTCTTACATGTAAGCTTGATGCTGGCCATCCACGTATTTCCCCAAATAGCCAGAGTTCATGCAGGCTGTGTTTAATGATGTCAAAAACAATAAACACAATTTTCCATCTATGTTTTACTGCACTCATGCAACTGAATGTGGCTGGAGGAAAACATAAACCACGCTAACTAGTCTCACTGTAGATTCACAAGCAGGAATTTTAGGTGTGCCCTTAATGCTGCCTGGAAATCGTACTGTTTCCTTATTCTGCTCACTGCCCCCTTCTCCTAAATTACCATTTCATATTTTCCTCTCTTTCTTTAACACTATGACACTAAACTTTCTCTTTTATCGTCTTTGATTTTTGGCTTAGACTTCACCTCTTGATAACCTTATTCAGACCCGTGGCTTTAAATGTTACCCGTATGCTGATACTACACACACACACACACACACACACAGAGGCACGCGCGCACACACAGCTAAGATCATCTCCTCCTCTCCCAGTGCTTTCCCTCAAGCTTCCTCCTTATATCAAATTGCCTACATATTGTTTGCACTGGGAGGTCAAATAAGTATCTCAACCTTATATCTAAAACTATTCCCTCAACCACCTTCTCTACAACCTGCTCCATTGATTGCATTTTCAAATTTTAATGGATGACAACTCCATTATTTCAGTCATCTAGGCCTAAGATCTTAAAATCATCCTTTTAAAATCATATTACTTAGAAATAGCAAATTTTATATCAAGAACTCACCCACTTCTCAGAGCCTTTGCTGTTACCTCACACCATCATCTCTCTACTACCGTGGTCCCCAAACCACAGGTCGTAGATGGGCACCAGCCCAGTGCCCTGTTAGGAACCTGGCTGCATGCAGAGCAGGAAGTGAGCAGCAGGCAGGTGAAGTTTCACGTATATTTACAGCTACACCCCATCGCTCACATCACCACCTGAGCTCTGCCTCCCATCAGATCGGCTGTGGCATTGGATTCTCATAGAAGCATGAACTGTACTGTAAACTGCGCATGTGAGGGATTTAGGTTGTGCGCCCCTTACGAGAATCAAATGCCTAATGATCTGATGTGGAGCTGAGGCAGTGATGCTAGTACTGGGGAGCGGCTGCAAATACAGATCATCATTAGCAGAGAGGTTTGACTGCACAAAAATGTAATGTGCTTGAATCATCCCCAAACCATCCCTTGCACCCCACCCTGGTCCATGAAAAAGTTGTTTTCCATGAAACCAGCTCCTGGTGCCAAAAAAGTTGGGGACCACTGCTCTACTAGATTATTATGGCAGCCTCCAAACTGGTCTCTTTTCTGTCTCCCTTGTTCTCCTGAAGGCTCTTCTCAATGGACTTTTCAGAGGGGTCCTATTAAAATCTATGTCCAACCATATCATGCCTTCACTTGAAGTGCTCAGATGGCTCCCTTGTCTCCCAGAGTAAGAGCTGAAGTCCATATAATGATCTGTAAGGCTTTGGTAATCTCTCCCATTACCTCTCTGCCCTCATCTCCTACCACTTGCTCTTCTCTCACTCTGCTCCAACCACCCAGGAGCTCACCATTCCTGTAACTCACTAGACACACTCTTGCTGAGGATCTTTGTGGTGGCTGCTTCCTTGGCTAGACTGCTGTTTCCTCCATATCCTCATAGCCCAAACCCTCATCTCCTTCAAGTCCTAAATGTCACCTTCCTAGTGAGACCCTCCTTGACTACTTCATTAAAATGACTTTGACTTTCCTGAAACCCTTTACTGATCAATTTTTTATACAGAATTTATTACTTTCCAGCATAATAGCTAATTAGTTTATTTAATTTGTTGTTCGTTGTCTTATTTTTAGTACAGAATATAAACTGTCTTCTTTATTATGAATCTTTACGACCTAGTACAGTGATTGGCAAATAATGAGTGCTTAACATATATTTATTGAATAAATGAATAAATAAAAAGGTAATATCCAATAATTCACTAATATATTCAATTAAAGTACTCAGAAAGATGCAAAGGTTACAACATAAATGAATTGTGATAACTGCAGACTCCATGACCTACTGGAGGGGATGAATATATAGAGATAGCATAAAACAATACAACATACTATCACAGAATATTGAAAGAAGGACTCTGACAGACTATAGGAGACTGATTTTGAAAATGTGGGTGACTTTATACAATGTTTTGATAATGAGTAGGGCATAACAAGAGAATGTAGAAGGAGAGGATAATCAAAACAAAGGAACAACATGTAGCACAGGGCAATCCAAATTTTGTTTCTTTTCCCTTCTGCACAGTGTGACTGTGAACAAGTCTGTTTAGAAGGAGTTTGCCTCAAGATTAGGGACTGTTGTCTGTTGCAGCCATTGCTATATCCCTAGTACCAAGAACAACATGGGACACATAGTAGATTCATACTACTTCTTTGTAGAATGAATGAGTGAACATCTTATTAAAACAAAAGGGCTTTTGCCAAATGAATTTTAAAGTCTTTTTCAGTTTAATCATCCTAAGTTATAATAGACATTATACTGTTATTAATTGATGTGAAGAACTTTATAGTAATCAGACCAGCTCCAAAAAAAAAAAAAGCTATCTGAGGAATTGGTTTATCTCCCCATCCAACAGGGTTTTCAATGTCTAAGAGACTACAGGATCACTTCTCAAGATACTGTACAAAGTATTTTTGAATTCAATCAGAGGTTATATTAATATCTGTTTTAACTTTGGTATTCTGAAGATGCCCTTTTCAAAAAATACAAAAAAGAGTGTAGTCCTCTCAGAACTCAGTTTTTGCTAGCTCTGTGCTTCCTTTCAATAGATCTCTGGTTGGTTTATAGTTTTTGATGCTGTTATTATCATTTAGCTAAATTCAGTCTACTTTTTATGGTCATATAAGTAGCTAAATTGCACCTCAGGCTTAAAAGAGAAACTCAGCAGAAATATCTCAAAACTACAGGCATGGTTCCATGTGCTTCTTACATCATCAAGACCTTAGGACTATCCAAAAAGAAAAAAGAATAAATCACGAGGAAGGATAACTTTTATTTCGTGTACTGTTAGGTAGTGTGTACATGACTCTATTAGCACATAGTACTTATGATGGGACCTCAGAGATTTTGTATTTTAAACTCAAGAGCCTCTCAAATCAACTAGCCCTGTTCAACCTTCCCTGCTCTCAGAATGCACTGATTAGCAAGGACATCCCACAGGACCAAGCTGAGCTCTGAAACAGGAGCCCTTATCCTTGCATCTGCTACAGGACACGGGTGGACAGCTTCGCTCGCACTATTTCTACTTAGAGTTTTGGGCTCTTATTTCATCCAATCCTAACAAGTCCTTTTAATATTATGCTCCACTCCAAATATTTGTATAGCCTTCCACTGCCTCCATGCTTGTTCGCCGAGGGTCTTATGGCACCGGAAACTTTCAGCAATTGCACACTATTTCTGCTGGAACTCATCCCTATTAGGTAAACAGGACAGAATTATGTATGAACTTTTGGCGACCCATCTTTTGGCTTTCTCCCTTAAGCCCTAAATTACAGCTAGTCCAAACATGCTATACATTATTATTTTTCTCTTTGAAGTATCTTGGATGCATTATGACTTATTAGTCACACGCATGGGCTCCAGAAATGGACAGACCTGTGTTACAATCCTGACGCATATTACTATTTTGTAACCTTGGGTACATTAGGTAACCTCTTTGAATCTCAGTTTTCTCATCTGTACAATGAGAATAATAGTATTTGATTCAGAGTTTATATAAGATGATTGTGATCATGTGTGGTAAGTATAACACACCATGTCTGGAATATATAGTGAGTACTTTATAACTCTCAGTAATTATTATCCAGGGCAAGACACTCCTCACTGAACCTCAATGACATCATATCAGCTGTTGGATGGATAGCGTGAATACCCTCCATCCAATTTTATGTATGATCTATTTAATTTTTTCTGTAAAAGATCATTTCCACACAAAATTAGAGCAAAGAAAGAAGCTTTGTTATCAATACCATTTCCCTTAAAAATGCTTATGCTTATTACGAAAACTAGTTTCTAGACTATCTGACCACCAATGTGAAAGCTTTTGAGTTGCAACTTTACACTAAAAATAGGGCTTAGGAAAAATAAAATAAAATAAACATTGTATAAAATGTTCTTTAATTGAGGATACCCAGTTAACGTGTCATTCTATGAGGGGGTGATGTTTCTGAGAACTACTCAGTAGTCTCAGGGGACAGATAACTAGAATATTATCCTGCTGCCACTGCATAGGAATTGAAGAGAAAAATGACTGATGGGTCCCTGGGGCTATACAGTGATACTCTGCACTGCCAGAAATAGGATTCATGTGGACAGTGACATGGTGGATATCTTTATATCAGAGCCATTCTATTTTCTCCTGTGCCAGGGAAAGAGAGCAGAAAGAATAACTTATATATGGGTCTCCAGGTGATACCATTGCCAGTTGCTGCAACCCAGGTTTATGCCAGAGTTCCACATTAGTGAACCCATGCGATCATTTATTCATTCTGCAAATATTTACTGAGTGCCAGGTGGTTGCCAAGGATATATTGACAAACAAGCAAACAGAATCCATGCCTTGAAGGATGTTACATCTCAGAAGACAAATAAAATGAGAAGTGGAGCTGCTAGAAAGCTCATAACAGGGAGCAATGACTTTGTCAGGGAAGTTGGAGCCAGGGACTTAATTCCCCACTCCTTTTATTTTCATCTTCTTTCTGCCCCCTCACTCACTTCTTCCCCAACAAAGGAATGACTGGCTAATGGTGAGTTGCAGTAGGCTTGGACTGAGCATGCTCAATCCCTCTGATTCTCTTTTAAATAATGATCCTCAAGGGAAGGGGCACCATGGTCTTTACTTCTCTATGAGGTTAGTTCAGCATAAGAGAAAGCCAGTAATAGTGAAGGGTTGGTTTATTTCAGACTTCAGCATCTGAGCTACACCATATTCTCCAATCAGCTTTAAGGAATTAAAATCGAACTGATATTCTTCTGTCTGCCCCAGCCCTACTTTGCAATAGACTCTAAACTCAGAAGATAAAATAAACATTATTTATCAGTGTCCCATCCTTTCATCTTGATGACTTTGCCAGATGTCAGAGAAATAAATGCAAAGAACCAGCATTTAAGAATCAAATTAACTCATTGACAAATAGCAATTCAGGATTTGGGCTAAAACTGAAGAGGCACTGAAATTTGTCAGTACTTTGAAAGTTTAGCCATATGGGGTTTTACCCTTGCTAACTGAGGACAGTCACACTTAGGAGACTGTAATGAGGGGCAGTGCAGGTCTTTGTGACTAATTTTCACTTGATTTAAGGAGGCAAAACTAAGGGGTCAGATTATAGAGGAAAGAGAGTGTATTATCCTATTTGAACATCACCTTAAGGTAGGCAGAGTTTCAATACACAGGCTTTTTCATGTCTTGATGGACAAAACAACTTTTTCTCCCTGCTTTTGCTGAATTTCTCAGTAAAGAATATAGACTGACCTCTTAGTTCTAAAGGCAGCTAATTTCGTTAAGGGTTATTGAACATCAGTGTGTTCTGTGTCAGGTATCAGGAAGCTTTGTTATCAATACCATTGATGCAGGCTCGGGAGCTCTAAATTTTGTTCTTTATGTCACTTTTCTCATGGTGCAGGGCTAACTGGGAAACATATCCTCTTTAAACTCTAGGATTAATGTAGGTTGTCCATAAACTCCCTGGTCGTTTTGCCCTCTACCAAGTCATCTCAGATTAGCACTCTGATTTGTTGGTTACATAAGCCTTGATCATGCTTTAAATTATATAGACTTATAGTAAAGTACTGACCACAAAAGTGTGTTGGTTTCTGTTAATTAACAATTAATCTTGAAAGGAATGGGGACTCTGTCTTTTCTAGGATTGATGTGGAGAAACAACTCCATGAATTTTTGCAAATCCTTTAGCTAGGAAGACATGGACCCAGAATACTCAGTCTTTAGAAGTTAAGCTTGCTGAACAAATCAAGGAAGGACATATTGTTATAAAATATGCTTATCTCTTAGTATCATAACAGTAACAGTGGAAAAAATAAAAATTCAAGAAGATCAAATGTATCAAAGAACATGATAGCTGTATTATTTCTGGGTCAGTGAGGATGATGAAGAGCAAATAATGGAAAAAGACAGCTGCAGTTTTAGAGAGAAGACTGGGGTTTCTTCTCTGAAGGGACTTGGAAAGGCAAAGTGTTGAGCAGCATATGGCAGCTATCTTGGTGCCCACTGGGCCCGTGGAGCGCAGGCTTCAGAAGCGCCGGAAAGTGCATGGTGATTCTCCAGCATAAACAAATGTGGAGAAGACAGGTTTCAAATGTCAAAGAACTTTTATAGCAAGAGGCAGTGGCAAAAGACTAGAATGCCTGCCCACAAGAAAAGCATGGAGCCTATGTTACTAGACAAAACACACAACTCTCCAACCCATAAAGGCAAGGAATTTAGAGAAGAAAATGGAAAAAAGACATTTTGTATGTTCCAGATGGGAATAAAAAGCCTGTCTATTAAGATCTAGTGACTGAAGCTGCCACTTTTGCTCAGTTTGAATGTCTTTGAAAGAGGGCAGGAATGTCCCACATGCTGTTCTCTGAGAGTTGAGATGGTATGCACAAGTGGATCCTTCCCCTAAACTCTCCCTCTATAAATAGCCAACATAGTGCTACAATTGAATTTGTGAGATTTTTTTCTTATAGGGGTTAATTTCATAGACTGTAGCTTTCTGATAACTGAAATGAACTGACAGGCACCCTGGAAAAATTCTAAATCCAATATTTCCCTATATCTCTCCCTTTTCCCTCAGCTACTAGGTATCTACTCTCATTTCTGACAACAATAACATGGGCCTGAATTGTACAGAGTATTGAGTTTTGAGAATAATATTTCCATAGAGGCTAGAGATTGACTTGACTTTTTAAATTTTGTAGGGTGGGGTTCATGCTATAATATTCTTTTGTGTCTAAATGTTAGAAAAAATACGGCATATGAGAGATTTTAGGTTGGATTAACTCCACTTTGAACATGACTCAGAAACTGTACTCTTTAATAGAAGACAGCCCAGGTGGCTATTTACCCAATCCCAACTCTACCCAAACGTCAGACTGGGGATGCCTCCAAGTCAGACTGAGCAGAATAAGAAAGTGACCAATCATGACTAAAGAATTTCATGCTTTATTTGCTCTTAACATCTAAAGAAAAAGAGATGTAACTTTTGAGCTTCCCTTTTTACCTATATTCTTAATAATGGGAGATGATTTTTATTCAAATTTGGGATTTTTTTTTAGGATAATTCCTGGACAACATGGCTAGTTGTAAATGAGAATGGAAAACTAACTAAAGAATGTACATTTTGCTCAGGATTTGGAACTTCAAAGTTAGTTCAATTTTGGCCCATTTTGGAGTTTTCTGGAGGCAAAAGCTAAACTGCCCACCAGTTGCCTGGGAAGAACTCAAAGGATCAGTGGTTGCTACAGTGAAGCGGCTTCATGAAGGTACCGACCATCTTAACCTTCTCCCACCAGTGAACTAGCCACCCCAATAAGTTGACTATAGACTTCATGGATAAACTCAGTGAGTTGAGAGAGTCTTGGGGCGTTGGGGACAGGCACTTATTTCACATACCTAAATTTTCAAAGGGGGCTGGAGAGGGGAGAGAATTTCCACTCAACTTCCTGTGAAGGAAAGTTTCAGAAGGAAGCCTCTCAGTTTCTCTCCAGCCTCAAGGAAGGAAGAGTAACTTGTCTGATGCATCAGTTAAGGAGAATTAAACTCATCTCAGCCCTTCTGTCTTGCCTCTTAATGCCTGCAATCTGGAAGATTGGGTCCAATTCAAGGAGAGTAGCAGAAGTCCATCTGGTTTCAAAGTTATACTCATATTCTTTCGTCAGTTTTGAATTCTTTCTATTTATCTTCTATGGCTCATTTCTCAATTGACTCCAAACTCTAGAGGTCAGGAAAGGGTTTTCATTCCACTAAAATTTGAACTAAGACAAAACCACATAATTGGTCTTCCTGGTGAACCTTTTCAAAATTTGAACAAATATTAGTTGGCTGGCAAAGAAATAGTATTGGTTGATTTTGGTAAAAGCAGGAATGGTTTAGGCTAAGGGAATAGCATTGCAAAAGCATGGCAGACAGAGTATGTAATGCAGTTGTGCATTGCTTAGTAATGGGAATACTTTCTGAGACATGCACTATTAGGTGATTTTGCTGTTGTATGAACATCATAGAGTATACTTACACAAATATAGATGATATAGCCTACTACACACCTAAGCTATGTGGTATGGCCTACTGCTTCTAGGATACAAACCTGTACAGCATGTTACTGTACTGAATATTGTAGGCAATTGTAACACAGTGGTATTTGTGTATCTAAACATAGAAAAGATACAGTAAAAATGTAGCATAAAAGATTTAAAAAGTGGTACAACTGTATAGGGCATTTACCATGAAGGGAGCTTGCAGGCCTGGAAGTTGCTGTGGGTGAATCAGTGGGTGAGTGTGAGTGAATGTGAAGGCCTAGGACCTCACTGTATACTACTTCAGACTTTATAAACGCTAAACACTTAGACCGTGCTAAATTTGTAAAACAAAAACTTCTTTCTCTAATAATAAATATTAACTTTAGCTTATTGCAACTTTTTCACTTTATATAATTTTTAAGTTTTTAATTTGACTCTTTTGTAATAACACAGCTTAAAACACAAAGACATTGTACAGCTGTACAAAAATAATTTGATAAATGTTTTCTACTTTTAATTTTTTTATTTTATGTTTTTTACTTTTTAAACATTTCATTGAAAACTAAGACACAAACACACACATTAGCCTACAGAGTCAGGATCATCAATATCACTATCTTCCCATCTTGTCCCACTGTAAGGTCTTCAGAGGCAATAGCACACATGAAGCTGTCATCTCCTATGTTAACAACACATTCTCTGGAATACTTCCTGAAGAACCTGCCTGAGGGTGTTTTACAGCAGGCTTTTTTTTTAGAAGGAGTACACTCTAAAATAACAATAAAAATTAAAGCACAGTAAATACATAAACCAATAAAAGTCATTTATAATCATTATCAAGTACTATGCGCTGTACACAATTATATGTGCTGGACTTCTATATGACTGGCAGGACCGTAGGTTCATTGACACTAGCATCACCACCAACGTATGAGTAATGTGTTGTGCTAGGACATTATGATAGCTGTGATGCAACCAGGTGATAGGAATTTTAAAGCTCCATTATAATCTTACGGACCACTATTGTATAAGCAGTCCATCATCAATCAAAAAGTCATTATGGAGTGCATGACTGCATGTTGAGTGAACTGAAATAAGTCAAATATGGTTGAAGCAAAAAAAGGTAGAATGTAAGTGGCTTTTAATGAGATTGGGCCGATATACAAAAGAAACACTGTATAGAGCTTGGCTATGGATTTAGGAGTTTCATCTTAAGGCAGGTTTGCCAGATTAAGAAAATAAAAATACAGGACTTCCAGTTTAATTTTAATTTAAGATAAAAAATAAAAACAAATAATATTTTAGTATAAGTATGTACCATGCAACACTTGCAATATATGGGGAATACTTACACTTAAAAAGCATTCATTGTTTATCTGAAATTTAAATTTAACTGGGTGCACTGTATCTTATCTTGCAACTTTTCCTGTAGTTTATCTTCACAACATTTCCTAAGGGAAATGACAAACCACTGAAGGCTTGAAAATGTTGAAGTGATATGATCAGAAATTAGAGAAAAAGAAAACTAGTCATGCAGCAAAAGGCAAACATCTCTTTCCAAATGTTCAAGTTTCTTAAGGGCCCCTTTTCACCATGGTCTCACCATAAAACCAATAATAATGAGAACCTGCTATATTCTGTGATAATTGATAATTTTGTAAATATAGCCTGATGGAGATAAATTACAGTCTCAGTATTATGGTAAACAAGACTGACATAACAACAATGGCAATTTGGATTCTCTCTCTTGACATTCATGCTCTGCAGAGAAAAGGCAATGCACAAAAGTGACTGACGAGCACAACAATTTCACTTGCAAAACTAAGTGCACTCATTTGGCCTCCATTGAAATCTAGCTACCACACCTCCCCAATCCTCTACAAAGCCTGTGTTTATTGTGCCTGACTTTTTCCAGAACGCCATGACTTCTGCTGGGTTTATAACTACCTCGCTCTGATTCAAAGAAAGGTTTTTCAAATGGACTGACACTGTGATTACTAAAACATGATCCATCAGAGGAACAACAGCATCCCATGCTACCTGCAGAAGAAATGGGCACATTGCCAGTGAGTAGAAACTGTTCTCTTGATTTAATATACGTTTTCTAACACAAATTCTTATTTTTAATTATGACTGCATATGTTTCCTAAATATCTCTGTGCCCCTTCTTTGTAACCTTTTCCCTAGGAGTTCTCTCCTATAGCAATTGTTAAAATTCTAATTGCAACTCTCTGGAACTGAGTAATGGTCAAATTGGAACGAGTTGTTCTCACCTACTGATCGGTCAATTTATGGGCTTGCAACTGTGTGAGTACATGCATCACTAGGAAACCAGTGTCTCTGTAGGAGGTCAATAACCATGAGCCATAGGGGCAGTGTTAAAATGAAAGAGAAAAGAAAAGATCAAGGATAAAGTTCCAAAAAGCATTTGACATTTTTTTTTCCATAAAACTAGGAATGTGGCTGCGGTAAAGTATTTTAAAACACTTTCCTACCAAAAATTTTTAACACATGCTATTGCCAATATTCAATATGTCTATCCAGTCCTAGCCTCAATATTATAAAAGTAAAACTGAGGTACAGGAAGTCTAGACCTGAGAAAGTGACTATAATTACTACCTTTTGGATCAAGGAAAGATCTTACTAGGTGAAATAGCATTCAGCAAATAAATATCAACTCTGAGTATCATTTGATGAATGGTTACCATGTGCCAGAAACTGCTATAAACACTTTAATCAGAAATATTTAATACTCATAACAATCCTACAAGGTAGGCGTTATTATTCTTACTGTTTTACAAATGAGAGTATTGAAATGTGGCGAGCCAATGTCACACAGCTTAAGAGTGGCACACTGAAGATTCAACCCAGTCAACTTGACTCTACTTTTAAATACTATACTACTCTTATTCTGGGGATGAAGCACATTTTTATAGCGAAGCACAATTGCGTGCCCTACAAAATATAAATGTAGATTAAATAGGGTTGCTTCCAAGCCTTGCTAAGATGGTCAAGTCTAGCAGTTTTCTCAATTTCCCTTTGTGGTGTCATCATTCTAGGTAACTCTACAAGATTCATAATACAAAAAGAAAAGTATATGTGCTTGCAAACAATAATTGCTCAAAGCATCAGTCAGTTCTGTTCTTTGATTTAATCTATATCCATTTATTCTTTCATTCAACAATCATTCATGGAGAGCCTACTCAATGAGGTGCACAAATCTGATTATTTAGAAATTGCTTCTGATCAGAAGACGTGCATAGCCTATAAGAATAATAGACATACAAGTAAACAATTACAATGTTAATCACACTGGCAATGAAAGCTACTCAGTTGCGTGCTAAGCTTTTAATGCTCTATAGAACATGTAATTCAGTTTCCCAAAAATTCCCAGACTTGCCCTTTCTCCTACCTACCCACTGAAGATTTTTCTGCCTCTTGCGAAATACCCCCAAAGATTTCTAGAAATACTAAGCGAGTGCTTCTTCTAGTATGTGACCTGATCTGTCAGCTATGGGGACTTTATTGTAGACACGTTGATAAGGGGAGCCACAGGAGGCGAGGAATAACATTGTCCTATTCGCATAAAATTGCTTATAGGAACTTCACTATGGCCAGTGTTGATGATGACCCTACACCACTCCTCTTTCCTGTACCAGAGTGAAATGGGGAAATTGCCCTCACTTTGATCTGAGTTGCATTTAGTCAACAGGATATCTGACACAGAGCCAGTGGTGCCCAGGGTCTCACAGACTCTCAGAAAAACAGTCTCCAGTCATGACTTTCACTCATCTCTAAAAAACCAACAACCTATCCAAAGGATTTTTTTAGGCAGAGAAATATGTTTCATTTTTTTTCCATATCTATTTGTCTCTCAAGAACTTGAAACAACAAACAAGAAACACAAACAAGACACTTCGCTTCTCCTTTTAGCCCCAGACTCATAAGTTGTATGTTAGGGTGTGTATGTGAGAGGCAGCTTGGGGAAGCAAGGGTAGAGAGAAAAAATGGGACCAAATTCAGAGTGGCCACTACTCTGCAATATTTTTAGTCAAAACTTCTAAGCGGCTCTCAGTAAAGTTAGATTTCCACCTATCCTTATTTGTAACATATCCTTTGAGTGTGTTTACAAAAAAGGATTAAAAGCAATGAATACTGCAGATGCACAATAAATACCAACATATTTGATTGATGAGTTAGGACCTCAGAGGCAAACCAAGCAATGCAATATAGCCTGGGAAGTTTTGTCTTAAGCAGTTCTAAACATCATTTGCTTTTGTCAAATTTTAGTGTTTATTACTTATATTTATTGAGACTGAAATAGTGGCCTATAATCTCACAACAAATGTAGCCATTGAGATTTAGGTTACTATTTGAAAATAGTTGTCATACACTAATCTGATTTGCATTAGGAGTACTTATCCCTAAACCCTCCAGACCATTAGCTCCACCCCTTATTTTTCCCAAAAAGAGTTGGTAAGGGAGAGCCTTTTGTCCCTGATTTTGTAGCGAGTGGAGCTCATCTAAACCAAAGTCCTATACTTGGGGGATTCCCTCTCTTTACGCCTTTTTTCCCAGGCCAGATGTTGCTAATGAAGAGTAAGGGAGTTCTCTGCAAACTAAAATTTCCCTGCTTGTCTATTCAAAAGTCCAGACTAGGGTGCAGGGAAAATTAGGAATTTTCGCATCTGAGCCACATTCTCCACACTGTCACCTTCTCATGTTCCTATTTCGATCTTTATCTTCATAGCTTCCTTGTCTGTCCTGGATTAAGGTCAAATCATAAGATAAAATGAATATTACTTATTTCCCCCTACAAAATAATACTTCTCTGTTTAATTGACTAAATGAACTAGTGATGTCATTTAACAGTTTATTTGTGGCAATCTGTACTGTTCAAATTTTACTCACACATATTTACTCCCTTGATCTTTGGGATAATCCTATGGAACTGGCAAGACAAAGGCATTATTCCTATTTTACAGATGAGGAAGCTGTTCCCCAAACAGTGAAGTGGATTGCTCAGCCTATTTAGCTCTCTGGAATTCTGCATTTTGTCATTCAAGGAAGTCCTAGGTTCATAGTCTCAAAATAATAATGTAACAATAGGATTATAATATTGGAATGGTGTGGGCATTGGAATAAAAACGGAGGCTTCATATCTTCACTCTGGTCCTTACTAGTTAGGCTCGTAGGCAAATTACTTAACCTCTCTGGGTGAAAGTCTCCTGCTCTGTACCATGAAGATAACAGTTTCTGCCTCGCAGAGTTGTTCTGTGGATTAAATGAGAAAATGTTTATAAAAAGCACTATACCTTGTATGTAGTAAGAAATGAATGCATTATTGCCTACTATCATCATTATTGTTAGGGAACAGTGAACAATGGGAAATACAGTGTACAAATAAAGGGAAATGGAGATTCAGGTATTTGTTCTGATTCCCTGCCATGGCCCTCAAATTCAGATTCCTAGAAACAAATTTTTACTTTCACCCATAGGTGCTTGCATTTCAGAGTCACTACATCTGATCATTTGCTATTAATGCCAGAATGCCAGATGACCTTGGTTGGTTTACAGTCTCCCATAGCTCTGTAAAGTTAGAAAAAAATAATCTCTGAAATATCATATGGGGCCATATTTATAAATTACATGTGTTGCTGGACCACTATGAGCACTCAAATTTATTTTAATGATCATGCTCACTTTCATAGGTCTCTCATTTGGTCAATTAATGACTGTAGTAAAATAATAAGGAGATCATCTAACATTACTATTCCAATCAAATGATTTTTTGATATTTAATGTAACAGTAACATTGCTTTAGAAAGTTTCTAAGAAATGTTTTGAATATGCTTATCCATACCTTCTTCTTAAGAGGGGATTTTATTGATCATTGGCATGTTAATGAGATATTTAATGTAAAACAGGGGACTAGGTTTTATTTTTTATTTCCTGTACATAGAAATTGTCATGTAATTTGACTTTCTGCCATCACAAGTAAATGTATTAAGGGAATCAATACTAAACATTTTTCAGTGATATCTTCACCGTCATTCTTGCTTGCTGTATGAAAGGGGCTACTGCTGTGGGAAGTAAGTATCTTAGAGAATGTTCCCATCCTTGACACACTGGGTAATTTCAAGAGCAGGAGCTTTGAAAATCTCCATGACTCATCTCTATTCTGCGTGTTTATCGCTGGCATTCAGTTGAATGAAATTAAACTTGCCACTTGCATCATCACGCAGAGCAAAATTATAGAACAAGTTTTTAAAAAATGTTATTGCATTTAATTAAGGAGCAAATAGAATTCCATTCTATTTCAGTTGTTTGGTATAAAAAAACACAACATTGAATAAAATGGAAAGCATTAAGTTTCTATGAGAAATTTAGTAAATGAAATAAAAATCTACTGGGCACTACCCCTAGGTGCTGTTCATGCAACTATTCTTTACCAGAAAGTCTGATCAATATCTGGCATTTTACTGCTCCTACTTCCTGGCTAAATTTTGTCCTCGAATTATATTTTTGTGGTGATGGGGAGGTCCTCTTCTGAAATTACTTTTGTTTTTGGAGAGAAGGATGATTAATTCCTAACACAGAGAAAACAATCAGGCAGTCTTGGGCAGATCTTTATCTTGGTTCTCATACTTCTTTTTTTGTACTCATCTTTAAAAATGAATATATTTCACATGAAAATTTGGATTAGTGGGTTGTCTTGAAAAGAAAGAAAATCTAGCCACACTGAACCCCCATTCTTACATGACAAACATCAGTAGAAGCTGAGCAGCGCCTGGGACATGTGAACAACATCTGGATCCTCACCAGGCTCTATTAGCTCTCCAGGCCAGCCTAAGTATTAACTGCTCTATCCAGTTAAATTGCTGGCATGACTCCCTAAGGCATGTGGATATACCTTTATAAGTAAATAAACATATATGTATTTATTTTTAAACTGCAGAAGAACACTTAAGAGGGAGGTAGGCAGCCTCAAAGTCTATCTTTGGTTACTTTAAAATTTTTCCTAGGATAAGTATGATGTTAGGAAATTTACATTGGCAATTTTCTCATTTATAAAACTGGAGATAATATTCATAATCCCTACGTTTTGTAGTTTTATGATAATCACTAAGATGATGCATACAAACTATTTAGTATAATGCCTAGAACTCAATAGATGTACCGTATATAGTACCTTACAAGTATTCTATGATATAGCAACATAGGTGTGGTTTGAAAAATTGACTGACTGTGAGTTCCTATCATTAGCAGATGCCCTGTATCAGGATCTTTGATTTTCAGTTACACTGTCCCTGTTGAATAGTCTGGGTTAATTGCCAATGGACATGATGCCTCTGTCATTCTGGGTGAGATTGCTTGGCCTTGAGCTTTGAGCAGGATAATGAATGAATTAGGAAAAGCTGAAACAAACATGTGGGTGGATATCCCTTGTCAGAGCTCCGATTTGGATTTCTTGCAGAACAACAGAAATATTCATTATATTTTCATTCCTTTAAAATGCACAGAATAGCAGAGCTTCAAAAACAGGACAGTAATGCACTACCCCCTGGAGAAGCTTGTTCTAACAAATTTAAAAGCGGTGTCTAGGAATCAAGGCATCATAGATGCTTTCCTTATTATTTCTCCTACTCATTATTTGGCACCATTATCTGTTTTTATCCCTTCCTACAGATTTGCCAATGTTAATGTGCTGCAAATATGATTTTTGGACCAAGCAAAGGGTCTGTAACTTATGTAGATAGATTTCTGATTTACCACCTCTAATATCTTCTTCAAGAGCAGCAGCAGAAGCTTGTGGGTGGGAGTGGAAGATCTCTGATTATAATCATGGATAGAGAAATGGTTTCTTCTGACATTTTTCTTTCAGAGAAACTAAGCAAAATTGCTGTACAGTTTAACAGTACCCTTCTTAACTCACTGCAGGTTGCCATGGAAACAGGAATCTCGTCTCAACATGAAAGGCATTTAGGGAATCTGTTAGGTTTTAACATTAGCATGATCTAAACATCCTTGCTCACCACTAACAAGTCTAGCATCTCTTTTAGAATATCATTAATACTCATTAAATTTCTCTGCACATTGTTTTGGGGATCTTCATATCATATTTGAGGTCTTTTTTGTGAGTGACCATCTCATCAAAGAACATGCTTTTTGTAAAACTATACTTAGCTCACATGGCACATGAAATAAGACTTGCTTTACTTACACTATTATTTTCACATGATCCAGATTTGGATTTTAATGGAGAAGAACATAATTTCAATGACAATTAAGAAAATCTGCTAATATTTAAGAAGTTTATTTATAATAAACAAAAACCAAGTAGGAATCTTTGTTCAATAAACAAAGTTTAGTAGAAACAGGCTCTTTGATCATTTACTTGTGCTGGGTAACTTTTAGGTTAGCTCTTATATGTGAGTTTAGCTTTGCCAAGTAGTATATTTTTAGTGTTCACATTTGAAGATAATCTACTTAGGAAGCTTAAAACACTAAAAGATTATGTTTCTGGCAAAATCAGATGGACTTTTTCTTTTGTTTTGTTTTTCCAAGAGTTAGAAAAAATGTGATTCAAAAGCCACCGATTTGCTTAAAGTAATTATAGTAATGGCTAAATCACCATTTTCTTTTATTTCACAAAAGAAAGAAATTTAGGTGGGTTTGTGGGGAAAAAATAAGAGATAGTCTGTGAATTATGTTTCAAATTCTTTCATTTCTTTATGTGAATTGAAATAAGTCACTAGTTTAGCATATAATCTTCTCCAGTTGACCAGTGATGTCCCAAATTGGTATGTGTCTTCTTATTATTGAAATATTTTTAGTGGCTCTCAGTGTCTATTCCTGGCATAGAGCAAACAGCAAGTTTTGGTGAACTCATAAGCTTTGGAGTCAAAAGCCCCAGTTCAATTTTCAACTCATCGCTTGCAAATTGGGAGACCTTGAGCAAGGTACTCAACCCCTCATACTTCCTTTCATCATAAGGTTGTTATGAAATTAAAAAAATGTATGCTTGTTTATCTGTTTTTACTTTTGGTAAAGACAGGGTCTCACTATGTTTCCTACGCTGATCTTGAACACCTGGCCTCAAGTGATCCTCCTGCCTCAGCCTCCCAAAATAGTTAGATTACAGGTGTGAGCCATTGTGCCTGGCCATGTGGATTAAGTTAGACAATTAGACTTCTGCTATCACCCATACATACTGGAACATAATACACACAGTGACTTTTAATTATAAGTATTATTATTAATATCATATTAATTGTATAGCTTGGATAATTTGACCACACTGATAAAGCCAATATTTTCCTGTTTACTAAAATTAAATCTTTTAGCACAGCTTCTAACCAGAAATAAGTTGGGCTGAGTTGAGTTCTCCTTCTTCTCCCTGAGCTTATTGTTCATCTTTGAGAAAAGTAGATTATAAATAGTAAAATGTCCAAAACCCAGACAGTAGGTGAGAAAAGAAAATATTAAGACCAAACACAAACTGAAATTTGTTTTTTAAGTAGGACATTGAACAAAACCAACCAACCAGTCATCTGTAGTTGAGAAGAATCAAAGTGTGTCTATAAGCAGTTTATTCATTGGCTTGTCTAGCTTTGGGACCATAATCAATTAGTCCATGATAAATTGTTTATCATGAGCAGATCCAGAGTCCTATGATTACTCTAACTGGGTGTTTAATTTCTTGTAGTTGAGGTTTAAAGACGTAAATGAATTATGTCCCTTTCCAATCCACCTGAAATGGAACCATAAATTAAACATATAAATTATGAGGGACACAGTTTAGCCCATAACAATATGTTCCCCCAACAGCATAGAAATAAGTACAGATTTTACATTGCAATTAGTACTTTGCTCACTTCCTACTTGTTTGTCTTCATTAACTTTTTCAGGAGTTAAACTACCTTCACAATGAGGGGTAAACTTACAGCCCATAGCTTATAGTCTCAATGATGTATGCAAGCAAAATGAGAAATTACCACCTTAATATTGAAATGATCATTTACACACAGTTACTTGATGGACATATTAAATTCCAGCAAGTTCAAAATGTTCCCAAGTGGCTCATCATTCCAAAGATAACAATAAAAATGAAAGAGTAGAAAATTTATTTCTTTAAATAGGAAGGATTATATTTTACCAAAGATTTATTTTGTTGTATTTCTATGTGATGTGGGGTTCTAAAATCCCATTAAAATAATTTCCTCCTGGAGAAGAGTTTGTTTTAATAAAGCTGAACACTGTTAGAGAGTAAGAATAAAAATAAATCCTGTTAGCTTTGGAACAAATAACTATGAATGAAATGAAATTAAGTAAAGCTATAAAGAAAAATCATTTGTTCTTTCACAGCAACTTCCCACGGAAACAAGAAATTTATAAATACTCATTATAGGCTATCTGATGCACTGCACCTTGAAAATTACCCCTTGTTTTAGTTCTTTTTGGGCTGCTATAACAAAATACGACAGACTGGGTGATTTATAAAGAATAGAGATTTATTTCTTACAGTTCTGGAGGCTGGAAAGTCCAAGATCAAGGGACTCACATCTCACGAGGGTTTTCATACTGCATCATCCCATGGCAGAGGGCAGGAGGGCAAGATAGCTCAAGAAAGTAAAAGGAGGGAGGCAAATTCACTTTCATAAAATACCCACTCCCATGATAATGGTATTAATCCATTTATGAGGCCAGATCCCTCATGACCTAATCACCTTTCAGATGTCCCATTCTCAACACTGTTGCACTGAGGATTAAGGTGCCAACATATGAACTTTCGGGCAGGTTTAAACCATAATATCCCTGTATTCAAGTCTAAAATCTTCAAATCTTGTAACCTGACTATGTAACGAAGATAAGGAAATAGATGCTTTTTCAAAAATTCCTAGATCCATGTGTAGGCACCTATGTTTTGCTCATCCTTTGAATATGCTATATAAGTGGGAAATAGTCATGACTAGGCCCTTGCCCCAAACTTCTGGATCATACTTCAATTTATAGCTAGATAATGAGGAAAATGGAATTAGGAAAAAAAAATCTCAGCCCCTGTGGTTTTGTGTTAAAATTACTGATATTGCTACTAAGATTAATTGAATCCTAACTCTAAACCAGGCACTGGCAAAACATCTAAAAATTCATGATTTCAAACCTTTCTTGAATGTAACAAACATGGCACTCTACTAAGAGCTAAAGAAATATTAAAACTTATCACTGCAAAATAAACATTAATGATTATATAAAAGCTATAGTATTTGCTGATGAGATCAAAGTTAACTATTAAAGAGAAACAGAGGAAGCAGACTGCCTATGTCTGGATGATCAAGGAAAGTTTCTCGGAGGAGAAGACATTTAACCTAGGTCTTGAAGGATGAGAAGAATTTTGTAAGAAAATGTTTTCCAAAAGGCTAAAGCAAAACATAAGAGAAGGACTATATAGTAGAAATACAAATAATAAGACATAATTAGTGGAATGCTGGATATAACAAAAAAAAATCTGCTATCAGATAATGGAGGACTTTGAGGAAGTTTTTGAAAAATAGGAGAAATTCAATATGATTTTTGCTCCTGAAAGACAGTTCTGATGGCATGAGGAGGGAGGCATGTCAATAAGAAAGCAAACAGGTGGACACCTTTTCCCATGAAAGCATCTACTAGCCAATCTTAGTGGGATTTTTAAGGGCAGGCTGAATATTATGACCGTTCCTAATTTAATTAATTTCTACATATCCATGAGCTTTGAACATGTGCTCACTTTAATGCAACATCCTCATATAGTACATTATCTCTGAACAGTATAGTATAATCACAAGGAGAAAAATTCTAAGTTGTTTAATCAACAAAAACCTAAAATCTTCCCTGTTTACCGCCTTAACATTTATATTCTCTTATCTTAAGTTTATGGCTCTCTGTTAACTTTATCATCTTGTCTTTTGTTTCCTTGCCAGACTATGCAATAAGATCCTATTCCAAATCATGTAGTCAGTGATAAATAAGCCTTCTTGTCTCCACTTTATAAAATCTGTTCTCTCTCACCTTTATTTAAATATCATTATTAACATCTCTTGTTTCATCATGCTGGTCATTACACCTTTGGCTCTTATGCCATTAAAAATGCAGCCAAATGTTGGCTCTGAGCCATTCTCAGACATTTGAGAGAACTCAGCAATGATCTCAATCAGACTGGACAGCATCACAAAGGGTTTCCCCCAACTTCTTGTCTAATGGACCTGAGCAGGGATTTCAGCTTCACCCTAAGCACTTTTTCTTTTGAACAAATCTATGACGTTTGTTGATTAGTGTTGCTGAAATAAGTTAAAGTACTAGACTTTTTACATTTGTTGTCAAATTTTTCTTAGCTTTCGATTGGTCTTCACCCAATGATGACTTTAAAATGTATGGACTTCTTTTTAGTGTATTGTCACTAGTATATCCAAGTGCCTAGTTGACTCCCAACTTAGATAGATGTCTCACTGAAACTCAGTATGTCTAATACAATTCCTCCTGTTGCCTCTAACAGCTGTCTTCCTCCTTTCATGAAATGAATCCACTATTCACCTTGTTGACCATGCTTTACACTTTGGAATCATTCTATGTTCCTTTATTTGTCCCACACTTTAAATGTAATCTGTCCCCAAGTCTTGTTAGTTTTACTCTTAAAATATATTTCAAATTTAACCTCTTCTTACTACCTTCACTGCTACTTGCCAAGTAAAAACAACCTAGATTGCTGTACAATCCTTTCAACTAATGTCTCTGCTTTTACTCTTATCCCCTGCCTTCTATTCTCGATATAGCAGCAAAAGAATCAAGCTTTTAAACATGTAAATCAGATCATATTCTGATTGCTCAAAATCCCCCAGTCCTCCAATACATTCCTCTTTTAGTCAGAAAAATATCTAACCTCCTTTCCATGGCCTACATCTGGGGCCCATCGCTCTCTACCAAATATCTGGGCCAACTGATTAGAAGGGTGAGCTGCTCCCACCCATGGTGCAGGCAGAAGATTCAAACCATGAAATCCTCCACCCATGTGGGAACACTTGTCTCAGCCCCATCCCTAACCACAATTAAAAACTCCAAGCCAATCTCCTTTCTTGTCAAGCCATCTGCGGACAAGCTTAGGAAGTCTATCTTGTTCTCCCAAAGATCATTATATAAGTATAAATCTTTTCATACTCTCTTGGGGGGTATGTGTGCGTGTGGTCATCAGTCTAGGCATCCAAAGCAAATTTGGGGTGAAGATCCATCCTGGTTCTGCAGGATAACTACAACAATGAATGAAAGAATGAATGAATGATTCTTTCTAGGTGCTTTATCTTAGTCCTAAAACTATTCTACATTGAACTCTTATTCATTATTTCTCTTTTAACATGTTCTTTGTATGTTTGTTCTTATTTTCCCCTAAGAAGATTGTGTTAGTTTGTGTCTCTATCAATCTATCTATAGATCTATCTTCTCTCTTTCCTCATCAATTTGTAGTTATCATACTTGCTTCATTTACTTTTGGCACTATGTATACTTTCACTTCAATTTCTTCACATTTAAAATTCTATGCAAGATTCCCATAATTTCTGCATACAAGTTTAGAGTTTGAGATATTATTCCTTATCCTGGGAGATTTTTTTTTATACCATTCATTACCAAGTGTTACCACTCAGATATTTTGAGAGGAGAGAGAGTCTTCTCTCCTATTTATCAACCTGCTTACCATTAAGAACAATTTATCTGCTCTAATGGGAATTTGATCTGTTTCTATTTATCTCTGTCAAATTTTCTAGCTTTTGAAATTAATTTCAACTACTATCATATTATGGTGAGAAAACACAATGTTTCTCACTTTATTACAATATCCATTTCCATAGATGCTACCAATTCCTTTAGTGATAACTTCACATTTTTGATAATTTTGGCCAATCTTTGAGCACAGATACTCAGATCCAGATTTTGTAATCATATTTAAGTACAAATCACACCTACATGTGTGGTTTCTCTGATCACTTGTTTCTTTCTAAACCTAGACCCCAGAAGTAGGTGGATTTGCTCCACATTTCATGGTCTAAGTTGTACATGGAACAAGTACTGTGTTCACGGGAAACTTCTCTCTTTGGTGCTGATATTCCTAAGCCTAGTCTTTATTCTTTCTTAATAATAGCTGTTGTTTTTTTCTTGACATTTTATGTCTTTCTGAAGCATACACGTAACAAACTCACTCTCCTCTCTAGTTTGGGGATCAGTGCTTGCCCATTATTTCATGGCTCACTTCCTGTCCCAGGTCCCCCTTTCCCTAGATTTCCCCTTATTCTAGATTGGCTAACAATCTAGAATATTATTACTAGACCAAATATCCTGTTTCTTGGGAGTATCATTCCCATTATGGAATGTGTGCTTTACTTACTTATAGAACACACTCACATTTTGTGGTTAACTCACTTAAATTCTCTGAACAATACTTCAGAATCTTTATCAAGGTAGTGCTCCAGGTGGCCATGCTAGTCCACTGAAATGATCTCAAGAGATGTCATTTATCAGTGTCAAGAACCATGAACACAGTCTCTTATCAAAACATTTTTCACTTTTTTTCTTTAATCTTTTATAGTTAGGGACTTAAGAGAGTGGGGTCTGCTGGGCTGCTCAGGTCAGGCTTCATCTCTGGGGCTGGATCATGACCCAGGTCCTCTGCTTCATTGGTCTAAAAACACAACTTTACTGATGCTCTCCGAATTGAGGAGGCTACGACTTCTACTAACTGAGGCATGAGAGGTTGAGACAAAAATAGAATGTTTCTCTAGTAATAGATATAATGAGATAAAGCTAACTAAAGCAGCAGGATATTTATACTGTTTGATTTGTACATTCTCTGAGAACAGCCTTTATTATGTGAACTTGATATGATTGCAGGGATATCATAAAGGAGGGTATAATACACCTCCAATATTGTGAGAAGCACCTCCATTGTGAGGACAAATTGTGCCAAGTGGAGATTCAGGCCTTCCCTTGGTTGGTTTTCTTTTGTTCTGGTCTCTATGCAGACCACTTTCTCTCTGTTAACATATTCTTGCATGAGACAATAGCCTAAATATAATAGCTACCTTATATTAGGTGCCTATAATGTTTCTGATGTTTTAATATAATAATAGTTAACACTTACTAAGTACCTTCCATTTTCCAGGATCTGTTCTAAATAACTTGCTTATCCTCATAGCAACCTTATGAAGTATATACTGATTATAATCTCCATTTTTAAAAATGTACTGAGAAATGTATATTATTTACAAAAGAATATATAAAATGTGAATATGATAAAAAGAACACCTGAGTATCCACCATGCAGCTTCAGAAACAGAGCACAGATCTCCTTCCTCTTCTGCCCTATCTTAAGAAACCATCATCTTGATTTTGTTGTTAATAACTCTCTTTCTTCCTTATACATTTACTGGATCGATTTATTGATTTGCAAGTTGTTTCTTTTTTTAACTTTTTCCTAAATATTAATACATTATTTTATGTTTTATATGAGCTGTTGATATTTTCTCCCAATTTATGGATTTTTTTTCACTCTCTTTACTGAATCTTTTGTAATTAATGCTAATGTAGTCACACTTATTGATATTTCTCTTTATGATGCATAACCTTTGTTTCTTGTTGAAAAAAATCTTACTCAATCCTGAGATTGTAATGATGTTATTCTATATCATTTTCAAAAGGTTTTATAGTTTTGACTTTCACCCCTTGGAAATGATTTTTAGGAATGATGTGACATATAGGTAATCATTTATATTTTAAAGATGAAGAAGATGAGGCAAGGTGATTAATTGTCTCACCCAAAGTTCACAGATGGTAAACTGCAGAGCAAGGATTTGAACCCAGCAGTCTGGTTCTGGAGGCTGCAATATTACACTGCCTCTTGGAATATAATTAAAGCAAGTATACAGAGGTGGAAACTGAAGCTCAGGGAAGTTAAGTGACTTGCCCCAAGTCACACCAACAACAAGAGCTACAGACAGTATGCGAATTTCAAAGTACCTTAAACCACAGTGCACACATTCTTTTTTACATGCCCTTATTTCCTAGAAGAACATTCTGTTCTTATGATTCCATTTCCACAAATTCTCTGATGTCTCTGCTTTGGTTTAGGAGTCATTTTACTCTGTAATTCCTTCTGCAGAGAGTTGGTTTTATCCATATTCTTTCTATTTAACTAGTTAAACCCACAAAGTAAAAATTTGTCTCTTAATTCTAGATTCATCTTACCTCATGTTTCTCTGAATTTATCACATAGCCTTCTTTCTTATTCTGAATTTATATGCAATTTTCACCTCTTAGAGCCCTATCTGCTGACCTTCTAATATTCTGCATTCTAAGGCTATTTATAGAAGATCATCTTACTTTCAGCTTCAAGTTCCCTCTTTGTCAGTGATTGCAATTAACACTTCAAGGATTTCTTTGATCTCTCTCCTTTCCTTCTCCTTGGGCTCAACTCTTACTGCTCTTTCTATTTAGTTCACAGTCAGCTTGTTCTGTGCAAGTCAAGGATAGCAGCTGACTTTTCCCTGTCATTCCTTGTAAGGACAGAAATAAAGATAAACTTTTTGATAAAAGTTGTCCACTGTTTCTGACTCTTAAAGATGAATTATAAATGCTCAGCTTCTGTGGTTAGTTTGGGTTTCAGTGAAGCAAGTTTTAGTCATTTCTGGATGTTTAGAAGGCCCCCGACTTAGCCTAAATTATCTCTAAGCACAACTTTCGTGTAAACAAATTACTTTTTCAATTTTGCTAGTACATCTTTCTGCTCAAAACACCGTTTGCCCTATTGTCACCTACTGAAATTCTGTTCGTCATTCAAAGTCCAAGTCAGATCTCACCTCCCCCATGGGTGCTTTCCTGACCACCAGAAGCAGAATCCAACACACAACCAAAGTATCACTCATAGCTGATTACGCTTAGTTTTGGAATACTTAAGTATTATACATATGAAGTCCCCCAGTATGTTACAAGTTCCTTGAGAAAAATAACCCAGAACTTTAAGTGAATTACAACTACAGTAACTTTTCTTATTTGAGATTGTAGTTTTACAATGAGAATTTTATAGGCCAATGCAATACCTTTGGAGGTATTTGCTGAACTGAAATGAATTACATGATTAGTTGGACTGAATAGTCCTCTCTTCCTTCATAAAATTATTTGGGATCTACTGTATTCCTGGAACTGTATCTTGCAGTAAAGATAATAGCATGAATATAACGTAGGTCCTGTCTCTTAGACTGGGGAGATAAGAAAACAAAAGAGAGGCCATGTGGTGCCACAGAAGTGCACATGCTTAAGAGCCAGCACACCTGCTTAGTTACCAGCTTTTGCATTTGCTAGCTGTAGAGCTTTAGATATGTCTTCTAATCTAATGGTACCCAAACTTTCCATTTGCAAAATGAGGGGAGTAAATTCTTACCTTTCAGAAAAGCTTTTAGGTGTAGCGATGATGCACAATTATCAGTAAATGAAAGCCATCATCATCATTATAGCATGACATTACATATTAGCTAATGTGAAAGCAGCCAGGATGGTTTTAAACCAATTCAGATTGGAGGATTAATCTAGATGACTAAGTCAATATAGTGGTATGTCCACCCAAACCAGACTTATTCTTGGGATACAACTCTGTTTCTAGAAAGGACTACTGTCAAGATTCCTTCAAATTTAATTTGTAAGAGAATGGAAAAGTAAATAACATTTATGGAATTATCGTTATTTGTCACATTTTTATTAGGTATTTCATAAGCATTATCTCACTCAATGTCCAAAATAGATTTAGAGAAATTAAATGTCTTATAGCCACACAGAATTTCTAACAATGTAGACTGAAATGGCCAATTACACTTCAAGAAAAACATATATAATAAACACACACAGAGCTATTTTACATGGCACATCTTATTAACTAATAACTTTGACCATCTGCCCTCATTAACTCCATTTCAGGTGTGTTTATAGAATAGTGCCATCTTCTTGCAGGACTGAATGACACTTATGTACTATCTAGCATAATAGCCACAACTTAGAGTGTTCTTTGAAAACTTCCAATCTGATTTTTAGAATGTGGAAGATATATGATTACTGACAAATGGAAGAACCATCTTTGCCCTCCTATATGAACAGGTATGTATATTGTACCCCCTAGGTGGTAGAATTGGAGAATATTATTTCTAGATGAAATTGTCTGTTGGGAGCATCATTCTCACTATGTAATCTAGGATGAGCTGAAGCAAAGGGTATAATTAAGCATTGTTATGAATTTGTCTGTGTCTACTGAGGCAAAGCAAAGGCTGGTTCTTTTGCTTCCTTTCCTTTGAATTACTGGAACATTGTTGGCTGTCCTTTATATTTCATGTATATTTGGTATGGTCAAGTTTTTCATCTTGTAGCCTTTTAATTGGGGAAATATTTAAAGTTGGTTTTATGAAATAACATTGCTGTATATTCAATACAGAAGTATCTATGCTCTACTGATTCTCTACTGTGATTTTTTAAAAAATGAGGATTCAAATACATACTAGTAATATTATAAATCTATTATGTTCATGTTATATATAAATATTTATTTTCCATACATTTAAAATGTGTGTATGTGTATATATGTGTGTGTATTGTGTGTGTGTATAAATATGTACATGGCCATCTAAAGTATTCTTTTTAACAAAACAAGCAAGATGATAAAAAGTAATGGGTAAAAATTTTAAAAAATTGAACACTGTCATGAATATGCCAGAGTCTGCAAATTTGAAGAACATTCTGCTAGCATTTTTAATATCAAAGATAAAAATGACATATAAAAGGGATTATATTTTCCCATGGCAAAAGTTAGATACCTATTCTAAGGTGGCACCTGCCTTTAGCTGGAGTGGCCTCGCTGTATGACATACTTAGGCCTTGGCAATAAGGACAGTGAGGAGAGGGAAGAAACTAGAAGTAAAGGAGACAGGGCGTGGCTCTGTGAGACTGAGTCTAGTCAGCACGCAAGCCTTGGCACGACTTGGGCAAATGTCAGCACCTGTGCCTGAGGAACACGGAGGCAGCAGAAATGTCAAATCTGGCTTGTGAGGCAGTGCAGGTGGAAGGTGCTACTATAATCCAGTAGCGGGTGTTGTTCTGAGGACAACAGCACGTAGCCCACAGTCTTGGCTAGAAGGTTAAGGAGACACTAAAGAGAGGAAAACAATCAACTGGTGAGAGCTGCACAGGTTTCATGGCAGTTTGGGTTCCAGGAAGGATCATTGTCTTATCAGGCAAAAAAAATAAGCACAGACACCAAGAGACCAACCTTGTCTTCTGGAAATGAAAGTGCTACCATGGAGAAGTTAGGGAGCAGAGAAAACTGTGGCTCAGAAGCTACTCAATCTCTACCAAGAGCTTATCCATGGCACACTAGACACTGGGCCTGTTGGCGACACAATCCAATCCAAAGCCCATCCCATGATAAAGACAGAGCTTCCTATAAGGCCTCTGACTTTGCAGTAGTTGGCTCAGGGAAAAAGGCTGGCAGAGAGGGGTTAGAAAAGCAGAGCTGTATGGAAATTAAGTTGACCTGAAACTGCAGCCTGTTACTGACATACCAGAAAATTTTAGAGAATAGAAATGAGAGGTGGAAGAATGAATAGTCATTGCTCCACCTGTAAAATTAAAGGGACACCCTTTACAGCTGATACAATTATTTATTAGAGATTTCCTAATTTGAAAAACAAAATCTGCCTATATACATGTCTAACTCAGGCTTCTCAGGGGCTGGTAAATACCTGAAAAATGAATTAATGAACAGTTGTAGAAAACAAGCCATCTTAGATTGAAGAACACAGATGAAGGCAACCTTCATTTCTGTGATGTTATTCCTTTAACTAAATGTCCACAAACCCTTTCCAGAGCATTTAATTACATGCTTTGCCACAGAGGAAATGTTGGTACTGCCATGTGTCAGCCCTAGCCTACGTGGAGTGGGGAATGTCAGGCGAACTCACTACATGTGAGGGATTTGCTGTAAACTGACTCCCAGTCTTTTCTCTTGCAAAGCACACCTTCTCATGTCTGAGTACTCACACATTTTATGGGGAATGACCTCCTGGATAGCACCAGGAGGTCACAAAGACAGGAAGGTAGTCAAAATGAGGCAGGAAAGGTGGGTGATATTTGCAACCTAAGATTCCAGCCAGGACCTTACAATTCAGCTAGAGGCAGGCTAGAAAACAGCTAGAGTTGAATGCATCCACAGAAAAAGTCCTGAGCACCAAGGAGGCCAGGGAAGCTTTAGAGAACTTCAGCTGGAGAGAGAGAGAATTGGCAAGACCTGGGGTATATAAAACGGTCCAGGAACATTTTAGATTTCTGTTTTTAAAGGTTGGCCTACATTTTAGCACACCCACTCTCTTTAGATCTATAGGTAACAAAGAGCTCCCACAAGCCCTTTCTCATCTGGCCCTTAGTGAAGGGATGACGTGACTGACTAGACCCTGAAATAGTTCAACTGTGAACTTGGATGAGTCCAGGTCTGGAAGCCTGAAATCTTAAGGCCTATTGGGGGAATTGCTTATATTTTAATGTCAAGGGATTATGAATAAATGTATGGACACATCAAGAGATGAAACTACGTTATGCAAGGACCTTATGAGAAAGAGCCTAGTATAGCATTGAAATAAGTTCAGACTTTATTTTCTGTAGAATGGACATCCACTGAAAGATTTGAAACAATGACAAGATAATTATTAATTCACCTTTTCAGTAAACATATACTGAGTGCCTGCTGTGTGCCAGGCACCAGGAATGAGTAAAACACTGTCCTCTATCCCAAGGAGTGTATAGTTCAGTAGGGTAAGATTGTGCAAATAGAAAAGTGCAGTTAGCTGTTGGTAGTGCTTGAGTAGCATCATATTTTATGCTTATTTTAAGGAAAACAAAGAGGGATGAGGGATTAGTTGATTTAAAACCTAAGTGCTGGAGGTAAGGGCTTTGAAAACATAAGCTAGAAGTAGCTGTTGAGATAACTTTTGAAAGATCAGGATGCACTCATTAAGTGAAGCAGCAGAGAAATGACATTCTGGGCACAGTAGAAACATGCTCAGGGCACAGAGCCTTCAATCAGTCTGTCTTGTTTGGGAAATTGTAAGTAGCTGAGTGTATCTGGAGTGGAAAGCAGCTGGAGAGGCAGATCATCATCTTCGGGCCCACGCTACGGGGTTCTGATTCTGGCAGCAGTGGGGAGAACAGATGAAGATCGGAGTCAGTGAACAAGGTAAGATTTTATCACAATTGCCCCTTCTAACAGATCAAGATACTAAACAAAACAATAGCAATGGAGATGGAGAGGAGTTGTCAGACGTCAGGCTGTAGACATGACGTGGAAATGAGGAAGGAGAAGTTTCCTAAACTGACACAGTGGCTTCTGGCCTGGGTCATTTTGACTGATGAGGGTGTCTGTCACTTTAATCTTTGCAGCCAAAAACAGGTAGCAGCATTTCTCCACACTACCACAGACTATTGCACCATTACTAATAAAAAATAAAATTTAACAGCTTTAAACATTTGTTATTTTATAAAGTACTACTATACATACATCTCATTACTCTTCACAACATGCAAACATTTCGCACAGGGTTTGGCAATCAGCAACCACTTGTTGAATGAGTGAATAAATGAATGAATGAAAAAATGTAAAATGCTGTTGATGTTGGGTAGAGATTGAATATTGTGCCTGTAACTTAAATTTTAACTATTACGAATCTTTTTGAATCTTGAATATTAATAATCTTATCATTATGCCTATAATTTAGATCCAATTCTGCTTCAAAGCCTAGTGCTTATTGCAACAAACTGCAATTGTCACTTTCTAGATAGAAGGAAAATTAAAGATATTAAACCATCACAATAGGCTTAGGATGGAATCCATCTTACAGCTTGCCACTCTTGGCCTCTTGGTAATAAGCTCTCTCTCAAGAGGCTATTTTATGTTTAAATTAAATGAGATGATGAAAGCTCCCAACACATGGGAGGTATTGGAGACAAGTTGTATATGCTTTCATCATCTTTTGCCCTGCTTTATAGCAATTCTTTTCCTTTTTCATTCTCACCAGTTTATGAGACGTCTGCTAAAGAATGTGGTTATTAAATTATTCCTAGAGATGATAGAGAGAGGTTCCCAGGAAGACTCTCCCTCTTTGTACCCTCTCTAAAAACATTCCCAAACGTTAACCTATTACATAAACAAGACTCAGAATAAATTCTGCAACACAATCACTCTCTAGCAGGAGATAACCTGATGATCATGCAACATGAGTGGTAAGCTGAAGGAAATCCCTGGTCTCTGTCATTTAGGTGCTCTGACAGTACCTGAGTGAAAGATTCACTTCAGAGGGTTATGAAAAATTCAAGTGCCAGGGTCTGAACCTTTTTGTTGGAGTTTGGTAAGAAAAAATAAATTATCTGATAAATGTCCCAAACAAAGGGCTAGTTATGAATTTTAACCATTGGTCGCTATTCAGCATGATACAACTATTGAGCTTAATAGACCCTTTATAAATGTATGTATTAATAATTATGCATAATACACTACAGTAATCAAAAGGACGTATTTTTAAAGAATCGCAAACACCACAACAAAAGGGAAAGGCCAGTAAAGAGGATGGAAAATGTCCTTCAGGGTCAGGACATGTAGGTTCTGATATGAGGTCTTCCAGTAATGGGCACAATAACTTTGGGGAAGTCACTTCACTTTTCTGGGCTGCAATAAATTGTATAGCACATCACAGTGATATACAGGGCTTAATACAATGCACTAAGTAAAAATGCTTTGTAAACTCCATAACTTCATGTAAGTAGTAACATTAAGGTACTGTCTTTGTTGTCATAATTATTATCACCATCATCACCTCAAATAGACTCAAATTGAGTTTCAAGTTCAGAATACAGATTAAAAGTGGAACACAACTGGCCATCAATGGGGATTCTCTTGAGCAGCACTCTGTAATACAAATGTAATGCAAGATACATGTGGATACATATGCAATTTTTAATTTTCTAACAACCACATTTAGAAATGAAAACAAAATAAGATCAGGTGAAATTAATTCTCATAATATATTTTATTTATTCTAATATATCCAAATATTATTATTTCAACATATAATCATTATAAAATAATTTTTATATTTAAAAAATTTAATTAATACAATTATTACATTCTTTATTTTATATTTTGTCTTTAAATTCCCAGCACACCTCAACTGGGATACTGAATTTTCATTAGAAATACTTGATCTGTATTTAAATTTCATAATAGCTAGAGAAAAAGTTAACTCACATATCAGTGATGTTTCAAACATACTTGAAGTTTTCCCATAACTGAATGTAGCACCAGTTTTTAAATATAAGTTAATTAAAATTAAAAATTTGGTTTCTCAGTTGCACTCGCTGCATTTCAAGTGTTCTGTAGGTACACGTGGCTAGCGATGACCATATTGAGGAGCACAAGCTCTAGAGCATAATGTCTGTGTGGTTTCAGCCTGGCTTGTTGTAACTAAATAGAATAGTTCAGCATATACTAGGAACCAGCAGGGACACAAGGCTACAGAAACACAAAAAATAATCCTTTAAAAGAAGAAGAGGACCGCTCATGTCATTTTAAGAAGCACTTCTGTGATATTAAAAATGTTACAGGTGCTGGGAATTCAGTGATGATTATCCCTTTGAGTAACTTGGAGACCAACATAGAGTTAGATTAACAATTTTTTTATAGCTAGTTGCAATTTAGCTATAGTTATATGATTGCTATTTAATCTTTTCAATATACTGTGAGTAAGTAGAATTATCAGAGTGTTTTATATGATGGCAACTGAGCTCAGAAATGCTATTTCACTATGTTGAGATGAAACCTGGGGCTCAAGAACACTGCTTTGCACCTGGCAGGATCATGCTGACAACACAGCACCATGCACTATGGAGCTTAGTAAGTGCTCATTTCTTTTGCCAAGTGATTGACACTCCCATATTTTGATCTGTATACTTACATTATTGTATTTTGGTCTATAGGGAAAGGTGAAAGAACTCTGTAGAGTTTAGGCTGTCTTATCTTTTAGTAATTAGTCTTGGGATCCATCAGCCAAGCACAGTTTACTCCTCTTTTGATTCAGAAACAGGCCCTGGGGTTGAATATGTCTTTATTTCTCTCTTTGTCTCTCTCATAACTGCTAGAAACTTCTTTTTCAAGACAGGAGGGAAAGCCTACTCTATATTAGGAAGAAAAATCAATTTGAAGACTTATAATCTGTGGGAGTAGGGTGAAAGTCCTTAAGGCTCTGGGAGAGAATTCCCTCAGGAAGATCCACATTCCCTAGAAGGTGCATCCCACATAATGAGCCTTCTCAGTTCTCTTAATTGCAGCAACTTGAAGCTATCTTGCTCTATGCTCCCTGTCCAAGTATACCTATTTGCTATCTCTAGGCACATCTGCTCCACCATGCCAATTGTCTTAAGTGTCTGATGGAGAGGCAAGTGTGAGTTGCAGGATCCTCTTTCTCTGGCAGGGAAAGCTTATTCCTGTAGTAGCCAAGAACCTCTTCATCCGATAGTCTGACTTCCTTCTGCTTCATTGGCTTTGATTCTGAACCACTACACATAAACCCAAACTATATTTCCCTTGTCCTGCTCAAGTAGCAAAGAGTAAAACAACGCAGACCATTTTTTCTAGTTTTCTATCTCTCTTGTATTTGTTGTGCTTATCCATGTTGCTGTGCTGAAGTTTGCACTTAAAATATCATATAATGCAATGTTTTCTGCCCATTGAGAAATTGTCAAAGTGTCACTTCTGGAAAATAACTGTCTTCTGGAAAAAAATTAGATATGTAACTTAAGAAACAAAGTTTAATTTATATTAAAGCTCAATAGTGTGAATTTAAAAAAGAAATGTTTTGACTCTGAAAGTCATCACAGTGAGCCATATCAAATTTTTCTTTGTGTTGTGTAAGAGAAAAAAGAACAGACTCAGAAAGAGAAGAAAAATAGAAAAAGAAGAAATAAAGGAAAAAAGGAACATTTATATCTATTTCTTAGTCACACTTTTATCATAGCAAGATCTTCATTACTTTAATCATGTGTTATTCTACTAATGCACACTACTTTTTACTGTAAGTCCTATAATTTTCCTTAAATCTTCAGAATATAAAAGTGGGCTTCTAGCACCCTCCGATGAGAACTTTATCCTAAATTGCTTTTCCTGACTCAGGCTGGACAATGCATTTGTTTCTCCAAATCCTCCTTTTTACTCTGATGCTTAGCAGGATGTTTATGGATTCAACACAAAGTTCATTCTAGTGTTATGATTTAAATAGTTGTATGACTATAATGCTTCAGCTTTTCTTCATATCTTTTCTCCTCATTTTATAGCTCTGGACTTGCTTGCCTCCAGAGCCTGTTTAATGCAACCTGCTTTGGGAGATTTCTATGGGTCAGGAGAGATTCCATGTCTATGTCTCCAAATAAAGGACAGAGAACACTCCAAGATTTTGATATCTCCAACACTAGATGAATAAGTGAAGGATAAATGGATGGACAGATGGATGATGGATGGATGGATAGATAGGCCAATGACAAAACAGAGGGAATGATGAAGCAAAAGATAAGAGGACTATAAATGCAAGAAGCTCTCTGTTATCCAGAATTCTATTAAGTGACACTTCACCATTTCTGCAGCACAATGATAACTGATGCAACTAAAAGTGGCCCTGAGGCTCTGAAAAAGCTAAAGTGCCTTCCGAAATCTCAAAGGAAAAATAAAGTGCATTCAAGATAATTCAGTGCTCAGGATATTGGGTTGGACCCAAATGCTCTGAATTGGCAACATATGTAAATACCAGGGTATATAACACAGATATGATTTTTTTAAACAATAGAAATTACAGACAAAAGGAAATTCAAAAATTTCTTAGCCCAATAGCCTTATTTTATAAATTATCCATATTTGCCATGTCTATTTACTCTCTAATCACTCATAGTTACTTCTATCAGGTTTGTTCCCACTACTAGCTCAAACTGCACTTGTCAGGGTTATCAATAACCTGCACATTATTAAATTCTGGAGTAAAGTCTTAGTCCTCATCTTATTCAACCTATTATTGACATTTAAAACAATTGATAACTCCTTCCTTGAACCTGCTTTTTCACTTGGTTTGCAAGACAATATTTTCTCTTGGTTTTGCTCTTACTCGATGGGTCCTTCTTTCTCAATCTCCTCTGATGGGTTCTCCTGGCCTCTACACCTGTTCTCTTACCTCTATCTTCCATGCCTCCCCTCATTCCTTTGGTGGCCCCTTCTAATCCTGTGGCTGTGAATCCATCCATATTTGGATGACTCCCAGATTTTAATCTCAAACTTGAGCTCACCTATTCTGCTGACTCAAGATTCCCACTTGGCTATATCTATATCTATAATCTATTTATAACTATCTATATCTATACCTTTATTTATATCTCTGTGTTTTAACATCTAACTCTGATCCTTTGATTCTTCTCTATCCACCTTGAATCTGCTATTCTCACAGTCTTCCTCATCTTAGAAAATGGTCTGAAATTTTGGAGTCATTCCTCATCTATTTCTCATACATCCTACATTCGGTTCATCAGCGAAAGTTCCATACTAAGAGATCTACCTTCAAAGTATTTCTAGAACTATTTTGCACGGCTTTCCCTGCTCCCACCCTAGATTAAGTCATCAGCAGTGGTTGCTAATGGGTCTCTGTGAGTCTACAGTTGCCGGCCCCCCAGTCCCAACAGTATCTACTCCATGGAAGAGTCAGAGTAATTCTATTAAAAAGCAATCGGGCCATACCACAAATCGGCCAACATTTCCCAGTTGGATTTTTCTCCTGGTAAAAAGCAAACACATCACCATGAGCTACGGGCCCTGCATGACTTGGACCCTGCCGACTCTCTGACCTTGTCTTTTACCACTTGCTCCAACCACACACAGCCTTGCTGTTTTAGGGCCATGAGAAGCATGGGCCTGCCTCAGGCTCTTTGATCTTGCTGTTTCCTCTGCCTGGAATGCTCTTTCTCCAAAGATGCATGTGTTCTTTATTTCTTTATCAGAAATGCCTCCACTGACCATCCTGTTTAATATTTTCCTCTCTTGCTTCTTTAATCTGTTTATTCTGTTTCATTTTTTAGAACTCTTGCAAGAACTTAACATATACTACATATCTATTCATTTGTTTCTTTGTTTCTCCAAACACAGTTTGAATCCCAGGAGAAAGGACTCTGCCTGTTTTGCTCACCACTGCATCCTCAACACCTGGAACAGTGCCAGCACCTAGTAAAAGCTCGATAAATAAATATTTTAAAATATGTGAACAAAATGGGGGCTCAGACAATGGGCCGCAGGTTCAGTAATAGGAAATGGACTTTTGACTCCCAGTTTGGCGGCATTCAGCTTAACCTGCGAGTAGGCCAAAAATCCAAATTCTGACCAGGTAAGATTATGTGCATGCTTATATACTAAGCATAGAATATCAATAATTCATTCAATAATTATTTACTGATTTTTCACTTTGTGCCAGGCTCAGAGGCACAGAAACATATAATACAGAGTCCCTGCCCTCAAACTACAAAGAAATTCTCAGGTAATTGTAGTGTTGTTGGAGCCCAGGCAAGGGATTATTTTTCCAGACCCCATGGTGTTTGTGTGGTCAAAGATGATGATGCCTGGGTAAGTTCTGCAGAATAAAAAGATAGCGACCAGGACAGTAAGATGACATGTGCAAACCTCTAGAGCCAAGGGAAGGTCCAGCATGTTTAGGAAATTGCAAGAAGTACAGATGAAAGAAATACTGCAAGAAGAGAAGAGAGGCTGAAGAGATAACTAGGGATCACATGACAGAAGGCTTGAGAGACAATTCTACAACATGTGGACTCTAATTTCCTAAAAACTGTCCAGACACTGATGAGTTTTAAACCAGAGAAGAACATGAGAAGATCTGTATTTCAGAAAGATAATTCTATTTGCTAATGTTGAGAAACACTCTTTGGAAAAGAAAGGGAAGCCGAAGGAGGTAATTGTCATATTAAAGGTAACAAGGTAACAGGGGTCTGATATAAGATGATGACAGTGAAATTCATTCTATTACACAAATCCAGTTGGAATTACAACATTTACTATTGTAAACATCAACATGTTGCTTCTATATCCCTTAGAGGAAACAGGAATGGCAAATAAGGATGGTCTTTCAAGGCCAGCATCCAGACTTTCTCTCATTCATAGAGAGGAGGCATATTAAATATATTTTAATAAATAGATTATAATCTTGATAATCAGCCCTGACAGCAGGGATCGATATCAGTGACAAAAGTAGGAAAGGTGAGGCGCTTGTAATGGTATATTGAAGATAAGCACCTAGGTTTTTTCAAAAGGCAGAGAGCAGCAGACAATTCAGACACAAGCTTGCAAGACTAGAGAGGGCTGGGGTGTGGAAAAGAGGTGAGACCTTTCCAGGGAAATTGGAAGCATGACACTGAAAACGATATCCTTCTTGGGGCTGGAAGCAGGCCAGGACCCAGTGGGAATGATCTCACTCTTGACTCCCCCTGGCTTCTGAAGCTTGTATCCTTTTATAGAGAAGGATAATTGTGAACAAAGACTTCCCAGAGAGAAGCAGAAAGAAAGATTGGCAAAATAATTTTCTGATTATAGAGAGACTGATTTTCCACAATGTAAGACCCATTGGCAAGTGGCTTTTTTTCCCTAATAAAGACTAGATTTTTGAGGCTCGAGTTCTAAAGTCTAATGATATGTGGGAAAGCACAGAAAGAAATTTGGAAACTGTCATTGAAATTGCCAGATGAAGTTTTAAAGGTTCAATATTCTAAATCATTCATCTTCCCTATTCTTTTTTTCCCCTCAGCTGTAAAGTAGGAAAGTAGAGGTGGTAAGCCCAAGTCCAGCCTCATCATTCATTGGTGTGGGAGAATTAAATGAGAGGTGAAAACACTTGAAAACTGTGAAACAATTGTATACTGTTAACAATTGTTAATAATCTCTTTAAGAAATTCTAGATGATAAATAAATCATTCAATATGTTAAAATTTAAAAGTTCACATTAAATGATACTTTTGCATTTTGCTATTGTTGCTCATTTCCCCCCATGAAATATTAAAGTCATCCTTAATTTTAAATGTTCAAATACATATAAACAATGAGGATTTGGCTTCCAGGATAAGTTATTGCTCTATCTTCTCTTGTCCTTCTCTTAGCTACTTTTAGACCATTTGTTCAAAGTGGTCATTGCTTAGCAGGTATCATCTGAATAGAACTTTGTAGCTTCCAAGATGATGGACATACAAGATGAACAATAAATTATTATAAAGAAAATGTGCATAATCCTCATGTGTTATCTTTCCCCATAGTCTTCAGCTGGAAGATCTTCAGTATTGACTGTGACAGATGCATACCAGCAATTGCACAACCAGAACTGGGATGCTGAAAACAAACTGACACCACACTCCAGGGTTTAGGTAAGCAGCTGACTTTTAGTTTAGTGCTTTTAAATTCTGGAATCCTTCTAGGTTTGCATGCACCAGACACTTTCTGTTCCTGCTTCCTTGACAAATGTGCTATTTCAAAAAGATGTGAAATCCTGGAAAACGTAATTGGCAGGATGTGGATCCCTAATGTCAGAGACAAACACCAAGGCTTGGTTGTTAGAGAGGGTCACTGGCCCTCTAGTCAGGCTGTTGGCTTTACAGGTACAGAGTACACTCACTAGCCAGAATACCTGGACACCGATGAGAGAGAAGAGGTAGAGAGTACGCCCTGGCCAATGGGGAGGTTGGTTCAGAGTCCCAACAGGAGTGAAAGTAGGCTTGATCTGGGAAATTAAAGTAATTTAATATGATTGGAATTTAGAGTGAGAGGAAAAAGTATGAGTGGCTAATGGAGAGAGATGGTCTGAGAAACTAAAAAGGGGCAAGACTGTGAAAGGCTTCCATCAATTTTAAAGTGGTGGAGGATTATGTTAACTATTTGGGGCTGGGCAATCCTTTGACCTTACTGTTAGGATGGCTTTGGCCTTACAACACATTTGTTCAGACCTTGAACAGCAACTGTTTTTAGGATTTGTTGGTGGTATTGGCCTGTAGCTTAACGGTTAGGAAGACTTGTAAAAAAAGGGGCTGTAGCTTGAAGGTGAACAATCTATTTCCTGGAGTCATATTGCCTGAACCCATATATCAGTGAGCTGTATAACTTTGAGCAGATACATAACTTTTTAAGTCTCAATGTATTCATTTTTAGAAATAAGGAAAATGATATTACTTATTTTGTATAGAAATTATGGAGATTAAAAGAGTGTTTAGCCCAGTGCCTGCAACATATGTGAAAAAGCAAAAATGTTTGGTTTTGTCATTGTGGTTGTTATTTTTATAAGTGACTTTCATAGTGTCTTTTGCATGTAGTGGAGACCCATCAAATACCTACAATGGGCAAGTAATACAAAAAGAAGAGAGCTTCCACCTGTAGGGATTGTAGAGCATCTATGCAGAACTGGCCTTTGGTTTGGCTAGAGCTTAACGCTCTGTGCACACAGCACTCCATCCACAGATCTCAGCAGGCATCCGAAGTTCTCATTATCCTTCCACAATAAGTTGACAGGATCTGCCTAGGAAGAGAATTTAAGCTTTGGTTCATGGTGACATGGCAATCTAAGGTGGAGGCTGTGTTTAAATAGACTCAGATGGTCGTTAGCTCAGTCCCCACCAGGATCATCTTTAGACCATGGCATTTGCCTCTCTTGCGTAGTGATCTGAGATTAATTGAAAATCTTCTTCATTGTTCTTGTTGAAAGTATATTTCTCTATTCATTTCCTGATGACCAAACTATTAAGAATTTTTTTGATGGATTCAAATATGCCATGTAGCAATAGTTTTTTTTTAAAATTATGCCTAATATATCAGTGGAACATTTTAGAAATTTCCTATTTTTCTCTTTGCCTGTCAAATTGATATAGTTAATATTTACTATGTGCCTGGTACCATGCTAAATGCTTTCTGTGCATTACCTCCTTTTCTCTTCACAACAACATTTTTGTTCTTCTTCCCATTTTATTGATGTTACAACTGAGGTTTCATGACTTGAAGAAGGAGTTAAGATTACAACACAGACCTAGCCTATATAAAGCTTACAGTTAGTAATCACAGTACTAGCATGTTTATTGTGAAAATGATGAATTATTCCCTTTTGGGATTATAATTCAGATTTCTACTAAAACTACCTTTGGCATTCTTCTCTCTGGAGTCAAATACACAAGTAAAATATAGTATACTAGATATTCACATATAATTCTGCTTTTGCTGCCTTTTATGAATGAAGATAGTACTACTGAATACAATCACAGCATACATGTAAAGATTGACATGTGATGAGCAATCTGTGCACATAGAAGCTCTCATTTATATGAATTACCAATGGAATCTGCTATCTATAGGTATTTAATTCACATACCAGTTCATTCTATGTGATGATTATAAACCTTCTTAATTTTATGGGTCTCACTGATTTCTGACAATTCCACATATAGTCCTTATGATGAACAATAAT
Source organism: Cheirogaleus medius (assembly GCA_008086735.1). NCBI lineage: Eukaryota > Metazoa > Chordata > Mammalia > Primates > Cheirogaleidae > Cheirogaleus > Cheirogaleus medius. The sequence continues at coordinate 50,351,630 of VBSM01000529.1, read as the reverse complement.
GTCAACAATAGAAACAACAATAATAAAGATTGCTACTAACACTGTTACTAATACCATTTATTGAGGTAAGATGTCAGGCACTACTTAAGTACTTTATATGTGTTATAACCCTTAGTGAGTAAAAATTATCTCCATTTTACATATAAGAAAACACAGATCTAGAAAAAATAATGCAACACTTCATTTGGAACCAGAAAAAACCCCAAATAGCAAAAGCAATCTTAAGCAAAAAGAGCAAATCTGGAGGCATCACATTACCAAGCTTCAAATTATACTTTTGATTATTATAGGCTATAATAATCAAAACAGCATGGTATTGGCACAAAAATAGAGACATAGACAAATGAAACAAAATAGATAACCCAGATATGAAATCATCCACATACAGCCAACTGATCTTTGGCAAAGCAGACAATGATATACAATGGGAAAAGAAGCCATATTCAATAACTGGTGCTGGAAAAATTGGATAGCCACATGCAGAAGAATGAAATAGGACCTATATCTCTCACCATTCACAAAAATTAATTCAAGATGGATAAAAGACTTAAATATAAGGCATGAAACCATAAGAATTCTAGAAGAAAATGTAGAATAAAATGCTTCCAGATGTCAGCCCAGGCAAAGAATTTATGAAAAAGACTCCAAAGGCAATTACATAACAAGAAAAATAAGTAAATGGTACTTGATTAAATTAAAAACCTTCTGCACAGCTAAGGAAATAATCAACAGAGTAAATAGACCACCTACAGAATGGGAGAAAATATTAATAAGCTATATATCCGATCAAGGACTAATAACCACACTCTACAAAGAACTCAAGAAAATCAGCAAGAAAAATATAAACAACCCCATTAAAAAGTGAGCAAAAGACATAAACAAAAGCTTTTCAAAAGAAGATAGACAAATATCCAAAAAACATATGAAAAAATACTTAATGTCACTAATCATCAGAGAAATGCAAATTAAAACCGCAGTGAGATATCACCTTACCCTGTTAGAATGGCTTTTATTGAAAAGTCCAAAAACAATAGATGCTGGCATGGATGCAGAGAGAAAAGAATGCTTTTACACTGTTGGTGGGACTGCAAATTAGTATGACCTCTATTGAAAATTGTATAGCAATTCCTTAAAGACCTAAAAGTTGACCTACCATTTGATCCAGCAATCCTACTACTGGGTATTTACTCAAAGGAAAAGAAGTCATTTTATAAACAAAATAAAACAAAACAAAGAAAAACACCTGCACTTGATGTTTATTATAGCACAATTCACAATTGAAAAGATGTGGAATCAACCCAAATGCCCATCAGTACATGAGTGGATTAATAAAATGTGGTATATGTATACCATGGAGGACTACTCATCCATAAAAAAGAATGAATCAATGCATTTTGCAACAATTTGGATGGAACTGGAAACCATTATCCTAAGTGAAGTACCTAAAGAATAAAAATGTACTCGCTATTAAATTGGAACTAACTGATGAGCACAAATGTGCACAGAGGGAAGTAAAACTCAGTGAAAATCAAGCAGGGGAGAATGAGGATAAGGGGAGGGACCAAAACCTACCTAATGGGTATAATGAGCACTATTTGGGTGATAGGTACACTTATAGCCATGATTCAAGCATTACGAAAGCAATCCCTATAATCAAAAACATTTGTACTACCTGGATACTTTGAAATTTTAAAAAAGTGGAGAATAAAAAAGAAAACTAAGATTCAAAGAGGTTGAGCAATATGTACAAGGCCGACAGGCAGTAAATGATGAAGTCAGATTTCAAACACAAAAAGAACTCAATCCATCACCTCTGAATGTTCTTCTGCATATACATTATCAGAAAGAACTTTTTTGTGTCGTTCAGTACCATTTTGCCTGCTACTACTCATGTATACTTCACTCTTCCACATGATGGAAATAATTAGCAGTATTATTATTACTTTCTCCAGCCTCCCTTCCTCTGTTAGCAGACTAAAGGCCGGCATTGCCTATGGGGTTTTGTGTGGCTGGAGATAGAGAAGATTTTAGGGAAAGAAAGAGGGTACCAATGTAGATATGGTTGCTGAAATCAAATTGCAAACTCCAGCTGGTCCCAAATAAAGCACCAAAGTTCATTAACCAAAACAGGTAGGCTCAAAATTTTGTGAAGGTTGAAAGAGCTGAGAGGGCCAGAAAAAGGCTTGACAACTGTCATATTGTGTAACAACGATATAACATGATATAACCGTGCATAATTTAATTGATGAACTTGCATAAAATATGAGGAGTGTGTGCGTGTGTATGTGTGTTTGAATTAATAATCTAGAAGTAGTTGATTCAGGAATTCATAATTCATAGGAATTAAGGAACAGAAGGTCCTCCAGAGGAAGTCGTCATGAATGAGTCAGCTATATTTATTATTAATCAATATCAGAGGCTTTGCTAAGAAACTTAACAAATATTAAAATGGGCTCCCAGTTGTGATGAATTAGTAGTGTTCAAGATCCATGCATAGTCTGATATATTTTGGAGACACTCCTCAACCTAGCATGAAAAGTATGTCCTGTGAGCCCTCCAGCCATCACCACAGGATGATGCTGGGGCCTGGATTCTGAAATGGTCTTGCATCCAGCTACCCTGTCAGAGGATTCTGTTTACTTGATGATTGCTGTCAGGCTAACTTTATCTTGCCTATATTGGTGTATGAACTCTAGTGAACCTCTTAGGCATGTTATGTTCTTAGAACTTAAAGGACAGAGAACTAGTACATCTTTGAATGTACAAAATAGGCCACTGAACCATTATTGTTATAGATTTAAATATCATTTCTATGAAATATCTCTAAGTGGGGCTTAATTTGCTATGATACTTGTTTTTATTATAACCCAATATTCAGGTACTGATGTCGAAAAGGAGTAGCTAACTCTTATTTCCATCTTACCATAGTAGCTACCAGAATCTAGCACAAATATGCTAATAATTATACATAGACAATTTGGCAGAGGCTATCAGGGGGATGGACACGCTTGAAGCTCTGACTTGGGTGGATGCAAAGGCAATATATGTAACCTAAACATTTGTACACCCATAATATGCTGACATAAACAAACAACAACAACAACAACAGCAAGACTATGAGCCTGGAATATGAGAGCTATGGAAATGGGAGCAGGAAAGAAGAACTGAAAATAAATGAAAGATGGTCAGGGGAAATTTGACATAATAAATATGGAAGTCTGCTTTTTGTATTTACAAACTGAGTGCATTTTGGCCTAAGATACCATAAGGATGTTGAAATGTGAGATCTGGGGTGGAAGTTTGACACCTTCTTTATAGCCAAAGATCTCCTGGTTAATGATTTTGTCTTGCCAAAATGATCCACAGGAAAAATGAACAATCAGCAACTGTTCTATGTCTTATATGCCAAATACCTGGATATTTCAGAGAATCCAACTATTTATTTCCATGTTGTCCTAACATGCAAGTGACCAATTCTTTGCCTTAGTATCTGCCTATACCAGCCTCACTTCATTTCAATAAGCACTTACTGAGTGCCTAGTTATGTTATACATGTATCACAGATTTTCCTGATGAAAGTCCTCAATAAACTTGATGTGACTAAGCAAATTGTTCAGGCCAAATGATTATCTAAAACAAGTTAAAGGCTGGGCATGGTGGCTCACGCCTGTAATCCTAGCACTCTGGGAGGCCGAGGAGGGCAGATCCTTTGAGCTCAGGAGTTTGAGACCAGCCTGAACAAGAGCAAGACTCCGTCTCTACCAAAAAAAAAAAAAATAGAAAAAATTAGCCAGGCATGGTGGCGCATGCCTGTAGTCTCAGCTACTCAGGAGGCTGAGGCAGAAGAATCTGTTGAGCCCAGGGGTTTGAGGTTGCTATGAGCTAGGCTGATGCCACAACACTCTAGCCCAGGCAACAGAGTGAGACTGTGTCTCAAAAATAAATAAATAAATAAACAAACAAACAAATAAATAAATAAAATAAAACAAGTTCAGTTCAGTGTGGAAGTTGATGCTGCGCTCAATTTTCATGTTGTTTTTCCATTCCCCTAAATACAACAACATTTTGGGTTCACTTTTCTATTTCCCTTTCCATTGTTGCCACCACAACTTACAAAATTTCTAGAAAAAATCAAATCTGTGTGTAGACTTTCACTAATTAATGTAGGATGATACATGATCTCAATTCTTTTAAGGAGTGCCACAATGGCACCAACACAGAGCAGAGTAGTTTATTTTTTTCAGGACTTTTTATTTTCTTTTTCTCATAAAACAAAACTAAAGCAAAAGAACAACCAAATGGAAAATAAAAAAAAGAAATCCACACACAAACAAACAAAAAACAAAGAATCTCCTTAATGGCTCGCTAGGATGCTAGAGGTTTTCTTAACCAATTAAGTTGAGAGAGGGCCAGAAACCTATCAGCTTCTTGGCCCTTTAATTCACTATTCAACAGGCGTAAATCAGCCAGAATGAACTGCTCCTCGTCTTCAGTATGTCTAAAAAAGAAGCAACAAAGCACATAAAAACATTTACATGTTCTAAAGAGAGGTGGCTTTCTGCTATTCTAGCCTGCTTGGGCCTGTGCATACCTTGCATTCAGCACAGAAAGGTCAATATTTGGAAGAGAACAAGAAGGATATTTATGAAACGGTAGAAACACACATTTCATTTGGATGTGCTAGCTGTGCCTTCTGCACTTTTTTTGAAGCTTCTCCATAGGAAGCCAATATAAATGCTACCTATTATTTTTCTGAATTGAGCTCTTAATTTGCATCTGTTTTCTATTGGATAACTCCAGGAAATTGAGATCACAAAGTTTAAAAAGGAGAATACCTGTTTAATGTTGCATGGCAGTCAGATTTTGTGCTTGATGCTTGCTCACAGCAAAAGCCTGGCAGGCAAGAGGTAGAATGAGCAATTTAACCAATCATTGACTGCATTGACTGCAAGAGTCCATTATGCAAATGGAAAATAAGGCCATTGCATTAATGGGGGAAAAATAAAGTCTTATCTTGAGCAACTTCATTGTTTAAAGAGAGACTTATTTTAATGTATGTCATATAAAATTGGTCTTTTAGAGTAATACATAAAAATTCAGAAAGGAAGTCTATTTTGAAGTTTAGAAACATCCAGAAATCTATCATTAAAGGCTCTAATATAGCATATCCATTTTTTTTTCTTTGTTGGGTCTAATAAATAGTAATCACAAACTTAAAATGTAATTCATTGTAAAAAATTTATAGACATTTATTGAAAGTTGACTTCTTCAGTCTCAGAAATCAGCCCTTTACTAAATGCCTCTTAAGTGTCCGATACTTTGCATATTTTGTCTGTTTTAATTTTTGCAAATTACCTTGTGAAGTAACTATTGCTTTTTATTTTCATCTGATGAGGGCTTGATGTTATATTTGATGATGTATCAGTTAGCTATTGTTGAGTAACAAACAACCACAAATCTCAGTGATACACAGCAGAAAGTTGACTTACCCATCTGGAATCAGCTCTCCTGATGCTGGCTGGGGCTTTCTCATAGGTCTGGAGCTTGCTTGGCTGTCAGCTGAGGTGACTGGAGCAATTTGGCCTTGCTGCACATGTCTCTCAAACTGCCCCAGGCTACCCCAACACTTACTTCTCATGGCAATAGCAAAGTTGTAAGAGAATTTGCTGAAATGTGTAGTTGCTTTTGCAAGCCTCTGTTAGCTCATTTCTATTAACAACTCATTGGACACAGAAACACACACAGAAAATACACTCTCCCTCTTAAAAGGAGGAACTTCAAAGTTCCATAGCAAGGGTGAAGATTTGGGTCCATTAAAGTAATCAATCTCTGACAGATTACAAAGGCTTAATATTATCTACTTATTTCACCATATTGCTGTCCAAGTTCTATTGATTTAACTTTTGATCTAGCTGCAATACTTGCTAGTTTTCTATACAAAGTAGAAAACTAGAAACCAAACAAGACACTCAACAGCCTTTACATAGATCATTTAATTATTCTAAGATCTTCTACATTCATTTTATTAATGAATATTATTAATGAATCACGATAATGGTTGTGGCAGTCACCGTTCATTGACATTTACTGTATGTCAGACGCCAGCTAAACACTTTGAAGTCTTACAAGTGATCCTACTGAGTAGGCATTATTATCCCAATTTTACAGATGGGGAAATCAAGGCACAGAGTGATGAGGAAAATGAGATGCAGAGAGATTAAGAAATTTGTCCAAGTTTGTCCTGCTGGTAAGTATTAAAGTGGCTTTCAACTGCCAGTCAATCCACAATTTTAAACTACCCAAATGGTGAGAGTAAATTTCCTACATATTATTATCTCATGTCATTCATCTGTTAGGAAATTGCAATTGTTTTGTCTTAGTTCTTGACTATCAGAAAAATGTTATGCTGCGCCAGAGACACTCAAATTACAACATGCTCTGGGCACAGCAGTATTGCCCACTCTTGCCCAACACACAGCATTTGTTCTAATGACACAAAGCGCTCTACTCTGACCTCAAGAAACTTGCTCCTCCTGCTTCCCTATCTCTGTTCACACTGTTTGGGACCCCTGCAACAGTGCGTCTCTTCACTGCCTTCAAGCTGTCTCTAATCCAAGGAACTGAACTGTCTACTCCTGTTAATTATACTTTCAGATTGTAAAAACAAGAGTTTACAAGGCACTTTTACAATTATACATATATAATTGGGAACTAAAATAAAATTTTAAGGCTCACCCCCCACCAGCTGACTGAATGGATCCCCTCATGGCCAAAGGAATATCCTAAAACTAAATTGTCTGCCAGGAGGAGGGAGGTCAGACAGGCCTCATCATGCCCCCCTCCCTTGGAGACATCCTTTGTAACCCATTAACAGGCCTAAGGGTATGCAAGACAATCCTGCAGGTCTTCAATTTACATAACAAATCTATGTCCAGCGGCTTATCTCTGATAACAACTCCTTATGTTAAAACATTCCAAGCCTTTAGACAAAGCTTCATGTCTTTAATCAATTACAATCCAAAAAATCTTTAAACCCACCTATAACCTGTAAGCCCTTGCTTCAAGATGTCCCACCTTTTTGGGCCAAACCAATGCATGCCTCCCATGTATTGATTTATGACTTTACCTGTAAACCACTCCCCCCCCACCCCCGCCCCCGCCGTCTCCCTGACATGTATAAAAACCAAACTGTAACCCAGTCACATCTAGTCCACTTGCCCAAGGCCTCTTGGGAGTGGCTCCAGGTCATGGTCCTCAACTTTGGCTCAGAATAAATCTCTTTAAAATTTATTTTACAGAGTTTGACTTTTTTCCATTGGCATAATATATATGTATAATTATGTATATATAATTGAGATAAATATATATATATCAATTCTTTTATAATGTTCTTACAATTGTAAGAACAAACAAAAATTAAAAACAAGAGGCTTAATTCTCCCCATTTTAAATAAAGAAATCTCCTTCACCTCCTTTTTCTTAGGACATTTACTTTAGAAAATTTAAAATTATAAGTACATTTTACTACTCTTTTATTCAAAAATGTATATATATTTCTAAATTATTATTATTATTTTTTTATTTTTTAGAGGCAGAGTCTTGCTCTGTCACCCAGGATGGAGTGAGGTAGCATGATCATAGCTCACTACAGCCTCAAACTCCTGGGCTCAAGTGCTCCTCTGGGAGTACAGGCATCCTTTACCATGCTCAGCTAATTTTCTAATTTTTATTTTTGTAAAGATGGGTCCTTGCTATGTTCCTCAGACTGGTCTCAGACTCCTAGACTCAAGACATCCTCCCACCTTGGCCTATCATGCCAGCCTAAAATGCATATGAATTCTTTTGAAAACTAAATAGGTGTTTTGTCAGCTTCATGACTCAGGAATGTCTTTTTCAAGGGCCTGGAGACCATCACTTTGAAATGTAAACATCAAGAGAGATAACACCCCTATCTCCTAGTTTCTGTGGGAGCATAGCAGCCTAACTCTTCTGGGCACCTTGCTCCATGTTGCAGAACTACTTCCTGTCATAAAGATACGAGAAGTTTGTTCTGGCTCTGGCAAAACCAGTTAGCTAACACAGGTGGTCACTCAATGATTACTAGGTAAAGTTAGAATGAAATAATGGCATGGTCAAGTCCTCTTATTTGAGAACAAGCTGTTTATCTTGAGGACATGTATGTAATGCATTCTATTAACTTTGCTATATAAAAGGTTGAGAGTTCTTCCTGTCTTTGTAGTCTCTTAGTGGATTGTTTATGATGGACATCACATTCTGATTTAATGCTTATTTAATAATTAAATAAAGCTGTATTCTTTCCCAACTACCCTTGTGGAGAGGGTCTTTGGGTTGGGGGAAGATTTAGTTTTTTATTGTTTCCTCAACACAATTGGCAAGGTAAATATACTAATTTGACAGGTTAGGAAACTGAGACTCAAAGACATGAACAGATTTACACATTTAGACAGTTAGTAAGTTGCAGAGTTAGGGGATCTATATGCTCCATGAAGTAAGAGATCGTCTGTCTTACTGATAATTGTATTCCCAGTGCTCTCCACAAAATCTGGCACATAGTGAACCCATACTTAGTATTTTTGGATAAATAAAATCCTGAAGCCCAAGTTCTTTCCAATATCATATTTGCTGCTAAATTTATAACAGCGTAGAGCTATATTGAGATGCCCACAACAGCTTAGAAATTTGGAGAAAAGATTATCATCTGACTGTGAGTTTGTGAGAATAAAATATAATGGATGAGAAAAAAGATATTCAAAAACTCTGAGAAAGAAGATTCTAACACCTAGGATTGGATTGTAATTTGATTAAATAAATAAAAAAAATTCATTGACATTTGAGGATGGGATATGGTCAGCCATGGAATCACTGAAAAAAGACAACAGAAGCAAATTCTGGCAAGGTCCATCCTACTATGTAGTCACATTGGTAAAGGCAAATGTAGCCAACAATGTCATTGGCAAGGTCATTCATAAAGCAAATGGAAGCATCAGCTCTTTTTTTGATCCTATTAAATTATATAGCTATCTAATTCTTGGAGGATTAGTAATATGGGAAAAATGGATTTTCAGTCCTTATTACTTCATTTCTTATAGTAAGTCAGCTGATAGCTTCTGATTCATATTCGCTTTCCCATAAAAGAATTTTTACTCTTTTACTCTAGTCATGCCAACATGGCACTTTTATGTCTATTCCAGTGTCATATTAACTTCAGTTAGCCCAGTTTAGTCCAACTCTTAGGACTTGAACTTCTTGGGCAGGTCTCTGGGTCTTCAAAAAACAAGACCAGTTATATGGGCCTCCTCTTACAACATCGGGTCGAAACCCATTTTACATGTGATACATATGGCAGGACAATTTCATGGACTTGAAACCCCAGGAAGTATGCATGAGCTGTAACTTTTCTCTTGTTGCCCATTTGAGAAAATGTATAGAAATGCAAATAAGAAAGCAGTAAAGCATAGGGCAGGTGTTCCGCAAAACATTGCCATACTTTACTAATAGGTGTGCTGTGAAACAAAAGATGGGGAGAGATTAGGTCACCATATACATCTAGAAAATCCTGATAGGCTAAAGCAGTAGTTTTCTGGAGTTGGTTCATAGGAGCTGACAAAAGCTAATTTGCTTGTCTTTTTCCATCTCTGCACTCAGTGATGTTACATAGGTAGCATGAAATGGGCCATGTTTGGAGTCTATACCACAAAAATCTGCAAACACTAAAAATAAGATATTTTTTATTTTTACAGACAGAAATTTACAAGCACACCTCTGGATAACAATTTCTTTATCACAGGACTTCTGAGAGATTTTAATATGATAATACCCATGGTATCTTCAAAATATTCAGCCATAAAATACTTTTGACAGTGATGCTATGTCAGGACAAAATTGAACCCCCCATAAATTAAGAAAAATAAATTAACTTAAAAATTATATTATCAACTGCTTTACTTGCCAATTACATGTGGCATACCACCCTACTGGCCATTATTTCAATTTTTGATTAGTTCAATAAATGTTCAAGATCCTACTAAGCACCAGGTACTACTCTATCTACTCACTGCAGTTGAATATTGTTCCCTGGTGTCACTTTCAGATGTAAGCATAGTCTGAGTTTTACTGTGTTCAGCATCAAAATATTCATCCACATATCCTTGAAAGCAGCTCATCTTTAGATACTGGCAGATTGTGAAATTTTCTATGCACCTACATAGTACCTAACATTTGTTGCATACTCACAATATCCTAGACACCATGCCAATCTCCTTATAGACAATGTCATAACCAATCCTTATCCTTTAAAGATAGTGTAGTATTTTATTATACTAGCTATTACGGGTGAAGAAATTCAGTCACACGTAGAACTTAAATGATCTGCCATAGGTCACATGCTAGCAAATGCTAGTGTCAAAATTCAAACCTAAATAAACAATTCATACGTATACTTGACACTATGTTTTGCCACCTCTCAACAAGACATTTAAGGTTATGTTGCAACATCCCATGTGCTCAGAGAGTAACAAATTGAATAAGTTCACTCATTTGTTTGCTAAGCATTTACCCAGTTCCTACCATGAGATATGGTAATAATATTTCTTAAAATGTGTTATATATACATTCAGGTGTGCTCAGAATTACTCCATGGTGATTCCATGCAGGGCCTCAGAAGAAATATGGCTCATCTTCCAAGAAATTAAACTTTTTTCTTTTTTTTTGAGACAGGTTCTCACTCTGTGACCCTGGCTAGAGTGCAGTGGAGTCATAATAGCTCAATGCAACCTCCAATCCCCAGGCTCAAGTGATTCTCCTGTTTCAGCCTCCCAAAGTGCTATGATTACAGGCATGAGCCACCATGCCAGTAAAATTCAATTATTTTAAGGGGAAGGGAACATGATTCTCATGATAGAACAAATAATGATATATTAAGAATAGAATGAAAAATTTGTGTAAGTTTAAGAACACTGGAGAGTTCTCAGAGATTTTATACTTTGGGGCAGCCACCTGGCCTTGTGGTCCTTTCTTAAGCTGGGAATACTCTATAGCTGAAAGTATCCTAAATGTTAGCTATTTCATGAAAGTGTAGGCTCCAGAGTCAAAGGATTTGGGTTAACCCGATTAATCATTTTTGCTGTTGTCTCTCATGCACTATTGCCTGAGGACACTTGCCTTCTATGCATACTTGTCCCTATGCATTCATCACCCTGGCTAGAACTCTCCTTCCCTAAATCTTTTATGCCTGCTCTGTCTTAGCATTGAGCTTCTGTTTGACTATCAGTTTTTCAAACATTCCTTGACTCTCCTATCTAAAGCCTACAGTCTATAACCATATTTACTATATTTATCACTATATTTGTTTTCATAGCATATATCAATTTAGGAAATTGTCTTCTTTATTATTGTCATTTGTTTTAATTTATTGCCTATATCACAGGAATTTAAGCTTTCCAAAATCAGGAAGCTTGTCTGCTTGTTCACAGATTTATTCCTAATCCCTCTAATAATGCCTAACAAAAAGGGGTTTAACGTTTGTTAAATGAGTGAATAAATGATGAAGTGTGCAAACCATTTGCAACTTAATGAACTCCTCTCCCTCAGTTTCTATATTTATTAAAAGGGGAAAATTTAACATTTTTTAGTGTCATGATGAAAATTTACAAATACATACAAAGTACTTATAGGAGTACTCAACATATATTACTAGTAAACACTTAACAAATGCAAGTTGTTATTATTATAACAGAAAGACACATAAAAATCTGTGTATATGACACAGAAAAGCTCTTTTCTATATTTTCTGTATTTCACAGAGACTGTATTGAAGAGGCACACTAAATTAAAAATAAATAGATTTCTTAAACCCACCTCTTAAAACCACAACCAAGCATCTGGTAGATTTATGTTGGTCTTGTCACTGTGGACATAAGTTGTATTAGTCCCAAAGGGCAGTGGAAACCGTAAAATTCTTCTCTCAAAGGAAGGCTATAAAATATAAGCAATAAAATAAAAGACAATGGCCATAATGATTAATAGCAAGGGCATGGCCAGAAAGCTGCTTCATCTAGTTAATGTGTTATAAATGCTTATAAGTTGTGGATGTGTTTATTTATCTTTTATGTATTTTGTGATGACCACTTACATATAAAAGAATGACAATGATGCTTGCGCTTTTTAATTTGAAATCACAAAACCTTGAACTGGGGCTGCTTCATTGCTGTAGAAAATATAGCCTATATGTTTATTATCAAAAGCTTCCATTTTTAGATTCTCTTCAATGTTAATGAAAACATGGGCATTTTACTCTAAAATCCTATTTTTTTAATTACTCCAAAAATTGAAATATATTTACCTGTTATAATTTAAGAATTTAAGATTAATATTTTATTATTTTTCACAGGTTGATAATCCAGCTTATTTCCAAGTTTATTTTATGCATTTAAAAATATTATTTGATGGCAACTATGAATTCTGCAATAAGTTCTGAAGATATAGTAATTTATACAGCACACAATGTCCTATTAATGATGTTTACATTCCAGTTTGGGGACAGAGAGAGAAATGAAGCAGATGTGGTAGATTGCATTATTTTTCCCTCTTCTTCATCCTACTTTCTTTACATAACCTTTGCCAAATGACTTTGTTCTTCCCATTAGAGACAGGGCACAAATCCCTACTCCAAGCTTAAATGTGATAATAGTTTTCTGTTGAAACACTACCCTGTACTGCAGCACATTCTGAATCCATCTCTCACTCAACTATGTCTAATGGGCATTTTTGAAGTTTTGGCAGCTAAACTGGGATACAACCAGGTTGACCCCCCCCGCCATGCTATCAAGCACTCTGCTTTCTAAGGGTGAGTTAAAGAAGACTGTTTCCTAACAGAGCCCACCAGTCATTGTAGCTGGTACCAATTAGATCTGTGTAGTTCTCTTTCACTCAGTAGTAAACAAATGTCCTGCCCACCACTGTTCCAGCCCATCTCCCAACCATCTGCACCTGCTTATTCTTGTTGCCTCATTATCTCTTCTCCTCCTCTCCATCTTATTTAGTTCAATCTTACTCCGACTTTTTACCATCTCCATCCTCTGGAAACTACCTATTTTATTGTGAACAAACTCTCCCTAATTTGTTATAATAATGTTTTTCTCGATCATAAAAGCAATACAAGCATATTTCATATTATTGCACCTCACTTTATTACATGTTGCAGATACTGTGTTCTTTAAAAACTGAAGGTGTGTGGCAACTCTGCGTCAAGCAAGTCTACTGGCACCATTTTTCCAACAGTGTGTGCTCACTTTGTTTCTCTGTGTCACGTATGGGTAATTCTCACAATATTTAAAATTTCCTCATTATTATTTATTATATTTGTTATGATGATCTGTGATCGGTGATCTTTGTGGTTACTACTGGAATTGTTATGGGGTGTCACAAACTATACCCACATAAGACACTCAACTTAATCCATAAATGTTATGTGTCCTGATGCTCCACTGAAGGATGTTCTCTCATCTCTCTCCCTCTCCTCAGGCCTTCCTATTCCATGAGATACAATATTGAAATTAAGCAAATTAATACCCCTACTTAGAGGTAAGTATTCAGGTAAAAGGAAGAGCCACACATATCTCACTTTAAATCAAAGGCTAGAAATGATTAAGCTCAGTGAGAAAGGCATGTTGAAAGTGGAGACAGGCTGAAAGCTAGGCCCTTTGTGCCAAACAGCAAAGTTGTGAATTGCAAAGAAAAAGTTCTTTCAAGAAAACTTTTCTTCTGAGCAGCAGATCTCAACAGAGGGCTTAAAATGTTTTGTAAAGCAGGCTATTAACAGATGTGCTGTCATCTAGGCTTTGTCGCCCCACTTACAGAGAACAGGAAGAATAGATTTACCATCATTTTTAAGGGCCTTAGGATTTTTGCAATGGTAAATGAGCATTGGCTTCAACTTAAAGTCACCAGCTGCATTAGTCCCTAAAAAGAGAGTCAGTCTGTCCTTTGAAGCTGTCAAGCCAAGCATTAACTTCTTTCTTTCTAACTTCTTCTATCTATGAAAGTCCTAGATGGAAATTAAGAAAGCTACTCCAGTAAGCCATGAATGATGGTGCAATGAAAGTGGTTTTTTGAGATTAAATGTACTGGTGAAGATGCTATGAACCTTGTGGAAATAACAATAAGGGGTTTAGAATATTACATAAATTTAGTAGATAAAGCATCAGCAGAGTTTGAGAGGACCGACTCCATTTCTGAAACAAGTTCTGCTGTGGGTAAAATGCTAGAAATCTCTCACAAAAGGAAGAGTCAATCTCCAATCTTCAGCAACCACCACCCTTATCAGTTGACATCTATAAACATTAAGATAAGACCCTCTGCCGACAAAAAGAGTATGACTTCATAAAGGCTCATATGATTGTTAGCATTTTTAGCAATAAAGCATTTTTAAATTAAGGTGTGTACATTAGGTTTTATTAGACATAATGCCATTGCACACTTAATAAAAACTATAGTATAGTGTAAACATAACATTTATTTGCATGCATTGGAAAATCAAATTATTTGTGAGATTCATTTTATTGCAACATTCACTTTATTGTGGTGCTCTGGAACTGAACCTGCAATATCTCCAAGGTATGCCTCCACATGGTCAATGTCTTTTGTAAAAATTCAAAAAAATATGCTGAATAGATTTTCCAGTTGGGCAAGATCTCAAATTTAATCTCTTGTTATTCCCTTTCATTATGCTTTCAAAGCAGCTAATTCTTTCCGGAGCTCATATCTTTCTCATCATATCTTTCTAAATGAAATCTTAAGTAACCAAAACACATTCTTAGCATTTTGTTTTCCTTTCTCGCCCCTCAGAGATAAAAACTCAACAAATATATAGCCTGACTTTAGTTTATCACAGGCGATGGCTTTACTAAATATTTTGCCTCTGAATTACATCATAACCTTTCAGGTTCCAAAATCAATTTCGTTGCCACCTGCCCCAAGACTGCTAAGCCAATAACAAACATTTTGGGTCTTTTTATGCCAACACCAATTTCCAGAAAGCAATTTCTATGTTAGTTAGGGTAATTAACATTAGCTTCTGAAATAGATCAGCTTTGAAATTTCAGTGGTTTATAACACTAAAAGTTTAGTTCTCAATCATATCATACAAAATTATTGCAGAAGAGGGCTGGAGGTTTTTTTTTTTTGTGATGTTTGGAAGGTTCTGGTCTAAAAGCAGCTAATATCATTTATGTCTACCTCTCATCAGGTTATACCCAATCATGTGTCTCTTGAAACATAATTTCAAGGGAGGGTGGGAAATGTAGAGGAGCATAGACATATTTGGAATGGTGATAATCTTTGCCAAATCCTGGCTTGATTCTTTTCTTTCTTTCCCCTCCCTCTCTCCCTCCTTCTCTCCCTTCTTCCTTCCTTTCTTTCTTCTCTTGTTTTTATTGGTGTGTGTATGTATATACATACACATATATATGCATACTCATATGCATATATAATATAAATATAGTTATATAAATATAATTGTACTATATGTTATGTACATCAAATAAATGTAATTATATAAATATAATTTCTTAATATAATTAGAACAATACCTGAGCCTCATTGCCAACTGACCAAAAATCTAGTTAGTAATCCCCATCCCAAATTGCTCAAGGATTCTAGCATTAAAATGAAACAAACAAAAACACCAGAATAAACATCTGGAGTCATCAAACCTTCCTTGAAACAAAATCATGAAAAATGTAATCTAAAGTCAAATTATGAAAATATAAAAGGCTGAACAGGTTCATCTCTCTACTTCAGGTGAAATAGACTTTCAGGAAAAATAACTGATGGAAGAGAAATCTAAATACAGACTCTATTAAGATGACGGTCTACATTTTAAGAAGGAGATGGTTAATAAAAGATAAATCAATTACCACAAAATCCTAAGAGGCTGAAATCGTAACAAACTTAAAATATTTCAGATGACTACAGAATGGCAGAAGTATTCAAGTAAGATGTGCAGTGTGGCCTTGCCAATTTTTTCTTTCATCCCAGGCTGTACTCTTAACATCTGTAAATCAACAAATTATGTAAGATTCAGGAAGGCAGATAAAATTCTTATGGACAAACTCCAAATGATTGGTCAAGACTGCTTTGAGTACTCTGTGAAGAAGGCTTAGTAGAGGTTTAGTAGGGAAGATTAAGGAGATTGCATTTGAATCTGTGCTCACCTGGAGATGTGCTGGAAAAAGGGGGAGCAGAGTAGAGGCTCTGTACATTTTCTTTTTTAAGCCATTTCAGCCCATATTTTCCTATAATTCCACACTTGGGATTTTTTTGTCCTCATCAGACGACAAAGTTTCTGGAGTCCTTGGTTATATTCTGTGAGTTCAGAAATCTGCTATAAATAGATCCCATATGAGCCTGAGCAGTGGTCCTGAAGCTCTAAACCAAAGCCCAATCCAGCCCGAAGCCTGAGCCCACTTCAGTGTGTTGGTGTTCTCTGGGCTTAATTTTTAACTTCTTCCTTGATGACCTATTTCATTGCCTTGCCCTTCTTTCCTTTTTCTCTTCCTGCCTACCTTCCATTCTTCCTTTCTTCATGAACTGTTTTCAAGTTCTTGCTATCTGCCAGGGCCTGTGTAAAATGTTGGACATACAAGATCTCCAGTGTCTCTTTCATCGATGGTCTTAAAGTTGAGTGGAGACTGGGTTCTGACTTTGCTGTAACTTTCTTTGAGTTTTAAGCAAGTCAATACTACACCATTAGTTTTACTTTCTTCATTCTTTCACGTATTCATTCAGCAAGTATTGCCTTAGCCTGGATCGTCTAGAGAACAGAAGTGAGGCGAAAGCTATGAGTTAACACTTTACTGTGGAGTGAAATCACAAGAAAATGGAAGTGAGGGAAAAGGGAAGTGAGGTAGAGAAGGGAGTAAAAATTATACATTACTGAGTTGAACACAGCACCCTAAGAAGGGCAGATGAAGGCTTGGTCTTGTGGAGTGTCTTCAGAGTGACTCTATGAAGTACCGCATCTTTGAACAATTTGTCAAGGGGAGAAAGGAAAACAAATGTATCCATTGACTTTCTCCTACCTCTTGTCTGTCTGTTGCTCTAATTGTTCAAAGTCCATCCTACGTGGCATTGATTTCTCCACGCTTCTGGGTTCTTTCAAGCCTGCCAAGGGGAAATTCAAGTCATCTGTGGATCTGGTGCAGTCCCAGTAGTTTGGCTGATGACCAAGCAAACAGGGTGAACCAGTGCTAGGTCTGCTTTGAGAGGGGAGAAGACTGCTGCTTGGAGAGAAGGAGAATTAGAAAAAGCAACAAGGTTCTTAGGTGACCCTTGATTGGGATCTGATTTAACTACCCAGATTATGTGTGTAAGAGGTAATTTTCCTTGTGCTTGTGGAGCTCACTAGTAGAGGGCATGAGGAAATAGGCATGTGAACAAAAATGCTAATCTACAAGCATAAAATTATTGATGAGACTAGGGAATGCTTCATCAAGCAGCAGACATTTGGGGTGGGTTTGGTAGGATTAAAAGGCATTTTTACTTGTATAGAGATAAACTCTAATTGAATCAACACCATCAAAAATATATTTCTCTAAATTAGGGTCTCATATTCTCCAAATATATTTCTCTAAATTAGGTGCTGCCAATTGGTTCATTCATTCCTCCAAAATCCCTAACGTAATCCCATAGGACAAAAATTGAAAAGTTAAATCTATATTTCCCAGAGTTCCTCTGAGGTTAGTGATCTAAGTTTTGCCATACTTATGCATCTGTGAGGAAAATAGACATGATCGATATGGGAAAAACAGACCTTCTAGAAATATGATGGTGGAGGTCCTGCACTCCAGCCCCTAGCAACACAGGTTCAGAGAGCTAGGTGATAGCATTAATAGCAGCAGTGTGGCCACCAGTAGCATTTTGTGATATGTTTGTTATGTCTCCTGGATACATTACTCTTGGCTTTGTACTTTACACTCTTGGCTTTCTGGCCTTCCTGGAAATTCTGTAACTTATCTAATAAATATCTTTCTGCCTAATCTATCTAAATGGATTCTGTGGTCTGTGATCAAGAACTCTAAAGGATGCCTAAGAAATATTAAAAGTCATTCTGTTAAATCTGATTCTATGATCATAAACATCTAGAAAGTTAGAGTTAAAAGATCTTTATGGAAGTATTTCCCAGAGCTGACAAAGGGCTAATACATACTGTAGAAATAAAATCTGCATTGTTTTACAATTTTATTTGACTAAGATACCAAGCAATCTTTCTTCCTACCCCCTTCCTCCTTCCCTTCCTTCTTTCTTTCCATTAACTATCTTGTGGTATTCATGTTACACATTAACGATCCAGGGAAATTTTTGACTAAATTATTTTTAAGATTTATTATTGATTTAAATCTGTAACATTCCAGAAAGTATATCTTTATTTTTAGAAATTTAAATGGTTCCTTCAAGACCCTACATTCTCTTACTTTATAGTATAAAGCTATTATATGCTACATTGTTTTCTAATGTGATAGTATCACTCATTATAACTACTATTAATATTTACTGAATCTGGTGTGTATCACTCTACTTAACTGATTATATACAACATTCTATTGGAAACTCATAATAATTTTGTGAAGTGAGTATTATTTCCCCACTTTACACACAAGGTTCCGAGATGCTAAAAAACACATAAAAGATCGCCCGACTACCATCCAGTAAAGATTCAAACTTTTGAGTGACTACCTCCAAAATCTATACTTTTTCTATTTAAAATATTAAAAATGGAGCTGAAATACTCTAGTAACTTCAAGTCTTTAGTCTATAGCTAATAGCCCTTGTTCTTACAGATGAAATTTTGGAATCTCTTTTTCCAGGTAATACCCACCTTTGAGACTTCAGTTGGAATTAGATATGTATAAGAATACTTAAGTTAGTTTCAAATAGCCATTGATTTAAATATTTCCAGGCAGGTCAATAATAAGAAGCACTGACATCATTTATTTTTCAACAGCTGCATGGTAAAGGGTCAGCAACTAGTATTGTCTGTTGGGTGGGTTAAATGTCTCATACATTTTTCAATAACTTTAGGTTGTTTATATACATAATTATTTCACAAGTTATAAATTTCTGGCATATTTATTTTTTTCTTAATCTTTTTCAACATCCATAAATGTTAGTCTGGAATAATTATAGGCAGAGCAAATAGCCAGTCACTCTAAGTGATAGGAGACTTATGGCTTCTGGAGCTGAGTCATGTCATAAGGCTACTCTGCTGAAGTCTTTTCTGCTCCCAGAGGACCTGCTTCAAGGCTGAAGTTGCTCTCTTCTCCCTGAGAGGCAGTAATAGGAGAGTTAACCAGTCTAATTACTTGCAAGGATAATTGTCCATAATTTAAAGAAAGCAAATATCATACTCTCTGAAGCTTACAGGAAAGAGAAGAAAGATTCTTCTTACCTAGTAGAGCTGAGGGAGGAGGTGAGCTTCCTCTGTTATCTGACTTTCAAGGAAGCTTCAAACATGTTGCACGGAGGGAAAACAAAGGTGTTAGACTGCTAGAAATATAAATGCAGCATGACGCCAGGAACTAATGTGAGTAGTGGCCAGCTGAGAGAATTGTTATTGCTCAGAAAGTTCAGCAATGCCTACTTGTTTTAACCAGTTTAGCAACAGTAACCTAAGTCACTGTTGAGGTCCACTTCCACCAGACTGTATGTTCTCAGTGTCCATGAACTACCCCTAGAATCTCATAATAAATCCTCCCGTTTTGCTTAAAGTAGTTCAAATGGGTCTATGAGTATTTCTCTTGAAACCAGTGAGTTCTAACTATTAAAAGACTAGAGTGACCAATTTCAGATATTGAACCTTTTGGAAAAAGATATACTCCTTTTTTTTTTGAGCATTAAGTCTCCAGCTCTGAAAGAGAGGAAAAATGGTAAAAGGGGACATTTATCTTAAGATAAAAAGTTCAGCTTCTCTGGGAAATCTGTGTAACTATCTCCAGGGCTACTTTGCCAACAGGTGCTCTGAGTAGCTAGAGACTGTAGTCTAGAGATTGTGCCTTTGAAGGGGTACAGGGTGCATCCACAGCAGGTCGATTAGACAATGAAAAATGACTTCTCAAAATTAATTCAACACGCAACAAAGGCATTATGTGGGTTTCAGCAAAGTATCATGTGTCCTGAACAATAGGGTTCAATAATTTGTCTCCAACCTGCCAATCGCTGTTAATTCATTCAGTTCAATTCATTTTAAGTGTGACTATATATGGACTGCTGTGTGATCTGTTTAAGGAATCAAAAAAAGACAGGTAATTTCTTTTGAGAAATTTGTATTTTTGAACCTACATTTATACTCTAAAATAAATCAATACATAATTTAATTGTTATTTCAGTCTCTTACCTTCATTGAATAAATCATATTTTGGAGTCACAGCTCTTGAATTTCAGGTGAGTAAAAACCATGTGCCTGGTTCAGTGATTCAGGAAAAACCAATTTCCCTTCCAAACTGAGAGATCTCAAAACAAAACAAAGCAATATACAACTGTGGAGGAACCAGACTTTTGAAGCTGTTTTCATCACTAAGAGCTATGATTCAATGACCCCAAAAGATAAATGTAAGAAAACAAAAAAGAAAACCTTCACCTGAATGAAAAAGAAAATCATCCATGGAAGATGAATATTTATGAAATATTTTTTCTATTGTTGCCTCTAAAATCTTGTCTGCAGTAAAAATCTTTTTTGAATGAGAAATTAGAGTTGGTTAGGTTTTCTTCATGTATGTTAATGGTTTTCTTTTTTTTCCTCCTGTCTTTTAGTTCTTTGTAAATGGGTCTAATCCAGTTGATTTCTCTAATAGATAGATTAAATAATAATAAACTAATGAGTGTTCCAGAGATGTAACGAGTGGGTAGTATTTAAGACCTGGGCTTTGGAGTTGGCCTTATTTCACTTCCAAAAGCTGTGTGATAGTAGGCAATTAACAGAAAATTCAAGTTTCTTAGCCATAGAATAAAAATAATAGTACTTATCTCTTACAGATGCTATGAGAATTAAATGAAATAATCCATGTAAAATGCTTGACGTTCTAACCATTTAAATTATATAAATCTACTCATTCATTTAATAAGTGTTTGCTGACTGTGCCCTTTGTGCCAGGCACTATTTTAGATTTTGGGGCTGCAGCTGTGAACAAAAGACAAGATCCCTTCCCTCAGGGAGATTGTTTACTAATGAGAGAGACAAATGTTAAAAATGAACAAATAAAGATATGCTGTAATAGTTGAAAGTGATCTTTCCTATGAAGAAAAACATTTATTTTAATAGAGCTCTTTAACTCAAAGCTATATCATATTAATTGGATTTCCTGGCCAGGGAAATTACCAGGTTTAGATGGTAGAATAGAATGACCATAATATTTCACTCATGATCTTGCCCCATTAACCAACTAGATGCATCACAAAGAAACTTGAAGAGCACAATCGACGTCAAGCTACTTGGGGTTTCAAATATTGTCAATTTTGAAATCTTTTTCAAATAAACACTCTAAACAATAGATAAATTAGATCTGTAAAAAAAGAAGATTCTTAATTCTTGGTTTGTTAAATTTTTTGAAGTAGGTTGAGAAAGAAAAGTGTAATTGGCCAATATTTCTAAAATTGAAAACCTTTTCTGCCCCTAAAGAACTTACTGAAGTAGCATTGATAATAATAATTATTACGAATATTTATATTAATTATGACAATAATGATAATTACAATAAAATATCTAAGATTTAGAGAACGATTACTATGTATCACATTTTTGCTAAGCATAATTTCACTGAATCCTAAAACACTATGAGCTATGTGGTATTATCATCCTTAATTTAAAAATGAGCAAATCAAGCTTTACAGAAGTTCGATATCTTCCCTAAGGATATAGTTGGTAGAGATGAGTGTCAAATGCTGTCGTGCTGATTTTAGAGCTCTACAGTGCTTTGCCAAAGCTTTCTGTTCTTAGTGGAGTTTTTTCCTTAATTACCTATTCTAGAAAACAACATTTATTCAGCATCTCAGTATATTAAACATCTTTCATATAATGTATTTGTTAATTGTCTAAAAACTATGATGATACATATTAGTCAGTTATTGGAAGATAATAAGCCATTCCAAAAGTGAGTGGCAAACAACAATAAGTATTTTTTTTTTTACACATAGGTTTTCGGGTCAGGCTAGGAGTCAACTGATTAGAATTTGGGTTCAGTTGGGGTTGGCTTCAAGCCATGAGTCGTCCAGATAGTCTCTATATGACTTTCATTTTCTTGTACCATTCAGCTACGTTGAGTATATGTTTCTCATGACCATCATAGAAACACAAGAGAGCAAGCCCAATTATGCAAGATGTCAATCCTTTGTCTTCATCAGGTCCAATAAAATTTCTTTGGCCAAAGTAAGTTTCATAGCCAAGCCTAACATCACTGGCATGGGGAAATATACCTGTCTGTCTGTAAACGCACATGGCAAAAGATACAGCCATTGAATCCTTAAAACACTATGAGTTATGTGCCATTATCACCCACAATTTAAAGATGAGCAAACTAAGCCTTGCAGAAGGTCTATATCTTCCCTATTGTAGGTACAAGGAATATAAAGATTTGGTGACAGTGATGCAACCTATCATGGATATCTACAGTATTATTACAGATGAGGGATTAGAGACTTAGGTTGCTCATGAAACTTTGGATAGTTAACTCTTAACTGAAACAGCAAGCTTTTTCTATCTGTTCTCAAACAACAAAGACCTTCCAGTATTGGAAGATGTTAAAGGAGAAAAAAAACAAGGAACTTGAGAGAACTTATGGTGCATGCCTTTAATCTTTCTCTGTATCCTTTGCAATACCTAATCTTATTCCTGTCCACAGTATATGGTCAATGTATGATGATCACGAAATAGCCATTGAGGACTCCAATTAAACCAGAGGCAAATGCACAGAAATGATAGTATTGAATGCAACATTTTTATAGGCTTCTTTTCTCTACTAACAATGTTTGTATAAAAGAAATTTTAATGAGTAATGCAGAAGTAGAGTTGGCCTTTGAGCAAGGAAATGCATATTTTTAAGGGATAGAGGTGATTAAAATGAAATGCTGGCATTCCTTAAGTAGGATTATTATAACAAGCAATTTAAAGCAAACCCATTATCTTCCTTAATTTTTACTAAGAAAAATAAAATGAAACAAAACACAAAAACCCCATAAACCATAATTGTAGACTTGAGCTTCCTAAATGGAGGCAAATTTGGCTTTTGGTTTCTCAAACCAGGGCTTATTCCACATGGTGCTAATTTGATGTAATCTCAATCCAAAGGTTTCAGTACAACTGATGCCAAGAAAACCAATGTTGCAGGACAGTTACAATTCTTCTACAACTAAGATACGTCATTTGGGTCCACTGTACTACAAATACATAGAAATCAGTGAAAACATATAGGAATGTTAACTCTTTAAAATTGGGTGAGAAGCCAGAGATGGTATATGACGAATATGAGGAAAAAACCACAATGACGAGAGCTAATATTTCTCAAGTGCCTACACCGTAACCGTTAATAGGGCACTACTATAATCTGTATGATCACATTCAAACCTAATAAGGTCCTTTATTCTTTCATGCATTCAATAAATACATGGTGATCACTCTGTTCTTTCCCAGAACCTGTGCTAATTGCTAGGAATACAGTGTTGAACAAAAGTTAACATGGTCCTTGTCCTCATAGAGCTTATGGTCTAACCAAATAATCACAGAAATAATTATAATATTATAACTGTGTTAAGTGCTATACCATGAAGTTAATGAGTAATTATATCTGGCTGAAGAGGTCAGGGAATTCTTCTCTGAGGATGTAATTTGAGTTGAGATCTGAAGGATAAGAATAATTTAATTATGGGGAAGAACGTTTGGTCAGGGGGAGAGCACATATGTGCAAAGACTCAACAGAGAAGCAGAGGAGCTCTGACCTCTGGAGTGGAAAAAGTGAAGAAAAGCAGGGAAGGATGAGGCTGGAGAAGAGATGAGGGTCATACCATGCAAGACCCGGTTGGCAGATATGGAGTTTTTTCTTTATTCTAAGTGCAACAGGAGTCCATTAAAGGGAGCCAGACATGGAAGAGTCAGCACAAATGACATTATCTTAACTCTCTGGCTGCGAGGTAGAGATATGTTTAGATAGAATATGGACAGGGTGAATGCAGAGAGACCACTGTAATAACTATTGCAGTTGTCTAAACAAGAAATGAGTAAAGCTTGGACTACTGGGATGGCAGTGGAGTTAAAGAGAAATACCATATTTCAAAATTTTAAGACCCATTTGAAAAATGCTTAATATACCTGAAATCAGGATGCTTCTTAAGCCTCTGTGCTGTAATT
Source organism: Cheirogaleus medius (assembly GCA_008086735.1). Lineage (NCBI taxonomy): Eukaryota > Metazoa > Chordata > Mammalia > Primates > Cheirogaleidae > Cheirogaleus > Cheirogaleus medius. Next base: position 50,327,218 of record VBSM01000529.1, on the reverse strand, counting down.
AGTCATCCAATTGCCTTTGCCCATGAAAGTGCATGGAAATTTTGCAAAATTCAAAAGATAATAGAGCAACACTCTTAAAAATGGCACATAGCCAAAGTTCTTGATGACACAGATGACAATATTGTGTAAAAAGTTTTGCTCCTTTAGGGTCCTTGAATCAAGCAGTGTGCCAATTGGCAGCATTTCTTTTTTCTTTAAGCATTTAAAATAATGATGCAGTTACAATTGGTGATATTTTATGTTCACTGAAATATAACAAGATGATATTAGCAAGTTGACTAGTTAGGTATCAACTATGGAAAAGAAAGGAGTATGGAGACTATTAAGTCCCTGGTTTGCTCAAACAGTTAAATAGTGATGCTATTCACCTAAACAGAGAAACATATTAGGGAGCTTAAGGGTTAAAACATGAGCTTAATTTTGGCTGTATTGAACTTGAGATAACTTTGAGACATAAAAGATAATATGTTTATGAAATAAGTGAATATAATGATCTAGAGTTTAGGAGAGAAATATAAAGTTATGAATGAAGAGGTAAATACCATACCAATACTGTTCCCATTTAACTGGTCAGGGGGACAGTTTCCTCTAATTTAGATAAGAGGAATTAGGAAAATTGTCAAAGATCATGCAACTTATAGTGGGTAAGACTGGATAGGACTGATTGCAGTGCCTGATGTACTAAGATACACACAAAATAAAACCTGGACAAACAAATCATCAAAGAGTTAACAACTGATTAAGAAATGTATGGAAATACATCAAATCTTATTTGATCTCACAGATAATTAAAGACACGTAAACTACAATAATAATGGGATACTATATTGCCTGTCACATTATTAAAAAGAAAACAAGAACAAAATAACAGGGAAAAAAAAAGCCAATGAGCTCACTCATAGTTGCTGGTTATCACCAGCTCCTTCTATTGTCATGTCGGATATTACAAATACTTCGGGAAAGCAAATGAGCAACATACACCCAAAGAATTTAAAATGCCTATATTTGACACAGAAATTTATCTTATTAAATTCAGCCTAAAAAAACAATTTGAATGACATAAAAAGTTTAAACACACATATAAACACACATGTATCATAAACATTTAAAATACTGAAAGACTGAAAACCATCTACATAATCAAAAATAATTGATAAAATTATTATCATAGATGTAACAAACATTATACAATTGTTAAAATAATGTCTTTGCAGTGTTTTTAATCTGGAAATACATAAAGAAATTAAAACAGAAATAAGTAATTATGGTATACAGTGTGACTATAAAGACGATTTTAAAAACATAAAAATGAAATAAAAGAAAATTTCATGAATTTTTATCAGAAACTATCACTATCTAATGTAAATTCATTTATAATGTCAAAGAAAATTAATTAACATTTAAGAACAATAGAAATTTTAAATATAGGTATCAGAAAGGAACATATGGAACAAATATATGTAAATAATTACTCAATGTAAATAGGCATCTAGTAACTTGTCATTTCTTAGCCTCAGGTTTCATTCTACATTTTTTCTTTACTTTTCATTCCTTTTTTATTTTTTTCTTCTATTCTTTTGTCTTTTTGTCCTCTTTCCTTTTCTTTTTCTTTCCTTCATTTCTTTCTGAGGGGAAGGAGGTAGTGAGAAGAAGACAGTTGCTTTGTTTTACTACAGTATTTTCATTAATGACTGCTCTTGGCTCATGTTCAGGATCCTGGGACCAATGTCTAATTCAGACATCCTCAACTACCTCTCATGTCAAAAGCCAATTGAGATGATATCAATCAATGCCCCGCATAAACATTGTCATCCCAGTGAGCTTCAGCCTGTCTGAACAGATGGGGCTTGAATCTCTGGACTCATTACTTACCTTCCAAGTCCTTCCTCTCCTTTGGCAAAACACTAGGATACGGTTACAGTTAAAGCCAAATGGTCTGCATTTTTTTGTTCGCAGACTGCACATTGTTCTTTTCTTTTTCTTTTTTTGGCACCATGGCTTTAGCCATTTATCATCTTTACCGAACTGATTCAAGAAGATTTGTATGACTAATTCACATTTCTAAATAATCTGTTATGGTATAATTTTTGGCAATTCTGAATTTATCTGGGATTTGTGAGGAAGGTCAATGTCATTGGCTTGAAAGCCATGTGAGGTAAACCCTGACTCCATCCTGCCTGTCTAAAAAAAATCAGCATGCATAATAATTTCTGATTTTTCAAGATTATCTTTGGTTGAAGAGGGAAAGGATAGTTGAATTAAACTATTGAGCATCTTATGAAATGTCCAGAGTAGATGATGGCTTCCTAACTCCACAACAGTGGTTGTAAAGTATAATTAGGGTATATAGATCTAACAAACATCAAGTAAAATTGTCCTTGTTCATTGCTCTCTTTTTTATGAAGCTACAATCTTTTTTAAGAATTTTATTTTATTTTATTTTCCTCACTTTTGAAGTCAGTGCAATGCCATTCTCCCTGAAGTAAAAATAGAAAAATTGAGCGCCAAGTATTATTAACAGAGGTATAGTGAGAATAAATATAATGAACTCAAAAAAGACTGATTGTTTCCCTATGAAACTGTTGTTCATAGTTTACCTGACTTCCTTGACAAACAGTGTGGTAAAAAAAAATTGGGAATGTCACATCGAGGACTCTATATACTAGAAATAAAAAACTGGTGATGTACAGATTGAATTCATATTTCAGATGGCTTTTCCTATTACAAGGTTTACATTCATTGTTAATTTTTTTAAAAATTAGTTATCACAATAAATATTTGGGAGAGTTCAAGTAAACTTGAAACCATCTTTTATGGAAACAACCAACAACATTTGACCCATGTTAATCTAGGATTTGTTCTACCATAAAGTCTCCAAGATCATATAATATTTATGAATTAATCAAAAATTATTTTTTCACAGTATCCGCTTTTAGATTTGAAAAAAAATCTTCCCACTATTTTTCATTATACTAATTTAAATTTTCCCTCTTAACTTCATCTCCCTAAATTATTTTTGTTTATTGTGTATTTCTAATTCCTTAAGATAAATATCAAATTCTTTTATTTTTCATCTTGGTTTGAAAACCAAGACACTCAAGGCTATTCATTTTCTCACATGCATTTCCTTTTCTGTATCCTGTATATGTTTTGATATATGATGTTCTCCTTTTCTCTGCTTTCTAGAGAATTTTAAATTTCACTTTTGATTTTTCTTTTTCTTCTATGTTTTTTATTATCATCCTTAAAATTGCTAGGATTTTTAACACCCTCAAAATACTTATTTTTAAATAATTTAATTTTAAATAAATTTAAGAGTGTTAAATAACTTTAAGAGAGTTAAATTATTTCATTGGATCATATCAAAGGATATGCTCTAAAAATATCTTGAATTAAAAAATATGATTTTTAATGGAAACATACATTAAATAAAATTTTGAATATTTTTATTTGATGGCTATATATGTTTATTAAATCAGACTTGTTGATTGCATCATTGAAGTTTCTATTATCCTTTTTCTGTTTACTAAATCTTTTCAATTCCGAAAGAAATATTTTGAAGTCTTTTGTTATGAACTCACAATTCTTTTTTAAATTTTCTATTTATATTTTTAACAATTTTACCTTATGTAGTTAGGTGCTGTATTGTTCAGAACACATAGTTTGTGACTATTATGTCATCATACTGAATGTGACTCTTATCATTACACAATGACCTATATGAGTCATTTTTTGTGCTTTTAACATTAAATGCCACCTTGCCTGGTATTACTATTTCCATTATGGTTACCTATTTATAGCAATTATTTGGTATCTTTTTGCCCAGCTATACTAGTTAGGATGTGGGTTAAGCTCCTCTAAAAATATACGGCTATTTCCATCTCACAAATATCAAGATGAGTGGTCCACAGTTGAGTTGGTAGCTCAATGGTGTTAAAATCCAGGGTTTCTAACTTCTTACCTCAGAGATTCCATCTTGTGTTCTGAAATGGCACATCTTCTTCGATCATTGCTACATTTCAGCTAATAGGATGGAGAAAAAGACAAATGGGTGGGCAGGACCCTCCCTTTCCAGAGAATGACTTGCAAGGTGTAAACATCACTTTCTTTTTTGCCCACTGACTAGCATTTTATCTTTTAACTTTTCCTTATTTTTGCTGAGCTAGCCAAACAATTCAGTCATTTCTCCCCTGGATAATTTTTAAGTCATGCTATATATTTCTATTCTTTTTCAGGACCCCTTTTACACGACCCCTATAATATAAACGTAAAAGTTACTAATTAATTTCTCCACAAAGATGCTCTTGTGTAATAAAAACATACGATAGCACCCAAGTAAGACAAAACTCTGATTCTATTGATTTAAATTACATTTTAAAAACAAATAATTTGTTTTAGGTTTCAGAATTAGAAACTGAACAGTTCCTATTGTCTATCAATGGAAGCACATTGTTGTTTTTACATTGATAAGACATTGGATGCTGTTTACCCAAAGCAGTGTTATACATGAAATCTGTGTTCCCTACTTTAGAAGCTCCCAAAATAAAGTGGCTAGAATATAAGGTCCAATGTGCAAATGAACTCAAAATCAATAAAAAAAACTCATGCAAATTATTTAATTCAACACAATTTATGAAATGCTTCCTGTGTTCCAAGCACTTTCCTATATGTAGAGGCTGAGGAGGGGAGTTGAGTGTCACAAGGGATCCATAGGATAGGGAGGGTGTACATGGCAGAGGTTATGAGGTCAGAGTTTGGGCCAGAGAGACTAGAATTCTAGCCCAGATACTTGCTAGGTTTCTAACGTTGAGCAAGTTACTTAACCTTTCTAAGCCTCAGCGGCCTCACGTATAAGTAGTGATTGCAATATCTGTTTCATAGGACTGAGGAAGAGTAAATGAAATAGTTGTATAAAGTGTTAGCAGAGAGTCAAATACATGACAATGACCCAGTTAATGATGGTAGTTGTTCTGTGCCTGCTTTTGCAGTCTGAATTTAAGAGTTGAGAGCTTAAGATAGCATACTCTAAGTTCTATAATTAATGTTAGGTTATAAAATAGAGATCAAGAGATGATAGATAGGTAGGTAGATATGTCTGGTTGGTAATCTTGTCTGTTCTTGTATTTACAGGGAGAATGGCCAGAAAAAGGGTAAAAATGGTTTTTGTCTCTTTAAAACCCCCTCATCCTTTTTGAGAACAAAAACCTACACCCCTGCCTCAGACCAGTGGGCAGGAGAGTGTCCTTTGTTCTTTGTGCCACAGAAGATGGCGCAAAGGAATTGTCCAGGTGGAGGTCATAAGATTGTCTTTGCCAAAGATGGGATTGTGGGATCAATCAGAACCTTTAAAACCTCTGTACTTCTGCTAAGAGGCAGGACATTGGTATTTTGAGATGGGACTCTGCCAACCTTCTCATGTGTCAGAAAATTAATAAACTCTTTTCTTCTCCTCAAAAAAAAAAAAAAAAGAAAAAGAAAGAAAGAAAGAAAGAAAGAAAGAAAGAAAGAAAGAATAGAAAAGAAATTTGGCCTCAGTCCAAAGTGAAGACTGGCCTTTGTACCCAGTTTCTTTGTGGTACCCTCTAAACCCTTGGAATTTCTCAAGTAATAGGTGTGACTTTGTTATTTATGGTGGGCTCTTTTGACAACACAATCATTTATGCTAACGAGGTAACTTACGGGGAAGTTTCTAGATAGTTTATGCTAACAAGATAACTCAGAATAGGGGCTGGCCAAGCCAGAAAGACCAACAATGTGATTAGAGAGTTGGGACTTTGAGCCACATGATATCATCCCGACCTCCAGGGAAGAATGGTGGTAGCAGAGACTGAGTTCAACCACATGGACAATAACTCAATTAATAATGCCTACAGAATGAAGCCTCAATAAAAACTCTAAACATTAACCAAGCTTAGCTTCCTGGGTTGCCTATACTCCATGCATGTATTACTACATATGAACTCTGGTAGAGTAAGATATCCCTAAGTATATGGAATCTTCATGTTCAGAACACTCCCAGTCTCATATTCTGCCCTCCATGTCTTCTCTTTGGCTGGTTCTAATTTGTATGCTTTGTCTATAATAAAACTGCAATCACAAGTAAAGTGCTTTCTTGAGTTCTGTGAGTTATTCTAGCAAATTATCTAACACGAATTCCATGGAGACCCCCAAATTTATAGCAATCTGCTATGGAGTGAGAATGGCTTCCAGACACCTGTACTTGATTATACCTTTAACTGTAAGTTTGGTTAATTCTGTATGCTCTATTGTACTGTTTCTCCTCTACCATCTTTCATAAACTAAGACCATGAGAATACTTGCACTATCCTCTCTCTTGTACTATCTCCTCCTCCAGATGAAGTGATTAAAATGCTTTACATTCCCTCTTTTTCCTACTCTTACTCCAACCCCTTCTAACATAGTTTCTTACTCTTATTTCCAAATTATTATTATAATTTATCTTGAATATGTTTTCTATGCTTCAGGAAACTTTATTTAACACTACATTGCTATTTCCAAATGATCTGCCACTATTCATTTAAATTTAATTTTAAGTTTTATTGCTTACCATTTTTTTCCTCCCCAATTCATTTTTTTCTCATCTTGATTTCTTAGTTGTCTCTCCCATTGCTTTTTTTTTTTTAATGGTTCAAGCTCTTTAGCATTTTCCTAAAATGTGGTATGTAGGTAGAGATCATTTACCTCGATTTTCCTAGGAATACCTAGTTGTTTTGTTTTAAATATTGGTAGTGCCATCTTTCACTTCCAGTTAGGATGATAGATTATATGCCAGTCCAATTTTTCTAAAAAGTCTTAGTTTTTGTCTGTTATTGTAGTGTAATTATTAATAGTGCCACTTTTCACTATCAGTTGGAATGATAAATGATATATTACCCTATTTAAGGGGACACACATTCTGAATTCTTGATTATTTCTAACTCATCTCTCTCTCTCTCAGTGTCTCTCTCTCTCTCTCTCAGTGTCTCTCTCTCTCTCTCTCTCTCTCTCTGGCTGTCTCTCTCTTTCTCTCTTGCTTGTACATGTTAACACCATTGGCCAGATAAAGGTTTCTGGGGTTCCAACTCTTATGTGTCACTCATTTGCACGTATTATCCTGCTACCTTCTAGCTTATTTTACTTTTGTAGGCATTTTACATTTTGTATCTTTCTGAAACTGTAAGAGCTGTTTCCCTTTACCTTTAAATTTAGAAAATTTTATGCATAGCTCCATGTCCTTTATTTATCACTCATACCAGGAACTCAGTACACCTTTTGAATTTATAAAATCATGGCCTTTGTTAACTCAGGGATATTTTTGTTGGATGATTGTTAAGGTAGTGTAACCCCTACATCTGTTCCTTTTTCTTATTCCGGAAATTCTATTATTAACAAATTATATTCTGACTCTATCCTTAGAATCTTTTACCTTCTCCATAAATACCTCTACTTTAAAATATTTGTTCCAAGTTTTTTTTTATTTCTTCCCTTTGGTCTTCTAGGATTCTAATTCAGGTCTCAACAGTAGTCATACCTTCTTCAGTTTACCTATCAAATTGTTTAGTTGGGAATCATGTTTTATCGTGATTTTGTTTTTTTTAATTTCCAAAATGTCATTTCACTGTTTCATTTGAATCTCCTTAAGTATTCATAGTAATTTTCTATTCAAGTTAACATTATTTTCCTCTAATATGCTTTTTTTTCCCTGCCATAAAATCTTTGGTCGTTTTCTCTCTGCAGCTGTGAGAACCTCTCTAATATGCTATGATTTTTCTTTACCAGCTTACTACAGACAAGTTCTGGTCTTTGAAATCCTCTAACTAGTGATAGATCTCACAAATAATGGGAGCCCAAATATTTTCTGTAACTGTAAGCTGGCAGCACACACCAGACAGCATGGACTAATGGTGTTCCAAATGGTCAACAGAGGGAACTCTTCCAGATCCTTCTAAACTGTAAGCTTAATAAGTCTCTTATCTCTAACCTCAAAGCCCAGTCTCACTGTACTTTAGATTACTGACACTGTAGGAAGGATGACCAGAAATCAAGAATTGTAAGCAGGCTCACATTGAAAGGGAGAGCTCTGGCCCTCTTACTGTTCCAGTTGCATGACAGAAAGAAGCAGAAAAGAAGCAGAAAAGAGAACATACCACAGCCATGCCCTCTACCTAATGAGGCTGGTCATCGTGCTACATCAGACCAATCAGAAAAATGATACTTTTTCTTGAAGGATCATGAGAAAGAAGGCAAGATCATGAAGCCATCCTTGGGATTGGGAGAAACACCTGAGCTTTCTTTCCATCTAAAGACCTACATCAGTTGCTAGAAGTTATTAGGGATATGAAAAACTAGATAAATAAAACATAGCCTTTGCCACAAAAGAGCTAAATGACTAGAAGAGAAATCAGGCAAGTGATCCAGACAAACAGAAATACTATGGAAGTTTGTTCAAAATGATATAAGGCCCAGGGAAGAACTTCATAAAATCTACCTGGCAGGTTTCACAGTGATCTCCCAGAGGAGATGATGTTAATGTAGAACTCAAAGTCACCTGGAAAGATTAGACATTTTCCAGGTATAAGAAAGTTTATGGTATTCAGAGGAGCAAGCTGCACAAAAGAAATCAGGATATGGAATAGCATAAAAATTCCTTGTGGAACTAGAATTCCTGATCCAAGTAGTATAGCATTGAGAGATTAGGCTGGAAACACAATAGGGAACAGAAAATGAAGGTCATAAGAAGTCATGTAAATCATGCTAAGGAGTTCGAGTTTGTTCTGTAGGTGACGATGCATCAATAGTAAGTTTGTCTCCTTTAATTTATATGGGCAAGTCTATTCAAACAGGTTTTAAGAGAGAATAGTAGTATTAGGAAGTCACAAAGTCTTGAAAGAGGAAAAAAGAGAGGAAAACTTTATAGCAATCTGTCATAAAATGTCAAAAAGATGATGTTGCCACATCTGTACTGCTCCTGGGACTTACTAACACAGTAATTAGAAATTAAGGTTACAAGGCCAAATCAAAGTTCCTAAACCCTTTCTTATAGATTTGAATTCAAACACACAAAGCAGCATAAAAATTTTAAAAATTAATTGGGGCTGTAAAATTGGCTAATTATTTCCTGCTATCAGCAAAGACTCAATATCAAAATAATAGTAGCAGTTTAGAAAAGCATAGCAAGAAAGACAAAAAGTGGTGGTAATCGAAATATAAAAGCATCTAAGGTGATAAAAAAGGAAAAATACTTTGCATGCCTGATTTCAATACTAATGCAACTTGATTTTTTAATCCAAAATTGCATTTAATAATAACAGCTAAAGAATTCTTTTCCTTTGAAATGATGGCTGTGATAACCATAGGCAATCTCAAAAGCATGGTAACAATTACTTTTAAGTCTGTGATGTTCAGAATGAATTTACCCAGTTTTCTCGAAATAATAATGAAAAGTATGGAAGATTGTCGGGCATGTACCCTATGAAGAGGAAAAATAATTTCAATTCATTAGCATTTGACTTGGGTGTTATTTGATTTGGGTGTATTTTCTATGGTTATGCTTGGTTTTCTTATTTCTACCATATGTTTATTATGTTATAAATAAATTATCTTTAGTAAAATTTAATTAGCTGATATTTGTAAAGCTGTCTAAAGATGCTGTTTGTATAATTGCTAAGCACTTGTTTTATTACTAAGTATCAGTATTTTCTCTATGTGCTTGCTGCATATAAAGAACATTACTTTTTAAAATTGCAATAGAATCTCTCATTCTATGTATCTGTATAGAAAAATTTCCGGTGCTCCAGAGCTGTCTAAAGCAGCATTCGCTAGCAGTTAATTTCTAGCCTACACATCTATTTTCAGAGTTCAGATACTTATCCAGAGCATTTTAAAGCCTTGGAAAAACCATACTCTTGTCATTGAGTCACTGTCCACAATATTAGCACACAGGTAATCGGGTCATCTTAAATTACAAAAAAAAAGGAAGAAGAAGAACAGAAAGAAACAGCATTCAGGAAGAAATGCTGCGCGGAGTTGTTGAGAAGATACGCAGTGTGATTGAGAATTGATCTAAGCCCCCACAGATAAAAGTAGCCACCAGTAAAATCTGAGGGGGCTGGCTGGCATTTGCTACTCACCATAACTTAGCTGCCAGTTATAAGGAAACAAACCATGTATTGTTCCTCAATTCTGCTCCCCACACAGACAATTATTAGATTACTATTTGTTAGCAAAGCTGTCACAGAATGGGTTCATACAACCTGTTTTCTACCCTTGAATAATTTCCAACAACAATTTTCCAACACCTAATGGACAAACTTCTAGGTGTTTCAATCACTGAAAAGGGCGTTAAAAAAGATACAGCAGAATTCCTGAGACAGAGTCTCCATCTAATTGACATTATGCAACCCAGAGATCCTCCCTAGATTGATAACCAGACACTAACTAGATATGAGACCAATCAGGGTATCAAGATCACAGGTGCCATTTCGAAGTAGTCCATGGAACAAGTTAGAGTGGGTGAGTCAAACTACATACCTTGAATAGTATCAATTTTGCTAATAAGATCCCTTTTAAAAATCAATGATGGTATTTAATAAGATTAATTTCACCAGTAAAAAATCATTTTATACCTATTGTAAACTTAGCAAATTATCAGTTGTTGATTAGCTATTAATAGGCAGAAGAACTTGCAGAAGCCTGGCCCTTTATCATATTGCTATCTGACTACTCCCAGTTTCTTAAGTCTTGATAGCATCATCTAATCACCTCTAGAGCTAAAATTTAAATAATTGACACACACATACTACCACATTAACAGTACTGAAGTGTTTTAGAGCAAATTTTAGGCATTACAACAGTAGTGCTGAAAAGAGTGTAATAGAACAAAGGTCCTCTTAGTTAATACTTGCTAAGATATTTGATGTTTCAAAAGTTATTTAATTTCCTGTGTAGTCTCAAAATATTCATCCATAGGGAGGGGAAGTCATAATATGTATTTCATAGTATCATAATGAGAATTGAATTTTTGGAAAGTGCTTTATAAATGGTAAAACATTACTTTTAGGTTTTATAAAGGTTAATTAAATGAGCTTTCAAGGCAGCTGGAAGTAGATTTGTCAGCAGTGATGGAGGCTTTTCTTAGTCTTATTTTATGCCAGATATTTTGCTAGTTGCTTTATTGAGAAGACAAAAAAATATAAGCCCTATAATCTTTAATGTCAGAATAGAAAACCTGTAAGCTCCACATTCTTTGATTCAGTACTATCCAATAAAAATCATGCTTATACCAGAGACTAAGGGATCCACTTAACAAATGTTAGTGAAAAATTGGGGGAGGATAAAAGATTGTGTGCTTAGACGTATTGTAGGAAGCAAAACTCCGAACTCTAATGTCATTTACTGCTTATTGATAAAGGTAAAATTTGGGAATATTTAGAAAGCATTTGACATAGAGTTATGAATATATACACTATTTCTTATTAGAGTAAGATTTGTATCAGATTTATACCTGTTCTGTAGCTCGTCATCATAAAATGTCTTGCTTGTTTTTGAAGAATTTCCCTGAAGCCATGTAAAGTATAAAAGTTCAAAATCCCCTCCTATGGAAAGTAACCATTAATTATGAGCCTATATATTCTAGGTGTTTGTCATGAAAAAAGTATATTATGATTCACAAGTGTTTGCTGTTCCTCCCTGTGGAAGGATTATAATTTCATGGCCCACTGATGAGAAAATTGACCCATGAAATAAGAACTGAAACAACTGAATTCCATTTCAAAGAGAAGCTTTATTAGCAAGCATATACTTTCCTTTCGTTATGAGTTTGACAATGTTTCATACATTGAATGTTTCAGCAGTCTGGGGTCCAGAGGGAAGAGGGCGTAGGAAGAGCTGTGGATCACCCCATTATGGCCACATAGCATTAATAATGAAGAAATCTTTGCTCTTACCGGCAACTAATATTTTAAAGTCAATTGTCACCATTGCCTATCCTGACCTGCCCTTACTCAGTGTTCAACCCACAATCTATAACTTCACTTGTATATAAGAATTTTAAAATTCCATTATTACTTTGGCAATCAGAAAGCATCATATTCTGTCTCCCTTTTTTCCTTTAAGCCACATAGTGATTGAAACTGATTACTTTGCAAAAATAATATGAAAGCTTGTTTTCTTCAACAGCCATTCTACCTAGATCCAAATTAAACTGGAAGCTAGAAAGGTAGATTGCTTGCACCTGTGTGAAAAGGATAAGAAATATCCCTGGCAATATAAAATTACTAATATTACTCAGAGTAATCCCAGGCATGTAATGGTCACTCAATAAATATTTGTGAAAATAATAAATAAAATACAGTACAAATTAATTCAACTAAAATGAAATGTAATTTTGTTACAGTATTAGTCAGCTTTTTAAAAATTATTGTATAGGAAACAATCCCAAAATTTAAATGGTTTAGAAAAATAATAAATTCTCTTATTGATAGGTCTGTGGGTCAGCTGGTAGGGCTCTACTTCAAATGATATGTCCTGTTTAAGCCTGTTCCATATATTCTCATTCTGAAACAGTGGCTATTCAGGGAATTCTTTCCTGAAACCAAACAAGGGAAGCATAAGAAGAAACTGTAGTGTCTGTTTGCATAGTTGTGCATATTCCAAGAGACAAAGCAAAGTACACAGCCAAGTTCAATGTCAACGAAGAGGTATATTCTCTTCCTACTCTATTTGAAGGTACCTGGCAAAATGTATGAACATAAAATTCTATTATAGGGAAGGTTTAAAGACTTGGGACAAAAATCCTATCTAACACATCCATCCGCCAAAGATGACATATTCTTGAATGAAAGTTTAAAAGCTGGAAAAAAAAAAAAACCCAATAAAACACAGTAGAAACCTCCTCTACAGTATTAGTTATCTCTGGTGAGAATTTTAAGATTTATAAAGTTGACAAGCCATGCTAGAAACCTTGAGACTAGTCCACTGAAAATTGCCCAAACTCAATAGTTGTAATCAGTCAAAATTCTGAAATTGAAAAAGGCATGACCTGGGAATCTCTGTCAGGAATAAATGATCTTTTTAAAACACCTAATTTTAAACACAAGAAATATTCCAGAACTTTAAGAATACGTTTTGAACAAGGTTTTGTAATGATACACATGCAACTATAATCTAACAGTGCGCATGTACAAGCATAATGGTTAATTGTATGTGTCAAGTTGGCTAGGCCATGATATACAAATAATCTAGTCAAACATCAGTCACGGTGTTTCTGTAAAGGTATTTAGAGGGGGTTATCATTTAAATCAGTCACCTTTGATTATAGCGGATTACCTTCCATAATATAGATGGGCCTCAACCAATCAATTTTAGGTTTTGAGAGATAAAGGCTGAGATCTTCAGAGGAAGAGGGAATTCTGTTCCAGAATGTCTTTGTATGTGAGCTGCAACACTGCCTGTTCTTTGGGTCTCAGCCTACTACTTGCCCTGCAGATTTTGGAATTGCCAGCCCCCACAATCACATGAACCAATTCCTTAAAATAAATCTCTCTCTTTGTGTATACACACATCCTATTGTTTCTATTTCTCCAGAGAACTCTTACTAATACCAATGACCAACATTATCCATGAATGACAGAAAAATGTGAAATGGAAGTTAATTACAAATGTAATAAAGTTATAGAATGATTAATACATGTAAAAAATTTCTCATTTTAAATATAAAATAAAGTTATTTACTTTTTATTAATTGACAATCATAAAAGATAGATGAAGAATGCAGATACAGGTCATAATCAATTATACTTACTGAATGAAATCCTTTACAATCATAAATATCAGTGGAAAACAAGAGAAGGTGTCACTAGCAGAACAGAATATTTGAGGACCACCTGAAAAGTGAAATGCAAATAGATAGACAGAACAGAAACAAAATAGTGTCAAAAACATGAGGAAAAGTTGAAATGTAAGTTCAAACAATCATAATGATTCTCAAGACTCAGAACCAGATTGTACAAAGAGCCAGTGAGGATCCTGGAGTAAATACCTAAAAAAGACCAGATGCCTTAAACCGCTGAGTACTTTTTATTTCTTCCTTGCATGGTCTTTATGGCTTGAGCAGAAAGTAGAGCAAATCTTGAGTCATCTTCATCTTGCAACATAAATTAAAGGTAAAGGTAGAGGGTGAGGATAAGGATGGAAAACAAAGGTGGCCCCGACAGAAAGGAAATGATCTGAAGTATTTCAAAGCCAAAAAAAAGCTTTCTTATTCTAACAATTGGTGGAGGTGTAGAGTGAAGTTTTTTGTCTTTCTGCACCTATTTTCCCCAACAGGCTCCAAAGTAAAAGCCTATTGCATTTCCTGTGAAAATTCAAATGCTAGAGCCAGCCCAGTCAATCCGAAAGGAGGGATATTGGTGACACAGACCTACATACCTGGTAAGGAATTGCTTCTCATTACCTTCCTAATCTACCTAATCTTCATTCCTAAATCAGACTGGCAAACAAGTGCCACTAGACTTTTGAAGAAAAACAGTAAACTGAAAATAAGAAGGTTGACTTTAGAAAAAGAGAGAATTTAAGAAAAAAGAGGAATTTTCAAAATAATTAACATCCTCAGAAAGCAATCAAACAACTATTGCAATGACAAATATGAAATGTCTGCATTGTAGAGGGAATTGCTAAAATAAAAAAAGGTAACTATAATTAGGAAAAAATCAGGAGAAAGTCTAAATAGAAAAAAGAAATGGCTGAAGAATGAATTAATGATCTGGAAAATAAGTCCAGGAAAACCACAAAGAGGAAAAAGATACCCAAAAAAATATTTAAAAGGAAAACAAATTAAGACTTAGAGAGATCAATCCAGAATATGCAATCTCCATCTAAAAAGAGTTTCAAATGAAAGAACAGACATAATCAAAGAAAGGACATAAGACTCTTCCATAGAGCTTAAAAAAAAAACCCACAAGATCTTAGATTTAAATTGTCCACTGAGTGCCAAATAGTATAATTTTTTTTAAAAGTATGTACACTCATCCTGATTTACCTAAGAACTCCAAGAATACACACAAAATCCTAAAATCTTAAAATATTCCAAAAAATAATCAAATTATTCACTAAAAAAAATTAGAAAAAGCTTTACATTTGATTACTGGGTAGTGCCTATATTCTAGAATGAATGGACTAGTATCTTCAATATTCTCCAGAAAATTGGAAAATACTTTGAAACAAGAATTCTATACTTAGCCAACATTTGGTCAAGTAGATAAGCAAATTATGACATGTTAAGACATCATTAAGGGATGTTCTGCAGCAAGGTGAAATATACAATCAAAAAATAATATGTGAAATTTAAGAAAGAATCCTGAGTAAAAAACTCGTAAAAAAAAAAGTGAAGTTTTAATAAATATTGTTATACAGCATCAAAAATAACACATAAATCTAAGATCTAAGACAATTTTTATATGGAAAATTGGGCAGGGGAAAATGGAAGAGGAACTTGGTAATAAGTAAAACTGTGAAAAGCCTCTCAAATTAGATTTTGATCACAGAGAGAATATAAATATTAATTGACCCTAGACATTGTGGGAGAAAATATCAATTCCAAAATCAAAAGTAATTACTGTAGGCCTAGAAATTGAATGCATTTTTTTTAATTGACCCAAGAATATTTCAAAAACCTGAATTGAATAAAAACCAGAGAAGAACATGAAAAGATATCCAAGAATCTGCCTACAAAATCATCAGGCTAACAAAATTTAAGGGTAATCCCTAGCAAACTTTTAAGATCACGTAATGATGTCTGTTTTATAATTTTTAACCCCTTCTCCCCACACAACTTGTACATGGTCTTTTAATTTACAACTTCTGTGACAGTAAGAAATGAAATGATAAAGACCTGAGAGAGACTGTAGAATTGGTACAAACTAAAGGGATTTTCAAGAGATTCAAGAGGTAGAATTATAGAAATTGTGACCAATGCAATGTGGGAATGAGAGAAAGGCAGAAGTTATGAATTATCCCCAGTTCAGATGGTGTGACTGTTGGATGTCCTTTACTTAGGAAACACAGGAAGGGAGTGTATTTGGGATGGAAGGAAGATGTTAGATTCTAGGTAAAATATAAGTCCTGAAGTCAAGAAGTATTCAAAGGTCCTAATTATTAACACCAAATCTCATCCAACCAGGGCTATTGCTCAATCACTCCATTTGTAATGCACATGCTTCCTGAGGAAGAAGTCAGAGTTAATGTATCAGAAACAACTTTAATGTTTATTCTCACTCCTGTGCCTTGGTTCCTGGGGAGAGCACATAAGAGCTAAGGTTCAGCAGAGACACACTGATATGGTATTGACTAACCTTAGATTTTGTAAATTGCTGTCAGAATAATTTAATATTTGAATATTCGATACACACATAGGAGCTAATCAGTCATTCCTTTTCTTAAACAAGTATTTACTTTTTCTAGAACTGTGTAGGTTACTCTCAATTGTCACTATCCATCTGTTTCTATATACAGTGGGGGCAGTGGGCAGGGATGGCAGTGCATACATATGCTTTGTAGACAGATCGATGCTACAAATAAATATATTTCAATATTCCATAACCGTTATGTTCAAAAGAGAAACAAAACACCAATATGTGCAAACATCATTACCTTTTCATAGAAAAATTTGGAAAGTTTCCCAGGTAATGTCACAAAATAAGCATAAATCTTAACAACAAAAATGGACAAGGAATGATATATTCTAATCGAGAAGGGCTTCTTTCCAAGAAATACAAAGATAGTTCAGCATTAAGAAAATCATATATATAAATCACTAAATTAATGAATTAAGGAAAAATCATCCTGATAGATTAAAAAAGCATTTGATGTAATATTTGTTTACCAAAAAAAACCCCACTAGTGAGCAAGTAACAGAAAGAATTTTTTTAATTTGGTAATTTCTATATATCAGAACCACCCAGCAGAACTTATGTTCTTAAGGGTAAGTAGTTTTAAAAATTATATTGAACTCAGGAACAAATTATAGAAGTCAAATATCTTAGTTCAGGCTACTATAACATTAATACCAGAGACTGGGTGGCTTAAACAACAGACATTTATTTCTTACAATTCTAGAGGCTGTGAGGCTCAGGAGACACATAAGGTAGAATCGAGGAAGGATCCACACAGGGAACTTCCAGTTGTTCTCTTTTCCTGGGGTCATGGATGGCATTGTTTCCTCCTAGTCACATTATGAGATGATATACACAGAGTATTGTTAACCAGGGAACTTTACCCAAGTCTTTGGTGTTCAGAGTTTTTTGCCAGGTATCAATTACATACTGGCTGCATGACTGATCTTTAGTCTGCAGCCCCTCTTGGAAGTTTGAGTAATACTTTTAGTCATCAGTTCCTCTGGAGGTTGAAACCGATATGGGTCACAGCCCACAGCCCCATCATAAATCACATTGTTAGACTGTCCAGTTGCCAAAGCTCCTAGGCAAGAAAAGACACTTCTATTAGGCATGACATTCCAGGGCCTAGAGATCTCTTCCACTAGCCAAAGACAAAATCCAGACTCTTCTTTAGGTAAGATTAATTTTTTACTACAAAACAAAAAAATTAATGTGTCACATTTTATCAAAAAAAAAATGATGTGCACATGTTCATATAAAAGCATAGACAAAATTTCTGGGAGAGCATATACCAAACTGTAAACTGTAACATATGCCAAACTATGAAAACAGTAGAGAAATACTGAAGATAAGGAATGTAAGGAGAGATTCACTTTCTGCTGTTTGTACTTTTAAAGTATTTGGATATTTTTTATCAATAAGAATCAGTGAAGATGGCAAATTAGTAAGTATCAGTGATCTCTCTCCCTACATAACAATAAATTCATTAACAAAGTCTTTCTGAGGTAACTATTTTGGAACTCTGGAGTCTAGTAAAGGTTTGCAACTTCCAGGGGGAAAAATTGGATGATAAATTTTGGTTAATTTTGGCCATTTTCAACTCTTAACATAGTAGTATCTACACATCTTTCACCTACCAGCTCCAGAGCAGGCATCTATGAATACATTCCAGAAGCAGGTCTGTGTGCAGAGCTGTGGGAGCCAGAGTGGGCAAAAAGAGCCCTATTCTCCAGTATTAATGATCTGTGTTCTGGTTGCTAATTGCTGTCCCTAATCACAGAGATGCAGACAAAGAGGCAGGTGACCATTGTATTGTACCTCCCCCCCCCCCATTTTTGCAAGTCCCTGCCTCTCCAGCTGAAGTGACTTTTGGGGAACTAAAGAACCAGCACCTTTCCCAACCCCTTCATTTCTCTTTTCCTCTGCTGTGAGCCAGACATTAAAACCAAGACATTCAAAAGTAACTATATATATATGGGGAAAATCAGAAAGTGACTATGCATGCCCAGGGAAAGGTGTGGGCTAAGAAAAGACCTGAATAAACCTTAAGTTTATACCTCAGGCTAGTTCTTGGCACAGAAACAGTCTGCAACAATCAAAAAGCAAAAATAAACAATAAAACAAAAACAACAAACAACCCCAAGGAAGGGGAAGGATCTGGTTTCAAGAGTTACCACATTATAAGATTCAAATGTCCAGTTTTCAATAAAAAAATCACAAAGTATACAAATAAACAGGAAAAGCATCACTCATTCAAAGGGAAAAAATAAACCAACAGAAATTATCTCTGAAAAAATATATTTGATGGTAGATCTACTAGACAGGGACTTTAAAACAACTGTCTTAAGAATGCTCAAGAACTAAAGGAGAATGTTGAGAAAGTGTAGGGGGCTGATTCTGGCATTATGCCTTATACTAATCATTCACTATAGCCTGTAATGTACGGGTGCTGCATTACGCAGCGGTAACCAGTATTCTCTTCAGACATGGTTACTGCCTTGGGACATAACAAGAGGCCTGAGTTTCTGCACGTAAGCAAATGTTGCCCAGCTCCCACATGGTGGGCCCCTGTGGTGGGAGTCTGGAGGCCATAAAGATAAGAAGAACATTCCCAAGGTCTGGCCCTGTAAGATGGTTGGTAGTCAAAGATGGGTAAGATCCCCCATGGGGGGACGACCTAAGACAGGCACAATCGTGGGGGCCTGCAACTGACTGGGAGAGAGCACAAGAAGTTCTTCTGATGGCTGCATTGTTTAATGTTGCTTATTTCAGCATTGATTTTTGAGTTATGTTGGTGCTTGTGCCTTAAGTAACCATTTTGAGGTCTGAGACCATGGGAAATTGTTCCCTTGTGATACAATTCCAAAGTTGACAGTTATCGCTGCTATGCTTAAATGCCCACATACAAGGAACTAACCTTGGGTCTGGGGGGGTATAAAAATAAAGTGACCGGTGCATTGGGCACTTGAGTCATGTGAAGTCTTTATGTGTGTCTGTGTCGTTCTTTATGTTCTGTGTTCATCCCCCACCCTGTAATTGGGCCACGTTCAAGAAAGTCAAGAAAACAATGTATAAGCAAAATGGAAATATCAGTGAAGAATTAGAAAGTCTGAAAACAAAACAAAACAAAAATAAAAAGAAATTCTGTGGTTGAAGTATAATAATTGAAATGAAAAATTTGCCAAAGGGGTAACAAGGAACATTTAAGCAGGCAGAAAAAAGATTCAGAAAACTTGAATACAGAATAATAGAAATGATTAAGTCCGAGGAATAGAAATGTTTAAAAAAATTAAAGAAAAGTTAGAGCCAAAGGAACCTGTGAAAAACTATCAAGCAAACCAACACATTCATTGTGGGAGTCTAAAAGGAAGAGAAAGGAAAAAGGAGCAGAGAGAATATTTGAAGAAATAATGACTGAAAACCTTCCAAATTTGATGAAAGACATGAATATATTAATAAACATCTAAGAGGCTCAGTGAACTCCAAGTAAGATGATCTCAAAGACACCCATGCAGAGACAGATTATTATCAAACTTTTGAAAGACAAAAAGGGAACCTTAAAATCAGTAATACAGAAGTGATTTGTTAAATACAGGGATCCTCAATAAGACTAGCAGCAGACTTCCCACCAGAAACTTTGGAAGCCAGAAGGCTATGGGTTGATATATTCAAAATGCTAAAAAAGAAAGAAAACAAAACAAAAAACCCTGTCAACCAAGAATGCTATATTTGGAAAAAACTGTCCTTCTATAGTGAGGGAGAAATGAAGACATTTCCAGATACATAAAAGCTGATGTAGTTTGTAACCACTAGACCTGCCCTGCAATAAATGCTAAAGGGAGTTCTGCAGGTTGAAATGAAAGCACACTGGATAGTAACTCAAAGCCATATGAAGAAATAAAGATCTCAGTAAAGGTAAAAACATGGAAAATTATGAAAGTTAGTATTATTATAACAACAGTTTATAACTGCACTTTTTATTTTCTACATGATTAAAGAGACTAATACAGTTTTAAAATGGCAATTAGTCTGAAAGCTAGTATTATTCTAACAACTATTTGTAACTGCAAATTTTGTCTTCTACATAATTTAGGAGACTAATGGATTTTTTAAAATGTTAGTTTATGTTTTTAAACACCAGTGTTTAAATATGTAGTTTTATGATATCAAAAACTAAATGGAGTTAAGAAAAATATGTAAAGTAGCAGTTTTTATATGGTATTATAGTTAAGCTAGAGTGTTATAAATTTAGGATCTTAAATGTAATTCCCATGGTAACCACAAAGAAAATAGCTACAGGATAGACACAGAAGGAAATCAGAAAGAAATTTTTAACTTTCACTACAAAAATTCAACTAAACACAAAAGCAGACAATGATGCATCTAATGAGGGACAAAAAAAGCTATAAGACAAAGAAAACAAATAGCAAAATGACAAAAGTAATTTCCTTTTTATCAGTCAGCCTTAAGAAGGAAGGAAATTCTGACACATGCTACAATGGGGAAGAACCTTGAGGACATAATGCTAAGTAAAATAAGCCAGTCAAAAAGGGCAAATACCACATGATTCCACTTATATGAGCTCCTCAGAGTAGTTAAAATGATAAAGACAGAAAGTATGATGGTGCTTACCAGGGCCTACTGGGGATGTGGGGAATGGGGAGTTTGTGTTTAATGAGTAAAGAGTTACAGTTTTGCAAGATGACAAAAATTCTGGCAATGGATAGTGATGATGGTTGTACAACTATTTGAATGAACTTAGTGCCACTGAAATACACACTTAAAAGTGGTTAAAATGATAAATTTTATGTTATGCATATTTTATTACAATAAAAAATTGGCAAAATGGTTTATTAACATATATCTTATATGATTTGTCTTAGTCCATTTTTGCTGCTATAACAAAATACCTTAGACTGGGGAGTTTATAAACAACAGAAACTTACTGCTCATAGTTCCAGAGGTTGGAAGTTCAAGAGAAAGTTGACAGCAGATTTGGTGTCTGGGGAGGGCTTGCTCTTTGCTTCAAAGAGGGTACCTTCTTGCTGTGTCCTCACATGGTGGAAGAGTACAAGGGAGTTCTGTTGTGCCTCTATTATAAGGGCACTAATGTCATTCATGAGGGCTCCATTCTCATGTCCTAGTCATTTTCCAAAGTCTCCATCTTTTAATATCATCACCTTGAGGGTTAGGCATCAACATATGAATTTTTGGGGACACAGACATTCAGAGCATAGCATAATTTACATAATGATTTAATGAAATCAGTTTCTGTCCACTTGCACTATATAAATGTAAAGAAATATCTACATAATATTAGGTTTAAGGGGAGCCAAATTATTAGCTTGCTGGAGGTATCAACATGCATTAGTTTAGCATTAATGGGCTCTCTTATTTACCTTTAAGAAAGTGGAGGTTAAAATAAACTGACTGCAATTCTGTGAATCTAAACAAAAATTATTATATGTGAAGCCAGCCAGCAAATATATGTGATTTTTTCTTAATCATGATTCTCAGTCAAATGTCACAGGATTAAGAAGGGGAGAGGTAGGTAGATATTACATATTAACCCATCCTCAAGGTCTTCTTTATGAACTACCCTTCTGAATTCTATCCCTTCAGATCAATGTTTCCAACACTTGCTCTGCTTCTCTTACCAGGCTGCAAAGCTTCAGAGGGTGAACTCATCTACCTTGACGTCATCTTTGCCATTCATGGTGACTCACAAATTATATTCCCTGTCTCCAACTCCACTTATTTCTACTTCTGTAATCTATCTCTTTAATCTCTCCCTAGTCTCTTTGCTTAGAATTAATCCAATAGTCATTCTTTTAGATCATCATCATTTTATTTCTTACTGTCTTCATTGTTGTTAACAGAGGAACTGTTAACTGTTGTTAGCAGCGGTAACGTAAATAAGTGAAGCTGACAGTTATAAGAGAATCAGGAGTAGTGAGGCCTATAGGAATCTGCAGAATTCTTGACCCTTTTAAAAACATTCACATTCGAAGGTTTGTTTGTTGTTGTTATGTTTTGCTTTGTTTTGCCTTATAGTGGCTAAACATTTCAGTAGCTATATTAGCTAGGGTTCTCCTACCTGAAGCAGTCAGTCAGAAAGCAAATTCAACCTTCCTTCACCTTTTTGTTCTATTTAGGCTCTCAATGGATTGAATAATGCCCGCCCACATTTAAAGCAGTAAAGGACTGCTTTACTCAGTCCATTAATTCAAATGCTACTTTCTTCTAGAAACATCCTCACAAACACACCCATAAATAATGTTTAACCAGATATCTGGACATTCTCTGGTCCAGTCAAGTTGACACATAAAATGAACCATCACAAGTCCATCCCTTGTCAATCTGGCACCCATATACATCTCCATAAACTATCGTTAATCTTCAAAGAAGGACAATAACAAGGTCATAATTCCACCTAACATAATACAACTGTCTTGTGTGCAACCAAAAATGTGCTAACTCTTTCCTCAGAAAACGTGAAGTTCTCAAGTGATGTTTACACTTCTCCTTGATATTCAATAATTTAAATACTATGATGTAAAATGAACAATATTTAAATACTATGATATAAAGTTACATATAAGGGGATAAGAGAGGAAAAAATATTATATGCACATGCACACAAATGTATTCATAATAAACTAGGAAGGAAATATGACAATCATAGTCCTTGTTTCTGTAACTGATCATGTGACCATAGCTGGTATTTATAACTACCTTATTCTACTATTCATTCTATATTCTCTTTGCCTTCAGCAAGCACCTCAGCTGGCCATAGTTCTTTATTTAGTGGTGCGATCCAAATCTTCATTCCTAAAGGGTCTAAGTCGTTAGTATTGCCTGGATTGAGTTCTAGCTTTTCATTGATCTTAGTTACAGGGCATGGTTATACTAAGAGACACCCTAAGGGATGTCCTGCATGCTAAAATACTCTTCTTTACCTTCATTGTGGAGTATTGTAGTCACCCAGTTTCCCCACGGTAGGCAACAACAATTGCCCCAGCCGATTCAAAAATATAAGGAGCCCAAAGTGGCAGTCTCACTTTCCAATTTAATGGAATCATTGTGTCTGCTAGTGAAAGCAATCTTTCCTCTGGAACTAAGACTGCTAGGCTAGCAAAACATAAGATCATGGGAAAAGGAAGCAAAAATGTTGCTAGTGGGTTATAGTATGACTATGGGTACTATATTACTATGAATAATAGTGAGTGACATCATTCTCAATTCTACCCCTTGATTGCTGAACTCATAAATTCTAGCCATGAGAGAAACAACATTATATATTGGATGCTTATTCAGAGCTTGTAGCCTCCTAGGGAACTTTGTCCCAGCTCTGCAAGGTATTGCCACCTAGCTAGTGACATAACTGAGTCTTCTAAAGGTCATTCCACCATTTCATCAAACCAATTGCTTCAGGATGGTGTGTAACGTGGTAAGGCCAGTAAATCCCATAAGCATTGACCCATTACTGCACTTCTTTTGCTGTGAAGCAAGTTCCTTGATGAGAAGCAATGCTGTATGAAATATCGCAATGAAAGATGAGGCATTCTGTAAGTCTATGAATGATAGTTTTGGCAAAATCATTGCATGTAGGGAAGGCCAGTGCATATTCATAATAAGTGTCTATTACAGTAAGAACAAAACACTGAGCCTTCCATAACGGAAGTTATCCAATGTAATCAGTCTGCTACCAGGTGAACTGATCACCTTGGGGAATGGTGCCATATTAGGGCTGGCAGGTTGGGTACTCAGCAGCAGCCATAGGCAGGCTGATCTTGGTGAATAGAAGTCCATGTTGCTGAGGCCATGCATACCTTCCATACCTGCTACCAGGGCTACTTTGTTCATGAGCCCATTGGGCAATGACAAGAGTGGCTGGAGAAGGTGGCTGACTAGGATGCATAGAACAATGGGACATCCTATCCATTTGATTATTAAAATCCTCCTCTGCTGAAGTCACCCTGTGGTAAGAATTCACTTGGTACACAAATACCTTCATGTTATTTGCCCATTCAGAGAATTCTAGACACATACCTCCTCCCTAAATTCCCTTGTTACCAATTTTCCAATCATGTTTCTTCCAAGCCTCTGACCATCCAGCTAAACACTTGGCCCCAGCTCAGGAATATAATCACACATCTGGCCATTTCTCTTTCTAAGAAAAGTGAACAACCTGGTGAACTACTCAAAGTTCTTTCCACTGAGAAGATTAAAATTAACCATCACAGTAGCCAAATTCTGGCCTAGTTTGCAAATTCTGTGCATATGATCTCTGTGACTTCATTCTTGTTCTTTCTGAATCTTCTATTTGACTGCTAAAATTATCTGTCTCCAAATGTAAATCTAATGATGTCAGTCCTGTACTAAAAACTTTTCCAAAAATTTAACTCTAGGTTAAAATCAAAACACCTTATCCTGGCATTCAATCCTTTAATTATCTGACTTCTGATTATCTTCAGCTGAGTGATTTACCAATTTCATAACACACTGTGATCCAGTCATCCTGAAATTCTTTTGCATCATTTAATTTCCAATCCTCTATGTTGTTTCTATGACTTTCATGACTTTTTAGAAACCTTCCCTAACTTCTCCACTTTGATTTAAGCCTCTTTATTGCTTCCTCAATGACACAGGCTTACTCCCCTCCAAGAAATTCTTACAGACTACATTGCAATAGTATATATTAACTTTTCTCTTTCACTGAAAGGTGTGCTCTTTATGAGTGGGCTTGATATCATGTTTATCTCTGTGGAAGTAGCATTTGGAACTTTATAGATACTATATCAGTGCCTTTTTTAAATAAATGTTTTTTTCTTCTTCTAACTATCAAGTTTGCTACTACTTTCTCTATAACATACCAGTTGAGAACACAGTGTCTGGCAAAAAACAGCATTCAAATCCTTCCTCTGCCATATCTCATCTGTGAGACATTAAATCGTTACTTAACTTCAGTCAGTCTCAGTTTTCTCATAGTGCCGACCCCACGTGATGACTGTATTTAAACAATATAATTCATTAGTGAAAGCCTAGTGCTTTGAAGTTTTTAAATAAATGCTAGGTGATGGTTGTGGTAATAGTAGTAGTAGGAATAAAAGTAATGCTAGTGACACTTAAGGAAAAAAAGCTAAGCTGTAATTCAAATAGTAAAGCATACTGAACCTTTACTCTAGTGGCTCTCAGCAAACACCACATACCATTTCTTGTCCAAACTAAAATCATTGCATCACCCCCTCCCTAATTCTCCCTGATCCCTCTCTTGGGTTCTCTATCTACTGAACAGCACCACCAGCTGTACCCCTGGCTTATTCAGTAACTTGGGGGGGCCATCTTGATCCCTCCTCAATCTCAGCTCCATCAGCCAATCAATCATCAAACCCTGTTGCTTCTATGATGCAGTTGCTGCCACACTAGTCTCATCACATCTCATCTTTTCAACTCTAATTGATTTTCTAAACAGCAGCCAGAATGAGCTGACCATTTTTACTCCCCTCAGTGCTTCCTATGCACAAACTCCTTCCCACTGTGCAAATGAGGCTTGCAAGACTCACAAGACTCTGCTCTGTCCTAATACACCACTTCCACCTTTATTTATATCCTTGGCATTACCAGGTTATGTAATTTGTTCCATTCCTCCAATTTATCTTGTCCTTTCTCACTGCTAAGTCTTCACACAAGCCATTTCCCTGTCTGAAACAGGCTCCCAAACCTTCTTAACCTGACCATCTATCATTATTCAGCTTTCACCATGTGTGTGATTTCCTCCAGGAAGTATTCTATGAGGTACATTGCCCCATCCACACACTCCATCTACCCTGAGGGTGTCTCCTAGGGCTCTTTAAACATAGCATTTGACCTACTTTATTGTATTGCAAATGCCTCTTTACTTGTCCTTTTCCAATCCATTAGCTCTATGAAAGCAGAAACCAGGTGTGTCTGGAGTATCTGAATACCTGCTGCACACAGTAGGAATTGCAGTATCTATGCCTCATAAAATGAATGAATGGATAAGTAAATGAGGTGGATTCTTAAGCCTATTTTGAAGCTATCTCTGTCAAACTGATAGGCATAAGATCCTTTCTTCTATATTCCAACCTCTGTGTTGACCCTAGAAGAATCACTGCATTCCTGAGTTTTCACGGCTGTCTATAGCTTGCTCATTTGTTTGAAGTTCGGCAGTTCTGAGAAGTTCTGTGTATGAGGTATAGCAACTCTCTTATGCTCAGCAGTAAGAGACTTCTTCACACTTTATTTATGAGACTAGAAGTGTTCATTCTTTCATTGCAAATTTCTTCTTCAACTGATTGATTTTATTTTTCATAAACTTAGAATTACTTTTCTAGAACTCTATATATTTGATCCTTTTCAGCCCTCTGTGTTTAGAATGGCACCGGGTTTTATTACCATTACAATTGGCAGAACCAACCATCTATGCCCTAGCTGGGTCAAGGTTTTCTTATTTTGCTTTTTCAAACTTTTCTTTTTGACTTAAAAAACAAACAAAGAAAACACATTTCCAGACATTAGTGATTTGCTACATTTGGAATGACAGTATCTCTGTCATCTATAATTTCACTTCCTTGAAGAAAATCCTGGAAAATCCATTGCCTATGTCTATTATCAGTTTCTAATGAGAGGAATGTTTCAGTGGTGTAAATGAAATCCTCCAAAAGTTCTGGTGTCATCCACTTGTGAAGATAAATGAAAGAGCAGTTTTTTACAATGTATAAAAACATATGGACTTTGGAAGTCTGGTGGAAATGAATGAAGTTGGAGTCATGGCTCTGTGAATTCCTAGCTGTGTGAATTTTGGCATTATAATGAACTCTCTAAGACTCACTTTCCTCATTTATTTTTTAAAAAGTATAAAACAGTACCTACAATAATCGAGTGTTAATTGAGTAGTGGACATAAAATGCCTTATATATAATATATTATTGACATAGTTTAAGTATATGAGTTACTATTACTGTTTGCAATGAAGCAACATCTATGAAAGAGTTTATAAAAATATTATACTATTGTGCAATACCAACATAAATGATGCATGTTGATCCTGGTAATCTTTGTAAGTAGCCTTCTGAGGACAGCCTACCCTGGGAGCTACCTTCGTAGATTAGGGAATCAGCATGATGTGAATGTTTCTCATCCTTGCTCAGGCGTGTTGCTCATTAGTGTAGAAGTTATAACATTCAAAGGCCCCTGATACTGAACACACATATCACAACTCTTGACCTGTAGATTTCAAGACCATCTGATGTCAAGTGATGTGGATTATTGTAACTTTTTCTGAACTTTATTTTTGAGATATGAAATGGCATTTTCTTCCAATGTTAGGCCTACCTCTAAAAGACTTTCTCAAATCTTGAATATAAAAGCAGAATATGGATAGATTACCATTCAGCTTGAGCTCAGTGTCTGAAGTAGCCTAAAGATTTTCCAGAGTTGGCACTTCTTCTCACCTGCTGACTCAGATGGGAATCATTCTCTAAAGTATTATGGCCAAGACTAACACTGAAAAGATGCTTCTTAAATTTTGTAAACATTTAATGAAGTAGATTCTCTGAATAGTTTCTTTATTTAAATGATTAATATTATAAATTTTATTCAAAGAGTTGCTGCTAGAAGGAAGTTGTTTTTTTTCACTTATCTATAGCTGCTGAACAAACCATCTAAAACTTAGTGGCTGTGGCAAACACACTTTATGGTGACCACCAAAGAGTCATGGTCTTGTATAAGTGGAACCTATGCAAAGGCCCTATCACTTGCTTCTAACCATTAGAATATGGCAAAAGCAATGAGACAGCTCTCACGTGATTAGGTTATGGTATATGGTAAAGGTGATGGAATGTCATGTTTGATTATGTTATATAAGACTTTGTCTCAGCAGATTGGAGCAAGAAGCAAATGCCACATTGTGAATGGCTTATGGAGAAAGGCCATGAGGCAGGAGACTACAGGTGGCCTCTAGGACCTGAGACAGGCCTTCAGCTGACAGACACAAAGAAGCTGCAGACCTTAAGTATATAGCTCCAAGGAAATATATTCTGCCAACAACCTGAATGAGTTTGGAAGTGGATTCTTCTCTAGCCAAAGGTCATATGAGATGGCAGCTGGTGCAACAACTTAATCACAACCTTGTGAGGTTCTGAGCAGTTAGACTGCAACTTGACTTCTGACCCAGGAAACTTGTGATATAATAAATGTGTGTTGTTTTAAGCTACTATTAATAAATGTGGTAATTTGTTAAATATCAACAGAAAATTAATACAGTGGTTAAAAGAAAAGTGATGTATTATTCTGATGCTTCTTTGGGTTGACATGATCTCATGGGTGGGGTCAGCTGGGGTAATCACATGGTTGCTTTTAGTTGGGAGCTCAGATGAAATGTCTAAGACAGTCTCATGACCCTTCTCCCTCTGGCCTTCTCCAGCAGGAGTTTCGGACTTTTTGCATGGTGGCTTAGAGCTCTGAGAGAGAGAGAGAGAAAGTGGAAGTTGCCAATTCTTTTAAGGGCTGGAGTCAAAAGTCCAAGAACCTGCGTTGTCCCATATTTTAAATCACAAGCCTATCTCACGTTCATTAGAGGAAATAGACTCCACCTCTTAGCACAGGAGCATCCTGAGCATACTGGAATGGAAGAAATTGTTGATGGCAATATTTGCAGGCTATTTACCACAATCTACCTTCTAGTCATACCAATTTATATCCATCCCACATACAAAAGGCTCTCATCCCACTCAAGATTCAAAAGTCTTATCCAATTATGGAATCAGGCTTGAAGTCCAGTATCTTGTTATCCACATTAATATTCAGATAAAACTCTTCCAGTATGAATCTTGTCCATTGGAGACTTGTAATCCAAAAAGGATAAATTCTGCATACAATGCAAGGCATATATTCCCAGAGCACACTACTGTGGGGCAAGAAATATCCCTTATTTGAGATCTAGTCTGTTCCCTGAAGTTAGGGGATTGTGTGGTTCTAAGCTCCATCTTTGGACTCTTGGCTATCTCCTCTGAATCATCCTGCCTTTGCCATTAGAAGTGTCCTATATCTATAGCTGAATGGCTTTCTCAGCCTTCATCCTGCCCATAGAACATTGGGGTTCTTAATACCTCTTTTCATTTTAAACTTTCCTTTTCTCTTTTCTTTGTCCCAGTGTAAGTCAAGTACTTAAAAAACATGATGGCTTTCCAAGGTATCAAATTATAATCTACCATATTAGAAAAATACTACAACCACACATCTCTTCAAGGCAGGCCTATCTCTACTTTGGTTTGAGATTCAGGATGCACTGGGATAAGATCTTTAAATCCTTCAGAAGGCCTTTGTGTGGTTGAAAGTGTCTATAAGGCACTGCCTTAAATCTTTCAGAGTTCTTAAAAACAGTAGTGCATCTATACCATTGATTTGATCTTAACTCTATGCCACATTTTATTTTCAAAAACTCAATTTGATCTTTGCCTTGAAGCTACTTCCTTGGAAAGTCTTTTGTTGGTTTGAAAAATTGAGAATGAGCAACGTGTTTTTTTCCAACCCAGCAACACCTGGCTGGGTTCAATATATTTCTTCTCAACTCTGCTTGAAAACTGAAAATTTCCTCCTTTAGTTCATCTGTCTCTTGCAATACTTCCTCACAGTCAGCTAAAAATGCCATTTTCAACATTTTGCCTAGAAATCTCCTCAGGTAGATCCAAAGTTCATTAGGTACATTTCCTATCTTCCATGTAACTTCAGGGAACAATCTCACCAATTTTTCTTCCAATAGATAGCGTGATCTACCCTTTCTCTAGTTTCCCATAAAAATTTCCCCAGTGTCCATTCTTCATCCATTCACAATCTCCTACCACTACTCAGGCCTCTTCCAACTACCCAGTCACAATGCCAAGGCCTTACATTTTATGCTGGAGACTGTACCCCAGTTCCTGCATCTGATTGCTGGCCCCCAGGGTACTTTAACCATATCTGGGCTTGATTGACAGGGCCCGGGACCTGGGGTTGGTTCCATAATGGGATGTGATTTTGGGGAGGGATATGGATTGTGGTGGCAAAGTACAGAGATGGGTGGTCAGCATGCTGTCAACACTCCCTTCTACCTCTGTGCATGTCTGCCACTCTTACCATCAAGAGGTGGAGTCTATTTCCTCGCTCCTTGGAATTGGTATGTCTTATGACTTGCTTTGAACACAGCTAGAATGGCATTCTGGGTCCAAGTGTTAAGATTTGTATCTTCTGTTTTCCACTTTTTGGAAGCAGTCACTAGAATAGTATATGTTGAGAAGCTATATGTAGAAGTACCCTAGAGAATAAGATGACATTTTGGTCATTTCAGCACTAGCTGACTCCCCAGTTCAATGTGGCAATGCTCAGCCAATACCACATAGAAAAATAACACAAATTAGCCCAGTCAATGCACAGAAAGAACCATGAGAAACAATAATGACATTTTATGTCACTAAGTTTTATAGTATATTTTTTAAAGCAGCAACAGAAACCTGAAACAGAAACCTTGATCATGGAATCACAAACAATGCAGTTATGTTACATGTCAGCTAAAACTGTGGTTCTCTAATGACAATGCTGATTTATCTGCCTCTAAGACAGTTGCTTGTTTCCATTAAAATGTTAGGCAGGGACCAAATCTACAGGTGGCAGATACAGGCCAGGAAGGAGTTTTCTAGGGGTGGAGAAGCCGGGAAGGAGCAGGGGGAAGGGACTGCAGGAAAACACAGCTAACAACTGCAAAGAACAGGAACTTGAGGTTTGAGGCATACACAACTGTGGAGCTGCGACTTTGTTATAAGAACACCTGTCAATCATGTATATCAATCATCTGGTAACATCCCACACCTCCTGTAAGCCCTCCTTTGGACCAGGCCAATAAAAGGAAACCACCTGGGAGTCCTCAGTGTCTTTCTCCACTTGTGGAGACTGACCTGTTCCTCTCTGCAACATACTCTCACTTTATATAGCTCTCTTCTTTTCTGCAATAAAAGCTGTTAGTGTGAAATTGCTTCCTGTCTGTGGTCACTCCGTCGCACCAGTCCTGCTTGTGAATTTTCCAAGCAAGGAGCCAAAGGACCAGGACAACAGTCTGCCAAACAATCCAGACCTGACAAAAATCCATCAAAAAATTCTTTGAATAATATGGGATTGAGACTAGTTCTTTAATTACTGAGTGATAAATGTGCTTGATTAGGATGAGTCAGAAATACAAAAGACTTAATAAGAAATGTTTTTGGGTTCCACAAATACGTAGGAATTGATTAGTTGATAATTGTGTTTGTTATATGAATATAATAAGATAGTTGTTTCTCACAAATACATACCAAAAGACATGGTGACTGGTATTGAACACTAATAATGTGCCTACTATTTACCCTTTTATTCATATAATTTACTCACATATGGAAGCTGGATTAATTTGCTTACGAGAAACCCAAATTAAATTGCCCTTTCTGATGTTAGTTTTCTTTTCCTCACTAGTATTCTATCCTCAATAACTGAAAATGCAACGTCTGATATTTAGCAATAACCAAGCAAAGGTTATGTTTTACACCCAAAAATCATACAACCAATTAAGCGCTACACACTATAGGTTAGGAAAATATAAACTATAAAGCCATAATAAATATAAATATACTCAGACAATCATTGCTTTTTCTAGGAGGAAACTGAATTTGAGAGATATCAAGTGTCTAGCCCAAGATTATATAGCTATCAGAGCTGGAATTTGATTCCAAGCGTATCTGTACCAAAAGTTTATGCCTGTCTTGTTGTCTTTCCTTCTATACCATATTGTCTTGTGGAAACTGAGGTACCCTGTAAAGTTTGAAACCTGGGAACATAACATTAAGTGGACATCTTTGGAAAGGTTTTGTTCTATTTTTTTTTTAATAGCCATGGTAGAATCCAACCCTAAAAGGTACTAATATCTTACATAATAGGACACTTTTACTTGTTAATCACTTGTTATAGTTGTCTTCATGTTAACATGAAGTTTCATTATAATTTTTTAATTCTTGATTATCCTATGTAAACTTCCTTGACTGTCAAGAAAAACATATAAAGGAGAAGGAACAACAAATGTCATCTAATAAAATTGCTACCTTTTATTGAGTGTTTACTATGTACCCTCAATAATTCTATATCCAAGAATTTTTATCTAATGATTTCTATATCTAAGGACTAGTAGCATTTTTCATTGTTACTCAGAGTCTCATAGGAAGAGAGATTTGCCCTAAAAATCAAGAAAGACAATAAGTTAGGTTGTGTTATTATAAAAGGCTAGTGTAATAAAATCATTGTGCCAAGGTAGTTAATATATCTGAATACACCACAGGAAACAAAGCAGAGGAAAGAACCATGGTCAATATTTACCAAATATAACTCAAGGAACTAGGAAAAAATTTATCTTCCTGGTTCACACCTCAGAGATACTGATAAATTAGTTGCATCAATCATGGTTCCAGCAATGGTCAAAAGAAGAGACGGAAAGAGTATATAAAGAGACTATGTTTAAAAACAAGATTAATGAAAAAAAATCATGATGAGCACAATATCACAATTTTAAATAAAGTGCCATGCACAACTATATTGGATTCGAGGCAAAAGAAAAAATTACTAATTGTGATCCTGTCTTTGTTTAAAATTTTGATATTACATTGATCATAGATTTTTGTATTAATTTGGATTTTTAAAAAATAGTGCATTAAAATATTACAAATCTTGATTACTGAGATTTATGGGGCATTCTATTCTCTTAAATTTTGTGCCTAAGGCAAGCACCTGAGTCTCGTAACACCACTCTTGTCTTTGCCACACAGAACACGTGACATCACCAACCATGGTACCACTTACCTGCTTGGTTCCAGAATTCACGTCACAATTTTCTGTTCATCAACCCTATAACCTTGGAGATGTACTTTATTTATTTAATAAGTCAATTGTAAGAATTAAATGAAATAAACACTATAAAATGCTTAGTACAATGCCTGGCACAACATAAATTCTCAATAAATATAAGTCAATATTATCATGTTTGGAGTTCTAATTATATTTTACTAATGGAGGAAGGGTAATTCTTCATTTTATGATATTATAGACTAAAACAAAATATGTGGAATTTTAGATAGTACCAGTGGCATCAAGAAAATTCTCTGTGTGTGTCAGGCTTTTTAAGAGGTTTAATTCCAGACTAGCTCTATCCAACAGTACTTTCTGAAATGATGGAAATATTCTATAATCTATGCTGCTCAATATGGTAAGCACTAGCCACATGGTTTGACATGTGGCTAGCATAACTAATGAACCAAAAATTTTAATTTTATTTCATTTTAATTGATTTAAATTTAAATACTCGCATGTGGCTAGTAGCTACTTTATTGGACACCACAGGTACAAATCCCTGAAAACATGAATTTACTTTTTTTCTGTCATGCAGAAAAGGAGAATTTATGTAAAAGCACTTACCAAAAGACTTGTCACAAAGCAGGTATCCAATAAAGGCTTTTTTCCCTGACCCAAACTTAAAGGACTAGCCTTTTCTGACAACTCCAGCTTTTGATGATTTTCCTACATAGATCATATACAAAGGTTGCAGTTTTTACAATGGTTTTCAACACGGGGAATGTATACACAGGAGTGTGTAAGATGATCAAGTGGATCCAGGGAGAAAATATTGATATTTATTTTTAACATTAATATAAGGAGGAAATTAAGCTTGGTAATATTTAATAAACGGACTAAACCTGGAAGCCTTTAAATCAGAAAATCACCCCTGCGAAGAATAAAAACTCCATAAGACACAGGTGTTGTAGTGGTATTCTTAGTGAATAATTTGTATATTGCAGCATATCACAGGTATATTCAAGTTAATACCACAATGAGATGTCATACTACCCCTGTTTGAATGGCTATTACCAAAAAGACAAAAAAGAACAAATGCTGGTGATGATGTGGAAAAAGGGGAAACTTGTACACTGTTGGTGGGAATGTGAAATAGTGCAGCCATCAAGGAAAACAGTATAGTATTTCCTCAGAAAACCAAAAATAAACTAACATATTATCTGGCAATCCCCCTGCTAGGTATATATCCAAAAGAAAGGAAATCAGTATATCTAAGAGATATCTGCCCTCTCATGTTTATTGCAACACTACTCACAATAGGCAAGATACAAAATCAACCTAAGTGTCCATCAATGGGTGAATAGATAAAGAAAATGTGGTGTATATCCACAATGGAATATTATTTAGCCATTAAAAAGAATGACATGCTGTCATGTGCAACAAGATGGATGGAACTTGTGGTTATTATGCTAAGTGAAATAACCCAGGCACAGAAAGACAAATATTGTATGTCTTCACTCACATGTGGATGCTAAAAAAGTGAATCTCATGGAGTTGGACAGTAGAATGGTGGTTATAAGAGGATGGAAATGGAAGGGTATAGGGGGTATAAAAATAAGTTGGTTAAGAGATAGAAAAATACAGTTAGATAGAAGGAGTAAGTTCTAGTATTCAATAATACAGTAGTGAAATTATAGTAAGCAATGATTTTTTGTATTTTTCAAACTAACTAGAAGAAAAGAATTATAATGTTCCCAACACAAATAAAAGATAAATGTTTGAGGTAATGGATATCACAATTATCCTGATTTGATCATTAGACATTATATACAGGCATCAAAATGCCACATGCATCATAAAAATATGTACAACTATTATATATGAATTAAAAATTGTGTAATAAAAACAAAAATAGGCATTAATAATAATTGCTATTGCCAATTTAATACTATACTACAAATTATATTGGTGCTTTAGGATATAGTGCAACTGCCAAGGAAAAATCTGTTTAAACCTCACAGCATATCTACATAGTAGACAATATTATCCCTTTATGACATATGAAGAAATTGAGTCAGAGCAGCGAAACAACTTTCTTAAGTTTACAAAACTAGTAAGTGACAAACTTGTGATCTAAATACATTTCTTTCTGAATCTGAATAATAATATTATTAATAAATAATTATAGCAGTAATAATATCTATGACTGATTAATTTTTTATTACATGCCAGGGCTCTAAATGATTTACATTGTCTATATAATTCTTACGAGAACTCTACGAAGTAGCTGCCATTATAATTATCCATTATAATTATCAGAATTTAATAACTAGAGTTTAAAATACAATGGAAGTTACTAGTCCAAGCTGGTAATTGTTGAAGGCAGTATTTAAATCCTAGTGTCTGTGCTGCCTCTAAATGCTCATTCCAACATGGCACCCTTCTGACATTCACCGACAATAACAGTATCATTGCTGACCTTATCATCCTAAGATCATTTCTATGTTTTTATTCTTTTAATGACTTCCCTAAAGAGTTAAGATTAATGAATATCATAATGTTGGGGGCCAAACATGATATTTTGGTATGATGTCAGAGAGATACATTCCAAATTTGAAAAAAGAAATTATCTACATAAGTTAAATTCTGGACTCCTTTAGATATTTTAAGCCTAAGTGTTTTGTTTACTTGTTCAATTTAGCTTTAGAATTGTCTCGTTTCTCCACTTCACTAAGCATGTCTGCTGGTCGGGATGATGTGAAGGAAAGTTCTCCTCATAATTAGACAATAGTGCAGAAGATATTCACTGTAAAGTCTGTGGCAAATTGATGACCCTTTAATGAAACCAAATTTTTTAAAATGGCACTTGTGAATTTTATATCCTAAGCTTCCTACCTTGTGGTATCCTGGAATTCAAGGTACTTTCAAAATGTTTCAATTTAAATATTGTGGTTTATCTATTTCCAAGTGCCCTAAAAAGTACCCTATATAGCTATTATAAGCTAGAAATTGAAAGGTCTTCAAAGAAAATGAGATGTAAGATGGAGTGCAAGGCAAGTATATATTCTGTTTACCATGATGAAAATCCTTCTGTTGGGTGCTGAGGAATCCTAAATTTAAGCTGCTTTGTGCGTTTCCCCCTAGAGTCTGTGGAACACTCACTGTGACTGTATACTTTCATTCCTGTTGAAAGAAAATTTAGTCTTAATTCACTGATTATGATGCTGTGTTATATTAATAAGTCTCCTATTATACTAAACCAGCTGGACACACTCAACTAACTCTGGAAGACAGCAAATGAATACATTAGCCGTCTGGCCCAAGTTCTAACTTTCCATCTGTGAGTTGGCCCCATTTGCTGGTGCTCTACATGGGAGACTAATTTTTTTAAAAAACTTAGAAGAATATTTGTGAGGACAGTGGAAAGGGGGGCAAAGAAAAGGATGTAGAGAACGCATTTGGAAATACAATTTTTA
This sequence comes from Cheirogaleus medius, assembly GCA_008086735.1. NCBI lineage: Eukaryota > Metazoa > Chordata > Mammalia > Primates > Cheirogaleidae > Cheirogaleus > Cheirogaleus medius. The sequence continues at coordinate 50,290,485 of VBSM01000529.1, read as the reverse complement.
TTATTCATTGGTATCTTTAAACTTAGACCTCTTTTTCTTCCCCTGAGAAATAACTCAGGGGCTTTAGATAAAAGACTTACAGGAGAAAGATTTTCAATTCAGTTCAATTTAATTCAATAAATTCAATAATTCAATAAATATTGATTCACCACCCCTGACTAGGAATAATTCCAGATGGAATATTTTTCTTGAGTAATAGGGCATTTTGGGGAACAGCCACAGATTTAGTAACTCTAGCTGTGACCTTTCAAACAAATCTCTTAAAAGAACCAAACTTCAGGCATGTCCAGCACTCTTTCCCAGACCCTTGGTGTCTGTGTGTCTCTTTCTCCCCTCCCCCATGCAGCTATCCATCTGTAATCTTATTTACAAAGGGCAATCAAACATACAGATCACAAGGATAAATAATCAAGTCATTTGATGTTTCCTTAAAAGACAAAAATGTCTCTTGAGAATTATATCACTGAACAAAAGTGAAAATAACAACTTTAATCACATATTAAAATACATCATGTACTTTACAAATAAAATCAATATCTGACATAGTGACAATGCTCTGTCATATATTAGAGTACAGAAATACTGTATATGGATTATTTTCACTGTGGAGACAATCGTGTGAATTTCTGGTACAAAGGAGAATATAGATGTTCTCATTTCCAGAGATTTGCAATATGAGCAAAGGCTTTACTACTCTTCCTTAAGATAATATTCATGAAAATTTCAATAAGCACCTATTGAAGATCCAGTATATCTCAAGCAGCGCTCTTATCACTTAGCAAGAGGAGAAAATACAAAAGTGAATGATTACAAAATTATGTGGTGATCATGAGAATAAACTTAAGACCAGGTGAATATGTTACCACACAGCTCCCTATGGATAGTGTGTAAGAACAGCTTTCAAACAAGGCTTCAAAGAAGAGCTCACTTAATGTACTTCATTAAGAAAGTGCCAGGTTAATTCTGAAATTCAGATAAACCATGATATATCTTAGAATTGCCTGGGATATACTTATGCTAAAAAATATTAATATTTGTTGTTTATCTAAATTTTGAATTTAACCAGGCATCTTATATTTTTCTTTGCTAAATATGACAACCTGCACTTGAGTCATAAGCTTAGGACTGGCATATCATTGCTTCTACCCAAATTTCATTGGCTGGAGAAAGTCTCATGGCAGAGTTCAAAGTAAAATGTCAGGTAAGTATATGCCATAGGAAGGCGGGAATAAATATTTTGAACAATCTAATCCAGGCGTCCTCAAACTACGGCCCGTGGGCCACATGCGGGTGTTTTTGCCCGTTTGTTTTTTTACTTCAAAATAAAGTATGTGCAGTGTGCATAGGAATTTGTTCATAGTTTTTTTTAAACTATAGTCTGGCCCTCCAACGATCTGAGGGACAGTGAACCGGCCCCCTGTTTAAAAAGTTTGAGGACCCCTGAATCTACCCCACAACTAGGAAAGCCTAGCAAAAAGATCAATAGGACATAAGTTAGATATTATAAATTTATTTTTCTGAAAAAATTGTTGCTTTATTTTACTTAATTTTGAAAAATCTATGTTTTTGTCAGTATTATAAAATGACATCATATATTGCATAGGCCATAAAGGAAAATCAGTCTCACTATCTTTGTTCATATATTTTATAGAAAAAGTAATAAACAAATATGTCCTAAAAATGTCAGTTAAATTTAAATACCTATTTCCTAAAATAATAACACTTTTCAATTTCAATTTCTCCATGCATAATCTTTTGCCTATTTGCATTAAAACAATTCTATGTTTATCTGAATGCTTCTTTTTATCATTCCTGGCTACCGTACAGATAGATGTGTTTCATCTCTGGGTTAGAGCATTCACTCCAAGTACAGCTCCAAACATTTTCATTTGTTGTAAGTTTTTAAAAGCTTATTATTCTATGGATTATTTCATAAAATCAAAGAACATGCAAACGTTTCTGGTAATTTTGATCCAATAACAATGTTGTTTCATTCTATACTAACAGATCATTTTTCTCTTGCCCTAGTTTGGATGTGATTTGTGCTTACTAAGTTCCTGCTATATTCTCTGGCATGACATGCTTTTAAAAATACAAGGTGAAGTATTATTAATATTAACACACAGCACTAATCATTCTGAAGCAAACAAATAAGCAAGAACAGTGATAATATAAGAGATTATCTTGACTGTTTAAATAAGAAAACCGTATTGTGAGAGGTACATGGCCTTTGGATGCCCTATATACATCATTCACCCATTTATTCCCTATTCATTCTACAAGCATTTCTCAACATAACATAGTAGACATGCTTGAGAATATGGAGTGAAAAAAGGCACCATCTTCTAAAATAATATAATAAGTCCTTTTTTTTCCTGAGTATAAGACAATATACTTTTCATACATTGTTTCATGTGATCTTCACTTCAAGCCAGATCAATTGAAAGTTTTATTACTTGTTATGCTAGTTAAGAAACTGAGGCTCATGACATTACTTGTCAATGATCATAGCATTAATGATTCATGGAACCAAAATTAAATCCTTTTTTTCCGTCCAGAAACCAGGCTCTTTACACTAATTTAAATGTCTGGTAAGGAAAACTTTGAGGAATGTAGAAGACAGCATTTATAGGGTTTGTCAACGTGTACTTTGACATGTTGACAAAAACAATTAAAAAATTAATTATTTTTTTTATTTCAAAATCTAGAGGGGGTACAAATGTGTTTGTTACATGGGTAGCTTTTATAATGCTTTAGTCAGGGCTATAAGTGTGCCCATCACCTGAGTAGTATTCACTGTACCTGTTCGGTAGCTTTTTATCCCTCCCCTCCTCCTGCCTCCTCCCTTCTTGATCGCCAACAACTTTTACTTTCTGTGCCCATGTGTGCCCATCAATTAGCTCCACATTGTTAGAGAGTACAGTGAACATGTACTTTGAAGTCAAATAAACCCAGGTTCTATTTTTAACTGACACAGGTGAAACCCTGGGTAAGTGACTTAAAGTTCTAACGTTCAGTTTATTTACAAGGGGAGGAAATGGACAAATTAACACCGATATCACAGGTTTCTTAACTAGCATCATGCTTGGATAACAATGCATAGACCCCAGGCACTAAGTAAAATCTCATGGAATAAATTTAATATGACATAGTAAGCATTTTGCACACTCTTCCTGGTACACCATTAGTACTTAACAAATGTGAAATTCCTGAAAGTTCTTGACGACTGGAGCTTTGATTTTCAGGTAAGTTCCTGATTCTTTTTCAAATATAGCTTTTCCTTATTTTATGTATTCCTTCAATTTCTAATAATGGCAACTTTTTATCCAGTAGATTGATTTATTTAAATCGATGAGAAAATAGTGAACCTCGCTTCATTGTATTACACAGGAAATATTTTTATCACTGGTAATAATCAAACAGTGATCTTTTCTTGGATCTATAAGTTTTATTACTTACATCTAGTTGTTTATATAAAAGATACATCGAGATGCAGGAGAGTAATAGAAAGGTCTGGGTCAATTTTTTGTACCTCTATAATCATTCTGAATTGTCACAGTTGTAATGTAGGGGTCTGTATTAATTGTTAGGTATGCTGTGGTCTAAGAGAGTGACCAGTTTTAGAATAATTTTGTCTACTACTCTTCTTCCCTTAACTGCTGTTTTATTTCACAAGCAATTAGGCCACACACTACTTAAGAAAAATCCCCAACAGAGCCTCTACAAATGAATTAGTGTGGTTGGCCATTATTGGCTTGGAAGAAAGCAGAGGGTAGACCTGACGTTTTTGTTTGACTGAAAGGATATTCTGTTATCCATCAATATAAAGAGAGTAGTAGGGTGGAGGGTTTCATTTTTTTAAAGGTGTTAGTTTAAACAACAATATTCTGTTTAGGAGCTCATTTTAAGTCAGATTAGTTCTAAGATGTAATATCAAACAGGAGGCAATATAAAATAGTTTAGGACTCAGAGTAATTAGCTTTGAATTCCACACCCTCCCCCTACCAGCTGTGTGAAATTGGAAATTTACTTGTGGTCTTAGGTTTTCTCATGTGTAAATAAGGATGATATTATCTCCTTCACAAGTAGTAAGGATGTCATACTGTACGGAAAGTGCTTAGCATGGAGCCTTGCATAGTAGAAGACATCCAGATGAAGATATGTCTAGTACACAATTTAATACATGGCTCTGAGGCTCCAGAGCAAAGTTGAAGCTATAAATGGAGATATAGATTTGAAAGAGTCAACACTATACAGATAATAACATTTAAAAATGTCCTTAAATCTGAAAAGGAGTTAGTTCAGTTTGAAGATTAGTGTTTGGTTTATCTGAAAGTGCCATTCGAATAAAAGCTTCATTGCTATTTATAACCTTAAAGTTGAGTGTAGTCAATCATGATTTGAATCCCAGGCCCTGTAACTAGAAAGAGAATGTGACAAGTCAGCATGTCTGCCTGTATATTCAGTGGTGTGGCCATGCTGATTTCAAATGAAATAATCATCACTCTATTGGTGAGTCCAATGATGCTTTTATCACAGCAGGATAAATTCCTCTTGTCAAAATTGGCACCCATTATGCAAATGAAAATTGAAGGGTTCATTAGCTAAATGGTAATTGAAGTAACTTGCATTAAAGAAATGATATACAAAATTCCTATCAAGAAAGATTACTTTATTTTTACAATAACCTTTACAAGGCTTCTTAGTGAATGATAAATAAATCAAGATTTTAGGATTATATTTTAGATATTTACTGGATTCATAGTTGACATTCTGTTCATAATGCACTTTTATATTTATTTCTTTCCTGGCCATTTCTTTGATTACTCTTCATGGTATGAATACGAAATACACTGCTTATGGTACTAACAGGGAAGATAGTGGCCATTATTTCAAGGTACAGCATTGTATTGTCAACTTATAGACATGTACAATCAAATTTTTAAAGAAACTTTCCTAATCATCTCAGTTATATCTGATAAATCTCTCACATGTTCTGCAATAAGAGAACTTATCACTGGCCTTGCTCATGCAATAAGTTTTAAAGTATTTCCTCTTCTTCAGTTTTCTGGAAAAGTTGTACTGAATTGACATTATTTTTTCTTTAAATGTTTGCTAAATTTGACCAGTGAAGTTATCTGGAGCTTTAAACGTTTTAATTTAAAGTGAGGCAGCATATAGTTGATTTTAGCTTTTTTATCTAACATAAAAATCTCTATCTTCAAATTGGGGTATTTAGTATCATTTACATTCAATATGATTATTGACATCACTAAGTTTGTCTATCAATTTTTCTATTTGTTCCACCTTTTCTTGTTTTCTTTTTCTGTTTTCTCTTGGATTCACTGAACATTTTTAATGATTCTATTTTTTTTCTGTTGTTTTATTGGCTATAACTCTTTTTAAATGGTTGCATTAAAGTTTATAGTATACATTTTTAACTTATTATAGTGTACCTCTAAGTGATATTATTCTACTTCATGCATAGTATGAGTAAAATAGTATACTTTTTAAAATAGACTTTGCTTTTTAGAATGGTTTTATGTTCACAGCATAGTTGAGCAGAAGGTACAGAGATTTACCCCCTGGCCCCGCACATACATAGCCTCCCCCATTATCAACATCCCCCACCAGAGTGGTACATTTGCTACAAGGAACCTCTATCAATATATCATGATCACCCAAAGTCCACAGTTTGCATAGTTTGTGTTGTACAGTCTAAACAAATGTATAGTGACATGTATCCACTATTATAGCATTATACATAGTAATTTTGCTGCCCAAAAAATCCTTTGTACTCCTCCTATTCATCCTTCCTTCCCACTTCTCCAAACCTCTAGACAATCAGTAATCTTTTTATTGTCTGAATAGTTTTGCCTTTTGTAAAATGTCATGTAGTTAGAATCATACACTATATAGCTTTGCCAGACTGGCTTCTTCCATTTAGTAACATGTGTTTTTCCATGGCTTGATAGCCATTGGTTTTGAGTGCTGAATAATATTCCATTGTCTGGATGTACCCACAAGAAAAATTATTTATCCAGTCACCTACTGAAGGACATATTGGTTGCTTCTAAGTTTTGGCAAATATGAATAAAGTTGCTGTAAACATCCATGTGACAGTTTTGGTGTGGACTTAAGTTCTCAAGGAGAATGATTGCTGGATTGGGTAGTAAGAGTACGTTTAGTTTTGTAAGAAACTTTCAAACTGTCTTCCAAAGTGGCTGCCATTTCGCAATCTGACTAGCGATGAATGAGAGTTCCTATTGCTCCACATCCTTGCCGGTATTTGATGTTGAGAATAGTATACTCATTTTTCTCCCTTGTGGCCATATATTTTTAGTTATGTATATGCAATAAAATCTATAAGGTGCTGTTATTATTTTTGTTTAAATAGTTAATGTCTTTCAAGGAGACTTAATCAATAAGAAAACAATTATATATTTGCCCACATGGTTGTCGTTTTGAATGTTTTTCATTCATTTGTGTAGAGCCAGATTTCTATCTCATATCATTATTTTCTGCCTGAAGGACTTTCTTTAATATTTCTTATAAACATAAACATAAACAATTAGTAATAAATTCTTTCAGCTTCAGTAAGTATGTCTGAAACTAATTTTATTTCCTTTTCACTTTCGAAATATACTTGTGCTGGTTATAAAGTTTTATGTTAGCAGTTTTTTTCTTTCCATACTTTTAAGACTTTGATATATTTTCTTCTCACTTGCATTGTTATCAAAGGGAAACCTGCTGTCATCCTTAAATTCATTTTTCTTTATGAAATGTATCTCTTCTTCCTCTGGCTTAGGTTAAGATTTTCTCTTTGTCTAAAGCTTTTAGTAATTTATTCATGATGTGCCTTGGTTTAGTTTTCCTCATGGTTCTTACATTTGAGAACCATAGAGTTTCTTGGATCTGTAGATTTACCACTACTCCCCCCACCTCAGTGACTCTGATTATACATATTAGGCTGCTTGAAGTTATCCCTCAACTCACTAATGTTCTTTTCATTTATTTGGGCTTACTTTATCTTTTTGATTCCACTGGATACTTTTTAGTTATATGTTCAAATTTTCTAATTTTACTTCTGCTATGTCTAATACGCTAGTTTATTTTTCATCACAATCACTGTAGTTTCCAACTTTATACATTTTTTTCCTTTTATTTCATCATATTATGGGAGTAAAAATATTGTTAGGGTTACATTTATTACCCCTGCCACCCCTCCCCCCACCCGCCGTGCCAGAGCATCAAGCGTGTCCAACCCCCAGGTGTGCTACCAACTTTATATTTTGACTATTGTTTATAACTTCCATGTCTCTTCTTAGCTTTTTAAACATATAGAATGTGGTTATAATAACTAATTTAACATCCTTGTGTACTAATTCTAACATTTGTGTCTATCATGGGTCTACTTCAATTTATTGATTATTCTTTTTGTGTGTTTTGCTTCCTTGCTTCCTGCTTTTTTGTATACCTGATAGTATTTGATTGGAAGCCACACATTGGAATTTTATCTTGCTGAGTGCTGGATACTTTTGTACTCCTATTCTTAAGCTTTGCTGTGTTTAGTTTAGTAGTTTAGTTTCAAGTAGTTAGTTACTTGAAAACAGTTTGATCCCTTTGGGCCTTGATTTTATGGTTTGTTAGGTAGGTCATGAGCAGCACTTGGACGAGGGCTAATTATTTCCAACTACTGAGGTAAGACCTTCTTGATTACTCTGCCCAGTGCCCTCTAAGTTAGTTTTTTCCATCTAAGCTGGTGTGAAAAGGGACTATTCCAAGCCTTGTACCAGCACAAATGCAGTAGTCCCTTTTTCCCCAGCCTTAAGTTGCTTCTTCACATGCATACATTGATCGTTACACAGCTGAATACTTGAGGAGGATCCTCAGCAAATCTCAAGGGTTGTTTTCCTCATGCAGCTCTCTGGTATTCTGTTAGGTCACTTCAGTTTTCTTGAGCTTGCTACTCATGTTCTCAGTTCAGGAAGTCAGATGGTTTCTACCTGAGTTTCTCATCCCTAAGCTGAAGCCTGGAAATTTTCTCAAGCCACTAAACTTGGGTAATTGTAGGGCCTATCTCATTTGTTTTCTGTCTTTCATGGCTCACCATCTTTTGTAACCTAATTTCAGCGTCTTGAAAGCAAGCGTTCCATATATTTGTATTTTTTGTTGTTGTTTTTCTGGATTGTTTCAGCTCTGAGTGTACATTCAGACCCTCTGACTGCATCTGACTAGATTTTAATTTTGATATGAATGCAGTATGCAATTCATATTTGTTCCCTAAAATATAATCTATGCTCTTAGCCATTATGCTATATCACAATATTGTAGATGCTACTGTGTTACTTTTAACAAAATAGAGAGAAATCCTTTTTTCTTTTACAGAGAATGATAAAGATATACAAGGAGATACTAAGGGAATAGATGGAGAGTTCACACCTCACTGAAGGAATAAAGAAAGTTGTCATCTGTAAGGGGGTGGGGAAGCAATCGAAAGCTAAAGCCTGGATCTGCAATGGAAGAGAGAGAGCCAGAATTCCAATGAGGGATGAACAAGAGCGTTGCCAAGCAAGTGTCCACAGCCAAGTTGTGGTTGGACAGCACAGACGTCTAGAAAGCCAAGCTTGATGGTGACAGCTAACACTGTAGCTCAGAAGTAGGAACAGAGCAGAGAAAGCTAATTGTTAGGATAATGCAGGGCTTGCTACTGAAATGCCAAGAGATGGGTGGGTGGAAGTAAGGGAGGATGTCAGCAATTGAAATAGCAAAATTCAGGTATTTGGATTGGTTAAAAAAAATAGTACCATTTAGCCATGAGAAGACTCATTTAATAATTTGAAAGAACAATGTTGGAAAATATTAATACAGATGGAAAATCATTATTGTGCATGAGAAGAAAGAAGGCAAAAAATGACAAGTTTAAGTTATTTTGATTTTGCACAGTGCTGAAGGAATTCAGGGATAATATTTTATTTTGTTTTTTTGTGGCAGATGGCCAATATGAAGTGGTAATGAAGGTTAACAGAGACAGGGAGTAATTAACCGTGAGGCCAAGTGTCTGAAAGATAGTGAGTGCACACAGAAAGATATTTTGAGCTAAAAGCTGGGGAATTCCAGGCTGGGTGATGCTAAGGGTAGGGAGTTGGTGCAGATGCACAACTTAATCCCTAATGCTGAAGAGCTAAGGGAGGATGATGGGTCAGCTAAGATTCTGGCTCCAGGCCAAAATCCTATATATGATATTTCCAGCCCAACTATAGTCAATTATAAAGTGCTGCCTGGCATGCCTCAGTGGGGGGAACCTGCCCTTCCCACACCTGACTGAGTGCGCTGCAGTTTTCTGGAGGGAGTTACAGTCAAGGACTCAAGCTGCCATGCCTTCTTCCTAGGCCAGCCATGCTCCTATACATGTCTGCACCCTAGCCTAGGTACCTTCATTCAAAGACCTCCTTACTGGGGGCCTTGGCTGAGTTATTTTTCTCCATTTCAACTCTGTACTTTTCCACTCCATCTCCCCACTCCAACCACAAGTCCATAAAAAGGCAGGAGCCTTTTGTTCTGGTCTTCCGGGCAGTAAGTTGATTCCTCTGCACCCCCATTGCCTCACCATTCCCCTTGTCTGTGCTGATCCACCTGACCCTTGCCTGGTGCTGTTCCACAGAAAGAAAAGGAATACTGGGAGCCAGTGCCAATTTCTGCCTCTTGATTGCTTTGTCACAGTTGGTGAATAAAGGCTTGATTGTTACTTTCCGTTTGGCTCATTGTCCTGATTGACCATCTCGACACCTGGCTCTTGAATAGCCAGGCATAGAAAAATTAATCATTTTCAAACTAAAATGAAATTGCTTCAAGTTCCATATGTAACTTAAAATTATGGCTCTACTAGTGTCAGTGAAAGAATGTTATATTGTCCTGGCATAAATTTTTATACATGCAAGACTTTTTTCTCTCAGTTTCTGCAAAATGGACAAAAGGCCGGAAAATAAATTAATGAGGTTAATCATGGCATTCTTAGTAATCAATGCATAGTGTCATAATTATATCAATTAAGCAAAACTCGATGTTGATTGCTTAAAGACACCAGCATGGAATACATGGCTAATATTAAAACTGTTCTTTGAAGATCAGATGCTTAAATGAATTTTCTATAATTTACGGCATTGAATTCATTGTGTGTTAACCACTGCAGGCATACAGTAGACATTTGTGATTTTTATTAATAACTAGTTACTCAGGCTCATGCATTGTTTTATTTTTTTGTTTTAAATTTTACCTTTCTCATTCATATATCATTTCATCATTTATGTATTTTTTGTCAAATACTTTATCATGTGTGTACTACATTATCACTTTCATCAAAGTGCCATCAGCCACTTTGCTAAGCACTAAGATAAAAAAAATGAAAAATACATGGTTCCTGTCCTCAGTGATATATCAGTGTTTATACAGTGCTAGCTCTCTTATGAAGCCTTTGATTTAGTGAAAGAACAGTCTTCATGAGACTCTACTAAAATATTAAGAGGAAAATAAACTTTTAAACATCAAATGCAAGAGATGATGTTGAATGCTGTCCAACAACAGCAAAATAACAAATAGGACCATTCCTTAAAGTTTCCTAGAACATGGCAGAAAAGCAAATATGCTACTTAGCTTTTTGATGTTTGTATGAGATTTTCTCCATTCTTTAATTATTTTTCTCTTAGCATTGAAGACTTATCTTCAAAACATTACCTGTTTGCTGCTTTAAGAAGCTAAATAAAATGTTCTTCCCCTCCATTTCTTCCTCTCTCTCTCTCTCTCCCTTTTCTTTCTTCCTTTCTTTTTTCTTTCATAATCCTATAGGATTTAGAAAGCAGATACCTGAGGAGAGAAGATAAATGTTAAGTTTTTATTTCAATAAAAAAAAGTGTATCATGAAATTTTTTGGGTAAACACTTGAGCTAGTACTGCCTTTCTATGTGTAGTGTAGTGACTTAACACTGGAAAAAGTGAACTAAAAATGTAAGCTATTTAAATTCACATAGGATGTCCTCTTAGAAATGCTTAATGATTTGCTTGATTCTAATTGCAGTATAAGAATGAGTGCCCAGATCTCAAATCAAAAGGCAAAGTCATCTAGATTTTTTAAAAAATGCATTACTTTTTTTTTCTTTTGGTATTTAAGAGCTAGAAATAAAAATAATCCCATAGGCAAATGAAAAACTGATTAAAACATTTTGAGATTGCCATTTATATATGCTTGTAATGTCATATAGACAATACTTACTTGGGGAAAATTCTTTTATTTTTATAACCAAAAGAAAAACTTGTAGTCAAAATGGATGCTAAGGAAGAAACATCATTTGACCAAGTTATTACAATTATATTACCACCTAAAAAAAAGAATATATCCATGTTAAATATTTTTGGGCTAAAAATCTAGGTTAAAATCACAGCTCTACATTCAGGGATGATAAAAGCAAAGCCATCCACCCCAGATGATAAAGAAATTTGCTCATTCTTTTTCCCTTCCTCCCTTCCTTTTACTCTTTCTTCCTTCTTTCCTATACTTTTTCTCCCCCTCCCTCCAAAAATATTCAGTGTTTGTTATATATAACAGACACTGAGTAGGGTGCTAAGGTGATAGAAATAAGTAAGACAGATTCCTTCACTCTAGAAGGTCAGTTGCAAAAGACAAACCTAAACATACAAAATTGATCTAATGTATATGTGCCATAACAGATATTTCATCAAACTGCCATTAGAACAAGATCTGGGGATACATTGATCTGCCTGGGGATATCAGGAAAGGCTTCAGAGGGAACATGATGTTTGAGTTGGATCACGAAATTTGAATGGGAATTTTTCCATTTACACTTACCCCTACTTTCATCCATCTCTCACCAGGGTCCAAGGCAAGGGGAGAGTGCTTACCAAATGCCTTTTGCATCTTGACTTTTGTCCTTCTTGAACTTTAGTTTCTGCTATTTCATGAAAAAAGGAGAACAGATAATGTTGACCGGGCCCTGCCCAAGGCAAGAAATCCCATAGAGGGAAGCTAGGATGTAGTCCCAGCCAAAAGAGGGAAAGGAGAGGGTTCTCTGCCAAATACCAATGCCTTCACGTCCTCTTGCCTAGTTGCTTCATCCATCAGAAAATAGGAAGCATAAACACAGGAGAACAAACGTGAGAGGATCAGGGTAGAGAATAAGAACAACAACATCACAGAGGGAAGGCTGGTAATATATAATTATTATAATGCCGTATACTTTCATAGTAGGTCAGAATTTCAGGTCCCTTTCATATACAACCTTTTCCTTTAGACTCAAAGCAAATCTTTAGACAAACAAGGAAAATACTAACTTTTCTGTTTGACTGTTGAGGAAACTGAGCCTTCAATAGGTTAAATGAATTGTCAAAGGCCACATGGCTTAGTCTTCTAACTGCTAATCCAAGGGTTTCTCTTCTGCTTCTTGTGTCTAATGGTAGTGTTTTTGTGAGAGTATGTGTGCTATTGCTACCAGTGAAAGGAGAATAATCTACAAATCACGGTTTCTGAGTTTGATTTTTATTTCTGCCATTCATTTTCTTCGTGACTAAGGCAAAAGGCAATTGTTATTTCTCATCAGGATAGCAGAAAACCAGAATCAGTAAATATTTACGAAGGCCTGGTTTAAATGCTTGATTTTTCTTTTCTTTTTCTTCCTTCACTCACTCACTTCCTTTCTTCCTTCCTTCTTCTTTTCTTCCTTTCTCTCTCTCTTTTTTGCCAGTTTGTGATTCAGAAGAATAATCATAGCCTGAAATAACATATACCTGTACACATAGCAGGTACCATCCAAAGTTGCCTCATCTACACTTTGAAAATGCCCAAAGTATGGTGACTCAGGCCGTGATTTTTTGATCAAAAGGGGAGCAAAACACATGCTTTTAAAATGCACAACCATGGCATAGAGCATCATAAAACAAGGTCATGGGCACATTCAGCTCTCCTGTTTGGTGAAAAATACATTAGAGACACAAGATTGGAAGAATGGGCTCCATATGTACTCGCCATCAAATTGGTACTGACTGATTAACACTATGGTGCTCACATGGTGGTGGTGTTCTCCAAAGATTAGGGGGCTGGGGGAGTAGACTCACAACTGAGGGATGCAGTGAGCATTGTAGAGGGGAAGGGCATGCCTCTAACCCTTGCTAGGGAGAGGCAAAGATATAAAATGTAACAAAAAAAAAAGTAAACATTAAGCAAATGAAGGTTAAAGTCCTTTCTTGTCACATTTATACTTACTTAGTAGTATTTTGTTATGACATAAATGTGTTTTGACAAATTTTGGTTACAAGAAGTTCCCTTGAGATATTATTATTTGAAGATATTATGTATTCTTAATCTTAAGGCTATGTACACACAATGTTTGTTATAGAAAATATATTTCCTTGTTTATTTTTTATAATAAAAAAATACATTAGAGGCAGAGCCTGGCTCTCAATTATTTCTTTTTAAAACTTTTGTCCTTTCATATATGTTATCCCCACCACTTCTATCTCATTCATAAAATAGCATGGGCTTCCAGGATGGTGATTATCTTTGTCCCTATATTACAAGCAGTGTGAAACAGAGCACTTAGATGAGAAGCATAAGGAAGGCAACACTCAGGAGTTTGCCACATGCAAAATAACCCAGATGGTGGTTCTCAAGAACAAATGTTACAACTGTCTAGTGTTACCAACTTCAGGAGTGTGACAATCCATAGGTTTTGTCATATTGGCATATCACCTGTATTGTTAATGTTCTTTTAACTTAAACATCTTTTTTTCTTTTTGGCTTAAACCAATTTATCCTAAATGAAAATGATATCTTTTGCTCTAACTAGACAGAAAGAAATCCCAAAATGAAATGATAAGAATAAAAACTTTATTATTAAATTGTAACAATATTGTTGTGTACAATATTTTTGCTCTTAAACTGTTTCCCCTTCTCTTTATGCAAAAATATATATATATAGGTGCGTGTATATATATATTTGTGAGTACTACAGAGGAGCTTAGGATATAAGGGCATAAAACTGAAATATTTTCTTTGATGATAATTAGGAGGGTTGAAAGAGAAATGAAAAGAGCTTGCCCACTGTATGATGCTCTGTCATTTAATACTATCTCAACATACTACTATCTCGACATAAATCTATATACTTTTTAAATCTATTTATGATATTTAATACTATCTCAATATACATACAACATACCTAAACCACAGTTAACACTTTGGGATGCACTGACTTAGTAATTTTCCTTGTTCATGTGCACAACATATAGCAAATGCTTGATACAAGAATGTTAAATATATGTTAAATCAAACCTGTACTGATGTTCTCTTTAGTATCATTGATTGGCCAGATTACCTTTATAACTTTAATTGATGGCATCAGCCTTTCAATACAAATGTGAAAGTTACAAGCACAAAGTAAATATTTGGTAATAACTTATTGCTCAATATTTGGAACTGTATGGACAAAACAAACAAGGTATACATCTTCAACATCAAGCTAAATGGTAAAGATGGGACTCCTCTTTACTTTGTGCTGTGCAGAGTAAAGAGATTTATATGCTGTTTCTATTTTTCCATTAGTATTTTAGGTAGGATATTGAACTAAAAAGCTTCACATAAAACTCAAAGGAAAAAAAAAACCTACATATGTTGACCATAGTATCAATTTTATGGAATAAGCTAGTGCTTCTTTACTGGCTCATTTGCTTAGAAAAGCTAGTCTTTTCCTAACTAGAATTCACAATTTAAACTTGTGCTTAAAATGACTATAGCACATTTGGTGTCAAACATTCAATTGTTATTCTTGTTGACATGAATTTATTTTTTATATTCTGTCCTAATTGCATCCAGAAGCATAAGGTTGCACCATGCTTTGAAGATAAAGAGAGCTCTGTGCAGCAATAAAAAAAAAAAATGTGTTTTACACATTAATATTGGGTTTCAAAAAACCCAGAGAGGTTGATACAAGAAAACATGTCTTTGAGAATGATAAACATCATTCTAATTCAGAAGAATTGCATAGCCATTGCAGACTTAATAAAGAAAAAGTATGGAACTTAAAATGTGAATACATTATTCATATAGAATAACATGAGAGGAAAAACACATTGGCCATCTGGTAAGAAAAAGGAAGAAAAAAGAAAACAATTTCGGAACGATATATACAGGTTAATTTTAGGAGATATTGTGCACATATATTTCATGTTCTATATAAAAGTAAGCTAATACCTTTAAAAAAATAAAGCTAGACAGATTAGGAGAAGGGTCTTAAAACAAATCAAATACATTCTCCTGTGTACTTCACACTTCTAAATATAAAACTTATAAATTATGGAACTAAGAAGTCATGAAATTGTTATAATGACAATTTTTATGACTTCATTAGTCCAAAATTATCTAATCATTATTCTGCCTGAATACAACGAAATGGACTAATCAATGATCTTTCTGGCCATTTTCAGCTCTGTGATTCTACACAGATACAAGGAGAAACTGGAATGAAAAGAGAACAAAATCATAAGATATTAAGGAAACCAATCATGTTCAAAGTAAAGATATTGGAAAAGTGATAGTTCTGTGCAAATGTCTTATTAGATTTCCAGGTTATGTTTGACTAGATGGGCTCAAACACATTTAGGTGCTTCATTTTCTCAGGGAAGGGTGACAAGCTAATTTTATGAAACTATCTCTATAGGGAAATCTTATCTTCAGATGAGCCCTTATGTTTAATGGTCTCAAAAAATGGACCAGAGAACTACTCAATGTGAAATCTTAGACTCATAAGACTGGACAGAAATCAATTTTAGGGGCATTTTGAAGAGCTCTTCATTTAATATTTCATCATTTACAACTCTTAGCCAAGTGATCAGTCTGATCTATTTAACAAATGTTTATTGTGTGCCCTGTGTATGTCAGATATAGTTTCAATGTCTGAAAATTTTTTTCTGCCTAACCAAACTATCTTATTTGGCACAATTCAATTTATTAGAAAGTTCTTTCTTATTTCATTGTTCTTAATTATGCCTTTGAAGCCATATAGGCGAAATCTCCTCTTTCAGAGACATGCACCAAAAGTAAAGAAAATTTTCATAACTTACCAGAAAAGAGTTCAGAACAGAGTATTTCCTTTTCTGTGCTCCAAAGTATTCTACATATGAGTGTGAGCATATATTTTATATACTAAATGTATATTAAATATAATTAAATATATTAATTTAATAATATATAAGATATATATCTATATGTTTTATACTATATTTAATGCTTTACAATGCCAATCACAAAGATTCTATTCATCAATTACATGTGGAATTTCCAAGGTTCAATCTATAGGTCTATTTCCCCTTGGAATAGTCTCTTTCTTTATCTTGTATCTCAGTAGCCTCAGTACTATAAGTATCTCTCTCCAGGTGTGAGTTTGCTATTAACTACTGGTCATCTAAAGTTAAATGTCCCATAACCAACCACTTCAAACAAAATTTCCAAATCTCAACTTTTTCCCAACAGATTTGTATATCCTCCATCCCAGAAATTTGAGTCACCATCCACCCAGTGTTCTAGGGAAGACTCTTTGAAGTATCATATTTCTAATTAATTTCACCTCTTCATTATCTCTCAAATACATTCCCTTCTTTTGACCACATCATTGTATTAGTTTGGACATCTGCAATCTCTCATCTATACTACTGGAAAACCCAAAATTTCTTTCTTTGACTCCTGTTTTTCCACCTCTAATCACATGCCATGCTGTTCTAAGAATATGCAAATTAAGTCATTCCCCTTTTAAGGTTCTTTAAATACTATATCTTGCATAGAATAATGTAGTCATGTAACAGATTTTTTCTGAATCCTCCCTTCTATATTTTGCACAAATTCTACTCCTTCCTAGCTCTATTCTAATTGAGAGTTCCACTTACCAAGTGTTGGTGAAGTCTATAAAGTCTTATTTATTTCTTTGTATTAAAGTCTGAGCTTCACATTATTCTTTACCTATACTCTGCATTGGAGCAGAAATTTCAGAGTATATTGTGGCATTTTCAGTTTCCTTGCCATATATGAATAAGCTCAATTACTGGGAAATTTCATCATGTCCATTTCCTTTCAAGTTTATATCCGGTATCTTTCACCTTAAATAGTGATCTCATGTGTACTCAGGAACCAAGAGTAGATTACTGTCAATAGTTAGCACATATATACCAAGACACTGTGTAAGTTCAAGCCTTTACTATTTTTCCTGAAGCTATTTGATACATCATAGTCATTATATGCATGTAAATGTATTGGTAGGAGTCTATGGGATTTGGAAAACATGGAAATTAGACAAAGATAATTAACTACTAAAGGTATCATATTAAAAATTAAGCTTAGTGAGAAAGTGCATACTCATTTTTCTTTTTACTTTGTCATATTTTGATTTTATTGTTATTTAAAATGCTTTGCTATGAAAACTTTCAAACATTCAAAAAAGTAGGATTGATATCCTATGAATTTTTGTCCACAGGTGATAGTAGTCTATATACATCCTGTGGTTAGTCATTTAACCTTTGTACTACCTTTTCACCTGGGCTCTCCAGACAGAATTCCAATAATGTCCCTTCAGAGCTCTTAGACGTGATTTAAAAATTAAAGCTTCTGCTGGAGATGCTAAATACAATTTACATTTAAATACAAATACAATTTAAATTTAATGGGAGAATTGGGGCATGTAAATACAGCAATCAGAGCAAGAGAGCAATATGTTGACTGTGTTTTATTGATGAGAACAGGGAACTGGGAATCTGGGTTGCAGAGTTATATTCCCAACCCTGTTACTTTTTGCTGTTATCAGGAGCAACACATTTTACCTGTCTCAGTTTACTCATCTGGAAAGAAAAACTGCCTTTTTTTCCCCCTGACGTGAGCCTCCACTAGATTTTTAAAGCTGTCTAAACTTTTTTTAAAATATGAACAAGAGATATACAATTTAAAAATAAATATTACATGACTCATATAGTAGTTTTTTAAATTAGAATGCTCAGTTTCCACAGCTGAGATAGATGATATAAAGCCACCTAATATGAGTTGTCAGATGGAGTATCATGTCCAGATGATTTAAGGACTTAGTTGTACGAATGTTCACAGTCAAGGCTAAGAAACAGAGGTCATCTCAGGAGAAAGATGTTGTGGCCACAAGTCTCCTACATCCCACTGACAAAGACTCTCTCCTTTTTCAAATTTTAGACTCCTCAGAGCCCTCTTTTTAACTAAACCTTACCCTTGGACCCTGTCTTTGGCCTACCTAGTCCAGTGTAGGCAAGAATCCTAAGTCACTTTAAGGCAATTCCCCATCTTTTACATATCATCCTCAACATCTGATCAAATTCCTCATCCCTCACCATTGATTTCATTAAGTTGGTTTAGCAAGAACTCTCCCTACCTGTGGTGTCTCCTCTTCGTAATTTTCTATCCACTATTCCCCTCAACCTGATCCTTGGCTATAAATGCCCAACAGTCTTCGAATTATTCATAGTTGAGCCCTATCTCTCTCCCTATTACAGTGGTCTTGGCACGTATTGCAATAGTTCTAAATAAAGACTTCCTTATCATTTTAGCAGGTGTCAGAATAAATCTTTCTTTAACATCACCAACTCTCATACATCACCAACTCTCAACTCTCATGATGAGCCCTCATGTCCCAAGGGAATTAAGTGTACGAAAGCCCAGATACTGGAAAATCTTTAGGAAGATCAATAATAAGCAAACTGAGGGAAAATGCCAATTATTAGTAGCTATATAGAGAGAGTAATAGTGTAAAAGATAATTGTCCAGGCCAGCAGCCTGTGTCACTGGTCAGGTCACAATACTGTGCCCCCAAACTTTTTGAGTCACATTTACTCAAAATAAGAACCAGAGGAGAGGGGATTTCTGGACGGCTCACAATCAGTGTTAGTCTTTTTTCTTTCTTGTGAGATTTGGTTCCCCTAATTGGCTGTTGGGTACCAGAGTTCTGCTCCATCATTACCGACACTATTGCTCTGGTGTCTGTTAGTTGGTGCTGCCCCAGACTTGGACAGGAAGCCAAAACCAAATAGGAGAGGGTTCTGAGACACCTGTGTAGGCGGGTGACTTCTGACCTCAACCCTTTGTTCCCACTCCAGGTGCTTCTGTGCCTGGCAGTCCCTACCCCTTCCCCTGTTTTATTCTTTTCCTTTCCAAATTCCTACCGCCATGGAAAACCTCCAGTCAGGTTGATACCTCTCCGTCCTTGCATTAGTATAGAATTAGTAATCCACAAACTGCTTATCTCCACCCTGCCCTTGCCTAAACTGAGAAGCCATCCCCTCTGCCTTTCTCTGGGATGTCATCAACCACTTGGCTTTGTGTATCTTCCTGGTCCTGGTGCCCCTTGACCCTCTCTTAATAAAAGCCCCGATCTCCTCCCTTACCTTCAGCAGCGTCAAACTGTTGTTTGTTTGGTCTTTGGTTTAGCTATGGGATTACTGAACACAAAAGGATTGGAAAGGAATCATGGAGGTTATCCAGTCCATATTTCCCATCTGGTATCTGATCACTCCAATGTACTGCAGCCAGTCTCTGCTTCCCAACCTCCATTCATAAGAAACTCACCTGTGCCTGGGAAGCTTTGCTCATTTAGGGGCCAGTAGAAGTCCTTATATTGAGGAACTGAAAAGGAGACTTTGGCCTTAAAACAAAGAAGTAACAGAAAAGAACCAGGTTAAGATCCATGGAAAGGCATCTAATTTCTTAGGTTAACCAGATAATTCTTAGTAATTAATTTTAAAATTAAAAAATAAATCAAATCTGTTATATGTTAGTTTCTAATATATTAAATGTAACCAATAATGACTTGCCCTGACTACTTCATATGGTTGTCATGGAAACCTAATGAAATAATGTACAGTAGACTCCCAGTTGAGCCTAAACTGGGCCGAATCCCAGGGTTACTCTGAGCATGCCTTGTGAGTTGATGGGGACCTGCTCAAAAAAATCCATGTACTTGGCATTAGTATCCCATTAGGTGGAAGAAGAAAGGAGGAAAATGTAGCATAAAATTGTTTTATGGCAAAGCATTCTCTCCACTTCCATGGGGTACGCAGCACCCCTCTGGCACCTCACAGGTCAGCATGGGTATTAGTATTGTCATGGTGAACAGAGGCACTATGAAGCACTTTCAAAGTAGATTGGAGAACAGAGAACATCAACAAAACAAACTGGAACAGATGAGAAAAAAAACAATGGACAGCTTCTGATAACAGCAACTGACATGCAACATTGTGCAATGTTGTGAGACAAGATCAAACACCTCCTAGTGACTCCCAGGAACACCAACGGCAGAGGTGCTGCCAGTGCATGTGCAAATGGGGACAAGATGCCACCACAACTGGTTTTTAATGTTAATATAACCTATTTGTATTCAAGGAAGAAAAGCTGGATTATTTATATAAAAGTGCTTTGCAAACTACAAAGTCCTATGTGAAAGTAATGTAATACTATGCTTTTAAAATGAGTAAAACCTCTGGGCATGTCTTTTCTATTATAGATGCATAATTTAAAAAAATATATAAGCCTATCAGCTTCATGACACTAACATGCAAATCTGAACCATTATTGAAAATAGAGAATACAGGTTGCTTTACTTTTCTCTTGACCAGGCTTCTATCTATTTTTAGACATGTGCAGAAGTGCTGCTCTTGAATAGCTAATTAAAGAGCTAAGGGGGAAAGTCAATGCGGGGAAATTCTTTTGATTAACTTATATACTGCATTTATTTCCTCTGGAATAATCTGCATCATCCATAAAGCACACACTTAGCCAGTGTTCTTTATCAAGCACCATGTCTGGGAAAGGAAGAGAGGAGCAGGCACAAAAAACACGGAAGGATCCTTCCTCCCCTCTTAAGTATGTCTCCCTTGTCACTTGTTTTCAGGTTTATAATATAATCTTGGATGCTACCTGTCTGAAAGATGAATTTCCCTTCAACTCCAGTGTGCTGAACTTTGCCCAAAGTTAAAGCAAACATATTTTATGTATGATCTTGAAAGCAAATGAATACAAAGAGCAAAACCACCTAGACAGCACCTTTCGCACTTCTGCAGACTAATTATGGGCAGCTTCAACTGCTTTCCAGAATCTCAGTTCGGCTTTTAAACTAAATCTGGAGTGGGATGTCCATGATGCATGGACACTTACTTCCAGGATGGATGTGGCACTGGGCCCAGTTCTCTATAAAAGCCAGTCATTTTATTAACATTCTCAAACAGCAGACACACAAACAAATTACCCAAGGAAGTCTGATACGTGGAAGGCACTAAACAAACATTGATGATTAAGTTATTTAATTTATTTAACCCAACCCTGTGTTAAATGATGGGAATAAAGTAGTGAAGAAGACAAAGTTCCCCGCCTCATGGAAATTACATGCCCAACACATACATAAGCAAATAAAGATTGTACATTTAGATAGGGTCAGATCCTATTAAAAAATAAAGCAGATTAATTAAGGTGGTTAGTGAGTATGAGAAGGTACCTCACCGAGTATGATAAAGTATGAAGCATATGAAACCCTGGGACAGAGCCCAGGCAGGGAGAACAGCAAATGTAAAGGCCTTGAAGGATGAATGACGAATGGCAAGTCAGGACAGCTGGAGCAAGGGCATGCAGAGAAAGGAAAGTTCCAGGGAAAAGCGAGGACCCTGGATGCCTTTCTAGGCCATGATACAAATTTTGGCTGTATCAGAATGGGAGCAGAAGTCATTAGGAAGAGGGCTTTTAGTAGGAAAACGATACAAACTGATCTGTGTTTGGAGATCACTGATGGCAACATGGAGAACAGACAGTACTAGGAAGGAAGAAGCAGGTCAACAGGCCAGAGGGTTGTTGAATGAATGAATGCATGGGAGGGAATCAGCCTAAATTCTGATGAGAGCTTTTGTTTTATTTTATTTTTTTCATTTTTAGTATAAATGCAAGGAATATGGTTCTGTGTAACTTTTTTTGAGATTCCTTTTTAAAGAAGTCTATTGCTAGGGAGGTTGCCAAGGAGACCGAGCAAAGCCTGGAAGATAAGTGACTTCAATATTTTGTGCAGACTAATTTAAATATCAGAGAGGTGGAGCCAGGAGTAGTTTAATCCCCCAAAGGAGAAAAATGTGTGAGTTACAAAGGGTCAGTGAAGGGGCTTGTGTGTCTGTGTGTGTGTGTATTGTGTATGTGTGTGTTCCAGCCACTCCTCGCAGAAAGATGATTAGTGGCATGCCTCAAGGGACTAACTGAAGAATTTGTTTAGAAAGGAGATGTAACTCTTGATTCAAGAAAAGTTAGAACTAGCTAAGATCCTACTGGCTCATCCAAAAAAGTGAGTAAAAATAGTAAGATTGAACTCATCTAAAGAAAAGATCAAAAAGTAGTAATAGAAAGAACTTTTTCTCACTGGAGATGGTTTCCTGTGGGATAAGAGCATAGCTAGGCTTTAAAGTTAAGCAAAAATTGAGTGGTCACTTAAAAGTCATGAGTACTTGGGAAAGTTCCTCAAATCTTTATGAGCTTTGGTATTCTTCATTGTAAAATGAAGGGAAAAAATTAATCTTGCTAACTGTGGCTGAGAAGTTCAGTCGTCCACCTCTCTGCCATAGCTAGAACCCTTGAGCAGACAGCTACCCAGTTGGGGCCTGTATTTCTCAGCCCTTTCTGACTCCTTTCCTTATCTCCCCACTACCTCCTTGATTTTAGGTTTGGTCATGAGAGTTGTTTTGGCTAGCGGAATATGTGTATGTCATTTCCCAGGCAGTTTTTAAGAAGCAATTGTGCTACTATACACACTCTAGGGCTGCGGTCCCCAACCCCAGGCTGGAGACTGGTACTGGTTGGTAGCCTGTTAGCAACTGGGTGCTGTGGCCTCCAAAATTTCACCCTTCCCCCACCCATCCATGGAAACATTATCTTCCATGAAATTTAGGAAGAGGGGGTGCACAGCAGGAGGTGAGCTGCAGGCCAGCAATTCAGAGGTCACTTTATTTACAGCCACTCCCCATCTTGCATCACCACCTGAGCTCCGCCTCCTACCCACCCCCACCTTGTCTATGGAAAAATTGTCTTCCATGACACCAGTCCTTGGTGCCAAAAATGTTGTGGACCACTGCTATAGGGGATAGAAGAGCCACCAGAGGGGAGGAGCCTGGGTTCTAGAATCACTGCATGGAATAAAGCACATCACTTAATGGGATTAAACACTGGACAGTTAAATGTATGGAAATAAACTTTTGTCATGTTAAACTACTAAAATTTGAGAGTTATTTTTACTGTGGCTTATATTACTGTGACCAATATGTGTGTGCTTATTGTGAACATTGTAAGTAATGTATAGTCTCATCAGGCAATGAGTATTTGATAAATTAAACTATAATCAGTATTAGTTATGTTACTTTGGGCAAGTTACTTAACCTGAGTCTCAATTTGCTCGTATGTGAACGTCTTCCCTAAATATTTTCTACTCCATTCTGAACATCCCCAATTCTCCCCACCATTTTTCAAGTTAGATTTTTCATCATCTTTGTCTTTTCTAAAAGCTCTTGGGTTGGTCAATGCCATTCTTTTTTTTCCCCCTTAAATTCTTATTTTTTTAATTTTAATTTTTTTTTTATTTTAGCATATTATGAGGGTACAAATATTTAGGTTACATATATTGCCTTTGCCCCACCCAGCTTCTTAAAGTAGACCACTCAGAATTAAATGCATTGTCATACACAGGTCTAAAAAACTGTTACCATAACCTTGCTTATTTTGAATACTGGACATCTGTTGTAACTAAAGATTATAAAAATAGGTAAAACTAGTATCTCTCTACTTATTAAGACAATAATGAGCTAATGTGTATAAGTGAGTCTACACCCTCATTCTATATTGATGCAACCATATTCTGGGACCTGAATTTGAATTTTATTGTATTTTTTTTTTTTACTAGTTGTTTCATGGTGGGTGTGGCACATCACATTAACTATTTCTCTCAACTTTGTGTTTTTTCCAAATCTCATGTTCATGGCACCTATATCTTTTTCCAAGCCATTATCAAAATGCTGAACCAAAAAGGCTACTTACATCATATTTTCTTCTTGAGGACAGTTTTAAATAGCTTAATAAATATCCAGGTTTTAAATATCTATTTCAAAGTAGCAATCACTCATCTTTATTATGAAGAAATAATTTTTAATATATTGATTAACTTCTACTTATTATATTCCTAGATAATTTTAATCTCCTGTTCACCTATTCACAATTAATTCAATACTCAGAGCTCATTTATGCAAGAAGCGGATGCATTCAACAAATAGGTAACACAGCAGTTCTCAAAGAGGCAGTCTCATTTTCAAAGAGATGTTTTAAAATTTTGAGACTTTTTGGTTGTCACAAGGATTAGGGGAACCTCCTGGCATTTAGTGTGTAAGGATATCCAGGGATGTTATACATTTTGCAATGCCCAGGCGTGTCCTGCACATTGAAGAACTGTTCCACATCTAGAAATTATCAAATATCCTAGATATTCATGTTAATGAATAATATCTATATAATACTATATAATATCTGAGTCTAGATTCTAACTATTTTGCATATAAACACAAATATAAATATATGTATATATATTTTGCTTCATGTTAATTACATAGAAATTTTCAGAAATGTCATTATGTTAATCAATGATTAAAGTACTTTCTTTATTAATCTACCAAGATTTATTCACTCTTTTGAAAAAAGTACGTCATAGGTCACAGCTATCATTATGAAATTTAAATTGCCAATACAGCACTTCTGTGTCATTCTGCATTTTTATTGTTGCATTCACACTGAGTCTCTCTCTGACTCTCTCTCTCTGTCTCTCCCTCTCTCTCTCTATAGACACACACACAAACACACACATTTAGTCTACGTATTTGCCTATATTTACATTAACAAAGATTTTAAAAAGTCAATAAGATTCAGAAGAATGTTGCTCTTTTCTCTTAAAACTAAATACATCTTTTATAACTAGGTACAGGTATCTTATCTTATTATGCCTTCTAGTGTACTTGTGCTCGACCCTTTACATAATGAAATTTGTATTATTTTATTATAAATTGGTTGCTTATTTTTTCTTTTTATTAGAATTAGGACATAATATGGATTTTATGTAAATTTAATTTAATTTAATTTTAATTAAAAAAATGTGAGTAGGTAGGTGTACTAATCAGCTTGGGTTACCACAACAAAATACCATAGACTGGGTGGTTTAACAACAGAAATTTATTTTCTCACAGTTTCAGAGACTGGAAGTCTGAGATGACAGTGCCAGTATTGTTACATTCTGGTGAGGGCTCTCTTCCTGAGACTTCTCATTGTGTCCTTATGTGGCAGAAAGAGAGAGAGACAGAGAAAGAGATAAGAGAGAGAGATTTTCTTTTCTTATAAGGTCACAGTCCTATTGGATTAGGGCTCCAACTTTACGACCTCATTTAACCTTAATTACCTCCTAAAGGCCTTATCTCCCAGGACAGTTAGGCAGTTAGGGCTTCAACATGTGAATTTTGGAAGGACACAATTCAGCCTGTAGCAGTAGGTTATATTATCTTAATTTCAGGATGATAAATGGGACGTTTCAAATTATTTGTTATAAAAAGGGAAGAACTTGAGCCTGATAGAATTAAGAAACACTGATTTAATATCATATATGTATTAAGGACTTCTGAGGCTGATTGGTGGAGACTAAATAAAGAATAAGATATAGCTTCTGCTTTAAGGAGCAACAATCTAGATTAGAAATAGATATGTTCTGAGAGGCCGAGGTGGGTGGATTGCTCAAGGTCAGGAGTTCGAAACCAGCCTGAGCAAGAGCAAGACCCCGTCTCTACTAAAAATAGAAAGAAATTAATTGGCCAACTAAAAATATATAGAAAAAATTAACCCTGTGTGGTGGTGCATGCCTGTAGTCCCAGCTACTTGGGAGGCTGAGGCAGAAGGATCGCTTGAGCCCAGGAGTTTGAGGTTGCTGTGAGCTAGGCTGACACCACGGCACTCTAGCCTGGGAAACACTGTCTCAAAAAAAAAAAAAAGAAAGATATGTAATAATAAACATGATAGACATATGAAGAAGTACAAGAGATACACAGAAGAGAAGGACCTAATTCAGTCTTGGGAATATAGCAAGTGCTGTCATAACCCCTTGACACTCACCATTCCTGTATGTGCTGACAGGTTCCTACTGCAAGCACCTCTGATTCTCTGCCTGTGGACTTTATCTGACCGTAGGAACATGGTCAGCCCATGCTCAGGGCAGGATGGAAGTGCCACCCAGGTAATGGCCCATTTCCTCCCAAGAGCAATTCTCAACCAATGATGGAGGAGAGTTGGTGCACATGCATACATATCCGGCTTCCTCACCCCTCAGGTGGCGTATCTGAGGCATTCCTATGCAATCTCTCAGAGGTCCCCAGCATGATGAATCCCCAGTTACCCACAATGGTAACCTGTGTATTAATGTTCCCTGCATTGACTTCCTTACCTCCTATGCATCTTGGATTCACCTCCCATTTCAACTACTTGAACTCAAGTCCTTGATTCAGAGTGCTTTGGAGTATGTAATTTAGAAATAAACCTAAGACAGGTTGTGAAATTCATTTGCATGTTTTCTTTAAGATCCATTCCCCACCATCTCCGTGCTCTGCTTTGTGTCTCAGAGAACATATTTCACAGGCTCCCTTGCCAACTGACATCTAGCTAGTTTGGGCAATGGAAGTCACTGGTAGAAGAATGAAGGACAGGAAGAGAACAGAAGTCGAGATATTTATACATTTCACACTCTGCATGGTGGCTTTTCCAGCAGCACCTGTGTTTTCTGATTCAGCTCTCAAGGGACGGTCCCTATCTTTGGGGTCTCAGGTCTCACCTGGCTGCCCATACTGTTGTTCCAGCTCTTGAAGGACAATCCCAGCTTCTAGACTCTGATAAATCACCTGTTCCTTATTTCCTTCCAGTGTGGTGTATTTAGGAAATTTAAATAGTTCAGTGTTGTTGGAATATTTAATGTCAGATGGTGAGTGACAGGAAATGAGCTGGAAAGGTAGGAAGCAATTAGATGAAGGAGGATCTCAGATGCATGTTAAAGAGTATGAAATTTATCCTGTTAAGTAAAATTTCTTGAATTCAAATACTATTAGTTATTTTTCCTTTTGGATAGCCCATCATAGTGTTAAATTATTCAGCACAATCCCGAATCCTTATTTCTAAATTACAAGAAAGTTTTCTATGTATTTTAGTAGCATTCTCTTATTAGGCTATAAAATTATTCTCCACCTTGGGGTATTTAAAGATTTCACAGGAGATATGATTCATACCTATGGGCTCTAAGCTAAAGCAGGCATGGGAATATGCAAGAGAATGACAATAGAGTGCAAACAAGATGAACATCAGACTGGGTAGCAGGAAATGTTAATTCTAGACCCTGTACTCCTATCTTGGGATAGTGATGACAAAAACAAGCAAATCAAAAGAATAAGAACAAAAAACACTTAGATTACTTCAAAACCCAGATGACTAGCTGTCCTCAAAATGCTTCTTGACTCTTGACTACTTTAGAGAAAATTGTAGGCTAAAATTCAGGTGTATGTGGGGTGAGACACTCTACCCTAAATGGGTACCAACTTCTTACCCTTTCAATGAAAATAAATCTCAAACTGTGACCAAAGACTGTATAAAGACTAATGAACAATTGAGAAGATTATAAGGCAATTGTTTTATTTTCCTGGTTTCTTCTTTCCACCACTATAAGAGGATATTCCACGAAATGGTTGCCAAAAGACTTAAGCTGATAAATATAAAATACTAAAAACAGAAGTTGATATATGCACATGGCAGCATTTTATGTTTCCCCATGTTTTCAGAGGTCTGATGTATTTATTACAAGGGTTGTTAAATTAACTCAAGCTTAATTCATTTTAATCAGGATATACTTAAAACAAAACAAAATAAAAATCTCTAAAACCACAGCTATTTTACTTCCAAGCCCTGTCCACATGACCAAATCTTAACAGAAGACATGATTAGTGAGAGACTAAATTAAAGCAATTTTGACAAAAACTGCATTTGACTGATGTGGACATAGAGGCTGGTAAGCATGGCTTGGGCATTTTTATAGAAGATCTAAGCACTTTCAAGCCTTCACATCCCGATGCACCCTAAACCTCCTTAGTTCCCAGAAAAAAAGTGCTTTCCTTTATAGGAGATTGGCAATTTCCCTGGTATTGCAGCATGACATTTTCCCAGATAGGCTGTCAAAAACTAGGGCATTGAATTGCATGCTTTTCCAAGTAGTTTCCCTTCTGACTTATAAAAACAAGTGATATTTTATCTTTCTATACTAGAATCACTCAAATGTAACATAAATTCAAATCCGCAGGCTTTCATCAAAGTGATAAAAAATTGAGAAACTTAAAGAATGCTTATTATTTTGCCTCTACCCTAAGTAGAGCCTATATTATTATAATTAAGTCAGATTTTTGCTCTATCTCCAGTCTGCCTTTAAAGTATCTCTGGTCTGAAATCTCCCTAACAATTTTCAAATTTCAGTATACATTAAGTATCACCTGGAAAATGTATTAAATACAGATTACCAAGGCCCCATAAACAAGGATTGTGTCCAGGATCAGGCCTAGAAAGAACAAGGACAAGAACAAGAACAAAAACAAGAACAAGGACAAGGACAAGGACAAGAATAAGAACAAGAACACCAAGTGTTAATGATGCAGGTAGTTTAGAGACAACACTTTAAGAAACAATAGGTATGAAGCTTTAAGAGAGGGCTCAGCATGGTTGACCTGCAAATTTTTCACCTGTTTTCAAGAGTGACCCATGGTTGCCATTCTAGCACACGTGACACAAACCTGTCATGTGAAGAATCCCCTGTGCTGCTTTACACACAGTGCATATTACTGGGCTCCCCTCTGATGCCTGGCCTACTGCATCAGACATCTGGGAGTCAGGGTCAGAGTGAGGCTATACGTGTATTTTTAAAAATTTCATTAACTATTCTGATGCACAGTTAAGATTGAGAATCACTAGAAGCAATTGAAAACAACAATCTTTAAAAGCATTGAAGGACAATTGAATGTTGAAGGATGCTGCACTAGGATGGTGATCCAGGATGAAGTACATTGGCTGGAACATTAGATGATTAGAGTATTTGTGTATTGACTACTTGATTCCTATCTCTTTACCAAACTTAACCATAGAAGGAAGGTGGGCCTGGAGGACTGAAAGAAAGTTAAGGTGCTTTACGTACACGATGTAGTTATTAGAACAAACTTATGAAGGGTCATTATCCCCATTTTATGGATGAGGAAAAAAAATGGAGGTTCATAGTGATTAGGTAAGCTTCCAAGATCACACAGTGAGAATAAGACTCAGTAACAACAGTCACTTCCACATGATGCCACAGTGTCCCCAAATGCTTTAATTTTACTCACACCCCACCCATGCTCAGGATGTAGTATTACTCAAGGCTTAGGCTATAGAGTATATGCAAGATCAGGGAAGTAAGAGAGTAAAGTTCCAGTTCAAAAGTGGAATTCAAACAAAGGTATTGAGAACTAATTTCTTTAACTAAAGAGCAAGTATACTGAAAATCTCCCCAAATAATCAAGGTTTAGATTTAGAGAAAGCTTTAGACAACACCTGTGCAAGGATCACTTCTGATAACCAAGAGACTTTCGAACACATGGTCTAGTTGATTTACAAATCTAGAAACATACATTTATTTATTTCTAAAAACAATTTAGGGAGTAAAAGTGTTTTTTTTTTAATATATAGATGAATTATATCATGCTGAAGTCAGGGATTTTAGTGTACACATCACCACGATAGTGTGCATTGTACCCAATAGGTAAATTTTTATCTCTAACACCCTTTGCCACCTTCTTAGTTTCCAATGTCTGTTATATCTCTTTATGACCAAATGTATCCTTTGTTTAGCTCCCACAAGCATGTAGTGTTTGTTTTTCCATTCCTGAGATACTTAGGATAATGGTCTCCAGTTCCATCCAAGTTGCTGAAAAAGGCATTATTTCATTCCTTTTTATGTCTGAGTAGTACTCCATGGTATGTACATACCACATTTTCTTTATCCACTCATCAGATGATGGGCACTTAGGTTGGTCCCATATATTTTCAATTGTGAATTGTGCTGCAATAAACAATCTGGTATAGGTGTCTTTTTGATATCATGACTTCTTTCCCTGTAGTGGGATTGCTGGATTGAATGGTAGGTCTACTTTTAGTTCTTTGAGGAATCTCCATACTGTTTTCCACAGCAGTTGTACTAATTTACATTCCCACCAACAGTGTATAAGTGTTCCCTTTTTACTGCAATTGCACCAACATCTATTGTTTTTGATTTTTTAATAATGGTAATTCTGACAGAAGTAAAGTGGTATCTCATCATGGTTTTAATTTTCATTTCCCTGATAATTAGTGATGCTGAACATTTTTTCATGTTTGTTGGGAATTTGTCTATCTTCTTTTGGGAAAAATCTGCTCATGTCTTTTGCCCACTTTTTGATGGGGTTATTTGTTTTTTCTTGCTTATTCATTTGTGTTCTTTGCATATTCTGGATATAAGCCCTTTGTCAGATGTATAGTTTGCAAATATTTTCTCCCATTCTGTAGGTTGTCTATATACTTTGCTGATTATTTCCTTTGCTGTGAAGAAACTTTTTAGTTTAATTAAGTCCCATTTATTTACATTTGCTTTTGGAGTCTCACTCATAAATTCATTGCCTAGGCCAATGTCTAGAAGACATTGTTTTTCATATATTTTCTTCTAGAATTTTTATGGTTTCAGGTCTTACATTTAAGCCTTTAATCCATCTACAGTTAATTTTATATATGGTGAAAGATAAGGATCCAGTTTCATTCTTCTGCATGTGGCTATCCAATTTTCCCAGCACCATTTATGGAATAGGGTGTCCTTTCCCCAGTGTATTAAATCACTTTTGGCAAATGTCTTAAAATTTCCAAATGTTTGTTTATCTCTACAAAATGAAAATCTATCTCAAAGAGATGTTGAAGTGTTAGAGTTAAATAATGTTACCATGAAAGAGACTAGTACAACATATGCCCTCAATAAATGTTAGTCCCTCTCTCCATTCTGCCAATAAAGAAAATGTGAAAAGAAACTGTACTGAGGGTGAGGCTCTAAGAGGTGGGAGCAGAGCCTGGCTCTTCTCCCACTATTGCTGTTCCATACTCAAAAGAGAATGCACAATCCTGGGAGTATAAATATTTGTTCTCACAAGACTCAGATGTATCCCTCTGCTCATATCATCTACAGCATTTCTGAAAAGGATAAAATATTCAAAGCTTATCAGTAACTGATTCTCCTAACCTTACTTTTTACCTCCCTCAAGTATGTAAACTAAAAGGGATAGTGTCCTTCCATTCTTAGGTAGTGTGGCAGCTAATGCCAGGCTACCATTTTTTGTCCCCAGTTTTGTGTTGTATTTTCTGGCTAAGCAAACAGCACCATCTTCTACCTTGGAGCGATGTGCCTTGGAAGACCTCTGTCCCCGTCTAGATTTCATCCTCTTCTAAAAATAAAAAATAGTAAAAGACCAGTTTGATTTTTTTTTATGTTAATGGTGAAGTGATTTCTATTTTTAGGGTTTTTTTCTTTCAGTAATTATAATATTTTTCACTAATTCTAGTAAGTACTTTCAACCATGTTGCCCTGTATGATTTCCCTGCTTCACAGGAAATTATCAGTTTTTAACCATACAGAACTACCTGAGAGACATGCTGTTACATGACTCCTATGCACTTGTAATCTGGAGGAATCCAAGATTCTAAAACTATAGTATAGTGGTTCAAAATCAGCTAATAAAGGGGATAGGCCAAGACTTCTAAATCTCACATTATTAAACAGTTTCATTGATTCCTGGGTGATATCAATTTGCTACCATATTTATAACTTTCATTAAATTGAAGTCCAGTGAGGTTTTCAATCAATCAGAGTGAATTTATTGATCTCCTGTGTCATGTAGATTATGTCTGACAGGCCCAGCTATATATTCTGGCTTTAGTTATGATCTCAATAATGTCAGAAAAAAGCACCAAATTTTCCTGAGTCTCAATGCCCTCATATGTAGAAAATTGAAATACTCACTCCATCCTTAAAGTGATTTTGTGAGGGGAAGTTAGATAATATCCTGGAGTCATATCCTAGGTATTTTATTTTTCTTATGTGATTTCCAAAGTACATGCACTTGATGTGTGTGGGGGGAGGGGAGAGAATTTTAAATAGCATCTGTGGCATTACCTGACTTTCTCTCAATGAGCAAATGACCCCAAGCAAACACAAGAATCTGTTCTATTTCATGTAGTAAACTCGGTTCCCACTTGCCTTAGACATTCTGAGCATCTCACTACACATGGTATTATTAAAGAATTTTAAAAAGTACATTTTTCCTAGCATGGCCCTTAAATTAAAGCCAGTCACTTCATCTTCTGCCCAATTCAAGAAACAACAATCTGTTTCAATGACAAAGAAAGAATAATAATAATAATAATTGTTGTATTGATCTTACTACGAGATTGAGTGACTATCTCTAATGTAATGACATATGAATTTTTTTACTTTCGTGGGAA
Organism: Cheirogaleus medius; assembly: GCA_008086735.1. NCBI lineage: Eukaryota > Metazoa > Chordata > Mammalia > Primates > Cheirogaleidae > Cheirogaleus > Cheirogaleus medius. Next base: position 50,257,793 of record VBSM01000529.1, on the reverse strand, counting down.
AATCAGGTAGCACTCATCTTGTGAGGAGCAGAAAAACCAACTCAAACTGTCCTAAACAATAAAAGAATCTGTTAGTTCCTAGTCTTGGATTAGGAATGACTTGGGACACAAACAATGTCCCTGAGACATAGGTCTTTCTCACCATTTCATAGCTCTGCATTTCAGTGAGTTCACATGAAAATCCTTCCCTCATATGAAGGCAGGTCCTCACAAGGGTCTTGACTCTATGGAAAAAGAAAATGGACATTTCGTATAGTTCAAACAAAGCCCAGAAATCATGCCTTGATTGGTTTTACTTGGGTCATGTGATATCCCTGAATCAATAACTGTAGCCAAGGACATGGAATTCATTGACGAATTTGAGTCAACCAGGGCCCATTCTAGAATTGTGGTGAGACCAAACCCATCTAAATTCCACATGGCTAGGAAATGAGCTGCCTTTCTAAGCAACTTGATGCTGGGAGAAAGACTAGAAATAATCATAAGAATGTTTTTAAATGGTAGTGGGTTTCACAGTGCTGACTTTAGAATCTAATCCTTACATAAACTGTGATCCCATAGGAACCTGTGTTGAGCACACACATGTCATTATCTTGTCCATTCCCTTGTCTTTGCTGGATTTCTTATCTTATTGTAGGCCCAGAAGAAGATACAAAGAAAAGTTTTAAAAAATTAAAAAACCACCCAACCTACCCTCAAGGATTGATCTTCATAAAAGCAGCGGAACAATTTGTGAGAATATAAAATTATGTGCAAAATTAAGTGGTGCAGATATTGAAGCATTTTAAATTTCTGGCTTTGTCACACATTATGAATAAAATATCCTATCTTGCTGCCTTACATTTTATAGGAATGCTTTTAAATGATAGTGGGTTTCACAGTGCAATTCCAAAATCAGATTGAAAAGGCTATAAAATAGCACAAATTTGAGAAATGAGCAGACCTGAGGTTGAGCTTACTCATTTAACCTCCCTGAGATTGTTATAGTAGACATTTTAAATATCTACTTGTATAATATTGGAAAGATTAAAGGAGGAGGTGTACCCAGCACACTGTTAAGCATAAAACAAATAATAAATAATCATTATTTTTATTAACATAATTTGTGCCTGGCAGCCTGATTTGGCATTCAAATAGTCTCTGTCACAAAGTCAATAAGGATCACATAAACATAATAGCTTGACCATAGTGAGGAACCAGAGTTCTGGTACATACATACACACACACACACGCACACAAATACTATATTTTTCTTCAGAATTGGCTGCAGACCCGACAGCTCATGGATCAAGATGCTGGGAGTTGCAGGCTGTAAAGTTGACATGCAGGCAGAGGAAGGAGAATTGCCACCCCATGGCATTCTGCTTCATCTTTCCCTAGCCACACACATAATTTGTATGAGTAGGTGTTATCAACCCTTTAATCAAGTGTGACTCATTTTCCTCCCTAACACATGAATCAAAAAAGAATAGAACATGACCAGACCCCCAGGAAATAGTTGGGTGATGCCATTCTTCCAATAAAGTTAAGGAAACACACACTAAACATTCAAGTGGATTGTGAGAAAGGAATTCTCTCTGATGGAGCCACTCTGTCATTCTTTCAGAAACTGTAACAGAAGCTCCTAATGATCGAAATTCAGAAGGATTTTAACTACTGAAGCAAATCAAGTAGATCAAAAAGGAAGAACCAAATGTCACCTGCAGGTCTCTTTCCTTCTGAAGGATCCTCCTCTCAACTCAGTTATTCAAAAATGTGGTCTGCTTTCTCAGCAGTATCCTTGCCTAGCTTTTTTGTGTCTGGGTGTGATTTCTGCCTTTGCAAGCAAGCCCGAAATAGCCTCTTCTCTCCAATGTGTGCACGTACTTGTGGGGGTGGAGAGAGAAAGAGGTGGAGAGAAGTGAAAAGTAAATGGAGGCAGATGGGGGAAGGTCACCCCCACAATTCTCCGGGCATGCAAGGGCACACCAGGCACACTCGAGCCCCAGATACTCAGGCTGGTCTACCCCCTCCTTCTGGCCACCCCCCTATGAGTCATGGCCAGAATCTCCACCCTTCTCTGCAGGCGAGTAGGAGACTGTTTTGGCTAGAATCAAATAGACACAATCACTGCTGCAAAGTACAACACCTACTGTAAGTTCTCTTGTGCTTGTTATCTCCAGAACAGCTCTTGCTTGATATTTTATCAATTTGTTCACAGAGGGAGGAGATGAATCATCAAGAAAACACATGGGATCTTGACAAATTTCTTCCTCCATCACATGTTAGAGCTGAAAGTGCCATCTTTTGAAAGTGTTTGCTTTTTATCTTTTTTTTAAATATATGAAAGTGCTCATTTGCACCTTCCCCTAAGCCTTTTCCTCTTCATCCTCTTTCTTTTTAAGTTTGATTTCTTCTTTTAGCATGAGATATTACTCATGAGAACAATATTTGCAAAGGTGAGTTTAATTCAAGTCAATCACAACTTAGCTTAGGAACAGCTTGAGCGTGGGCCAGGGAGTCTGTGGGTGCCCTTGGATGGGAGGCAGGGACTTACTCCACCACTTAGGGAGAGATGTCCCCATCATTAATGTCTCTATCACCTGCGGATTTAGAATTAGATTCCTCTTAAAATGTCAGCCTAATTTGGGTGGGGAAAGGGATTGGGCAGCCAAGAGTGTTTGAATGATTCAGCCACAACCACTAAACTACACTAAAGTGGTTACCAAGAAATGATCTCAAAATCTTCCTGGCAGTTCTCTTTAGGCTCTCTCTCTCCTTTCTAGTCAACCCTTCTTTTCTGTGCTTTCTACCTGCAATACCTTTCACTTTCTGCTTTTTCTCAAGTCTTATTCCCTCTTCAGAACCCTCTCAGTGCCATCTCCTCTCTGAAGCCTTTCCCCGCCCTGCCACACTTCACAGCAGAATGAATTGTCCCTCTGAATTCCCATAACCTTGTGCACATAGACCCATCACAAAACTTATCACACTATGCCATAATCATTGGTTGACTTGCCTGTCAGTTTCTCTGGAATCATGACTGAGATTCTCAAGGGCACTTGTTAACTTATTCATTTGATGTACCCCAAAGAACATATACAATCCCTGGCACATAAGTGCTAAATGAATGTTGAGCTTGAACTGCCTTGGGAAGTTTTGCTTTATGATTTTTGATGTGGCTCCATGCATCTAAAACAAAAGAGCCTTCAACAAGAAATTCAGTGCTGTACAACCTACTTTCTCATACCATCAGTTGAATCTTTGCTGTCAGTCTCCAACTGGACCACCCTACTACTGTTAAAGCATCTCCTGGAACTGCCTACCTGATCATCCTTCCAATGCATTATTCCTTTGAGCAAAACATCAACAAATGCATGTGTCTAACCATTTTGTTTTCTAAATTATAAAATGGGGACCATGTCACTAAGTAGTGCATCAGCTTGTATTGAGAAGAAAGGATTTCTTTTCCCAATCACCAGTAATCATAGAATAACTGTACTAGGGTCCATAAAACAGAGCTGTGGCCCCTACACTGCAAGTGGGAAGCAACTACTTTTAGCCTCCCTAGAACCTCAGCATCACTGGGGAAAATGAAGGGCTGTTGGAGGCAGTGAAACATGACAGGAAAGGGAGGAGATGAGAGTGAATTTAGGAGTAAGCAAAGTGGGAAAGCGTCAATCATCTCATGAAAAAAGCATGCAACTTGGGAAGTGGAAGAGGTAACCTTAAATGACTTGAGTTATTAAACAGGGACCACTTCAAGACCTCCTCATGAATTGACTACGACATTCCAAAGTAGGCTTACTGGAAACCCAATAAGAACTAAAACAGCACTTGAAATACCCACTCCTACCACTTAATCATTATTTAGGAATTATGTAATATGCAGCAATATTTAGTGTAATCATAAAAGTAAAATGAGGTAGAAAATCATCTAAAGCACTAGTTGAGAGAAAAAAACAAAGCAGTGACATACATAGCTTTCTTCAGGAACTGCTGATGACAATCAGATAGCACTCAATATGTAGTTATATTTACTAGGGCTTTTGATTTATGCTTTGAAGCAAATATTTAAAACAAGACTTAAAGGTATGAGTCTTTCTTTCTTTTCTTCTCATCTCTGCATGTGAAGTAGCGAGGATATAAAATAGTTCAAATGTCTGTCCCACTGACATTGCCCCTGGGACATCACTATTTCAGCCAGAATTCTTTAGTGTGCAAAGAACAGAGGCCCACAAAGCTAGCTCAATTAACCTGGTGCCTATGGTATTATAATATAAGGCTGCCCAGTAGGTTCTCATACAGGCCCAAGAATAGGAATAAGTGAAGCTGACCCACTGGGAACTAAATTGGAGATTGTGCTCCTCCTCTGCCTGTCTAAATCATTCTATTTCTCTCTACTGTCTTCCTATTTACTAATAATTCATATGGCTCACATTGCTCTCTTCTGTGCCCTAACTCTACTTGACCTTTGAACCTCTGCAAGTCCATAGCAAACTGGCAACTTTCTTCTGGGTCCCTAAGTAAAATTTCCGGGGGTGGGAGGTAGGGGAGGTAAAGGAGGGAGAGAGAGAGACAGAGAGAGAGAGAGAGAGACAGAGAGAGAATGAATCACTTTTTCAGCCACACAAGCATGTAAGTCATGGGTCTGTAGCCTTCCCCTCACTCTGGTTTATGTGCCTATCATTTTCTCTATTCAGCTAGGGACAAGATGATATCAACATGGAATAAGACATGGGTATTTAGGTCTATGAGGTTCATTTCATAAAGGATGAAACATATCTAGTAGAAAAGGCAATGTAAAAATCTCTTCTACCTAATAGTTCATAAGCCTGTGCTCTGTTCCCATGGCCAAGTTGCCTCCTGGCTGGCCTGTAAAGAAAATATATTTCAAATCAAGGTACTTTAGAGAAATATATCACTAAGAATAAATAAACAAATTAACAAATGAAATGACAGTGAAAAGCTAGTTTGTCTACGTACTAACATTAATGTTTCTATTTGAGTTTCACTTTGTACCTTTTCAAGGAGTTTTTGGCATACTTTTGTTAGTTTTAGTGGGCATAGAATGAGCTCTGGAATCCAAAGGACTGAATTTCAATCCCACTTGTGCTATTATGCCTTGTAACGCTTTGGCAGAACTATTCGATCATTTTAAACATCCTTTATTTGTAAAGGGGGACTATGAATAATAGCTATTATTAAACGTTACTGTGCATTAAGCATTGTGCTATAAGCTTTACATATGCTACCCTGTTTAATACTCATAAACATCATATGAGCCTAGACCCAGTTTATAGAGAGGGAAAATGATAATAATAATTGCATTTATTCCAAGCATTTTTGAAGATCCCTTTATGTTTGAGGCAGATAATACTAACTTCATTTAACAGATTAGGAGACTGGGCACTAAGAGAGTAAGTGTCTGCCCAAATTCACACAGCTCAGAAGTGACATATCTGGATTCCTACCCCGATCTTTCTCCAAAGCTTGTGCTCTTAACCAGAATGTATCGCTATCCTAAAAATACCTGCTGCTGCTGCACTTCCTCACATTTCTTGGTCAGAACCAATGAAACTGTAAAGTGAAAATGTTTAGATGCAGTAAGCTCCAGTGTCAGGGATGGGAAATGTACCATAGCTGTATCGGTCCCCCTCTGTCCACTGAAGACATTGCTAATGGCAGGGTCAACAAACTATGTCCCAGCAGTGGGTCAAATCCTGCAACCTGTTTTTGTAAAGGTTTTGGGGGAGACACAGCCACACTCATTCATTTGCCTTGGCTGCTTTTGGACAAAAACCAGTAGAACTGACTAGCTGCAACAGAGATCATATGGCTTGCAAAGCCTAAAATATTTACTATCTGGCCCTATACAGAAAAATTTTGCCAAACCCTGGCTTAGAGCATAATTATCTAATAACAAATACACAGCTTCAGATTTGTTATTGACAAATTGTTCCTGGCACCCACTACCAGTTAACTGAAATTTGACAAAGAAATAAAGCCTATTGGGTACTTCTATGATTTAAAAATGTTTATAACCATTACTGCTAAATCAGATAGAGAAATTGAGTCACTGATAAATATATAGACTCAAGTAAGGTAATAGGAATACATATCCACACTTGGAAACTCAGATTTTCTGTTGCCTTGGTTTCTTCTTCTTAAATTTTGCATTTAAAGCACTTTTATTTGATCATAGGAATCAATTTAAAGAGTTTTTCTGACCCAGGGGCAGGAAGGGGGCAGAGTGAGAAAGATACTGGGTAAACCCCATTCTTATCCCATTGTTGCTGAAGATCTTATCATATGTGACCTTTGCAGACTTCCATATCACACTATGACTAACTCTGCCACCTAAATGAACCAAGTCTGATTCACCATATACCAGAAATACAGGAGGAAAAAGGCAGATGAGAAAGAGCTATCTGAAAATCTTCAGGAGAAAGCAGGGTATAGAGAATGAAGGGGCTGGGGTGAGATGTGTTGCACATTCTGGTACATTCAGAAATTCTATTTCAAGTCAGTTTTAAATCTCATTATCTTGTTCTTAGATGCCAGGCACAAAATGGCCACAGCACAGCTATCTTAACCTTGGGAGGGGCAATTTTTTAAGTGTGTGCCTTCAACCACATGTAAAGTGAGCTGAAGGGTCACAAATGTAGCATACATAGAACAGTGTCCAGTAGCTCAACTGAAAGGAATATTGTGCATGCAGATTTCCAAGACACCCACACCTTGCAGATAATGCCAGTGAGTTAATCAAATACTTTTCTGCCTGCTCAACTGTGATACCTAAAGCTGCTAGGAACATCATTTTTAGACATCCGTGGGAGGGATTCTTTTTTGTAATTCTACATTTCTTTAACTCCCACCACATGTCTAGGCTTGCCTTCCAGAGACACACAATGCCACCTTTCAGAGCATTTTTTAAAAATCATGGACTAAGTAGCCCTCCTACGGCAGATTGCAGTAAATGCTGAAACAGTGAGCATGATTTCACTGGAAGGACTTAAGCTGACCTGCATGCAGGTCCTGTTAGGTGCCCTAGAATGAAGCCTATCCTTCCCTTCTCCCCCAAACCTGCTTTTGCTCTTCCCTCCCCAGGTACCATCTATCCCCTCAAGCATCCAAACTAAAACAGAAGAGTTGGTCAACTCTGACACCTTCGGATTGAATGTCTACTATAAACCAAAGCCTTCAAAAATGGAAGTTAACAAGGAAGAGATTCGGTGATCAGGAAAGAGAATATTATTAACATGATGGTTTAGCAAGATAGGTAAATAAAACATGCAAAAGAGGGGACTAAGTGCTATGATAGAGGCAACAAATCACACAGAGGGGAGGGGATGTAAGGAAAGGCTTCCAAGAAGAAAAAATATTTAAGTTGAGAGGTGAAAACATAAAGAAGATTTAACCAGCAACAGATAGTGGAGAGAAAACTATTCCAGCAATAAGGAACAGTATATGCAAAGAACAGAGGAGAGAGAAAGCATTTTGGAACTGCAAGATGACAGATAAGATTAGGTAGGTAACTAGGCACATAAGATTGGTGGTTAGAAAAATCTGGATCTGAATCTCAATTCTGTGACTTTGGGCAAGTGCCTCAGTCTCCTCATCTGTAAAATGGAGGTGATAACAGTACTGACATTTCTGCAATTTTCTTGAAATTTCCCTTATTGCTTATTACTTCTATAAGAACAGAAAGGTGCAATACATTTACTCACCCATGATAAGGGGCATGGCCAACACTCCTATAACAAAAGACAGGATAACAGAAAAAATAACAAATTTATTTCATCAAAGTTTAATGTGACACAAGAGCCTTCAGAAATGAAGACCCAAAGACACAGAGGAGACTGTCTATTTTTATGCTTAGGTGCAATGAAGAATGGACAGCTGTGCAGAAATGTGATTGGACAAAGGTATAATATAGTGGTAATAGATTAGTGGAACTAGGGGAACCTAGTAAGGCCTGTCTATTCAGACTCTTCTTGGTTTCTCTGTGTAGCTTTCCTTCTTCCCAGGTATGAGACAAGACCTCTCTGGAATGATGTTCTTCAAGGCAGAAGAAGAAGGGAGATAGTGACCTTTCAGGTTGTATAGCTTGCATTGAGAGAGAAATTGGGTTGGCACATTGTATTGTAATCCATTGAACCTGTCTCCCAGTTCTGAGAAAAGGTGAATCCAGTTAAACAGTTAATGGTTGTGTCTCATTTCAGAAGGTGGTGTTATTGGTGGGCTTCCACAGTTAGGCCTCTGTACGATGCAACCAATCAGGTATTTAATAAGAATTATTTCCATGGAAATAAAAACAAAGGTTAATGGTTATAACAAACTATAAACTCAACTTTAAGTCCAATGGGCAGTAATTTGAGAACATTTCTAGGTGTTGGGATCAAAGTAGCTTCAGTTAGTGCAAGGGTATGCAGTGGCAATCTGACACGTTTCCATAGTTTGCGGTTTTCATCAGATATCTCTGTGAACTTTCTGAGTAGTCCATACAGCAGCAGGAATGAAATTGTTCATACATAAGTTGTTGTAATAATTTCTCTGCAGTCTATATCAAGTGGTTCAGCTTCAGCTTGCAGGGCTTCAGGAAAAGTAGTTTTAATCTCAATGATTCTAAGCCAGAAGGGTGGGAGAAAAAGATGAAAATAATAGTTTGGAGAGCTGTAGCCAGATATTGGAGGAAACAATAATAGAAAGTGCAGGATCTAGTACAGATTTTAGGTAGATTACAAACCCTTAAAAACAAACAACAGGCTAAAATCTAATAACAGGTGCACTATAGTTTTCTTCTGAAACACAGTTTTTCTTTCTACAGTCACTTCTATTTCTACCCAAAATAACCAAATTAAGACTCATTTGTTTACCAAATAAGTTTAGTCTCATTAAACTTGGCCTGATTATTTACCTAAGTGTAGCAAGAACAGTGATAGACCACTTAAGCTCTCTTTACATTTCCTTTCCTGGTACTTTTTATAAAGAATCTCAGATTAGACTTTTAAAAGCCTCTCAAGAATAGGAAGACAAGTCAAGAACTCACCCATCTGTCCAGTAAGATTGTTAGCTTCTCAGAAAAAAGAAAAAGAAAAAGAAAAAGAAATGAACTTCATCTGTAATACCTATAAATTTGGGTGAATTTCTTTCTGCTTGAGATCTCCAAAATAACCAGCTGGTTCTGAGCCTTTCAGGAAGTGACATTCTTTACCCATCTGTAAGTCAGCCATGTGAATTATATATTCAAGGTACAAAGCCAGATTTTGCAAGAGGGCCTTTATTGGCTTTATAAAGTCAACCATAATTTTTCAAAGTTTTCTTGTCCTAAAATATGGCATTCCAGTGAAAGCTTAGGTAATACAGCCAGTGTTTCAAATTGTGTCCTGTGACAAAGAGGACAGATTCTTATTAAACTTATGTAGATAATTATATTGTTATAAAAATTAAAGTACTCACAAGTAGTTTATGAATTTTGAAGGGGCCCGGCACAGTGGCTCACGCCTGTAAGCACTCTGGGGAGGCTGAGGCTGGAGGATCACTTGAGGTCAGGAGTTTGAGACCAAGCTGAGCAAGAGCGAGACCTTGTCTCTACTAAAAATAGAAAAAATTATCCAGTCAACTAAAAATAGAAACAAAATATTAGCTGGGTGTGGTGGCTCACGCCTGTAGTCCCAGCTACTCAGAAGGCTGAGGCAGGCCAGGCGGATCTCTTGAGCCCAGGAGTTTGAGGTTGCTGTGAGCTAGGCTGACACCATGGCACTCACTCTAGCCCGGCCACAGAGCGAGACTCTGTCTCAAAAAAAAAAAAGAATTTTGGAGGGATCAAGTAGGGGAAAAATCATTTCCATTTTTGTTCACAAAATTATATTTTACCAAATTGCTGTAAGCTATAGATAGCTTAAAAGAAAAAAAATTCTTAAATCTGGATAATAAAACATTTAAAGAACCAACAAAAAATTGATTCTTTAAAGAATGAAATTTAAAGAACCAAGAAAATTTCAAATAAAAAGATATAAAAACATTATCCTCATTAGTTTATTTAGTCCCATGTAATTAAATCTTGTACTGCTTGATTTTGGTTATTAGTTTCATGAAGCCATCAGTTTCTTCATTGGAGTTCTGGAAATTCTTACCCTGATGGATGGTATGATCATAGAGTTACCAGAAACTTCTATTCAGGAGTACTTGTCAGAGTCTTTTCCATGAATCTCCTTAAAGAAGAAGCAATTTTGAACCATGGCTGATTGCAAATGCTTTTAAAGAAGAATCTAAACAATAACTGTCTATAGATGACAAAGAATTAGAATGGCCATGGTTAAAATCAGATGAAAATTCATTATGATAATTAAGCAACTCACAAAAAAAATTGGTGATTTCTGTGACATTTTAAGATAATAATCAAAACAATGACTGATAATATATTAGATATCTAGGAATCTCATATAATTTTTGGAAGACTCATATTAATAACAAACTTAAATATTATTGACATATAACTTAAATGAAAGTTAAAGAAGGTTTAGCAAACAATACTCATATAATTTAAAATATCAAATAATCCTAATTAGTTTAATAGCTCTCCTTTACAAGGTGAGAGACACATCCTTTGAGCTTTCCAGGGGCCAAACTGAAAAATCCCAAAGTTAATTTGAAGTCAAAAAGATTTAATTTGGTATTTGATTTTGGAAAGTTTGTCAAAAATGTCAAAAGGTATAAAACACTTGATTATATTTTAGCTTGGTTATCTATTTAATCCAAGTGACAAGAAAAGATTTTAAAGGCAAATATAGAAGGTTACATATTGTCAACAAAAACTTAACCCTTTTAATATTGAGAAGACTCACTTTTTTAAAAGTAAAGACCTAATAGAAGACAACTTGAAACGTAAGAATTTATCTTCATAAAACACAGGACCTTTGTGTCCTAGACTAATTACTTAAAAGGGGGAAGAAAACCCTTCACATTCTCAGACCAATACTCCAAGCTAACTTTATCATTTTAACAGAGAAGACCAAATTCCACTTTTGTATTAGTGTATTATTAATACTAAAGCTAATTTTAATAAAACTTTATAAATAAATTCATCCAATCTCAGTCAACTTTGACCACACAAGATTTTCAGAAATCTTTCATTAACCTTTTTTAACCATTAGTTTTTTTTTTTTTTTTAGCAAAAATGCATGCTTCATACCTTTCCTTATCAAAGGTATCTTATTTTCCCCACAACAGAGTCACTTCCTTACACAGGAATACCTAATTTTATTACACTTCACTTTACCTTGCTTCACAGACATCATGATTTTTATAAATTGACAGATTGTGTCAACCCTGCATTGATCAAGTCTATCAGGGCCACTTTTCCAAGAGCATGTGTTCATTTTATGTCTCTGTCAGCAATTTTTTTAGAGATAAAATATTTTTAAAATAAGGTATATACATTTTTTATATATAATGCCATTGCACCACAGTATTGTGGACTATAGTATAGTACAAACATGACTTTTATATAAACTGGGAAACCAAAAATTTTACTTACTTTGTTACAATATTTGCTTTATTGTGTACCCACAATATCTCCAATGTATGCCTACAATTTCTACTAGATTAGTTATAGATATTAATTATAATTTTAACTTGTAGTAACTTTAATTTCTAATGAAAACTAGCAAGTGTTATAAATTATCTTATATCAGCATTGAATATTTCATAATTTCCAGAAAGATGTTTTCTCAATTTTTCATGTTTATTAATACATCCAAATATAGTTAGCTCTCTATGCCATATAAAAACAAGGTGTCAAAGTATATAAACTTAAACTCGGGGGGGTAGGGGCAATGTATGTAACCCAAACAATATTTGTACCCCCATTACAAGATGGAATAAAAAAAAATTAAAAAAAAAAAATAAATAAATAAAAATAAACTTAAACTTATCCTCAGTAATTAACGTTTTAGTATTTTAACTTCCTAGTCATTTCATGAGTAAATATTACTTAATTTCATTAAGGTTTCAGTCATCAAAGAAACTATTGAAACTATTTTAAGTAGATATATATTTTAAAGTATAATTATTATTGAAAAAGTTCACTTATAAAATTTTCTCTCATTTACATTCATCTAATTCACTCATTCTTAACAATTATGCTTGCATTGTTCATGAAAATTTATAACATATTAACCAAAGCTAGCTGTTACCTTATTTTTCCTGTTCACAAATCAGGCAACTATCAATAATTTCATAGAAGCAAAGAAACTGATAGGGGAAACCTGGTTCTTTCATCTTTACTTTTTCTTTTGTGACTGACATGCATGAAGCAATTGAGTTATACTGTGCATTCTGCTCTTAGGTTTGATTTATAGTTTTATGATCTTAAACATCTAGCAGAGACAACACAACCCTGACTGACTAGCAAACCCAGGCAAAATATAAATATATTTATGTATTATATTTAATGACATAAACATACATACAGAAGCCTATCTTACAGTTTTCACTCTAAAACTTTTAGCCGCATGCTAGGTTTGATAATTCAAGGCTCACTAGCTGGATCTGGCAAATGGAACAAGGTGAGGTTACCTGCTCAGATGGTGTTTTGGAAAAAACTCTCAAACAGTATTTTTCCTCTTCTTTCACACCTCAACTACCATCAACACAGAAGAGTTCTGTTAGCAAATGTGACCAAGCAGTGGACATCATCTGTGTGTCCTCTAATTCAATTCTGAACTGTATACCTGGAGATATCATGAGATCCCTCAGAGTGAGGGCTCAGTCCCCAAAACTGACCCCCACTTCAAGTGCCAGTCACAAACACAGGCCTCTGGAACTTCTGACCAACTAGCTTCTAGTTTGGGTTCCCACAATCTCCTTTTGAGTTCTATTAAGTTGCTGGAGCAGCTCACAGAACTCAGGGAAACACTTGCTTGTATTTATTGCTTTATTATAAAGGATATGACAAAGAGTACAGATGAAGAGATTTGTAGGGTAAAGTATGGAGGAAGGGGTGCAGAGCTTCCATGCCCTCTCTGGGTATGCCACCTTCCAGGAAACTCCATGTGTTCAGCTATCTGTAACCTTTCTGAACCCCGTCTTCTTTGGGCTTTATAGAAGCTTCATTATTTAGGCATGATTAAGTAAACCACTGACTGTTGATGATGAACTTGACCTTCAGTCCCTCTCCCCTTCCATCTAATCATGTCTTTTTCTTTCTGGTGATCAGCCCTATCCTGATGAAATCAGTCAACATTAGCATACAGAAACCGGCACTTTGAAGATTCCAAGGATTTTAGAAGATACATGCCAGGAAATGGGAACGAAGACTAAATATATATTTCACAATATCATAGATGGCTAATGCTTTTTATCACCTTTTGTGGAGATGGCACTTAAGATTTTTCATTTGACCAGTTTTCAAATAGTTCCTGTTTTTCTGATGGCAATCATTTCCCTGAAGTTAGTATTTTCAAAAGATAACTATCAAGTTCTAAAGAAGACAGTGTACAATATTTACATTCCAAAAGCACAGAGAAAGCCAATTACCACAGGTCAATTTTATGGAAGCTGTGAACTAGATTTTAGGCTGATAACTGAGGAGATATCTCTCTGCTGTCTGAATGTACCCAAAGATCCATCTGAGTGGACAAGGAATCCATTTCTGCGAAAATTGGTTTTGCTGCTTTTTTTCTCTAACTTGGTCTTGGTTCTCTGTGGAGAGTTGCTACAAACTCTAGCCCTGCCCTGATGGGCCTATCAAGATACTCACTGTCTAGGAGAGCCCTGAATGGGAGGAGAATAAGATTCTGCCTCAGTTGGGTAAGACACAGAAGAGGATTCAAAAACAGATGCCAAGGCAACATAAAATTATAGGAACTTATAATTTTATAAGAACATACACAGATGGACCTAGGGAATGTTCAGAAGCTGAACTACAGTTTTTCCATAGAGACCAGAATCCTTCTTACTTCTGATGCTTCCTCATAATAATTTTTCATCCACTCACCACCAAATGGAGAAGGTAGGGGCTTGAAGGGAAACATATGAAGGACGAAAAGGAACTAGAAAGCAGACCAAAGGTGGCAAAAAATGGTAGGAGAAGCAGTTCCTCTAAGAAGAGGTCTTATAGGAGCCAGTTTGGGAAGAGCTTAAGTCCACCACTAAAACATCGTCAATGAAGTTTCACATCATCCTCAGCAAAAAATTGTGCCAACAAGAAGGAAGTGGACAGAGGGGTTGAGCATATAGTTAGCAGGGGTTCTCAACTGAGAAGTCCCCACGAAAGAAGCAAGACCCAGTGGAAAGAACAGAAGTCTTAAATTAATCAATCAATCTATCTGTAGATAGATATATATGGGGGGGGGGAGAGAGAGAGAGAGAGAGAGAGAGAGAGAGAGAGATTGAATATCAGCTTCCAATTAAGCCAACTTCTGACCATAGAGCTCTTTAAAAAAAAATTCATTCAAGTCTTTTATTTTTAGATATAAACCAGGACTAGCAGCAACTATTCTTGGCCTTTTTCTTTTCCTTCTTTTAAACCAAAGATACCTACCAAGCAAATCTGAACCAAAACCGGTAAGTCTTTTATGACTTAAGCAAAGATGAAAGAGATGTCCTCAAAAGAGGGTACTTTTGTCCTCCCAAGATTCCAGAACCATTCCCAAAGACAGTCAAAAGAAAGGACTACCTTTGTTGCCACAAGACCAGGCAATAAAGGTTGAGACAACAAAAGCCCCTTTTGGATTGGGACCTAATGTAGGACAAATTCTCCTGAGAGCTGGCATGCTCAGACAAAGGGAACCTTTGGGCTCTCAGCCTATTCGACTGGCTGCCTGATGTAAGCTGACATTTATTCTCCCCTCCCCAGCTGGCAAAGACCAGAGAGAATATTCTTACTGGTCATAAAGCCAAACCTTCAGGACACAAAGCAAGACAAACAGGAAAGAAATAGCTGCCATTAGGAAAGAAAGGATCAATAACAAATGGGTATGCCAAAACCAAATTACACAAAAGCCACAATCCAAACAAATAATTTTCTCCTGCTAATCAAAATTTCAAAAGGAAAGGTAAAGAGAAATTTTTACATTCCATTCTCAACTGGTCACTACAGGCAGGGATCCAGGAAAACTGACCTTGGTTTAAAAAAATTAGCTTTTCTCTGGCAGCTTTTTGTCAGTTGTCCCAGGATCTTATCTGTAGGCTCTGGTGTGAGTCAGGTGTCTCAGCCAACCTACAATGAATGCCAGAAACTTTAAAGGCAGAAAAGATGTGATAATTTTTCTCACCCATCATAAGGGTCATGGCCATTACTCCTATAACAAAAGACACGTTAATAAGAGAAAAGAATAACAAATTTATTCAAAGTTTTACATGACACTGCAGCCTTCAGAAATGAAGACTCAAAGATATAGAGAAATCTGCCTATTTTTTTACTTAGCTTTGATGAAGACTGGAAGGCTGTGTAGAAATGTGATTGGACAAAGGGTATGATCTAATGGTAGTAGACTGGTGGAGGTAAGGGGACCCAGGAGGGCCTGTCTGTTCAGATTCTTCTTGGTCTCTCTTCTTCACGAGTATGGAGCATGACTGCTTTGGAATGAAGGTTTTCAAGGGAGAAGGGAGAGAGTGATATTTCTAGGTCTTGTGGCTTGCTTTGTGGGAGAGGAGTTCTAGTTTCTATGACCCACGTTGGGGAAGAGGAATTCTGGGTTTTATGACTCACTGTGGGGGTAAAACAGTAGGAGATGATCAGAGAGAGACTTTGCTTCTAAGGCTGTTTGTGAGGCCTTATAATCTCCTTTATTTCAAAGTACTTAGCTTGCCAAATTGCCATACTTTGGGGTATCATTTTTTGAGCCCCAACACTTCAGTCAAAAATGGTAGCTTTGGCTCTTGACAGTAGGTCCTAGGGATGATGCCAGGCAGTAGTGTCCCCTTTTAATAAGAAAGCAAAAATTTTCCCCAAAACTTCCAGGAGACTTCCATCTACCTCAAATTGACCTGAACCACCCCACGTGGCTACCCTTAGTTCAAAGGAGACTGAAAAGTGAGCATCTATCTGAGTTCATTGCCCCTCAGTTCAGTTGGTGTTTTGTAAGCCAGGAAGGAGAGAGTGAATATTAAGTAGCCAATCCAAAGTATATTTCATAGTATTATTTAATGAATTTTCCATGTGTCAAGCTCTGTGCTGAGTGCTTTATAGAAATTATTTCATTTACTCTTCACATTTAATAGAATAATTTTTTAAATTGTTAATAGTAGGTTTTTTTAAATGGATAAGGAGATAGTGGCACAGAAAGATAATTTAGATCCCATAACTCAGCTACTAGGCAGCGAAGTACTAGGTAATGAAGGTGGGTTTCAAAGCTAGAGAGCTTGACTTCCAAGGAGAGCACTGAGGGGGAAAAATTATACACACACGTACACACACACACACACACACATATATATATATCCATAGGACCTCTGAAAAAATGCATTTCTACCTATGAGCTATCATTGTGGTTGGAATACAGTGTGTGAGGCCACATGCTTTCCTCTTCCTCTGAACTTCCACTCCATGACTCTGGTAGTCAACTTTTCACAAGGACCAACATTAAACATTATACCTTCCTCACTCATTGCCCCTTCTACCACCACTTCCTTCCTCAATTGGGCTTCTTGGGTTAGGGATCATAACTTAAACTTCTTTAAGTACATCTCCCCATCAGTGCCTTGCTCTTAGTCAACCAAAAAGAGAATGCTGATCAGGTAAAAGCAACCAGAATTTGTTTTACATTCAAAGGGTCTAACGTCCTGCTTACCTAGGCATTGAATCTGCTCCTTAGTAGCCTCAAAGTGGCGGTATTGGAGTGAGTAGGGACCATATAGGCTGGGATTCATGGCTAGATATGGACTTCCCAAATACCATCTGTTTCTCAGCTAGTGGAGTGTGTTACACCCTTCTGTCTTGCCTCCTTAGGCTCCTCACATTGTTGCTTTGAGGATTTAGAATCAGAAAAAAAAAAAATCTATATTTCCTATGAGAAACAACATAATAGGACTATAAGGCATCAATGTCTTGGTCTAAGACCTATGAGACAAAGAATATGTTTTATTGCTAAACATCAGTAATTTAAGATCTATTATAGTATTGAATACTATATCATAGATGCAAGTATGTACCTATACCTAATACAGATCCAGCAGCAGGTTTACTTCAAAAAAATAAAAGCAGATAATATTTATAAGCCTCTATTTTTCATTAGATAATATGCTTTGGAATAATTAGAGCTTAGTATCACAAAGTTGATACTATTTATTTGCCCTAAGTTACTTTAAAAAAAAAATCCCATTTCTGCAGAAGTCCACCAGCATTGCCACCTTGCATTGGACCCTGTGGTCAAGCAATTAGTACCAGCCGCTTTCTTAATGACCCAAAGCCCAGACGACTTCTTTAGTGAGAATGCTCCAGGCAGAATCCTGCTCTGGGATAGTAACTTCACAACTAAACCCAAGAATTTGCAGGAAAGAGAATAGCCAAGGCAGAGATAAAATGAAGCAGGTGTGCATTGTAGTTAAAAACACAGGAATTGAACACACATGGGTTTGAATCCTAATCCTATGTACTAGCTGTGCAAATTGGGTTAAAGTAATCTCTTGAGGCTCATTTTCTTCCTCTGTAAAACAGGAAAAATATAATACTAATATCTGACAGAATAGACTTTAAATTAATGTATATAGTTGGTATGGCTGGTACACAGGCATTTTGCAAATGACTTTCCCTTACATGAGAAACACAGGGCAGAAGCATTAACAGAACATATGGTTAAACACAGGAGTTTGATCCCAGAGGAACCAGGAGACCCAAGGGAAGTCTCTTCTTACTAGAGATGCTTTCCTCCCAGCTTACTTTATCTATGTCTTGCTCTTGTCTCCTCAGCTACAGTGGCTATTCTGAAATCTCCACATGCTGGTTCCCTACTATCCCACCAGCTCTCTGTCAGCACCATCATGTCCACTAGCTCTGGGCAATTCTTGGTTCCAAGATAGAAGTTATGACATTTCCAGCCATGGGGTCTTTGCACTGTTGACGAGGTTGATCAGAGGGACCAGCTAGACACCTCTCTCACTTTGATGAATGAGACCGGCACATTGTCTGAGATATTTGAAGGAGCTAGAGTCTTCCAGGTCTGCTTTTAATAAAGCAGAGCATTTTCCACCAACATCAGTGGCCCCTGCATGAACAAAGAGCCTTACCTGCTAGCAGCACAGGCTGAATGAATTAGCTACAAGCTGGTGTTGGGCTGGCAATAACATTTTTCCTCAACCTTTATAATTTTGTTGCAGGAACAGTCTCCTGGAACAAAAGACAGATTAACAAGAGAAAAACAAGCAGGTTTATTAATGTGTGCAATGAACATCATGGGAAAGAAATATCAGTGAAAGTTACCTCAGAGCAGTGGCTTAAAGTTCAGGCTTATATAGGAACTTCGATAAAGAACAATATATTTTAGAGAAGTAACAGGACAAAGGGAAACAGTTTAGGGCTTCCAGAGGCAGGAAACTGTGGAAAGGTAAATTTATGGGAATAAACTAATGGAGTAAGGCCTGTTTGCAGATCCCTCTGGTGCTGTCTCTGGGCTGATAAGAGCTGTCTCCAGTAAAGGAGAATTTATATCCTTTCTTTAGGCAGAAAAGAAGGAAGATAGAGAGTGATTTTCCTCCATTTGCTGCTTCTTAATTGCCTTTAGCTCAAAAATAATTATGTCAAATAGGCAGGTTTTGGGGTAACATATTCTGGTTTCCTTCACTGGGACTAGAGCCCCTAAGCCTGGTGCAATGGGGCTGAATTGGATAATATGAAACTGTCTGGTGAGATAAGATTATTCAAGGAGATGGAAGGAGACCTCAAATTTTACTGCCAAGCAGAATGCCTTTCAGCCTAATGATTTTTGTTTCAAACTCTCTGCCTTGGCCATTTGCATTAGACTGTACATTTTCTCTGTGATGATCTCTGCCTATACCAATTCCAATACAATATGCTATGGTTTGTGTGAGTTTTCCTTGTTCGATGCTATAATGCATGCTAACTTCCTTCACAAATAGCTTTTGGATGCGTCAAGTGTGTAAAATCTATTAGTGCAGTCCATTAGAAGTAAAAGCCCACAGCTGGGATTCAGTAAAGGTACTTTAAGCCCAAAGTATTTAACTTAGTCACACTTACCTGGCCATCACACCATGGAAAAGAGGAGAGGGTAGGGAGGAGGCAGAGTTCCCGTTTCTGTAAAAGAATAGTAACGGTAGACATTCAGATAAAAAGTCATAACTCTGGCGCTGAAGCATGGGGGATACTAGAAAGCATCTTTGAAACGAAAACCAATTTTATTTGTTTTACATAACAATGAATTCAGAGAAGTTTTCAAAACAGAAAAATTGGTTGATTAATCAAGGCTGGGTTCCGAATCTTTTGATAGGCTGAGTATCCACAAACTGGAAGCCAACTCTAAATGCTTTCCAAAGAATGTCTCAATATGTCAATTTTCTTCCATTTTGGAAGAAAACAAAACAAAACAGCTGAAGTTTTCTCAGAGCAAATGCAAAATATTATCTCTTTTCTGCAAAGTAATAGGCCAGCATTAAATATTTTCTTTTTCAAAAAGTATATTTCAAAAAAAAAACAACCTTTTTTTCCCTGTGTTATAAGGAAAATTGTGTTTTTCCTCACAATTGAGCAGCACTCCAACAACAAAAAAAGTCATCCTCTGAGATTAAAGATTGTTCCAGACATCTAATTTCTCAAGATATAGATTTCCTCCAGCCAAACATTAGATGAACTCCGGGATCATGAAGAAAGCTTTCCAAAGCCCCAGTCTGTAGTTGAGTTGACTTGCCCAGCATGACATATTGGGATAGTCCAATCATTTAAAAATAACAAATGCTCTCTTAAAGAGCAGGTAACCTCTGATGTCATTACAGACCCCAGTGTTGCTCTGATTGTTACACTCTTTTCTTTTATTCTTATCTGTAATCTGATGATCAGCAGGGAGTCAGGAGAACAAAGACATTTCAGACACTGTATATCAATCAGGGAATCAGCTGTACAACAATGATAACTCAGTCGGTGGCTTTGAAAGTTTATACCATGAGCCAGCATAAAATGCAATCATCTCAGGAGTCAGAGCATATTATGGAATAGAAAGCCTTGCTTTAGTACTTGAGAGAATCAGCAGGAAAATATTTTATCGACTTTGGTGATGGTGGCATAGATAAAAATCTTCAACCACTTCAAAAATGGTTTTAATAAACAATTCAGGAAAAATGATGGCCTTACATAAGATTGAGCTTAGTCTTGAAGGGCGGCATGGTGAAATTCAGAAAAGAGCAGCAGGAATGTTCCTCTGATACCATTTACACATCTAGTATAAGACCTGACTAGCCCTATGGAACTGTGAAACACCATTGCAAGAGAAACACCTTCTCTTAAAGCCCAAAAGGAGGTTTTAAAAATATGCATATATTTTTTTCTATCATTGGCAATATGTTAAGACCAGTTCTTTGTTATTGGGATCACCCCCGTAAAAGAACATTGTAGCTTTCTAAAGTTCTAGAATCAAGCTTGTTGGAGTTCACTGAGATTATCATTGATCTTTTGACATTAGCTGGCCAACTGATGAGAGCAAAACATGCTCAATACACTAGGTCCAAAGTACAGAGGCAGAAATTTGGTTACATTTCCTGACTCTTCTAAGCCCCAGTTTTCCCTTCTGTTATGCAAAAGGGTCCAGTATCACAGCACGTGTTCTTGCCTGTGAAACTGTGATGTTCTTCTTTTCCCTCAGTATAATCTAGGAACTGAGATGTGTTTACTTCTCTGAATTTCTGTCTGCTCTGTCCATTTTCTGAAGCAAAGTGCTTTATTCCTAAGATCTCCCTTCTAGGCCTTTTCAATCATTGCTGTTGTCAACATCAATGCCATAATTTACCCTTACCAAACGCTAATTATATGTCAGGTGCTGTGCTAAATACTTTCTATACATAATTTCATTTAGTCCTAACAACCACCTTGGTAGAAAGGTAATATTATCCTCATGTTATGTAAAATAGCAGTTAGGCTCAAAGAGGTTAATTACCTTGCCTAAGATGACCTAGTTATTATAGCAGGTCACAGAGCTGGAATTTGAACCTATTTTGCCTGAACTTAAGGTCCATCTCTTAGGTTTTATACTACACCACTTACCAAGGCTGTGCTTAAAACCATCCTGAAATTTTAATCCATTTGCTTGTTAGAGCTTTGCATTGTAGTGATTAAAGTCCCTCATGCAATACCAAGCAAAGGAAAACTGTGGTCCACTTTTAGTTTAAGGGTCTTGGGAGAGCCAGTAACTGCAACAATCTAAAAATTACCTTATAAATAAAAACACATTGAAAACCTCACCTCCACACTCTGTACCAACTGTCCTAAACCACTTATTATTCTAACTGGGCCCTGCTTTACATTTTCTTATCTATTTGCCTATAATTCCCTTTTGAAAATTTACAAAATGTCCAGCCTTTCCTTATTCTCATACTTAATGTGCATTTTCAACAGCATATTTATTATCAGTGTTGCTAAGATTTGCTCTCTCCAAAGCCTTCTGCAAAATGTAGACTTTCTGCATGTGTTAACAACCTGTGTTTGGGTTTTCTTGTCTGTGTGTTTAATGCTGAAGCCTATTCCTTTAGGACACTTCAAGCTCTCTGGTCCATAGCCTTGTGAACTAACCTCTTTGCTTTCCGCTGCAAACAGAAGGGAGTGCAACAAATAAAGAATTCTTTAAAGTCTTTTTCATAATGTGAACTTAAAACAGCCCCCTTCCTACTGCACTATTCCCCTCCTCAACTGAATAAAGATATAGATGGTTTTACAATTCCTATGTTAAATGCTCTCATTATTTAAATGTTTTATACTGCATTTCCATATCAAAAAATAATTTTATTGACTCATAACTATCAAATTTGAAGAGGATCCCAGATTGTCTTCCATATTTTTGCACAGAATTACAAGAGGTACTTTTGATGTCACATGAAGCCTTGTTTAGAGAAAATATGAGTGCTGGCATTCTTCCTCCCTGGTTAACCTTTGGGGCTCTGATATTTCCTTACTCCTATCCAACTAGTTAGGAGGTTGCTTTTAGGTTACTGGCTGGCATTTCTGAGTGGCTTTGTTATGCAGATTATTGTACTAGCAACCTGTAAAAATTAAATAGAAGCCAAAATTCAGGTATTCAAGAAACTTGTGGGTGGGGCGCGGTGGCTCACGCCTATAATCCTAGCACTCTGGGAGGCCAAGCGGGCGGATCACTCAAGGTCAGGAGTTCAAAACCACCCTGATCAAGAGTGAGACCCTGTCTCTACTAAAAAAATAGAAATAAATTAATTGGCCAACTAAAAAATATATAGAAAAAATTAGCCGGGCAAGGTGGCGCATGCCTGTACTCCCAGCTACTCGGGAGGCTGAGGCAGAAGGATTGCTTGAGCCAGGAGTTTGAGGTTGCTGTGAGCTAGGCTGACGCCACAGCACTCACTCTAGCCTGGGCAACAGAGTGAGACTCTGTCTCAAAAAAAAAAAAAAGAAAGAAACTTGTGTAACTTTGCTACAGAAATTCTGATCATATTAATGATGAAAGATAACATCAAGTGTTTGCAAGGTAAGAGGCACTGTGTTAAATATGCATTCTCTCACTTAACCTCCATGATAACCCAATGGGGAGAAATAATCATTAGCTTTTGTTCAAATTTGAGTCAACAGGCATCGAGAGTCTAAAGAAGGTATCCATATTATCAGAACCAGTGAAAGCACAGCATCCAGGTCTGGACCATTAGACTGTCCTAGAACCTACTAAAATGATATTGAAATATACCTTGACTGCTTCCAAACAGATTGGAACACAACAAGTCTTCTTCAGAAGAGAACTTGATGAGGAAAAGAGGATCCTAGGCCATACAAGATACCATTTTCTCAAGTGCATTAAGTTTTATCCAATTTAAAAACAGCATTTCTTGAGCCAAGTTAGTATGTGCAAGAACTCTTCTAGATGTTGGTGATAGATCAGTGGATAAAACAGACAAAAATCCCTGATGTTTCTGTGAGGGAAATCAGACAATAATAATAAATGTATAAGCTAGATGAATAGATCATAATAGTTGGAGAGTGGAACAGAAAAAGGAAAGGAAAATAAGGAACCCCAGGTGGAAAGATTATTCAATAGATTAGGGAGATGAAGAAAAATCAAAATGAAGATTGGGAAGGCATGTTCAGGGAAGTAGGAAGAAAATCAGGAGAATCTGATGTCCTAGAAGCTCAGTGAAAATTGCTTTTCAAGAAGGAGAGAGTAATCAATTGTATCCAATGCTGTGGTATCCTTGGTATATACCATTTTGGAAGAGTTGTGTTGATAAGAACCTGAGTGGAATAGGTGCAAGAGGAAACAGGGGAGACAAATTGGAGGCAGCATGTTTGCCAGAGCTGCTATAAGAAAATACTACAGACAGGGGGAGGGAGGTGGGCAGGGGATGTTAAACAGAAATGTGTTTTCTAACAATTCTGGAAGCTAAAAGTCCAAGACCAAGGTGTCCTTGGGTTTGAGTTCTTCTAAGGCCTCTCTCCTTGGCTTGCAGGTGGCTGCCTTCTCACTGTGTCCTCACGTGGCCTTTCCTCTGTGCACATGCCCCTGTATCACTCTGTGTGCCCAAATTTCCTCTTCTTTTAAGGACACCAGTCAGATTGGATTAGGGCCCACTTTAATTTAATCACCTCTGTAAAGGCTCTGCCTTCAAATGTAGTTACATTCTGTGGTCCTAGGGAATTAGGGGTTCAATATATGAATTTGTGATGTGGGGGGCATAAAATTCAGCCCATAACACAGATTGTATGGATAATTCTTTTAATGAGATGTACAGTACAAGGAGTCAGAACGTTGGGATGGTAATTGGGATCAGTCAAAAAAAGAGATTTCTGTTGGGTTTTTTTATTATTATTAATGGCAGAAGTGACTGTATCATGTTGTATGCTGCTGCAGTTGATCTGGTAAGGGGGAACAATTACTTAGTGTCACAAAGTGGGAAATTATACATAACACAATTATATATTCTGTGTAGTTTGCTTTATGAATTTCTGCATAAGCTAAATGTTTAGGAATTTAGAATATATTCTTCCAAATTATGCTTTCAAGGAATATGAATGGATGTTCAAAGATAGATTTCTAGATTCACAAATAATTGGGAAATAGAACTATCAGGTTTCAGTCTGAAACGTCAGTTTTTAGTGCGCTCATGGCTGAAGAATGACCAGACATACCAAAGTAAGGTAAGTAGGAAAATGACGTTTATTGAGGAGAGAAAGATAGGGTTATAAGGCAAGAGTAAGGTATAGGTTTACAGATCATATGCCACAGATGACGACCAGACCCATTGTCACAGCAAAGGGAGAGCCAAAGAAAAAGGGCCAAAATAAGAGGCTGGTTATGGTCTGCATCTTGTTTTATAGTGTCTGTATTGGGACCTCCCTTGTGGTTCAGATGTCACCATGGAACCACTTTGATTAGACAGTTGGGAGTTGCATTATCTCACATGTGGGTTGTTTTAGGTCAATTTCCATGGACTAGAGAGTCCTCTGCATTATTTTGCAGCTGGAACATTAAGTTATGATTGGCAGATTTGTAGGGTATTCCCTCTCCCCCAGGTATAAAGAGTATTAGGGTGGGGTAATTGCACCAAGGCAATTGCACCCACTTTTGTCCCTGGGAGATCTGGAATCCCTCACTATCTGCATAACAGAACTATTTGCTAAAATGCTTCTCAACTTCAATAAGCAAATGTGCCCTTTAGTTTTGAAGAGGTGGATAGATCATGTAGCACTTGCTACCCATACATAGTAGCAATTTGCATGTTTATAGACCATTTAATGTTTCTGGAATTCCCAGTATACCATCTGAAAAATGCTTCTCCATGTTAATAATAACCACTAATACATATTGACTGCCTAATGTGGGTTAAGTCACTGGGTCACAACCCCAATGGAAAATCACAATCATCTAGTCAGTTGCTGTTGTTGTTGTTGTTGCTGCTGTGTTGTTTAAATCACTTCAGATATACTCAATCAAAATCCCATGACGGAAGGGTGATCCCAATGAACAGCTAGAGTTAAGAGCCATATGTTAAGTCCTCAGAAGCATTATTTTGTTTAATAGTCTCAATTGCTTTGAAGGATAGTTTCTCTTGTCATAATTCAATATGCTAGGAATGCAAATGTTTGGCCTTAGGAATACTTTTCTCACGTCCCTCATCTATGGAAGAGATCTCCGACTGCCTGTCTTGTTCTTTCCTACTGCACCTTGATTTTGGTGTGCAAACCTTCTGAACACGGAGCTTCCAGCAGCCACTATCAACCTGAATTATCCTAATATGATAAATGTTTGCCATTTCCATAATATATAAATAGCCTTATTGGGGAAACCTTACCTAACCATTAAAGTTAAGATTCTGTTGCTCTGAATGGGCAAAACCAGTAAGCAGCCATCATATCACTTACAGAATGTGGTTGCTTTAGTAAGATTTTTCTCTCTCTCTCCTATGTACATTTTCCACAAATAGTCTGGTAAAGAGAAGTTATTTACTCCTAACACCTAACTGTTATTTACTCCTAACTCCTAACTGTTATTTACTCCTAACTCCTAACTGAAATCATTTTAAAAAGAAAGGAGAAAGGACTTTGGAAGGGTATGAAGACAAGAGGGGCATATGGGATGTTAAATGGCCAACTGAGACTTGAACAGTTAAAATAGGGAGAAGCAGAAGGAGCTCCAGGGTGAAAAAGAGAAATAAAGGATGGAAAGAGAGAAGAAAACATAAACAATTTTCCAAATATTACAAACCTGCTGAGGATTCAAATAACTTTAACCTTGTAATTGGGGTTAGACTGCTTTAAAATGTGTTTTAAAAATATTACTAGTAGGAGACCAGAATATACCACCCCAAAATATGACTGTAAGAGACCAAAATATGCTACCCCAAAATATGACTGTAGGAGGCCAGAATATGCCACCCCAAATATGCTTCTTTGGCATAAGGATTACTTTGAGCTGGTTATTTTGAGAAATAGCAAACACAAGGAAAGCTCTGAAAACAGAATAAAACTTACCCTTTTTAAAGGGAAATTTACATTTATAAAGGAAACCTCTATTTGTAAAGTTGTCTCCTTCTCTGTACCAGGAAGAGAAGATGGCTCTAAATCACAACAGAATCAGATCAATGGAGAAGGCACTGACTTAAACCTGCATAAAAAACCCTATTCTTGTTTACTGTATATTTTCTGATCTCCTCCCCTAACTGGCTGCCCTCGCATCCTTCTTTCTTTGATTTAGCTACAGAAGGTATTTAAGCCTGAATTTAAGCCACCTTTTTAAGCTATTTCTTTCTCTAGGTATCTCCCATGTATATATTAGATATAAATGTTAATAAACTGCTTTTTATTTTAATCTTGTTACTCTGTCTTTTGTTACAAGGGCCCTAGCCCAAAACTTCTAAGGATAAAGAGAAAATTATATTTTCTTCCCCCATATCACTACTTATATGTTAATATTTACCATAAGCTAGGTCAATTTCTTCTATTTTCTACACCAAGTTCCCTGTACACATGAATTTTTTTTAAAAGTTCAGTATTCAATTTCTCATTGTGTGTACTCTATTTTGAACTCAAATTGCTAATGTTCTGCTTCTTTTTAAAAAGCAAAATATGTGAGATTTTAGAAGTTGATTCATAAGTTTATCAGATGTCTTTCTACCTTTATAAAGCTTCTCACCTTCAATTGGAATGAGAACCCCCTGGATGAATATTAAACGTTTTATACTCCAAAGTATTTGAGTTTCTTTTCTGAACTATTCACTTCAAATGACATTTTGTGCTTGAAAACTCCAAATAACTAGTAGGAGTAAATAATATCTAAACAAATTAAAGACCTGATCATGGATTAAGAAATAGATTAAAGAGCCAAGCTGTAAAACTAGAATGAGTTACAAAGAGAAAGCAAGCATTTAAGGCGGCAAGGGAAAAAAAAAATCAAACTCTGTAAAATAATTTAAAGGGGCTTATTCTGAGCTGAGTGTGTTTGACTGCAGCTGGACAAACATGCCCTCAAGAGGTCTTAAGAAAAGACAACCATGATAGCCAGGTAACAGTTTGGTTTTATACATTTATGGAAACAGGAACTATATATAAAATCATAAATCAATATGTGGAAAGTGTACAAAAAGTCAGGATATCTTGAAGGGGGGTGGGCTTACAGGTTTTAGGTAAATTTAAAGATTCTCTAATTTGTAATTGGTTAAAGAACGAAAGCTTTGCTTAAAGGCTGGGAATGTTTTAAGTGAAGATAAGAAGTTTGTTAATCAGAGACAAGCCTCCAGACATATAACAAGAGTCAAGTAGTCTGTTAAGTCAATTGGCCTGTAGGTGTGGTTTAACCTTTGTGTTGCATGACCTTGGGTTTGTTAGTGATTAGTATTGTTACTCTTTATTGTTACAAAGAGTAAGTCTGAAAGGGAGGGGGCATAATGAGGTGTGTCTGACCTCCCTTCTCACGGTTGGCAATTCAGGTTTAAGGTTTTTCTGGAGTCTCCTCAGCCAAGAGGGGTCCATTTAGTTGGCTGAGGGGTTTAAGATTTTATTTTAGTTCACAAAGTTTAGAGCATCTTGTGACACTATGAGAAGTCAACAAGAACCTCCAAAGATATAAAAATAACTATCCCCAGCAAAACAAGGAAGAGGCCTAAGCTGGTGGCAAAGATTCCTTCTTCTTGCTTAATGCTCTATCTAAGCAAAATGCTGAGAAGAACGCTTCACCACATGCTCAGCAGTACTAGGGTTATTAAAGGAATATATCAGTTAATAGGAAAAATAAAGGCTGTATTCCAGCTCACATTGTAAAAATCAAAACCGCATGAAAATTAGTCTTTATAAAACAGGGAGCCAACATGTCAAAAGAATGAAAACATGACAACATTTACCTTTCTTTTTAGTTTATCTCATTTTTTTTGTTTGTTTTTTGTCTGTTTTTTGTAATTTCACAGCAGAATAGGCAGATGAACTTAATGAGCAAAAAAAGCTTATCTCTAGCAACACAAATTCCTTCTTCCTTCCAGGTTAAAATCAGGAGACCTGAAGCTTTTGCTTAATTTGGTTGTTGGTTTCACAGAAATAATCAATGTTGTCAATAGCAGTATCTGATACCTGGCCAGGACAGAGAAAACAATACATAAAGGAATGAGTTACATTTCACCTGAAATGTTCAAGTCCAGCTTTTTGCACTTTTTCCATCTTGTAAAGCTGTTTGTGTACACTGCTGGCAAAATACAAATCATGATAAATCTCTCTCTATTAAATATACTTAGGGTTTGGGGACTTTGCATTTTCCCACCTGGAAATAGACTCTCTGGTTCCTTTTCTGTCCCTTCACCCTCTCTTCCACCTTGAATGCAGCATCTTGCCACCTTAGCATTTAACACTTCTGAAAGATGAATTATACCAGTATCTCCCTCAGTCAGCAAAAATACTTAGGCTGTGGAACTAGAGAAAGGCATAGCTTTTACATGTGTCACCATATTTAGCACAAAGAGGGAACAGTTTTTTTAAATAATACTTCTACATTTATCGTTCTTTGACCTATGGACATTGGATGTAAGTAGTTTGCAGTTGAAGACTGTTAATTATCATCCTTGGTGATCATTTGCATTTATATAACACCTTTTATGGGAGCAAATCAAATCATTAAAGCTATTATACTAATGAATGCAAGGCGCCAAGTGTTGTTACCTCATCCATGGATGTGGTGAGGCAGTGAGGGTCTCAGAGGGGCCCATAAAGAAGCCAATTAAGTTCAGGTCTCCCAGGTACCTTCCCAGACTCAAATGGTTCCCATGGGGCTTAAAGGCCTTGACATAAGTTCTCCAACTCTTCGATGAGGTCATTTCTGGGCCTGAAAGATGATGAAAAATTCTTTCCCAAAATTGTTGGGAGGTCCTAATTTTACATTTGTGTCAGACAAACCCTGTGTTCCCACTTGTATCTGAAGAGGTACAAGCAGTCCTTTCTTGTAAATGTTTAGCTTCATCAATAAATCCCCAAACTCTTTCAGAGGGGTGTTGCTCCTAGACTGAAAGAGACTAGTTATTTCTCTTCATCGTGCCCATCAAATTGCAAGTCTTTAAAAGGTTTTAGAATTATAGAATCTCAAGATTAAAAATGACATTAAGATCATCTGCTCTGATCTTCTTTGAATTTCTTCTATGGCAGTCTACCAATAGGTCCACTAGCTTCTATTTAATTCCAGACATATAGCCAAACAATCACTGATGAAAGACACATCTGGGCAATAGGACAAATTCTCTCATTTATTCAACATCATTCAATAGATATGTATAAAGCTTTGCATAATATGCCTTGCCAGTACCACTCTGTGAGGATACAGTAACAAAAAGGAATATGATTCCTGTTCTTAGGAATCTTTACCAAGCCCCCCACTACCATGCTGTTAGGATTCCAAAGCAGACTGAGGTAGGCTGGTATCTGCCTTTCCTGAGCAGCACCTCTGAGATGCTATAAAAGTCTGTTGGAATATCATTTTGTTTCTGGTAAACATATTTTAAACATTTCAACAAAACATTCCCTTGAAATAAAAACCCATTTTCTCTGCAACTTAAACTTTTAAACCCTAAAACTCTCTCTGCTCAACCTTATATTTACCTGCCATAAACTGTCTTTGAATTTGGTAATCATTTTTCAGCCTGTGTATAAACATTATGCGTAGCAGTGTTCTCTTATGGCTTATGAGTAAGAAGAGTGCTTGCTTATCCATTCTTCCCATTGCCATAAGCATTGTGCCACAGGCAGACAGATACAGAAACACACCTCCTGAAGATCTTGTAGGTGCCCCTACATAAGCACTTCATGAGATAATTTCATGTACCTTCACTATGCTCAAAGTTCAGAGCATAGTTCAAAGATAAGCCCTAAATTTTACAAATGTGCAATTAATAAGCACTTCGGTATATGTTTAAAATAGGTGATATGTTCACTTGATCAATGAAAAAAATTGAGTTTCTCAAGGTCAAAAATTGAAGGTTTGAAGTCACTGAAGCATAAAAACCTTTACATTGTTAAACTATTGACTTGTTGTTGTTTTTTTTTTTTCCTTTTTTGTCAGACTATTATGACTCCAGGTAGCTTTGAGAATGGGCACCAGATAAAGCATACTCCTACATCAACTTTTTTTGTTACACCCTCCCCCAGGCATTTCTTTGAGGCTCAGTGTCATCTCTCAAGCAATCAAGAACAATTAAATGATTATTGTTCTGGTCCCGAGGTACTTTTCTACCTGTCACATTAAGATGACAGATGCTTTCTTATTTATCAAAGGGCAATTTCTTCCTAAACAACTACTTAGAGTCGTGTGAAAGATGGAATGGAAAGGCCATTAAGATGGGGGAGAGGCTGGCTATTCAGGCAGGGTCTAACAGAGTCTCCCAGATTCAGGGTTTGGTACTGCCAGACCTCAGAACACAATACGATAAAATATAGCACCTTGGCATGCTGAGTATTATAGGCTGAAGGAAATTGTGAACACTGGAGTAGCAGGAAGGCCGCTCTCACCTTCTCCTGCCTTTCTTCCCTGAAGCATTTCATAAAAGAATTCTCTGACCCACCTTTCCTGAAATTAGATCATCAGACCCTCATTCCAGGGGAGTTTTATTCTTCACCTAGAAGCCAAGAAAAATCTGAACAAACAGGCCTTCCTAAGTTCCTGTCAGTTTCTTGCCATTAGATCATACCCCATTGTCCTCCAATCACATTTCTGCATGACTGTCCATAAAAATAGTTTTCCGTGGGTCTTTGGGTCGTTATTTCTGAAGGCTTTTGTGTCATATACAACTTAAATAAACCAAATTTTTATGCTTTCTTCTTGTTAATCTGTCTTTTTTTATAAGGGTGTCAGACATGAATCTTGCAATGGGTGAGGAAAAGATTATTCTTTTCTCTCTACAGTTTTCAACTTTAAATAATATATATATTTTTTCTAATACTAAAGTTGATTGAGGTCTTGGGACTTGCTTTTTTGTTAGCTATTTTATAAGACTCCAACATATAGCTGAATTTCTAAGTATTAATTTTCAAAGGGGAATATAGCTTTTGGTGGTTATAATATTATATCTTAGATTTTAGGGGGTCAGCTTGCTAGTGTCAGTGTATGCGGAAAGCTAAATTATTAGTCAAAATGCAGTTGTATGAACACATATAGTGTAGTATAGTAAGAATAAAATAGACCAGAGCTAATGGACATGGACTTTAGAGTTAATAGAAGTCAACAGTTGAAATCTCAGCTTCATCAGTTGCTAGCTATGAAACTAATTACTTTGTGTCTCAATTTGGTTTATCTGCAAAATTAATGTAAGAATAGTACCTAATTCATGTGTTGTGAGAAATGAACATAAACACAGCTCTGAGTAAGCACTCAACATATATCAGATATGTTTCTAAAGTCAGAGTAAAAAAATTTGCACAGTCTAAAAGCATATTTCACCTGGGCTCCCAAAAGTCTGATGAACTCTCTGAGGTCACAGTAGAATTTACCACTTTGGTGCCAGATAAC
Source organism: Cheirogaleus medius (assembly GCA_008086735.1). Lineage (NCBI taxonomy): Eukaryota > Metazoa > Chordata > Mammalia > Primates > Cheirogaleidae > Cheirogaleus > Cheirogaleus medius. The sequence goes on along the minus strand of VBSM01000529.1, from coordinate 50,226,159 downwards.
TGAAGTTCACTAGAATCACTATTCTTCTCCTTTGGGAAGACTTAGCTAAGTTTTCCCAGGTTCTTACCTTTTCTCACTATACCCACTGGCAAATTTTTCATTAAGCCTCAGCTTTTCTCGCAAGCCTCCTCCTGGTGACTCTACTCTTGTCTTCATTATTGGTTTTCAATGTTGCCAAGTTTTCTTCATTATGTATTTGCAAACCACCAGTTAGAGTGAGACATTTTTTAGAGATTGACAGTCTTATTGATTAATGAGTGATTTGTACTAGGTTCAATTTTAAAGCTAGATTTAAATTATCACCCAGAAACCAGGCTCTGAGAGCACTTGGATATGTAAAACCCTGTATGTGTTTACTAGAATTAGAATATTCCACAGCTGTGCTCTCCAATAAGACATCATTAATTCCACATGGCTACTGAACATCAATCCTTATTGAGATATATTAGAAGTGGAAAATGCACACCAGATTTTGACAACTTTGGTACAAGAAAAAAAGTAAATTGTATCATAAATAAATGTTAGTATTGATTACATGTTAAAATGAAACTATTGATGATATTTTGGGTTAAAATACATTAAAAATTAAATTCTGTTTTTCTTTTTTAATGAGGCTAATAGACAATTTACAACTACATATGAGGCTCATATTATATTTCCATTGGACAGGACTGCTCTAACAAGAGGAAGGAGTTTCTACAAGGTGTTTAATACAATATTTCTAAATCAAACATTTAATGTGTGCACTAGTATCCAGCAACTTTTAAAAATTATTTTGATATAATCGAAATGCATGAACAATGATGTTTACCACAACATAGTTTTGCAAACAACCTAAAATATCTATCGACAGGGAAATGATTGACTAAATTAGGACACATCTTTAAGAGTCAAGGGAAAATTTCCCCTTTGTACTCTGAAGTTTCACTGAAATACCAATTCACAAAAGGCAGATTAATTGGAGAAAAGTCATACAAATTTGTTAACATGTACATGGGAGAATGACAGAGTGATTACCCACTCCCGAAATGGAGTTCAGAAGCTTATATACTATCCTGGCAAAACAGGCTATGGGAGGGAGGAGAAGAGGAATTCTGTTGAGGGGCAATACAGGATTACTAGGGAGAATGAGTAGATGGGGGTGAAGACAGAGACTAAACTTATAAATTGTTCTCTTTGGAAATTGAATGAACCTGAGAGACAGACATTATCCTGTGACAGGGTCTGTTCCTTTGTGTGTGTGTGTGTGTGTGTGTGTGTGTGTATGAGAGAGAGAGAGAGAGAGAGATATTACATTGTTCTTGTTCTTTTATGCAGTAGATAATGAGATAACAGGGAAAGGAAGAAAAAAACAATTGTTTTCCTTGGTGGGTCTAGATCTTAGGCAGATAAAGGAAAATCAACTCCATACTGTGCTTTGAGAGAGACAGTGTGTGTATGTGTGTGAGGCGGAGCTCAGAGAGACCCCGCGTCTTCTTCAGTTCAGCATCTGAGAGTGCCATATTTTGAGGTTTCAGTTTCTGGGCCCCAACACATCCGTACTGAGGAATGCCTTGCAGCCCTTTTAACCAACCATATTAATTACTATTTCTTTTAGTGGGCAGCTGCTGCTTTCACTGCTCAGCTTCCGCTTCCCTTTTTTGTTTTTTGGAAAAATTACACTAATTTTCTTTGGAAAATCACTCTTGTTCTCATTCTCAGTCTTTATTCTCTGGGCTGTTCCCACCTTTTAGATGCAGAATACATGTAATCCAAGCTCAGTTAATTTGCGTTTTTACCCAATGGCATCAGGGACTAGGTTCAGGAGTGGACACTTGGATTAAGTCAGTTTAATCAAAGATGATATTGGGACATTCAAAGAACTGAACTTGAAGTATCACATATAAATCCATTGACATTTATAGCCAGGTTGTCCCCTTCTCAGTGACCAAACAGACAAAGCCCATGCCTTCATGAAGTCAACAGGCTAAGGCAACTTCAGAGTGGTTTAAAGTAAATAAAATAGATAAATGGAATAGAAGCCAGGCAAGTGGGGTGGTTCTTTACCTAAGACTATCAGAGTAGGCCTTTCTAAAAAGATGAAATTTGAACTCAGATCTAAATGAAAAGAAAACAGATACATGAAGACCATGGAAAATATGGACCATCACAGGCAAAGTACCTAAAGGAGGAGGGGCCTAGACATGTCTATGTATTAAAAGGAAGTCTACTGGGGCTAGAGAACCAGGAAAAAATATTAAGTGAAGTTATAAAGACAGACTGCATCCAGATTATGTAAGGTCTTGTAGACCTTGACAATGTTTGAGGTTTATCCTATTTACAGTACAAAGCCATTGGAAGGTTTTAAGCAGAGAGGTGATGTCCACAAAGCTTAGAAAAAGTCTTCTGTATTTTTGCTCTTATGACAGGTTTTCCATACAAGTATCTTAAGCTCACTATAAAGAAAAAATAAAGGTATATTCATAAATATCACTCAGAATAAGCTTATTTATAAAATTTCTAGCATGTCACAATCACCATGATTAATTTTTAAAACATGATGGTTATGCCAGTGCCTTTTTAAGTGCAATATTGCATTAGGCAGAAATATAGTGTTCCTCAAGCCTAGTCTTCATTCAACCTAAACAGTGTCCTGGAGACAGGGACAGCAGAAAGAAGGGGAGTTGGAAATAATCTCCAAAGGTCAAAGAATGTTCCAGAGGAGGAACAACTAAGACAACCATGCAAATGAGTAGAGCCCCAGAGGCTCTGTTGCTGAAAGTAATCAAACCAGGCCCTAAAGAAAAACTGGCAACAAGATAAGCCTTTAAATGCCACTTCACATTTGGTATTGATTTCTTTGCTCTGGAGTTTAACTAACATGCCATTCTTGAGGGCACATCTGTAGGAAACCAGCAAAACAATTTTTTTTTTCTCAAGAAGATGTACGAATGCCATTTGCTTTTACCAATGGCCAAAAAAACTTAGTTTACTAAACCCATCCATGTAGGCTTAGGTAATAGATACTGAAAATAAAATGAATTAAAATGAAATTAAAATCCCAGAGCGCTTTGTAAAAAATTGTGAGTTGTTTTTGAGCAAGTAACTGAGTCTCAGCTTTTCAGTTCTAAGCACTTTCTATGATCTTAAGGGGTGGCCATTTTTTAAACCTCCTATATACCCACCTCACTAGACCAGCCCCCACCTCAACCAAAACCTGCCTCTTTCAGCCACAGTCAAATGAAAATGGTTAAATGGAATTGCGGAACATATCTGTGGTTATATATTTTTAGTGAAACTTAAAATTTTTATTGAACAAACATTTTTTGAGCACCTATTATGTTCTACACATAGTGCTGATTATAAAGAATGCTTAAAAAATGCAATGTCTCTGTTCAAGGAGCTCAAACAATCATTATAGTACTATGAGAGAAGTGATATGATGAACATACATATGACATATTACAGAAACATAGAAAAGTCATGTGAGGATGCTTCCTAGAGATGACGATGCTTGAACTGATCCTTGAAAGATATATGAGATAACAACACAAGGAAGTGTGAGACATTATATCATTAATATGATTGTGTAATTTTAATCATCTGTTAATAGATAGAAAGAAGGAAGCACATTAAAGCCTTCTTCAATTCCTGAAATCAGTGAATAAAGTCTATAGGTAATACATAGACTCTGAAAACATAAAACATGAAAAAAAAAAAAAGAATGGACATATTATAATCAAAAGTTTAGGGGGTTTAAAAATCTATCCAATAAAGCAAAACAATATACACTCTATTTCTAGTATATTCCAACATTTATTTTTAGATTCTTACTTTTTAGGTTAGTCCACCTAACCTAAAAACTTTAAAAAAATTATAGCCTGCTTTATCCCAATACTGTTTTGAAGAAGACTTATAAATATACAAATCAATCAATAAAATAACAATATAAGAAGAAGTAAAGGGTAATAAGTCATAGGTAATATTTATGTAGCAAATTCATGCCATAAGGTCTGTGGTGCTGCGGGTCACCAGATATCCCTTCAAAGGAACCCGCTGTGAGGAGTGTAGCTAGCAAACATTTTCTAGCTGCCACATGTTTGGATACACTAGTGTTTCCCCCAAGGCTATGCTCACTCTGAGTTGCAATGACTGAGTTTCTTGGGGGTACTATAGCTGGACCATTTCCACTGACAAGAGACTTCTCTGATAGTTAATCTTCACTTTGTGTTTTCCCCTTGCCTGAGGTGAGACTTTCCCCAAAGTGCATTGTGGTCTGAAGATTTTACTAACGATCCTTCTTCCTTCCCTCTCCCTTTTCCCGGGATTCAGACCTGCATCATGGTCTGAATAATCTCCCTGCCTACTCTTTCTCTTTCTCTCTCACCTTTATCTTTATAGGCATTGCTTCCAATAAATCTCTTGCATGACTAATTCTGTCTTGTCCTTTGCTTCTTGGAGAACCAACACAAAATGCCTAAATTTCCTAGAAAAGTCAGGCAAAGCAGGCTTTTAAAAATCTGAAGGCACTGAAAATTTACCAGGCAACAAAATCAAGGAGGCAAGGATTCATGGGAGAAAAGAAAACCAAAAACATGAACTTGACAATTAGTACTACTTTTCCTATTGAGGAATTTGCTAACTCCAAAAGTATGGTTGGAAATTTGATAATGTAAGCAGAGGTTTTGGCAGACTGAAGGCACTGACAGAACCAAAACTGGAGTTCAGGACTCATCTAGCAGGAAGGGCTCTGGTCCTGTCTAGGTTTCTATTTGGACTCTAAAGGGATAAACATAGGAATAATGGCAAAAGCTGAGAGAAGGACTAAATTCCAGCTTAAACTATCTCAGACCTTTATAGAATTAGGATGATTTGGCATTGCTATTGTCCTTAGCTAGATATGTGCCAGAAATAAAATTAAATCCCTTTTTGTGAAAGAAAACAAGTAACTTAAATTATGTTTACAATTTTTATATTTAATATATTCAATAAAAAACCACAAACATACAAGGAGAAAAGATTTAATCAAAAAACTGAAAAAAAGAACAAATAATAAAAAGAGAACCACCAGACATACACATAGCTAAATTATCAAACCTACTCTTAAACTTTGATAAATATGTTCAAATAATTAAAATACAAGATGAAGAATTTGAATATAGAACTAGAAACTATAAAAAAGATCAAATAGAAATCCTAGCACTGAAAAATATAACTGAAAGTAAAAACTCAATAGATAATTTTAAGAGGAGACTAGACACACATGAAGAAATAATTAATAAACTGGAAGGTGATTCAAAAGAGTATATCTAGACTAAATCATCGAGAGGCAAGATGAAAGAAAATAAAAAGCATAAGAAAAGGATTATGTTAATAAGGATTATCAGACAAGTAATTGGAGTCCCAGAAGAAAAAGAGAAAAAGACTTGGCCAGAACCAATATTTGAACCCAATCTATATGCACCAATATATATTGATAATTTTCTTAAGGGTCGACAAGTTTGACTGCCCAGTCATCTTCATATCAACTCTTCTTTTATGCTGTTTCTTCTTTGCCGATGCTCAAATGTTAGCATTCATAAGAATTACAGTATAGGGTGAATACACAATCATGTATACTCTAAGAGATTTTCCAACAGTGATTCAGTTATTTTGATAATACAAGATTTTTACCTTTTAAAGTTGCCTTCAGAACTTAATTATCACTTAAGTATGGTTTCAATGTATACTCATCAAAACCCTCAGGTTATTTTTATGCAGCTGGAACAAACACAACTTTTAAAAATGAGTGATCTAAAGAATAAAGTCTCAGCTTCTTGCCATGATGTTTAAGACCCCATGTGACTCAGTCCTGTCTAACTGCTAAGCTCCAGCTCCTCACACTTTTTTTTAATTCTATTATTTATGTTTGAGTTTATTAGATTTTTATACAACTTCACAAATACTTTCTGTTTCAGCATAAAATCTTCTAACTGGTTTTCACATAACAACCACTTCAAAATTTTAAGTTTAAAATGCTATTTAACTAGCAACCCCTGATACAGTTTCTCATAAGTGCAATTGTTCAGAGACAACTAAAACCAAAATAAAGAATATAGAGCATTTGAATAATCTGATTGATAATATTGATTTAAATTTTAGATATATATTGAACAGTGAATGCATATATTATCAACCTCTCATGGAATGTTTTAAAACAGGTAAGAAAAGTAACTTCAATCAATTTTCATAACTAGAACTTGCAAGGCTATTATTCCCTCACCACAGTGTAATAAAACTAAAAAATTAACAACAGTAAATGTAATAAGCCACACATTGTCTAAAAAAGTTGCCAAGGTAGTAGAAAATAATCAGGTTGTATTAGTACTTTTTACCATAGACTGCAATGCATTCTTGATCCCTTAGAAAGGAAAATGTAAATTACAAATTTGTAAAAATTAACATAAGCAAAGAAATATTTGAGTGACATTAGGTGGAATGATTTTCTTAGGATAAAAGCAATGATAGAAACTATACTGAACATATTTTTTAAAAATAGATGATTTCAAGCTTTGAATATCAAAAATATCATAAAATTTAAAGGAAAACTGAGAGACACATTCACAACAAATTTTACAGGATAATAGATTAATGTTATTTTATATATCTTTCTAGACAACTATTAATGAACTCTAACATTTTCTTTCCTCTAGATAACTCATTCCAGTTTCTTTCATCACTATGTTTTTATTGCCTTTAATCATACTTAAAAAGTAAAACACAACTATGTTTCATATACAAAATACATATCAACAATAAAGTGACTGAAATGTTCCAAGTAAAGGGATGAACAAAATATATCAGAAAAATATTACAAAAAATCAAGAATTTCAATGTTAACCTCATACAATACTAAATTCAGGTAGATAACATTAAATATGACAAGAAGACAACTTATATCAATAAGTAGTTTAATAAGCTATTTATCAAAATAAATACACCATTAGAATTTATAAATCAAAATGATTAGAAATACAAGAAGGAAAGGAAACACAATAATAGTAGGAAACTTTAACTCTTAAAGTCAGTCCATAAAAGATTTAAGACTGTTTTCTGAATTACCAAAGTTTTACTTGTTCTAAAGGTAGGATGCACAGAATTGGATATAAAATAGCTCCATTATAAGATTACTTAAATGGGAAAATGAACTAGCCTCTGACCTGAACATGCTATCTTTAATCTAAATAGTATTACTTTTACATAGTCTGAATCAATATAAATCACATAGAAGGCCTGATCCTATGCATGGGCTTCATTTTCCTATCAAAATATATTTTCTGTCCCTATGAGAAGTAGTATTTCATTTTGAGGATAAAATTTTGATGCAGTTTAGTATAATTATAAAAATAACTTAGGTGCAAATGTGAATGTACCTAGGAATGAATATCGTTGGAGAGTGAATAACCTATAGTTGTTAAAAGGTGGGAACCCCAGAGCTGTTCACCTGGGTTCATATGCTGAATCTACCACTTAACCACTGTGTGACCCTGGGCAAGTTACTTTCTGTACCCCTGTATCCAATCTGTGAAACAGGGAAGATAAATTAATCTATTTATGTGTGTATATACACACATACATATATATATATGTATAAAACTTGGAACAATGTTATTATTATTGTTTGGATGGAATTAGCTAATTACCCTTACTCTGAGAAATTTAAAAGTTTATGTACTTTGTTCTCTATAGACACCCAATAATCATATAAATATATATTTAAAATTTACCAGTAATTAAAGACACCAACCAAAAACACAATTAAATACTATAGTTTACTCATTAAATATAAAATTTAAAAATAATACTCAGTTTTAGAAAGTGGTGTTAAGATAGACACTTTAATATATTGTTGATGTCAGTGCAAAGAGAAAAAAGTTTTCCAGTAAGCAATTTTACAAGAAATCTTAAAATTATCTATACCCTTAAATCTACTTGTTCTATTTCTCAGAATGTACATTATAAAAATAATCAGAAATTTTGACAGAAATGCACAAATATACCCATCACATCATTATTTGTAATATCAAGCATAGAAATAAACCTAAATTTCCAACACTGCATAGAAAAATTAAGTAAATTATAGTGTTTTTCCATGTTAGACAACTTGTAGCTTTAAAAATTACATTCTCAAAAAACCTTAATGTGATGGGAAACTAAAAGCATAAAATTAATTGAAACTGATTATAAATAATGATGTTAACTCTGTGGATAATTTTGACAAAGAATGCATTAATATGAACAATGTTTTTAGTATAAGTTTTATTTGTACTTTTCAAATTTTTTGGACATTTTCAAATTTCTCTCATGAGATAGCCTATGTTTATTTTCTCTCTTTCTTTAGACATTAGATACAGAGAGTTAAGTTAATCTTATGTCTTAGTTCAATGCACATTATTATGATTATTTTTCCCTCATCCTCTTTTCCCATATGTGCATGTATACATACACATACACAGACACACACACAAACACAAGTATGGGAGTAATATCTTAGGAATACAGGCATCATAGTCTACTTTTATAATGAAACAAAATAACAATTTTTAAAGAAGAATCATAGTTTATTTCTATTTATCTTAATCTATAGTAGAAAGATTTTAAAAAGGTAAATTGGAAAAAACACATGATTCAGAGTCAAAGGATCAAGGTTTAAGTCATTCTTATTCCTTTTTCCAGTTGTATTACCTTGGGAAAATCATTTAGCTTCTATGAACTTGAATTTCCACATTTGTTAAAAAAAGAAATAGGGATCATAATACCTATATCACAGAATGTTTGTAATGATTACATGAAGTCCAGATGTTCTAGTACAATGAATGCCAGATCATAAATATTGGGTAGAATTTTTAGGGATAAAATTTAATCCTAAATTGACAATACAGAACTCGATAACATAACCTGGATTTCTTTGAAAATGAATGTTCTTTCATTACATCATACAATGTTAATAAAATGCTTTGTAGAGAATAATGATTCATTACCAGTCAAGTAAATAAAAGAAGCAGCTTGTCTCAAACAAAAACTAAAGTTTATATTTTATTGAGACCAGAGCACTCATATACACCTGAATGTTTTCTTTATGACCTGGAATCAAAGAAACATATTTTCCTGAATCAGCTCTCAAGTTAGTGTACAAGATATTAAGGAATATCCCCAATACTTTCATGCCTATCTTGAGATAAACATATTTTACCCCATCTACTCTTTAGAGATAGATTCAATCCAGTGAAGAGTCAAATATTTCCCAAGAAAATATTATATATCTAAATATTTAATTGCATTCTCTTCTGAGTAGATAAACATTTTCTATGGCTTAAACATTTTTTGAATGGGTGTATAGATTATTAATATCAGTGGATAGCCTCTATGTTCAAGAGAACACTAGGTTCTTACTCATGTATTATAAGTGAAAGAAAAGAAAAGCTTGAGGCTATTCCAAATTATTACACAGTGTGAGTGGTGACATTCTACCATCAGTAATTTATTTTATATGATAATTACTGTCCTCTTTTTAAAAGCAAATCTTCCTGAAAAGAGTATCACATTGAATTATTCAAATTTCATTTGCACTTTTCAGCTTGTTACCCAAAATTCATGAGCAGCCTGAGATAAAGAAGTGTCCTGGATCCTTGGCAGTCAGGGAGGCAGATGAGGTAAAGGATGGCCCAAAGGCTGACAAAGGGAAAAGTTGAGCATGAAATGCCAAGAAAATACTTCCTTATTTCCCAGAATTGTGAGAGCTCACCAGGCTCTTCATCCTTGCCATGACTGAACCTTACGATCTAGGGTATATTATGTTTACCCAGAATTACGTTCATTAAATAAAAGCCTGGTGTATAGAGAATATAAAAGCATTATCAGTTTTAGTCTTGCAACGTGGTTGCAGGATTTCCAACCACCAATAATATTTTGTCCATTTCTCTCAGTGTATCCCAATCCTTTTGATTCATCAAGAACAAGATTAGATCTAATTTTGTCTGTAAAGCTTCACCTTGTCATGTGACCATAGGGATTCCATGATTGTTTGAGACACTAATTTGACACTGATATGTGGGACAGTAACAAAGGCTCAAAATTTATGTTACTGGAGGACAAGAAGAAGCGAGTGTGGTGAAGAGAAAAAAAAATTTAAAGAAATAATCGCTGACAACTTCACAAATGTGGTAAAAAAAATCAATTTACAAATTAAAGATGGGTTTTACATTTAATTTTACTTTTTATTGATACATATTTTGCTTATTTATGGGGTATTTCTGATATTTTGTTGCATGTATAGAACAAGTAATGATCAATTCAGGGTTTTTGAAGTATCTGTCACCTTGAGTATTTATCATTTTGATGTTTTGGGCATATTTCAAGTTCTCTCTTCTAGCTATTTTGAAATGCAAAATGCATTGTTGCTAACTATAGTTACCCTGCTCAGTTATCGAGCATTAGAATTTATACCTTCTATCTAACTGTGCGTTTGTACCCTTTGACCAACATCCTTTCATCATCTTCTCCCTCTCACACACTGTTCCCAGCCTCTGGTATCTATCATTCTACTCTCTACATCCATGAAATTAATTTCTAGAGCTTCCACATATGACTGAGGACAAGTGATATTTGTCTTTCTGCATCTAGCTTATTTCACTTAACATAATGGCCTCCAGTTCCATCCATGTTGCTGTAAATGACATGATTTTATTCTTTTTTATGGCCGAATAGTATTCAATTCTGTACAAATGTCACATTTTCTTTATCTAATGGACACTCAGGTTGATTCATGAGATTAGTGATGCAATAAAATCGCAAGTGCAGGTATCCATCTGAAATACTGATTTCTTTTCCTTTCGATAAATACCCAGTAGTGGGATTGCTGGATCATATGGAAGATCTATTTTTAGTTTTCTGAGAAATCTCCATGTTTTCCATACTGGCTATACTAGTTTATATTCCTATCAACAATGTTTAGGAGTTTTCTTTTCTCTGCATTCTTGCTAGCATGTGTTATTTTTTGTCTTTTTGATAATGGTCATTGTAACAGGGGTAAGATGTTATCTCAGTGTGGTTTTGATTTGTATTTCCCTAATGATTAGTGATATTGAGCATTTTTTCATATATCTAAAGGTCATTTGTATATACTTTTAATTTTTTTTTTCCTTTGGATGGAAAATTTGGTGTGTTTTTTTTAAAACCCACATTTATTTTTATGAATATTATTTGAAAAGACCTGGCAATTTTTTTATTTTGATGTTTTTTATTTTTTTTTTATTCAGAGTTATCCTTGTCTCCTCCCTCCAGTCTCCCTAACATCAAATCCCACTGATATGGACTATTTCTAGGCCTATCCCCTATCTCCCATCTCTACTCCTCCTGCATTAATTCAGACCTTCATTACCTTTCAACTGGACACTGCCACAGCTTTCCTTCTGGTCTCCCTGCCTCCAAGCTTGTCCATGTAGCAGTCACATTCTCCTGTTTCAGTGGCTGTCCACTACCTTCTTTTCTTTTTTTTTATTTCAGAATATTATAATGGTACAAATGTTTTGGTTATGTAAATTGTTACGTAAAATTTTTAAGTGTGCCCATCCCCACAGTAGTGTGCATGGTATCTGTTAGGTGTGAAAATACTAAGGTGGTACTAATGTTTTTGTTACATGGATAGCTTTTATAATGCTTAAGTTAGGGTTATTATGTGTCCATCACCCAAATAGTGTTCATTGTACATATTAGGTAGGTTTGTACCCCTCCCCTCCTCCTCCCTTTCCCCTTTTTGATTTCCAGTGACTTTTATTTTACTCTCTGTCCACGTGTGCCCATTGGTTAGCGACTCCTACTCATTTTTGGTTTCCATTTGCATAAAATATCTTTTTCCATCCCTTTATTTTCATGCTCACTTCAGCAGCACATATACCATCCGTTTATTTTCAGTCTCTGTGTGTCTTTAGAGGTGAGGTGAGTTATTTGCAGGCAGTATAGTTGCATCACATATTTTTTTTCCGTTCAGACAGTCTGTAAGTGGAACATTTAATCAATTTACATTAAATATTATTGATATGTAGGAGCTTATTTCCATCTTTCATTACTTGAAAGATGTTTTGCGTATCTTTTGCTCTTTTCTTTCTCGCTTATTATTTTTCATTGTGCTTTAGTGGTATTCTGTAGTGGTAACATTTAGTATTTTTCTCTTTGTTTTTGTGTTTGCTCTACCAGTGGTTATTATAATTTTGTGTGTTTTCATTATATCATTGTTCTTTTATTTCTGGGTGTATGACTCCCTTAAGCCTTGATTGTAAGACCAGAATAGTGGTTATTAATTGCCTCAGTTTGGCTACTCTGGGAAAGACTTTACTTCTCCTTAATTTATGAACGATAGTTTTGCTGAGTATAGTATTGTTTTCTGGCAGTTTTTAATTAATACTTTCAGCTGTTTGACTATATCGTCCCATTCTCTCCTGGCCGGTAACTTTTCTGCTAAGAAATTCACTGTTAGTCTGATTGGGGCTCCTTTATAGGTTACTAGATGCTTTTCTCTTGCTGTTTTAAGAATTTTGTCTTTGTCTTTGACTTTGACAGTTTGACTATAATGTGCCATGGAAAACACCTTTTTTTTCCTTTCTTCAAGTTCTCTCATAAGGTTGCAAGAGAGAAGACCTCTTAGAATTACATCTATTGATGGATCTGTGAGCCTCTTGTGTCTGGACATTTAAATTTCTTGTTAGACTTGGGAAGTTTTCATCTGTTATTTTATTAAATATGTTTTCTAAAACTTTTGCTTTCTTTTCACCTTCTGGGACACCAAGAACCTGAATATGTGGTCACTTTAAGGTGACTTTATATATCATGAAGCCTTTGCTCATTATTTTTTATTCTTTTTCTTTTTTCATTTTTTCTGACTGGATTATTACAGTAGACCTATCTCCAAGTTCTGAGATTCTTTATTCTGCTTTGTCTACTCTATTGCTAAAGTTGTGAATGTATTTTTCATTTCTTTTAAGGAATTCTTCCGTTCCAGAATTTCTGTTTGGTTCTTATTTATGATATCTATCTCTTCAGCAAACTTTTTTTTATATGTTGAATTTTTTTTAATTTCTTTGTATTTTTTTAGAATTCTCTTGTATCTTATTAGGTCTTTTTAGTATTAATATTTTGAATTCTTCTTCTGGTAATTCATAAATTTTTTTTAATTGGGTTCCATTGCTGGAGAATTATTATTATTTTTTATTTTTTGCTTTTATTTCATCATATAATGGGGGTAAAAATATTGTTAGGGTTACA
>VBSM01000529.1:50137673-50212781 GCA_008086735.1 Cheirogaleus medius | reverse complement strand
AGACAGGGTCTCACTCTTGCTCAGGCTGGTCTCGAACTGCTGAGCTCAAACAATATGCCCGCCTTGGCCTCCCAGAGTGAATAGTCACTTCTATTAATTTTTTGAATTTACTTTCATAAGGGAGGACTTTTTCCTGAGGATTTTTTTTTTTGGCTGTAAACAACATCAGTGGTGTCTGTGATTTTCCAAGTGGCTTAGAATGAGGTCATTATTGGAGGTTGTGGTGAAGTTTCTCTGGGAACTGGGATGCCAGGTCAGCAAGTCTTTGTGTTCCAGTGATGGCAGTGGTGGGTTAAGTGTGCCTGTCCTTGGGACCCATGCCATTGGCACTGGTATTAGTAGGTCCATGCAGACCAATTTTGGGGACTCTAATTGGCTTGCTTGGGTGCCAGACAAGATAGGAGTGGGTACAGTGAGTGGGTGGGTTCTTGAGCCCCTGAGTAATAAATGTTGTATGAGTGATGGCAAGTAGCAGTGGTAGAACAATCTTCTGGGACCCCAGCAGTCTACATTGGTATTGGTGATGGCTGTGATGTGTTCAGAGGGCTGGTCCCCAGTCCCACAGGTGGCACATGTGGGTAAGTGCCAGTTGTAGTAGTGGCAGCTTGAATGGGCCCAACCTCAAATCCCAGATGGAGTGTTCAGGTGCCACTGGCAGTAGACTGGGCTGGGTGATTCCGTGGCCCTTAAACCATGTGTCTGGTACAGCCCAACCAGGTGTATCTGCCCTCAGTCCCTTCACTGGTGTGTGGTCCATGAAGGATTTGCCTGTGGTAGGCAGAGACATCGTGATCCCCAGGCTGCTGGCAAAATGCTCAGGTAGGTGCAGCAGCAGATGTGCTATGTCCTTGCTACTGGGGAGTGCAGGGTTACTTTCCCTGTGAGCAGCTGTAGGCAGGCAGCTGCCCCCACCTGAGCATTCTGCTTCACTTGTGCCTCAGCCCTGTAGCAGTGGTGGTTGTAAACAGTGGAATTTGTTCTCGGGGCACCTGAAAATGCATGGCTGCCCCTCTGTTCGGGGGAACAATTGTCCAAAGCTCCCGCTTTGGTCCCAGTGACAGTGTAGGATGCAGACAGGTAAAGGCTGTGTTCTTATAATGGTGCTATGCTGCAGCTGCTCTGGACTAGGAGGTTTGTGAGAACAAGTGTGAGCTCTCTCTCTGCAGCAATGCCTTTGTGTGGTCTTCAGCCACCTCCCTATGTTAGTCTCAGGGCCTGTGAGGGTTGAGGAGCTCTCACCTGTCTAGGATTATCAGACTCTGTGGCAGGAATGTATACCAATGGGGATCTCTCACTTACTCTTTCCATGTTTTAGTGAGCTGCTCCAGACTCCCAGCCAATCCCAGCTGAACAGGTTGCCTTGTTTCCCTTTCCTTCCTTGTCTTTGGTGCTTCCTATCACTTCTCTGTTGAATTTCAGTGTTCTCTCTTAAATGATTTATTGAAAGTGTGATTATCTACTGCCTATGTTGGTTCCTCTCCATGTAAGAGGTGAGTACCAGGTGCATTTAGTCAGCCATCTTGAAGCTCCTTTGTTAAAGATGGTTTTTAAAAGAAACCCTTAATAGATAAACTCAAAGAAGTCCACACTCAGACACATGATGATCTAATTTGTGAAAAGTCAAAGACAAAGAAAAAAATTTGAAAGCAGCCAAGGAAAAAATGACACATTACCTACAAGGGAACAATGATTTGTATGACAGTATATTTCTCATCTGAAACCACAGAGGCAGGAAAACATTTGTCAAGTGCTGCAATAAAATCACTGTCAATCCAGAAGTCTGTATCAACAGAAAATGCCCTTAAGAGTTGAAGGTGAAATAAACATATTTTCAGATGAAGAAAATCAAAAAGAGCCTGTCCTCAGCAGATTTACACTAAAAGAAATGTTAAAGCTAACTTCAGGTGGAACAAATTCCAGAGATGAAGGGAGAACACAGAAATTGTAAATATCTGGGTAAATGTATGAAAATATTTTCTCATTTTAGGTAGGATATATATGACAGATGTATTTAAAAATTATAACATTATCTGGTGGGTTTTGCAAATGTATGTAAATGTAGCATATGGAATCTACTACAAAAATGGGGAAGGGTAAAGGGACTATATGGTGGCTGAGTTTCTAAATTCTACTTGAAGTGATAAAATACTAATCTCAAGTAGACTGTAAAGTTAATAGGTATATTGTAATCTCTAGAGAAACAACTAAAATACATTGAACAAAAATATAGTTAAAACCCATTAAATAAATTAAAATATACTGAAAAGGATACAAATAATTTAAAAGAATGAGAGAAGGGAAATATATGAATGAAAACAGAGAGAATAAATAGAAAATAAATGATAAAATGCTAGAATAAATTAGAGCATGTCAATAATTACATTAAATATAAATGATCTAAACACACTAAGTAAAAGACAGATTTTCAAATTGGATTAAAAACCAAGGCCCAATTATAACTTGTATACAAGAAAGCTACCTTAAATATAATGGTGCAAATAGGTTAAAATTAAAAGGATAAAAAATATATCTTATGCAAAAAGTAACCAAAAGAATGCTCAAGAAGCCATAGTAATACCAGACCAATTACATGTCAGCACAAGGAAAAGAACCAAGGGTAAGAGCATTACATAATGATTAAAGGGTTAACTCACCAACTAGACATAATAACCCTAATTGTATAGGCACCTCACAACAGAGATCAAAATACATGAAAGAAGACTTATAGAACTGAAAGGATAAATGCACCAATTCACAATTATAGTGGAAGACTTCACCCCTCCTCTCCTAGTAATCAATAGAACAAGCAAATAAGCACGGATAAACATGACTTGAAAAATATCATCAACCAGCTGAATCTGATTAACATTTACAGAATAGCCCATATAACAACAGAAGAATCCACATGACTTTCAAGTGCCCACAGGACATTTATCAATATAGACCATATCATGGCATTATAAAAAAATGTTAATAAATTTAAAGAATTGAAATTATAAAAGTTTTTTTTTCTGGCCACAATAGAATTAATTAAATTGCTGAACTTTAAATAAAGCAGATTGCCCTCCACAATTTGAGTAGGCTTCATCACATCAATTGAAGACCTGAATGGAATAAAAAACTGATCTGTCAACCAAGAAAAAATTCTCCAGCAGTCTTCCTTCAAACTTCATCTCAAATATCTGGTCTTCCTAGTTTTCCAGCAAACTGCCTTTGGATATGATCTGTAATCCAGGCTTTTCAACATACTATCTTTGGGTTGAAACTACAACTCTTTTCTGAGTCTCCAGCCTCCTCCCCCCCGCGCCCCCATGCCTTCCCAGTCAGATTTTAAACTTGCCAAGCCTCTATAATCGTAAGGAGAAAATTACTCTTACCTACTAGGAAATTAAATCCAAAGTAGGTAGAAGAAAGAAAATAATAAAAATAAAAGCAAAAATTAATGTTGATAGAAAATAAAAGGCTACAGAGAAAATTATCAAAGTCGAAAGTTTATTAATGTAAAACTAATAAAATTTTAAAAGCCTCTAGCCATACTGGTAAAGAATAAAATATAAGACATAAATTCACAATATCAGAAATAAAAGAAAACCCCATTAGATATTCTGCAGATGCTTATAAACTAATAAGAAAATATCATGAACAATTATATGTTCATAAAATTCTCATAACTTAGATAAAATAGACAAATTGTTAGTAAAATTCAAATTACCAACATAACACATTATAAAACAGAATATCTGAATAGCCATATATCTGATAAAGAAAATATGTTTGTAATTAAAAACATTTCTGCAAATAAAACTCCAGGCCTGGATGGATTCACTGGTGAATTACATTGAATATTTAGGAAACAATTTCACTTTTACACAAACACTTTCAGAAAACTGTGGAAGAAAGCATAACCCCAATAAGAAAACCAAGCCAAAATCTAATATTTTTACTTCAAATTCATTAGTATTTATAAAAAGTAATGATGCATTACATTTATAAAGAGTAATAATGTGGGGCTCATTCTAGAAAATTAATGTTATTTTTAAATTTAAATATCAATATAACACACCATATTAACAAATAAATAATGAATCTCTGAATTATAATATATCAGGTTTAGGTAATACCTAAATGCTAATTGATCCATCCGTCTCCGATGCATGAAAATTTTACATAGCTTCTTTTCTACTGGGTTATCAAATTTCTACCTACGCATTTCCTATATGGTACAACTTTTGTGAAACAGAAACAATCTACATTTTTGAAACAGACAATTCAGTGTGTGATTTATGGCTTTGCCAACAAGTAGTAACGTATTCATGGGCATGTTGCTTTACTTCTGTAGGTCTCAACTTCCTGGTCTTGCAAATGGGGATACTTTACAGATATCATAAAAATTAGAAATAATGTATCTAAAACACCTGACATATTGTAGGCATTTCATAAATGTTCACATTAGTGGTACAGGAATAAAATCAGATGACTTCCAAATATTTTTTTTTGCTACACTCAGCAATATGCATCTTAAATGTGTATTCTGCTCTGATACCTAAAACAATTCCTAACATAAAACATCCTTAATAATTTTGTTATTATCAGAATGAAAAATAGCTTATGTCAGCAGTTTTTAACTTTTTGGTTTCATTATCCCCTTATACTGTAAAAAATTATTGAAAATCCCAAAGAGCTTATATTTATTTTGGTCATATCTCTCAATATTATATATATCTGTCTCTATATTACCTGTATTGCAAATAAAAACAAATATTAATTCACTTAACAAAATAGAAATAAAAGTACTTGTAAACATAAATAGTATATTTTCCAAAACAAAATGAAAATTAGTGAGAAGAATGGCATTGCTTTATATTTTTGCAAGCCTCTTTAAAGTCTGGCTCAATGGAAGTTAACTGGATTCCCATCTGTTTTAGCATCCAATGAGTTATAGTTTGTAGTTTATTTGAAATATATGAAGAAAATTCAGTTTCAGACAGATCCGACTTGGAAAGAGTAGTACATATTTTAATAGCATTTTTAGGTAATTGTACATGTTCTTCTTTACTACTACACCAAAATGCCACAAGTGATAGTTTCTTCTAAGTTATTTGCAATGTAGAATATGAAACCATGATAATGAATTATTACATTAAGTTCCACCAGTCTATTTGTAGTCTCAATGAATCTTTTACTCATATATGATGTTGTAATACCATGTGTGGATCATTTGGAAAATACTGATTGATAGTCAATGTTCCATGATTTATGTGGATCTTTCATATATGGGCACATTTTATTAGAAAAATGTCATCAGTAAATCACATTTGTTAATATCATTACTGAACTCAGCAGTAAAATTTTTAAGTATTGTGAGGTTGAAAAGTTAACACTGGTGGATAAAAATTTGCCAAAATTCTAATTTTTGCTAGAAAGCTCAAATTTTATCATTGACAAGAAATATTGTCTGTTATTTTCCTTAGGGAGGCAGGTTAATTTTGTCCATTTTTTGAGAAAATGCCTGCCAAATACTGAAGTCTGAATAACCATAGTTGGTCTGTCTGTTGTTCCAGGAAAAAAAGCAGTCAAAATCACACAAGTGCTTTTTCTTGAGACAATCATTGTATGTGGAATTGCTTTATATGTGCTTCCCATTTGTCATACAAAATATAAACAAGCAAGTCCTCTAGGGTCAATATTTAATAAAGTTAGACATTTTTACAACTTTATCAAGAACATTTTTATATGAAACTGGCATTTATTAAAGTTATATATGATGGTGATAAGCTACAAGTACAGCTTGTTGCCACTGCTGTGGTAGCAATTTTACTTCCCATAATGATTCTAACCTCATTATTATCTAATAAGCCATTATTTTGAAATTCTGAAATGTGCCTTTTGCCTTTTTATAAAACTTTATGATTTATCCTGAAATTTCAAAATTATGACTTATTTGATGAGAATAAGGTAACAGAGACTATGAGAGGTATAACTGCAGGTAGCCAGTGAAAACAAAATAGAAGCACTGAGAACAAACCGAGTTAAACTCTAAAAAAGTGTATATTCATACTACCTTAGAAAATTCTAGAATGCATGAGTACACATTCCATTAGCTATTCACGTGAGAATGCCATCACACTTCAGGTAACCTCTGGAAAATTCCACCGTACACTCATAAGAGAGCAAGTAAAAAAGGCAAATAACATCTTAGTGTTATTACGTAAATAATTTTGACTTGCACAGACTCCTTTAAAGAGTTTCAGGGACATTCAGAGACTCCTAGATCAAATTTTGAAAACTGCTGGCTAATATTATTTCTGGAAAATTCTGTGGGTTAGAAAACATTTCATTATGATGTGCTAAAATAAGTTTCCTGGTCCTAGTTTTTCCCTTTTTTCATGGTTAGAAATCCGGGGCTCTTCGAATCCACATTTAAACTGAAAGATCCTTTTTAGTCCACCAAAAAGAACTCTGTATTACAACCTTCATTCAATGCAAGAGCCAGCTGAGGTGAAGTCGCCAGGGGCCAATGACAGAGGCCAGGAGTAAAGCGCCATCACACAGCCTTCAACCACCACAGTTTTTGAAATGTTTGATCAGGCCACCTCTTATGGCCTTTTCATCCATTACTTCTGTGCCTCTCTGTGTTCCTTTTTTGAGATTTTGTGTTTGTGTAATGTAGCTGGGTGTTCTGTCCTGAATTTCCTTGTCACACAGTGAAGGAAATGCTCCATCAGATACGAAGCCACATCTCAGCACCTGTGCTCTGGGCCGATGTGATCATCATGTCCATTTCTGTTTTCCAGCACCTCGGGGTCTTTTCTGTCAACAGCAACAGCAGCACATCTGTGCTCTCTGTGCCTGGTATTCTTTTTCATGAATGTCGAAATCCAGGGTCTGGCGTGTGGCCTTGAGGCTCAGCCCACCACTTAAGGAGTGCTTCTGTTTGGATGTCCAGTTTTTTGCTAACTAAATTTGTGATTAAACCAGGCTGAAATATAAAATTTGACTTTGTCTATTTGGGTGAATAATCTAAAGGAAAAATGGAGATAACTTTTCCCAACACTAGGAGAAAACTATGCTCTTACTATGCAAAAGGACATCTTGTTTTAGGTTTAGACATCAGTGTAATCCAGTGCAATTCAATCTTATGTAGCAACCATGTATTGAGACCCCACCAGTCATACAGACACTGTGTATATCATTTGGCTGAGACCTTTGGAAAATAAGCAAAGGATTAAATTTGCAAAAAGATCACAGCTCCTGACCTGGCCAGGGCAGGCAACTTTAGGCTTTTGTAGCACATTAATAAATATAATCCATGGGTATTTTTTTTTATAATCCTGGTGGTTTGTGGCAGTTTCTATTGTGCTAGGCAGATGATCTTTTATAATTATGTAGATGGTTTTTAACTCATATGGCCAACTAAGTGTGTTTAAGCTTCAGGCTCTAGTACACGTGCGAGATTTTAGCCTGGTAGATCACTGTAACATTTGGTACATTGTTTGAGTAAGTGCTGTTTTTATACTGGGAAGGATGCAGGTGCAGATCTTAGCAAATGCCAACTGTGAAGACCTTAGTATACTGGCCAATTAGAGCTGACCTTGAACTACATAGCACTGATTAGTTTGGTATTGTAGGCAAAGCTATAGTCGAAATGAAATCACGTACACAAAAATCTTTTAAGTCATGAGGAAACATCAGACAAATCAAAATTGAGGGACATTCTAAAAAAAACTCTGGCCCTCTACTCTTCAAAAATGTTTTCTTCTTTTTTTCAGAGTTTCATCCTCTTATTGAAGCTTATAATTTCACTGGACTTTTGGCCCCAAATGAAAAAACTGCAAATAAAAAAGAAAGCATTGGCAGAGGGAAGTGACAACTGTCCTCTGGGATCAGATGCTGAGGCAGAGCATGGCAGCAAGTGAAGGATCCAGGCTGTGAGGGTGGTAGCCTGGCCACAGATGTCCAGGGAGCAGACTGTCCTGAGCAGGGACAGCCCCCAGGCAGCTAGAAGTTCACACAGGAGGAGTTGTGGGAATGGGTATGGTGGAATCCAAGCCACTGGTCCCATCAGCAAGTCTCTCTCATGCTTGGTTAGATTCCACTTTAGAGAAAATGGACTCATCTGACAGGGCAGCCTGGGTGAGGAACGCAGGTGCCAATGGTAACAGGCCAATGAACACTTACCACTGGCACACTGGCAGAGAAGGGAAAGCTAGAAGCTGGAGGCCAGCTGATGGGACACTAACTCCATCACAAGGACTGGCATCTCCTGTTACTGGTGCAAGGCTATGCATTCAACTTCCTGACCTCTCCTAGGTCAGGCCCCTATCTGTGTGACCTCAACCCAAGTCCTCATTAGTTGGTGTCTCTGTCACAGGACTCTCAACCCTCTTTGGGAAAAGTGCTACATCAAGCAATGGAGAATCTTTTTCTAGAAGGGGCAGGAAAAGAACAGAGGTTTTCATTCTTCCAAAATCAGAGGTCCTTGGTTTGCTCCACTTTTTGCACATGGAATGGGCATAGCATCTGAGAAGCTGCCATGGTGACAGTGTCCTCAAAGCTGAACAGAACATTGCCCTGTATGGCTGTGTCCTTCTCCCAGAAGACCTTGTTCAACACCTGCAGCTGGGTGCATACTTGGATGAAGCAGTCAAGCTGCATGGCAGGATTGGCAGAGTGCAGGCAGTAGTGGGATACCTGAAGCAGGGTGAACTGTGGGGGCTCAGGTCATAGCCCATTTGGGACAGAGCTTGCTGCAGCTCCATGTAGCTAATGGAGCCCCAGCAGTCTTCCACTGCTGGATAAGTGTCCACAGGGCTGAGAAACCATGGGCATCAATGCATCCTGACTTGGTCTTGTCAAACATGTTTATCATCATGAGGCATGCCTCATCATTGCACAAAGACCACTTGGAGTTGACCAGGGCCTGCTCAGCTCCTTGATAGAGATGAAGCCACTCCGATCAGAGTCCACAATGCAAACAGAAATAGGCCTCAGGATCCACACTGAAAGGGGCTGTCCATAAGGCTTGGGTTTCTGGGCACCATAGGAATTTGGAGGTAGCTGGCCATAGGGGTACCCTGGGCCAGCACTGTCATATGGTCCTCCCGGAGTTCCAGAGGGGAACACCCCCAAGTTGAAGTGTCATAGGGTTCTCCACCAGCTGATGGTCCATAGACCCTCTGGAGAAGGACCCCCCTAACTACCACCAGGGGGATAGCTGCTGCCATATTGCCCTCTACTGTAGGGGGTGCAAGGTGGTAGTAGTTACCCAGAAGGGTGGCTCCTGGGGCTTGTCCTGCAGCTCCTGAGCAACCCTGCCCTTATGGATAGCTGCCTACAGTGACCTTCAAAAATGTCAATGCTATAAAAGAGAAAAGAAGCTTGAGCATCTTTGCTGGAGTAAAGGAGATTAAAGAAGGATGAAAACTAAGACAGTGATTGATCTTGGATTGGATCTTGTATTGAGGAAACAAAATTTCTATAAGAGATAATATTGATATAATTTAGAAAAAGTTGAGTATGGATTGTATATTAGATAATAGTATTAAATTCTAAATTTCCCGAATTTGATCATTTAACTGTAGTTATATAAGAGAATGCCCTTGCTGTTAGAAGATACATTATCTACAGTTTTAGGAATGAAAGGTCACAATCTTTATACTTTATTCTCAAATGGCTCTTCAAACAAAATAAGGCATATATTATATATTTACATACAGATGAGTGTGTATTCAGATGAAGAAAGAGAGAGAAAGCAAATGTGGTTGAATAGTAACAATGAGCAAACCTAGGTGAAAGATGTCATGTGCGTTCTTTGTAATATTCTTTCAAATTATTTTCTAGCTCTGATCTTTTCAGATATAAACAGAGCAATTAAAAATTAGTCTCCCTCCCATTCTCCTAAGAAAGACTTACTTTCCAGGCAATATTGTAGAAAAATAATTGCTGTTTTTACCTTGTGTCCCAATCAGATATCTGGCAACAAGACCTGGGCATAAAACTGTAATAGTAGCTGAGACGCTTCTGCAGCAGAACCCTATTGAGGTTCTAGCTTTAAATCTTTAGTGCCAAGCCTTGGTAGGTACAGCTATAACATATTTACCAAATTTAAGAATCACCCATCATCGAATGATTACAGTTTATAATGGATGTTCACCATTACACAAGTTCTGAACTCGATTTCAGAAAACAAATGGCACATCCCCAAATGAGTAAAAGGTTTTGTTCATAAAGAAATAAAAATGAATATGATCTCTAATTTTAAAGAGTATATATTTTATTTGGTAAATGTACACAAACAAATCAAAGATATTTATAATTTAAAAATACCCAAAGTATTTAAATGTATTTTGTTTCTAAGAATCACGTTTGCCTAGAAAATAAGGGCAGAACTGGGATATTTAAAAATACTCTTCTGTCTTCTTATGAAAACTGACACAAAGGAAAGTAAATGAGTGAATGAAAGAGAGTAAATGAAGACAAGTGAACTAGCTGGAAGAAGAAATACATTTCTTTAAGAGAAATGATAAATATCTTAGAGGACACATTACTCATAGATGAAAAAGAAAATGACTTTTCTTTGAAAAGAAAAGACTAAGAAAGATCAATATGTCAAAGGAAAGAGAATAATCAGCCATATCTAGTTCTTATTAAAGAGAGTAATAGAAAAGAGGGAGATGTTGTTACAAGGAGGAAAGGGGATTGGGGCCCAAAGTAAACAGTAAAAAAAAAAAAAAAAAAAAAAAAAAAAAAAAAAAAAAAAAACCACAATAAAACAAAAACCCACAAAGTAAATAAAAACAGGCAAATTCCCAACGAGTTTACCAGATTCCCCAGAAGGAATCAGGTTCTGGGAACTATTGATGAATATTCTCTTAAAGCTGTAGTTTGAGAATTCACCATAAGAGTAGTTACAAATACTACCCCTACTTCCAAGAGCTCACCTAAAAAGCTACAAATGGTGTAGGTTTGAGATGGAAAGATCAAAACATTCCATTACAATACAGACTTCAAGAATTGCTGGGCAAGCTTCAAGTTATGAGACTTATTGTGGGTAGCCTGCAGTCACTGAGCATGCCCTGAAAAATTATGCCCCAAATTTTGAAAATACGACTCTGAGGGTAGACATAGCTAAGATAAAGCAGATTCAGGGAAGATAAGAAAGAAAATAATAAACTGAGATCAGACCTGGACAAAATATTGATCCAATGGGATAATAGTCTCGGGATGAAATTATCCAACTCAGAGTGGTAATGCTGACAAGATTTGTTTCTGGTTACTTTTGGTATGCTCAGAATTCACTGACTTTATGTATCTCACAATAGGACAATATAGAAGACAAAATAAGAAGAATATATAGAAAACCAAATTTTCTCCCTTTATCTAGGGAGAAGGAAAAGAGAAGGTAAAATGAAAGAAATCTTTTGGTTCCAGTTCATATTACATGTGTCAGAGAAACTAAAAGACCAATCCAAACAGCGGGCTAAGCTATTAGAAACACAACTGAGCCTTCCTAAAAAGTGTCTATAAAAAGCACATAGGGGAACAATAGAGAAAAATAAAGCATCAGAAACAATTCTTACTATTTTAGAAACAGATTTAGCAGAAAGGAAGGCCCAAACAATAACAAGCAAGAAAAACAGTGATTTGATGAGCACAAAGCATAAGTCTTAGGTTATCACTAGGTCCTTGCAGAAACAGGCTTCAGAAAAGTCAACAGGAGCTTTTATTCTGGAATCTACTGAGCATGATTATCCAGATGGAACAAATGTGAAGAATGTGAGTGCCTGCTCAAGGACGCAGATTTCTCAGGTGTAAACAATTTCATACCAAGACTGTCAATAGTTACTATGAAACTGAAAATGCCTTCTCAAATGTATAAGGAAGCTGTCACAAAACTGAGCCTATAATCATTTTAGTAATGGCACCAGAAACATAGGAGCCAAAGATGCAATGAGAATTAATAGGTTCTGAATATGCTAGGTGGAAAAGAAAGATGACTGTGACCATTGCAATTACAAAACTGCAAAGAAACATAGCAATGTTTCAGACACCATTCTCCACCAGCAGAGGAAGGAATGAATAGATAGGCTTTTTCCTACCTGTGTTAATTCACATCATTCGAAAATGACTCTCTTGATAGATTTCTCCCAATTGAATTCTCATTCACACCTTGTGCTATCATGGCAACTGGCCTACACTGACTATCCTCCAGAAGTAATCAAACCAAAATCTGCTCTGTCTTCACTCAATCTCAGCTAGCTTTGTGTCTCTGCTCTAAAAGAATATTAAGAATACTAACTCTAAGAATATTATTTTGACTCTAGAGGGTAGGGATAGACTTGTTACTTGTCTGAAAGATTGAGATAGTGGTAGTAAAATTTTATATTGGTTCTGCTTCTGGGCATGATCGAATAACTGCTGGACTAGCCCTCCCATTGTAAATAACTATGAAACTGGACAAAATACACAAAATGGCAGTTTCAGATACTCAACAAGAAGTGGTATAAGACTGTGCTCTTCAGATAAGAGAAACATCAGGTAAGACCCTCAGTCACCCTGGCTTTCTGTCTATAGTCACTGTCTGTACTGCAACACAGGAAGACAGAGCCCAGGCAAAGTATGATATTCTCAGTAAGTGGTAAGACAGAGACCAGAGTTTGGGGATGCTGAGGCAGATAGAATGTGCCTCATATATAGACATGATGCTGGAGAACAAAGTACTGTGTAGGACAGAAGCACTGCAAGCTTACAGCACTACTTTAATGTCTTTGGCCAAATACTGAGTTGTATATTACCTCAGGAAATCTCCTTGAGGCCTGACAGAGAACTACAAAAGAGGAAATGCAAGCTGAATGGAAATTCTTGAGATCATACAGTGCAAAGTAGAAGTTCCAAACAGACACAATAGAGACCTCAGTGAACACCTTGAAAATTCCTATGATACTGTAGAAAATCTATAGGACTATTTTAGCTGGAGCATAAAGGGATACTCATGATCCATCCTAGAAAAACTTTGCCTCAAAAGGATCAAGTCTATTCAGTACCTTAAATGGCTGTCAGACAAAACACAGCAGTCTTTAAAGAAAGATAACATAATCAAGATTACTTATACCATACTATCAACAACAGGCAGCAAACAATAAAATATTACTACAAATACAAAGAGATAGGAATCTGTTACTTGTAACCAAGAAAATCTAGCATTTGACAGAAACAGACACAGAGCTAACAGGAATATTGGAATTAGCAGACAATGGCTTAAAGGAAGCTATTATATTAATAAACATTTTAAGGAGTTGAAAGAAAAATGCACAAAGTAAGTGAAGAGCTAGGAAACAGAAAATTATTTTCTCTTCAGAAGAGAAACTGATGTCACAAAATGCAAATTCTAGAATTAAAGAATAAAATATTTGAAGTAAAAAATTAAATAGATTAGTTTTACCACAGATCATGTAATTTAAAAGGAAATATCAGTAAACTAGAAGACAATAAAATATAAATTATTTAAAATTAAGCACAGAGACAAAAAGAGCTGAGAAAAAATTAATGAGACAATATCAAGTAATTTAACAAACATGGAATTGTACTCCCAGAAGAGACATAGCAAAACCAGAAAAGAAGCTTACTAGGAAAGTGAATTAGTGATTCACTTTCCTCATGAACATACATACAAAAACCCTTAACAAAATATTAACATACTGAATCTAGCAACATATAAAAGGATACTATATTGTGTCAAAGCAAAGCAAGGTTGGTTTACCATTGAAAAATCAACGCAATTCACCATATTAAAAGAATAAAAGGAAAGTCCATATAATATCTCAGTAGATGCAGAAAAATAACATTTGATGTAATTCATTGCCCTCTCAAATTAATAAAACTTTCAGAAAAATTTAAATAGATGTTTCTTCGCCCTGATAAAGGACAACTTGATAAAACTGACATTAAACTTAATGGTAAAAGACTAAACAACTAAATATAATCTCCTTAAGATCAGAAATAATTGAAAAATACCCTTTCTCACCACTTCTATTCAACATTGTACTAAAGATTCTTGCCAGTGCAACAAAGCAAGAAAAATAATGTGCAGCTGGTCATGTCTTAGACTTATCTTGCTGAAACTCATGACCACTGGGAGCATCTTTATGAAGATAAGCATCTTTATGAAGGTTTATTTATGCTATAGGCATTGTTAAAAGACCTTGCTGCAAAACACCTTTGTATGTAGGAGACAAATATCAGTCATGGTGGTTTTGCTTCAAGAGGGCATCACTCTTGCCATGCAACAGGCTTTTTTTCCTGACCTACACCCAGAATAATCACAATAAGTGAACAAGTAATAAAGTAATGATTTGAAGTCATGTGGGAAAGAAAAGGTTAGCTTGTCATATCTGTGAAATATTTTCTTTCTTTACCTGGGACACCTGAGAAAGAACAAGATGCTCTGATCAAAATCCTTGGTAGGGCCGGCACGGTGGCCCACGCCTGTAATCCTAGTACTCTGGGAGGCCGAGGTGGGAGGACCATTTGAGCTCAGGCGTTCTAGACCTACCTGAGCAAGAGCAAGACCCCGTCTCTACTAAAAATAGAAAGAAATTATCTGGACAACTAAAAATAAATAAAAAATTAGCCAGGCATGGTGGTGCATGCCTGTAGTCCCAGCTACTCAGGAGGCTGAGGCAAAACGATTGCTTGAGCCCAGGAGTTTGAGGTTGCTGTGAGCTAGGCTGATGCCACAGCACTCTAGCCCAGGCAACAGAGTGAGACTCTGTCTCAAGAAAAAATAACCTTTGTAAACATACTAGCAGAAAGATAAAACAGAGGGTTCTCATATGTGAAATACTTTTAGCAGAATATGTCTAGTCTGTCTAGGCTACCCATTGTACATACCCCTGGAATTCATAGATATGTGGAACATAGCCCACTGAAAAATGTCACATAGCTATATAATTAATGGAGTATAAAAAGGAGCTGTTCAATAACCAAAATGGCTTCTATAACAAGCAATGTCTTGCATATATTGCTTAGAACATCACCTATTTAATCAAAACCAGAATAGGGTCTAATAAACCCTATTATCTCAAGTCTTTCCAAGTGAAGGAGTGCACATTGCCTGTGTTTTGCTATCACCCATATCCTTTTAATTACTAGCAAAGTTCAGTATTGAGTAAGATACTTGATTCCTGTGAGTCAGATTTGACAATCCAAACCATTTCTTTTTTTAATTTCAATACATATCTCTGTTTTCAAAGTGCATACAGGTGCTACTGTTCCATAATGCCTGGTTCTGCCAGTATATGATCAGATTCTGAATAAGAATCATTGAGTCAAAATTCAGAATTTGTGTCATTTTACCACACAAATTCTTTAACCACATTTAGGAAGTTTTCTTTTGAATTTTTAGATACTATCATGTGTTTGATAGTATTGCATGTAGTAGAAATTTGAGGAAACCAAAAATATCTGTGTAGCATGTGCAGATACAATAGAAAAATATTTCATATTCTTGCAAAGTATGGAGGAAAAAGAACATCAAATAAACAATAGTGGATTTTTCTTGCATAAAAAGATATCAATATTGGCTATTTTGAGATGGATCATTGATCTGCTTTCAGTAACAGCATCCACAGAAAAATGAGGCATTCTCCTAGGCACTTGTTTCTTTATGGTTTTATTACAACAAAGATAATAGACACAAGAAACAGTAATCTCTTTTGAATGCTGCTTAGTGCTCAACCTAAGCAGAGCCAATATGAAATTTTACAGCCACAACCTGCCATTGGGGTAACCAGAATTCCAATATTATACAGACCTTCTTCCTCAGGATTGGCTCCATTTGAATAGGACTAAATATGCTAATCAAAGTTATCAATTCTATGAAGCAGAAGGAGGGGCTACTCAGAGCATGTCCTGATCACAAAACTAAAGCTGATGAAAGACCTCATTAATTAAAGTACAACTAAAATCAAGATTGCTCTATATACTTTATATTATTTGTGCTTTTAAATAGGACCATTTGCTTTTCTTACCAATTAGTCTGGATTTCTTCGATTGCTCACTGCACCAAACTAATGACTTTGTCTTTAATTAATTACTTTAAATAATTGGTTTCAATATTGGATACATGTAGTTCTTCATTGTGAAAGAAATTTTATTTTTTTTATTCTTGAATTATCTTATTTTTATTTTTTTCAAATAAATAACTCATTACTCCAATCTATCATATTTAAATTGGGAAGGCTCTCTAAATTTAATGAACTTCATGCCTTGTTGTGAGGTCATTTATTTCCAACCATTCACACATACACACACATACACATGCACATACACACAAACACAGACACATGAGTTTATTTTAGAAGCCCTCATACTCTGACCCATACTTCTCAGTCCCTGGTCTCACATACAATTATTTTTCACACTGAAAAAATTATTCAGGCAATCTAAATAGTCTCAAAGACAAATTGAAGAGACAGATCCATTGGTACTGAACCTTTCTAGAGGAGCTTGAGAGTGGTGAGGGGGGAGATATTATCTGTGGAAAAGATAGAAGTATGACCAGAATTGTGATTCTCAATGTTGTCTTCCTTCTCAGAGTGACTATGCCCATACTAAGTAAGCACAGTTAGGTTTTCTGCTTCCTTGCTCAGTGATGGGGCTTAACATGAGCATCCCATGATGGCTTTAGAGCAGTTTGTTTGCAGAAAGATAATATTATTCTGACAATAGCTCTGGAAAACAACCAGTTTTCCTCTCTGAGTCAGGAGACCTTTCCAGTTGTCTTGAATAAAGTTCATGTGAAAATCATGTTTTGTCCTTGATGTCTTTAGTTGGTTTCTTATCAGGAAAAAGGAAGCTTGCCACATTATATTTTTTAACTTAAGAGTTGTTTTGCTCACAGTCTTTTTGGTATATTTTATACTTTTTAATTTATTTGTGGTATATAGGAAAATATATAATCTCTCTTGTTATGTTATGTAGACCATAGAAGAGAGGCTTATCCTGTACTAGGAATAAAAAAAAAAAATGGCTAGGGAATAATCTTATCAGTTTAATGTTTAGCTTTAAATTTAACAGAAAAAAAAAATATATATATATATACCTTTACCTTCAGCAGGAAGTAGGTTACTAAAAAAAATTTGACTTCCGACCAGGAAACATGTCTATGCCTTGTTCCTAATTTATCACTTGTTGCATTATTGAAGGACTTTTTAAAAAATGTTTCTGTGTGCAATTCCTTTTTTTTAATTTCAAAATATTAAGTAGGTACAAAGGTTTTTGTTATATGGATACCTCTGATCCCTGCTGGTCCGCAGAGGGAGAGAGGAGAGTGGACACTCCTTTGTTCCATGCCTTGTGACTGGAGCCTAGCACCTCTCCTTCACAAGTGGGGGATTTGAGCAGAACAAGAAACTCAAAAGCCACAGACACCACCCAAGAACCCTTGCGGGGACTGCCATCATGGGACATGGGTGAGGTACCCACTGGCCCCGGCCTGCAGCCCCACCCCCAAGACCCCCACATTGCCACCTACCCTGTGTGGCTCCACCTCCACAGTTCCCACACCATAGCTCGGCCTACATGGCTCCTGCCCTACCTCCAGGCTGCATCTCCAGCTCTGAGGCTCCCACTCTGCCCCTGAGGCCCCAGTGCTTCCATCGCACCCCCAGGCTGTGCCACCAAGGCTTCACCACAGCTTCCAGGAATGTGGCTCTGACTCAGAGGCTCCAGCACTGGCCGTGTGCCTCAACACTCTGCCCATGAGGCTCCAGTTCTCTTATCAGGCCAGAAACTCTAGCCCTGAGATTCCAGGTCTACACCTGGGCCCCGAGACTTTGCCCGTGAGGCTCCACCACTGCTACTAGGCCCACAAAATGGCTCCATGATCCAACACTCCATCGGGAACCCTACAGCATCGAGCCACCATTGCATCTGGACCTGGTCCAAGCAAACACCCACAGCCCAGATACCCACAACCACTGGCTAGAGAGCCTCACCCAGATGCCATTGTCACCTCTGTGGGGAAACCCCAGGCACAGCAATCCCCTATAATTCCAGCCTCCATGGAGAGTGTCTTACCCAGCCCCCAATCTGACCTTCCATCAATGATCTGGGAAACAACCCACCACTCCCCATGAGGATAATCAATCATTGGCTTGAACTGTGACAATCACAGGAGAGTCAGACAAAATATAACAGCTGCATTATAGATCCTCAGTGAGCCTGACCCCCCACCAGCCAATATTCCAGAATAGGACAAAAAGTGCCATTGAGGAACTTCTCTTTCTTCTTACTAAATAGGAGAGTTCCCAGCAAAGGAGAACAGGTGCCCTGAAAACCTATCAGCCCTGAGCTGAGAGAAGAGGATTCAGATGAGAAGAAAGCAACAAAAGAACTCTGCCAACCTGAAAAAAACAAAACGAAAAACAGTCTTTCATCAGCTTTAGTTTTATGATCAGGATCTGCTCTGAGTAGCCCCTCCTTCTGCTTCATAAAATTGATAACTTTAATCAGCATATTTAGTCCTATTCAAATGGAGCCAATCCTGATGAAGGTCTGTATAATATTGGAATTCTGGTTACCCCAGTGGTAGGTTCTGGCTATAAAACTTGGTATTTCTCTTCAAAAGAGATTACTGTTTCTTGTGTGTATTATCTTTGTTGTAATAAAACCATAAAGAAAGAAGTGTCTAGGAGAATGCCTCATTTCTCTGTGGCTATTGTTACTGAAAGCAGATCAATGATCCATCACAAAATAGCCAACATCAATATTGTATATGGAAGAAAAATCCACTATTGTTTATTTGATGTTCTTTTTCCTTCATACTTTGCCAGAATATGAAATATTTCTTTTCTGTTGTATCTGTACATGCTACACAGATATTTATGGTTTCCTAAAATTTCTACTACATGCAATACCTTCAAACACATGTTAGTATTTAAAAATGATGTGAAGGTGGCTGTTGCAAAGCCAAGCCCTGTGCAGATGTGGTGCCCTCTACCTAAGAGCTCAGAATGATGTTAGTTGCAGTAACTGGGATTGGTAGCCACTAGATCCCTCCTGCACTCACTTTCCAGTGCAATGTCATTACACAGACTCCAGCAGCTCCCTGATCAGACCAGAGGTCTGTGGTAGCTTTGAGGGGCTCCTCACAGCTTGGGCCACAGTGCCTACACACAGTGAGTGAGGAGCCCCAGAGCTCTCTCCTCCTGTCTTTCCCCACATGCGAATGCCTCCCCTAAGTTCCCTCTGACCTTGTTGAATTGCCCCATCACCTTCTTCTTCACTCTGAATGTCCCCTGTCACTTCTACGGTTTTTTACAATACTCTTTCCAAGAAGAGCTATCTGTAGGTGGGTATCTACCTGCAACTTTTTTGTTTTTTTTTTTGAGACAGAGTCTCACTGATGCCCAGACTAGAGTGCCGTGACATCAGCCTAGCTCACAGCAACCTCAAACTCCTGGGCTCAAGCGATCCTCCTGCCTCAGCCTCCTGAGTAGCTGGGACTACAGGCACGTGCCACCGTGCCCTGCTAATTTTTTCTATATTTTTAGTTGTCCAGCTAATTTCTATATATAGTAGAGATGGGGTCTCGCTCTTGCTCAGGCTGGTCTCGAATTCTGGAGCTTAAGCAATCCTCCTGCCTCGGTCCCCAGAGTGCTAGGATTACAGGCGTGAGCCACCACGCCCGGCTTACCTGCAACTTTTGAGAATGGCATGGGTGGGCTGCTTCTAGTCTGCCATCTTGTCTCTCCCCTTCATAGTATTTTTATGTCATTAGAAGAAAAACTACTAAAATGTACTATGGTTCTACAAACATGAGAATAATATGGAATTAAAAGCCAATTGTTTTTTATTTATTAGCTTTTTGATCCCATGTAAGTCTTTCAGTTCTCTAACTTCTTTCAGTCTTGCTTTTTTACTCTGTAAAATTGGAAGAAAATGTCTGATTTGCCTATTCCATATGGATGTTATGCATATCAAATGAAAGAATGTACACAAAAGTCTTGGTATATGCAACATGTTCAAACATGTTTGATACATCCAACCATGTAATTACACTATCCCTTGAGTCCATCACTCATTTTTTTGATGTGTTCCTAGAGCTTTGCCCAATTAAATCATGCTTTCTCTTAGAATAGGATGGATAAGAGGTTTTATCTCACATGTTGGCATGATAAGTGTTAGTGGCTGCCTGAAGTACTATATTGAGAAATATTCTGAAGAAATTTTAGGTTTAATAGAAATAAGTGCTATTAATAACCAGTGGGATCTCCCATGAGGCCCAGGAATATAAATAGCCATGTTACACATTTATAATAGC
Source organism: Cheirogaleus medius (assembly GCA_008086735.1). NCBI lineage: Eukaryota > Metazoa > Chordata > Mammalia > Primates > Cheirogaleidae > Cheirogaleus > Cheirogaleus medius. The sequence goes on along the minus strand of VBSM01000529.1, from coordinate 50,192,458 downwards.
TTCCTTAAAGCCCAGTTATTCCAATAAACTATTCTTTTCCAATTCAAGGACCAATATTAACACAGGAACATAAAAGATTTATATTACTAAGCAATAGTCTCTACCACCTGGCCAAGACAAACCTGACATAGTATTTTTGAGAATAATTAATAATACAATATGTTTGTATGACCTTAATACATTATCAAGGCTATTTTCTTCTTTAATTTTGAAACAGAAAAGGAATTTGGCACACTAGAGTGGTCTAGCCGTGAACACATTGAAAAGCAAGGTAAACTTGTGTTCTCGACCAGGAGGTAAGTATCTCCATTTTGCTTCACTCAAAGAGGAAAACTTTTCATGATAAAGGACTTTTCTTCAGTAAAGGCATGTGAATAGATGTGTGCACCTCCCTGTGAGAACCCCCTAATGTGTTGTTAGGAACCACAAAAAACAAATTAAAATCGCTGCCTTTTTTATAGTTACAAATTACTGCTAATGTATGTCAGGAGGACAGATGCTGAGATGTTTTTTCCCAAAGAGATAGTCTGCGGAAAAATGTATGACAATGTACAATTGGGCAATTAGCTCTTAAAAGTAGCTATTAAAAATGGTCCAGGTTAGCGTATATATGAAGACCCCGTAGACTAAATGGAGACTAAATGATCCCAAAAGATCTAGTTGATATATTTGCCTTGTTAGGAGTCATTTCTGCATCTATTTATTTATTCAACACATATTTAAGCCCTGACTATGTGCCAAGCAAGGTGTAAGATGATGAGGATACAGTGGTGTATAATAGGACAAGCACGGTTCTCTGGCTTCATGGGACTTACCTTCTAACAGAGAAATAATCCTCAATCAGGTGATTACACATGTGAGTCCTGCTACAAAGGACACAGTACCATGTTTTAAGAAGAACATAATAGAAACCTTAATTCTGCGAGATTAGGAAAAGCTGAAGCTTAAAATCTTTGTTGAACATGTGAGGGTAGAAATATAGGAAATCTTTTCTAGACGAAATATAGAGAGATGAGGAACTGAAATGGTCAATATTGCTAACTGAGCCAGCCAGCCTAGATTTTAGGAAAATAAAGACAGGTGAGTAGGTTAGTTAGAAACCGAATCACCCAATTGATAGTTATATAATTTTGATGCTAGTATCTTCTGCAATTTCAGCCAAGACTAGGAGATTTTGTGTGTCTTATACCTAGGTTGATTTCAGAAACACAATCCTTTCATCTGGATTCTCCCTGCCACCACTCCCTTCCCCCAGGAATGAGTCATCAAAACCATTATCTATAGCAAGAATTTGAAAAAGGCTTTCCACATTCTCATGGAATAATGTCAGCTGCCTAGAAATCTATCTACATATCCTCAAAATACATACAAATCATCAAAAAGGGAATAACAAAACTCTCAATAGGGCAGCCCACAACTAAGAACTGGTTGAAATGGTGATAAAAAGACCACAAGTTGGGACAAATTTAAAAGGTCTTCTTCAGCTTCAGAGCTCCCTGGAGGGTCAGCTGAGGTCTTCAGTGAGTTTGCCACCCAGCCCAACATATCCCTCTGTTCAAGTCTGCTTCTTTCTCTTCCCTTCCAGAAGTAGTAAATTTAATCACTCCTGCAAGGTAATCTCTATGCTATAGACTGAATTATGTCTTTCCCAAATTTATATATTGAAGCCATAACCCCAAATGTGACTGTATTTGGAGATAGAGCTTTAAAGAGGTAATTAAAGTTAAATGAGATCATAAAGGTGAGATCCTAATTTGATAGGAATGGTGGCATTATAAGAGGAGGAAGAGACATCTCTCTCTCTCTCTCTCTCTCTCTCTCTCTCTCTCTCTCACACACACACACACACACACCCTCCAAGCACAAAGAAAGAGGAAAGACAATGAGAGTACACAGAGAGGAGGTAGCAGTCTGCAAGCCAGGAAAAGAGTCCTCATCAGAACATGACAACCACGCTGACACTCTGATCTCAGACTTCCAGACTCCAGAACTGTGAGAAAATATATTTTTGTTGTCTAAATGACCCAGTCAATGGCATGTAGCTGTGGCAGGTGGAGCTGAGTAACACATTCCACCTCGGCATCTGCTTCCCAGGAAACCCAACGTGCAATAGTGACCCTTTGCACCACCACTGACTATATGTTCAGGACAATTTCTTGTACTTGAAAGAAAATGATATTAGTCATTGAAACAAATAAATTATACACGAAAGATTCCAATATGCTTAAGTGCTTTCTGAGTTGAAACTTGAGCTTTCTATTTAGAAAGCATCTTCTCAGCCTGAATTACTCTGAGATGATAATCGCCTGGTGAGCAGAAAGCTATTCATCATATTCATGACTTGGGGAGATGGTGCTGCTGGTGCCTGAGTTTCTGGCAGGTGGAAATGGAGAGATTGTCATTTCCAGTACGTCATGTCCCCAGTGGTGCTGAATCACTTGAAATTCCAAACACCTGCTAGTTGTCTCCCCCAAGGCTTCTCACCGTCAGAATGCAAGAGCCTGCAGAGCTCTGAGACAGGTGATAAGGAGAGCCCACTGAACCAAATCAACAACAAAAAAACTTTGTAGAAGCCTCTGGAAATTTACCATTTCCAATGAAAGCCTTGTCTGCTCTGAGCAGAACTAAGCCCTTCACTTCAAATTATTAGAGGTGGGTAACATGTTTATGAGAATACAGGAAAACCTGAATTTTGTCTTGTAATCACCATTGCCTCACATGAGATTTCTGAGGTAGATTTACACAAGGACCAATACTACAAAGAAAAATAAAGTATCACTTCATCATTAAAGCTGGAATAGCACCTGACACCATAATAAGAACTCTCTGGTGTTGGTAGATTAAATTGACCCAGTTGAGACTGGAGGCTGAAGCATTGTCTTCATCTCCACCTTAAGCCCAAACTGAGATTTTAGGATTGTATTTCCTTTAGTTACAATCAAGCAAGAAAGAACTAAGAGAGATCTGGTGGAGCCTGAGCACACTTCTGCTCATACTGCTGGCTCTGTCTGGAGAGCCTTCTTTAAAAAATGCTCCACACCACACCCTCCAGAAACCTCCACTTACTCTTTTAAGACTCGCCTGGATGAAGATTTCCTGATTTCCATAGGCTGAGTAAGTTGTTCTTTATTTTGTGCCTTCTGCCTTAGATATGTCCTTACTGCATGTTTCAGCCTTTTTACAATTATCTGTTCGATTCTTTTAACCACTGGAGAATGAGTTTCTTGGAGGCCGGGACCATGTGTTGCTAATCTGTCGGATGAGTCTAACATAGGACCTAACAAATAGTAGGTGTTGAATATCCAGGTACCTGAAATCTTACATCATCTGGCCCCAGCCTGTCTTTTCATCCTTAAATCTCACTAAATCCACCAGTCCTTGATTTACCCACATTGCCCTGCTTTATCCATAAGACTTGTTGACCTGCATACACACTGTCTACAGCCACACCCTCAAGCTTTCACTCATGTAGTTTCTTATGCTGGAATGTTCTCCCCTGATGTCCAATTATAAAAATCTTCAACTGTCTCTGAAATCTCAGTTAAATACCACTTCCTCCACACAGTCTCCTTTTTGTTTTCCCCTAATCTCTTGTTGACTCCTTTTCACCACAGGCATTGTATTTTGTCTGCACTGGTCTGTATTCTTTCTTGGGTTATAAACTCTTTGAAGGTAGTATTCAGATTGCACTCCCTTACCTGCCGATGATCACTCAAGCAATACATGGCTCCCTGCTTCTGTCTCCACTAATTCTATTCTACCATTTATATCCTCTGTGTTGCAAACCTAGGAAGCATCTAAAACTCCCCATCAATTACCATTCTCTATCCATTATCAATACTTCCTACCATTCCCCTAGCTCAATGCCTTCCCATCCTGTTTTTCCTTAGAGGGCTGTATTTGCTCTCAATCATCTCCTTGCCTACAGTCACCCACTCTCACCAAGAATCTTTCTTCTGCTCTAGACTCTTAAGAACTCTGAAAGCAGGACCTCTGTCTTATTCACTTTTCTCTTTCATGAAATAAACTCTTCCAAGGGCCTATTGTTTTCCGGGCTCTATACTAGCTTTTCATACAGAAACTCAAGTAAGACCTAGTCCTAAGCACAGTGTTTGGCATATTATAGAATTTTCAGAAACAGTTATGAAGTAAATCAATGAAAGAAGGACCAAATCATTTTTTAAGCGCATGGATCATCATCTTTCTCCTACTTAAAACCCCTCTGTGCTCCATATTTATATGGACAATTGATTTTCAAGTTACCAGAGCAATTCAGGGAGGAATGAAATGTCTTTGCAACAAAGCATCCTAGATCAGCTGGATATTTATATTTAAATAAAAATTAATATTGATCCTTATCTTATACCATGCAGATTAAAAAAAACCCAAAATGGATCATAGACCTAATTGTAAAACCTAAAACAGTAATAATTCTAGAAGAAAACACAGAAGTAAAGTCTGTGTGACCTTGGGATAGGCAAAGGCTTCCTAGATATAACACAGAAAGTATAAAACATGAAAGAAAAAATATGATAAACTGGATTTTTATGTTTCAAAATACCATAAAAATAAAACTACAAGCCACGGACTAATGAAATATTTCCAACACATTTATCAAAGAAAGGAATTATATTCAAAATATATAAAGAGAATGTAGAACTCAACCACAAGAAGGCAAACAGCTTCATTGAAAACGAGCATTGAAAAAGATTTGAATAAAGACTTTACAAAATAAGATGTACAAGTAGCCAATAAGCATATAAGAGAGAAGCAACATTACCAGGTCTCAGGAAAATGCAAATTAAAAACACAGTGAGGTACCACTACACACCCATCGGATTTGATAAAATTGAAAAGACTGAATATATCAAGTGTTAATGTGGACCACTGAGAACTTTCATATATTGCTACACAATGGTACAAGCTCTCTGGAAAAGTGTCTTAAAAGTTAAAAGTAAAATAGAAGATAAAAAGTTATGCCACAGGCATTCTATTTCTGATATTTAACAGAAATGAAAGCATGTCTACACAGAATAATACATAAATGTTGAGAGCAGCTTTATCAAATAACATATATATTAAATAGCATGAAACTGCAAATAATGCAAATGTCCATTGCAGAAGAATGGGTAAACAACTGTGGTATATTCATGTGATATCATGGATTGGTACTCAGCAATTAAAAGGGAGCAACCTATTAATGTATGCAACAATGTGGATGAACCTCAAAATCATCATGCTGAATGAAAGAAGCCAAGCACAAACGAGTGCATCCTCTGTGAAGCCATTTATATAAAATTCTAAAAAATGTAAACTATTGTACAGTGACAGAAAACAAATCTGAGCAGAGTGGAGGGAGAGAGAGATTTCAAAAGGGCATGAGGAAACTTTTGGAGTGGTAGAAAATACTTCTTTTCTTGATTGTGGTGATGGTTTTATGGATATATAAATATATCAACACTCATCGACTTATGCACTTTACATATGTGCAATTTATTGTACCTTAAATGTGCCTCAGTAAAGTTGGAGGAAAAACCCTCAGTGGTTCCCTGTCGTCAAAGAGTAAATCCAAATCTGAGTCCCAGGATATTCATGAGTCAGTGCCTGCCTCACTCTGGCCTCATCACCAGCCACTTCCACCACATATTTTATGTTTTAGTGGGAGTGAAGTGTTTCTCATCTCTTAAACATTTCTCTTCTTTGTCACTTGTTGGATACATGCTTTTTCATATAAGATTTCTCCTCTCCAGAAAGCTCATCCTTACTCCTGTCCACCTGGAAAACACTACTCATCTCTTAGTGCCTGACATGCAGTAGTTGCTTAATATGTATTCATCCAATGCATGAATGGGATAACATGTCACTACCTCTAGGAAGGCTACTTTGACCTTCTACACATATCCCCTAGAGTTAACCACTCAGTAATTTGTTAGTGCTACTCTGTGTCTTGCACCTGCTACTATCCTCTAGTGCTTTCCCTTGGGTCCCAAGCCTGTTTCCCTGCTCGTGGAGCCCTTGGGGACTGTGGTAGGCAGAATTCTAGGATGGCCGCCCACAAGACTCTTATCCTGTATAGACACAAGCCTTCTTCCAGTCACTTAAATGCTAATCTAGGTGTTGTTATGAAGGCAGATTTTCAGAAGTAATTAAGTTCCAAACCAATTGACCTTAAGATAGGGAGGTCATCCAAATGGGCCTGACCTAGACATTTGAACTCTTTAAAAGCAAAGACTTCTCCAGCCGGTCACAAAAGTAGAAATCATAGATTCGAAGCATGAGAAGGATTCACTGAAGCCTTGCTGGCTCGAAGACAGGGCCATCGAATGGCAAGAAATGTGGGTGGCCTTTAACTGCTAAGAGAAGCCCCTTCCTGATACATAGCAATGAAACTGGGACTTCAGTACTACAACTCCAAGGAACTGAAATCAGCCAACAACCTGAATGAGCTTGGAAGTGGATTTTTTCCCAGAGCCTCAGGATGAGAACTCAGCCTGGGTGACATTTCCATTTCAGCCTTGTCATACCCTGAGCAGGGAGCCCACGCATGCTGTGCCAGACTTCTGAACTGCAGAACTATTAGCTAATAAATAGGTATTATTCGAAATCTCTAAATTTGCATTAATTTGCTACACAAAATTGCATTAGTTTGCTACATAAAAAATAAGACAAGGACAGAAAAAATATCTTATTTATCTTTATAGTACACAGTTCTCATGCAAAAAGTCTTCAAACCTGTTTTTAAGAAATAATGGAAAGAAAGATGAGAAGAAAGAAGGGGAGGGAGAACTGAAGGTAAGAATTGCAAAGGAACAAACAAGAAGAAAGAGCGGGAAATATTTTAGCTTTCAGAACAGTGCTTTCAACCTTAGCTATACACCATCATCTCATGGGGAGCTTTAAAAAAAATACTAGTTCCTGGACCCCACCTCCAGCAATCTTGATTTAATTAGTCTAGGTGTGGTCTGGGCATCAGAATGTTTAAAATCTCCTTAGATGATCCTAACATGCAACCAAGGTTGAAAACTACTGCTATAATCGCTCTTATGTAAGTTGATGCCCAGACTGTCTCAGCCAGGACTTCAGTAGATCAGGGTCCTCGTAGAGACTAGCCTGGCCGGTTTTCAAGGTCAACCTCTAGAAAGCTCTCGGTTCCTAACAGTGTTCTATTCAACAGTTAGCTCTTCCCAGGATGTTAATGGGCCTCACTCCAGGTGATATTCATTCTTCTCTCCTTTCACAGGTTCCTAGCTTAGATTTAAATCATAATCCCTTGGTATTTTAATAACCTCTCAGCTTTTTCCACAATATAGCCTTCTTGGGCCTTGCTGATCACAGAATTTTTCTCTGCAGGGTTCTCGCCTGCAATCCATAGAGAGAAAGTCAGTAATGCTCTGATTAGAAAAGGTGAATGTCATTATCTGGGCACTGTCCTTATCTATCACCAACACATAAACATCTTTCTCTGTTTTTGAAAAAATTAATTTAATTGCTAATTGGAATTCTTTGAGGTAGGGCTGTATAATGGAATGGAAAGAAGACTATACTGGGATTCTGAGCTCCAATTCTAGTTCTACCCCTCTTTAACTGTGTGATATTGGTGAGATAGTTAACCACTATTAATGGCAGATTGTCATCCTTAAAATAGAGGAGTCTATATATCTCATAGAATTAATGTTAAACTTTTGGGGACTCAGAAAATGATACCCCAAAGTATGGTGCTTTGGCACGCTGAATACTTCGAATGGAAGGCTTCAGAAGCAGCGTCTCTCGCTGACCTTCTCCTGCCCTTCTGTCTCCCACCTCTCTTTTCCCCTTCACGGAAGCCAGAATTTCTCCTTCCCCAAGGTGGGACATAGAAACTAGAACCCCTTTCACCTCAATCAAGCCATAAAACCTAGAAATATAACTCTAACCTTTCCCATCTTTCTGCATAGAAGATGACCATACAGCAATTCTCTGACCTGCCTTGTCTGAAAGGTCACAAGACCATTATTCCAGAGAGGCCCTGCCTATACCAGGAGTAGGGAATGCTACACAGAGGCCAAGAATAGGAACAGAGAGGCCTTGCTGGGTTCCCCCCACCCTCAGTCTATTGCCATTAGATCATACCCTTTTGTCCAATCATGTTTCTATATTGCTGTCCATTCTTCATCAAATCTAAACATAAAAATGGATAGTTTGCCCTGGATCTTTGGCTCTTTATTTATAACTTTGATGAAATAAATTTGTTATGCTTTTTCTCTTGTTTACATGTCTTTTTTATAGAAGTGTTGACTATGACCCTTATGATGAGTGAGGAAAGTTCTCACACTTTTCCACCCTTACAGACTCATAGCATGATTATGTGAAGGTTTGTTACAATAGCTTAGATTTATACATGCATGTGTGTGTGTGTACACCTGTATATTTATATTCAGATTGAACAAATCTACTTGAGTATGTTTCTGGAAATCTGCTGAGAGAACTTTTTTAGGGAAAATGTAAAATATTTCAATAAATGCTTTTCTTGGCAAGGGTGAGGATGGATGAGCAGGATGCTCCACCTAGAATGAATATATCATATATCCACGTGCTATTAATTCCTAAGTCCAGCTGGTTTTTCAAAGATATCTAAGAAGGAATAGGGAAAAGGGCATCTATATAACTTTTTATGGAGCATATTCTAAGTGTTAGAAACTAAGCAGTTATCTATAATGAATTAATAATCTAATTAAATATGCAGAGCAACCTTGTGAGGCAAATATTTTTGCTCCCATTTTTGCAGAAGAAACCACTGAAACTTAAAGATAAATTCAAACTTGGTCAAGGGCATACTGTTAGTAAGTCTCAAAGCTGAGATTTCAATTCAGGACTCTTTGCCTGCCAATAAAACCAGGATACATGGTTTGGGTTGCCACCCCTTGCCTTGGTTGGGATAACATCAAATTGTAAATAATAAAACCAATTAAGCACTACCCTAGAGGCTGAGATGGGATGACGGCAACATCTTGCAATAAGGAATCCTCCATTCTTAGTTTGAAACTTAGCAGAGGACAACACCAGCAGCTGGCCAGGAGGGGAAGGGTTCCCTGGGAGAGGGATGGACCACTACTATAGCTGAAAAGAAGATGGAACTGAAAGGCTCTTAGGACATGCATGGCTCTTTTTGTTGATGTTATTGTTGTCATCCTTATATACTACTATAATGATTCTCAAGCTTGAGGGTATACCAGAATCCCTTAAAGGACCTGTTAAAACACAGACTATGGGCCCTACTCCCAGAGTTTCTGATTCTGAGTCTGGGTGAGGCCAGAGAATTTGCATTTCTAACATATTTCTAGTGATGCTGATGTTGCTGATCTGGGGATCAAATTTTGAGAACCACTGTACTAGAGACACACAGCTGTATCTCATAGGACCAGTGGATCTCTTTAAAAGTCCAGGTCACAACTGGATATAGTATACCAGAGTTTAAGAGAGTGACCACTGCAGCTAGACTGTGTTGTTTCAAAGACCATGCTATCACTTTACTAGATAATTGATCTTGGGCAATTTACTTAATTTACTTGGGCTCAGTTTAGATAGATAGATTGATTGATTGATAGAATGACAGAGATAGCCACATATATAACACATAGCATGGCACATAGGAATTAAGCATCAGGTGGGAGGGGTGTGGTATGGTGGACACAGGGACAATCCGTCCAAGCCTCTCTTCAAGGAGCACTTTCTCAGCCAGAAGGCACACTCTAGTGGCTGATCCCTTCCAGGATTGCCTCAGCTGCAGATAGCTGTCTTGTCCAAGATCACATACTCTTAGGGCAGCCACATCCAATGTCTTTCAAGGCACAGACATAAAGGCCAGGTCATTTGGCCCCATCCAGGACACCTCTGATGGCCACTTCAGTCCAGAGTTTCCTGTGAGGTCAGCTGAGGCCACTCAGCCTCCTCATTCTACTCAATTCTGCTTCCTTCCTTCCCTTTCGTACAGGTTGGTCCCCAAAACCCTCCCATCTGAAAATACTGTACATTAAATTATATCTCATAGTCTGTTTCCTGGAGAACCCAATCTGCACGATTTTAAGCCCTTTGAGGCCAAGGGTGCCGGATTTGGGGGAAGGAACATGACATAAAGTACAAACTCTAAGATGCAGTTCTTGGGTTTGTTGTCTGATTTTGTGAAATTTTCTAATTAACAATAGCATCTATCCATTGCTACTTAGTACGGGTCATAGATTGTTGCATTTAATCATCACAAAATACCTATAAGGTTATTGTTATTATCCCTGATATGGAGATAAGGAAACAGATTTATAGGAGTTAAGTAACTTTTATCCACATCCATGTTAAGTAATTGTCATGAATGAAACTTGGGTTTGTCTGACTCTGAAGGTTATACAACATACTTTTCTGTTCTTTTTTTTTTTAAAAGAAAAATAGAAGCAGCATTTTCATAAGGTGAGATTCTTGGAGCATGGAAAAGCTTTCCTGATTCAAGTAGGCAAAGCCCTGCCTGAAAACCTGCTACATCCCTTACAAAAGAAATTGTTGTTTAGCAACAGGAGACTTTGGTCATCACTGGTGCTAGGAACTCCCGAGTGAAGTAGGACTCTCCCCACTGTGTGGGCTCTGAGAAGCAAGGACTCTGTTAGCCATGAAGTGCTGATATTTGACAAGGATCCAGGATCCATTTTTTGACTGGCTATGTGTTGCTAATTCAGACTCCAAAATAAATTACATAGAAGATACACTCTAGGCAAATGCACACATATTATTACTCGGTGAGACCTTGGTCTCTGACTTTATATGGAAACTATAGCATTGCTGAACTGAACAAGACGCCTTTGGCTTACAGTGGGCAGATCTGAGTGTCCCAGATCAAAAGCAGGACTGTGGCCTCTTTGGCACTTTACCTCAACTCCACAACTTAATCTTGTCCCTCTAACTATTATGACTCCAGTGGTGAAAAGAGACAATGGAAGATAAACTCAAAGTAAGAAAACCCAAAAGAAAATCTAAAACATAGGACAGTGGCAGAATCCTTCTCCCTTTCCCCCCATCTTACCATAATAGTATAATATAGGCTCAGTCCATTATTTTTCCTCTCAGTTACATAATAGGAAGGGAGTATTTCATCATATTTCCATGTGAAACTCAGGGAAGGGAAAGGAAAGACATAATTCTTAGAGATGAGACTCTCCCACCCCAACAGAAAATCCATACAGAAAACTGAACTTTTTAACCCCTTGTTCAGCACTCCAAAAATTCTATCCTCAAAACACCATGATCTAGTAATGTACTTGAACTTGACTCTCCCATATTGGCACTACTCCTTAGGGAGAGAAGGAGAAGTGGTGTCTCAATAAGACCTGAAAGATAGGAACCCCACAGGTGACAGAGCTATAAGAAACATAACTGGCAAGTGACAAAGAAAGCCTCACATCGTAAAAGCAGGTCTGAGTGACTTCAGAGTTGACTTGTATTTCTATTCTCATAGCATCAGTACTCCCCTCATCTCCATTTTCCCCTCATTTTCCCTCCTTTCCTGTTACCCTCCCTCACTCCCTCACTCCCACTTCCTCTCTTTCTTCCTTGTATGCTACCATATTTCCTTTCTTCTTTCTTTCCTATTACTAGTTCCTTCCTTCTAATAGCATTAACTGAATATCTCTGAGATATACTGTATAGATATTAAGACTAGAGTTAGAATAAGAAGAAAACCTGCTTTACCCATTTATATGTGGGGCCTGGGGCAAATAACTTTCTTAGCCTGCCTGATACTCAGTTTAACCCTCCAAACAACCTAGGAAGGTAGTACTACCCCCCTAGGTTGTTTGGAGGATTAAACAAGGGAATCTGTATAACTTAGTATAGTGCCTGGTCCAGAAAAGTAAGTTTAAGTTAGTTTCTATTATCATTATTTCAAGTTATTTTATATTCTAATAGTAGTAGCAGCAGTATTGCTGTTATTGACCTGACACTGCACTAGGCACTGATGATACAAAGATGAATAAAACATGGAGGCGACCCATGAAGCTTCTTTCTCAGCCCTTCCCTAACAGCACTCAAACAGCACAATTGTTTTGTATAAAATATGCTATTTTATAATCCCACAGTGATTCTCAACCCTTGTGCATCAGAATAAACTATAGTGTTTTAAAGCTGCCTTTACCTGAGCTCTGTATCTCCTTACCTTTCACCCCTGGGAATCGGATTCAGTAGTTCTGGGGTAGATCCAGGCATTGTTATTTTTAATAATCTCCATGAGTGATTATGATGCAGACTCACAAATGTGCCACCAGGAGTTGACCAAACCAGTGTGGGTAATGAGTTTCAGTGTCTGGGTGGCAAATCTTCTTTAACAAGTTTAACACTTGGTTTCATGGTTGTTGTTTTACTCTATAAGATCTTTGGTCATGAGGCATTACAGTGTTGTGGGCTTTGGCATGCAAAAGACTAGGCTTGTTTTCTAGCTCTTACATCTACTGAGTTCCCTACTCATCTGTGAAATGGGGATAAGGATAGGATCTATGTCACAGGATCATTATGAGGATCAGATAAATGGATGTACAAGGTGACAACAGAGAGATAGGCAGGGTTCCAGTTATCTAGGGCCTTGCAGGACATCGAATGCACTTGGATTTTACATTTTTATTCAGTATTGTTATTATTTCATCCAGAAAACTGTGTATGAAAAATGAGGGATTCTAGTAGGAGGAAAAAATAACCATGTTTTCACCAAAGAAGTAAGGTTGCATTTATAGCAATTAAATAATTCCCTCCAACTTTTGGACAAGGTACAGGGGAAGAAGATCATACTTTAAAAAGCCCAGCTGCATCTCTTTAAAATCCGTTGACTGTGTGAATAATTTAAATACAAAAATGGGGCAGAGCGTTCTCAGCTAACCTACAATACATTCCCCCTCCAAACCCCTACACACTGCCAGCCCACCTGTCTTTGGCACATTTCCATGGTAACTGTCATGCTATTTAACTGCTGGATTGTGTTTTTAATATGATGATTTAACATTTTCCATGTAGGTTAATTTGGATACAAAAAGCTGCAACAGCTTAGTCATGTAGGATAAATTTTATGGAATTTTCAATAGTCTCACTAAACCATATTTCCTCATAATTTTAAAACAGATTTATTGCTGAAATCAAGAGTTCAGCTCAGAATGGTACTTGAAAATGTGCTTGTCTCCTTGGGGAATGTGTTTCCAAAATGGCAATGTGCCTTTAGGCATATTCTCGGTCTTTAGAGAGAGCAGTGGTGGGGTACAGCTAGGGGCCTGGCAGAAGGTGTCAAGATTGCAGATATAGAACCAAGAGTGATGAGATATCAATCGCTGATGAGATATCAATGGGAAAACAGTCGAAAGCATTTATCAAATGATAGTAATAAGCATGGGTATTTCAAAATCACCCAGGGAACTTTGAAAAAGTACAGAATCTCTGGGCCCATCTCATGCCCATTGAAAAGACTGTGATTCCATTGGCTTACAGTGAGGCTTGGAAATCTCTATTATCTTAAACCTTCCCAGGCTATCCCAATCTTCTCTGCTCTGGTAACCACTGCCTTCCAGCAGTATATACTAAAGTATGATCCTCAAAGCACTTGCATAGCAACACCCAGGGAAACTGCTAAAAATTCAGATCCCTGGGCCTCATGTCTGTTCTAACAAATCGTAAAGAAGGACTGTAGCATCAGGAATCTGAATTTTTAAGGAGCATTCTCTAGATGAGTCTTATAAAATTGAGAAACTTTGCTGCTTTTAATAAGAAATTTTAACACCCTGCTTTTAGTCTATAAGCAATAGATTCCTATAGGATCCCCTCAATGACCTTGGGCATTTGTTTTCTTTAGATTTTACGATCAGCTCACTTTAGATTCTGAAAGCAGCAGTGGATGTAATGAAAAATGCGGGGGGGTGGCGGGGTTTTTTTTCCCATGTTAGAGAGAACTTGACTTGAAATTTGACACTGCAAACTTCCTGGCAGTGTGATCTGATCATGGCACTCAACCTCCCTAAGCTTTGAGTGCAATATGTGTAAGAAAGGGAAAATAATCCATGGTGACAGGGACCATTCCCCTGTAGGACAAAACTATCCCTGGTACTCAGTAAGTAAGTGTAAAAAACAGAGAGGAAAAAAGAGAGGAGGGAAAAGTGGGAGGAACAGAGGAGAGAGAGATAGGGATAGAAAGACAGTAACCAAGGCACTTTGAGGACCTCCAGAAATGTAAAAGACAGCAGGGATCCTTAAGGAGATTTTAGAAGATTTTGTTGATGACACTGACATTGTATCCATCAGATCTCAAAATTTAGAAGAGGACTCTGGCTAGTCTAAGTCTCACGAAGAGACAGGATATTTCACAGAGCATTTCTACAAGCCCCAGTACTGCGATGCTTTATCTAGGCCACCGCCTTCCGACACCATGGCAACGTATATAACAAAACAGATTGGAGAAGAGGTTGCTGATTCTTATCCAGAGGGGTGGGAGTGCTTTGTCTCCTTAGCTACTCCATGATCCACAGTATCAACATGAATATACAGGCTTGAGACTTAAAGACACCTTAATTTTATACATCAGTAGAAAAATACACCTTTCCCAGACTACAATCTTATTCATGAAAGGCTACAACTGACCACAAACAAAAATGCGTTAGCTAAGGTATTGTAAGTAATTGGGGGAACTGAGGAACAAAGAAAAAAGGGGGCAGGGGTGGAAACAACAAGAAATCCATGTATGGCCATTCACAGCAATTCTGTTTAGGATTAGATGTCAGCCAATGTGAGTGGGGTCAGGACTCAAATTCAAATATTTCCTGTCCCTTTATATTTCTATTCTGTTAGAATATTAAGAATAATATTTAAGTAATATCATTTCACCTCTCCACCTTAAACTCATTAATATTTCTCAAGGTAAGAATTAAGACAAATAAAATATGTGTAGTTCCTGGAACATCAGAAGCAGATAACCTATATCTTTAATCTTACATATATCTATAATCTATATTATATCTTATAGCTATAGATATTTTATATCCATAATTTATATTATAAGATATCATGTATATCTTCCTTTTTTAAGAACCCAGACTGGAAGGTTGGGGCCTGGCAGGCTAAAACCATTTCCTAGGTAAAACAGCCTTCTGCCATTTCATTCAACAAGCATATATAAAACATTTTTTTTTCTTTTATTTCATTATATTATGGGGGTACAGATATTGTTAGGGTTACATATATTGCCTCTGCCAACCCTCCCCGGAAGACTTTTAATTTAAAAAAAAAAAACTCTAGTAAATTATGGGTGATGCCTTTATGGAGCTAAATTATAAACAATTAGCTTTTACCTTACTACAAAATGATTTTCTTTGTTTGGATTCCCTGTAAAAACAACATGGCATAGCAATCTAGAAGAGATTAAACAAACACTTCCCCATCAGAGACCCAGGGAGGGCATGCCCATGAAACTAAATAGTGGATTACTATGGCAGTTCTGAGCAGCTACTCTAGACAAAGATGGATTTTTCACATCACTGTCTCTCTCCAGCTTAGTGAGAGAGCATCACCGGGGAAAGCTACAGACACAGTGTTTTCAAGGGTCTTTGTACAAGGTGCAGTTGCTCAGCACAGGAAGCCTCAGGTTCCCATACCGTGTAGTGCCTGCTGCTCCTTCCTCCACCATCCCCCAGCCTCCTCACAGTGTGGCATCTTGGGGGGGAGACTTGTGCTAGGAGGGAAGAGGGTAGACATCCATCCAGAACAGCCCCCTCAGATGATGAATTTGTACCCTGAACAATGAGCACTGCCCTCCTCTGCTGCTCAGAGCCATGAGTAATGCACAGGAGCTAGGAGGCTGGGCGAGAACTTTGGGTGGTGTGGGCTGCCTTGTAGAGGAGCCTGCTTGAATCTTGACTATTGAGCATGAAAACTTATGTATTTATTACCTTTCACAATACCAACTTCTTGTGTGCCCAACAGAATTCCCTTCTTGTCTTCCCAACAGAAAGCATACAAATAGAGTTAATAGAGTCAAGGATCAAGTCTGTTCTTCAAGCATTGGGCTCCTTTTTATCCAATGTTACAAAACGCTCCTCTTCTTGAAAAACCATCATTTAAGTGGTGAAGTTTCAGGTAGCTCCTTGGATTGAAGTTACTGCTAAAGCCACTCGTGTAACATGACTATAACAATCACAGAAATCTCCTTCTCATTATGAGAGGGAAAAAATAAAAGAACAGACTGGTTGAAAAGCATCCTACCTCTGATTGTAGACCTGTGTGTAAGTCTCAGCTCTGTCAACTTGCTTGGTGACTCAAGGTGAATCACTTAACTTCCCTGGGCCTCTAATTCCAGGCCCATAAAATAAAGAACTTGGAAGGGCTGATTGGTGAGGTCTTTTTCTGTGTTAAGGTTCCACAAGTTTATGTTCTACTAACTTATATCTCCTTACCCCCCACTATCGTTCTGTCATCTTGGAGTAGCAGTAACAGTGCCTTACTCCATGTCATTGTGCTTTGATTGAATTATTTTATTTATTTGTTACAGTGTACTTATGAACTAGATGGTATTAAGGTGACCACACAACAGATGAGAAAAGTTGAGGTTAAGAGATGCAAAGCAATTTGGCTGAGGTCATATGACCAGTAAGTGGCCAAGCTTGGATCTGAACCTGTCCATTTATCTTCAAGACCTATATGCTATACCACCTCTCTTTCTTAGAGTAGTTAGTACATGATGTCTTTCTCTGTGTGATGCCTTTAATGGACTGGGCCAACTGTGCAGACTTGTTTTTGTGGGCTGACAAAAAAGGAAAGGCACCAAGCACAGGCACAACTTCAACTGTTCTGATTAAGGTTTCAAAGGGTCCACCAGGAGGATAATGATTCCCCAGACTGCAAATACAACATAAACATCAAAAGCTCTATCTATTTATGTATCTCGAACTATCTATATATTTCTATATCTCTATCTCTATACCTATTTATCATCTGTCATGTTCCATATCCCGCTGTTGTAAAAGTGTTTGCAGGATCCTGGTGGGATAAGAGTTTGTTATGACAACTGATTTAGTAAATATTCTTTTGTGAGTATAATAGCTAAGCATGCAGACTATGTAGAAAATATATTAATGTTTGAACTCCCAGAATAGAGACTCAAATTCAGCCATCTGAGAAGAAACAGCTTGACTATTATAAAAGAACCCACATTTATTTTAAAGTCAAAGCTTCTTCCATGTAAAAACAGCTCAAGAAATGTTTCAGATTCTTAATTTTTAAAAATACTTTAAAAAACTAAATAGACTTTTTTCCCAAGAAGACAGAAGCAACAACTGATTGAAAT
The DNA here is from genome assembly GCA_008086735.1 of Cheirogaleus medius. Lineage (NCBI taxonomy): Eukaryota > Metazoa > Chordata > Mammalia > Primates > Cheirogaleidae > Cheirogaleus > Cheirogaleus medius. The sequence continues at coordinate 50,175,132 of VBSM01000529.1, read as the reverse complement.
CTGTATTAACAATGATAATTGCCAGAGAAGAAACAGAGACTGCCTAGGACTAATGAGAATGAAATCAGGCTCTTAGCATTCATACAATAGATGAATTACAATGCCCCAAATTCTGCTATATTATATATTATACCCTGACCTTACCAGTTCTATCCCAATGCAGGAGGCAGCTCAGCACTTCTCTAGCCATAAGTATAGACTCAATCTTGCAACAAAGTAAGTCAGTGAATTATTTCACAGAAATAATTAGCATATTAACATCACTGGATTCTTTCTAATATCTTTGATGTTGTTTTTCATTTTCCACTGAATTTATACATTCTACAATGTTTAAATACTAGATATGTTGCTGATTATTGGCATTCTAAATAATAAAATACCTATTCTAGAAAACAACTATTTTAGTACACATCTATTTCTAAATAGATCAAAAGAGTTAAAAATGAGCTCTATGTTTTTCTCATTTTTTATAACTTGGGAACAATTTGCTAGCCTATAAGCTCTATAAGGTCAGTGACTTTTGTCAATTCGGTTTATTGATGTTTTTGAAGTGCCCAAAATGGCATCTGGCACACAGTAGACACTCAAACAATAATCAGGGGAGAGTAGAATAGATAATCATTATCAGAAAGGTAGACTTATTTCCTTCTGAGTCCTTTTATGACCAGTAAGGAAGTAGGAAATTCACTATATTTGGAAATGTCTTGCTAAATAAAAATAAAGAAGAATCTGCCTGACATCTTGAAGCCCTCCTGTCGCCAAATCCAAATGATCATGTCACCCAGGTACTAATTCTTAAAAGTCCCAGAATAGTAGACAATTAGTTCCAATATTATGTTCTCTCTGCCAATACAGAGTAACTGTTGGCTTCCTTCATTAGAATACTATACCCAGGCTCATTTAGATGCAAGTAACAGAACACATTTCTACCAGCTTAAGGAAAGTAAAAGTTTTATTGTACAGTTTCAGAGGTAACTTAAAGCAAACAACAGCAGGATATATAACCAGGCATCACCAGGTTCTGGGAACAGAGCCTCTGTCTCTTTGGAAATGTATGGAGTATCGTCTCTCATCCCTGTGCATATGCCTTTATTAGTCTCTCTCAGCTGAATGGGCCCAGTTCCTATCACAGTGCCAAGCACACAATGGGTGTGCTGTAAACATTTTTCAATGAACAAATGAATGGGGTATCTTTGATTTTCCACAATTATGGAAGAAAAATGACTGCATCAAGTGGCTTTTGATTCTAGCACCACTGACTCACTAGCTTATATCTTTGCTTCACAATTTGAAATTCTTAGGAAAAGAATCCGGTTGCTTCAACTCTGGCAATGAATTGACTCGTTCTTGTCCAATCAGCTTACTAGGGGACAAGGGTTAGCCCTATCCCATGAACAAGGAGAGAGACTCTCAGAAAAGGGGCATTGCCCAAGCTGGTGTTCTAAGGAACTTCTGCTAAAATGATGGATGAGTGTTTGCAAAGGTGACTTCAATAGTTCTTGTCCACAAGCCCTTCTGCAGTGTGACTTTGCTGTTCCTACCACCAAGAATGAGAGTTCATTTCCTGCCCCTTGTCCAGGCTAGATCTATGATTTGGTTTGAGTAACAGAATGTGGGGAAAGTAATGGTGTAAGAGTTCCTAAGCCTCAGTCTCAAGAGGCCTGAGCATGCTGTCACTATCATGTGAAGAATCCCAGGTTTGCTTGTTAGACACATGGTGGGGGGTCCTGTTGTGAATCAGCAAGTGTCATCAGATAGGACAGCAAGGCTGTGTTAGACCTCCCAGTTCCAGCTGAGCCATCAGATGACTGCTGCCATGGGAGTGACCCCAAGTGAGATCATCAGAAGTACTGTGAGCAAATGAAATTATCTTTGGCACTTCAATAGAAAGAAACTTAGATTTGTATCCCGGTTCCTATGCTTATTCACTTTTCTGATACTTAAGCTCCTTGGACGTCAGTTTAATTATCAATTAAGTAGGAACAATAATATGTATATTCCAGGCAGGGCTATGAATGTCATCTATTGTGTAATATGCACAACCATTGTGGGAGTCCTGTAAAAATTAAATAAGATAATTTATATAAAAAGTATACAAAATGTGTGGTGCAGTATGTGTTCAATATGGGCATAAACTCTATTTCTCAAAGCATAATGTAAATCTCAATTTGTCTCTGACAGGATTTTAGGATGTGTAAAGAGCTTTTAAAACAAAAAAGTACATTTATGTGTCCTTCTGTCCACTCCCTCCAACAGGATAAATCAGCTCTGCCATCCTATCCCTAGGTGTTCCCTAGCAAACAAAACTGGCAGCCCAGCTGTCCTTCAGATAGATAACCCCAGACACCATTTAGCATAGCATTCTCCTGAGCTCTGTCCTGGGAAACTATCTCACAATAAGCTCTTTGAAAATGCGGTTTGAACCCCATCAAGAAATGGGCAACAGAAATGAACAGAAACTTTTCAAAAGAAGACAGAATAATGGCCTTCAGACATATAAAAAAATGCTCAACATCTCTAATCATTAGAGAAATGCAAATCAAAACCACAATGAGATACCACCTAACCCCAGTGAGATTGGCCTGTATCAAGAAATCATAAAACAACAAATGCTGGCGAGGATGTGGAGAGACAGGAACACTCTTACACAGCTGGTGAGACTGCAAATTAGTGCAACCTTTGTGGAAAATAATTTAGAGATACCTCAAAGAGCTAAAAATAGAAATACCATTCAATCCAGCAATAACACTATTAGGCATCTACCCAAAAGAGCATAAGACATGCTGTACCTGAATGTTTATGGCAGCACAATTCACTATTGCAAGGACATGGAAACAACCCAAGTGCCCGTCAATTCATGAGTGGATTATTAAAATTTGGTATATGTTCACAGTGGAATATTACTCAATTCTAAGAAACGACAGCAAGCTATCACCGCTTATACTATCCTGTATTAAGCTTATGCCCATTATCCAAAGTGAGGCGACACAAGATCAGAAAAATGGGCTTCGCATGTACTCGCCATCAAACTGGTACTGACTAACACTATGGTGCTCAAATGGTGGTGGTGTTCACCAGGGATTTGGGGTTTGGTGGGGTAGACCCACATCTTAGGGATGTGGTGAGCATTGTGGAGGGGAAGGGCATACCTCTAACCCTTCCTAGGGAGGCAACGATATAAAATGTAACCAAAATGTTGAGAGAAAAAAAACATTTATCAGGTGTCGGGCAGGTGGGAGGGGGGAGGAGGGGATGGGTGTATACTTACATAATGAGTGCGATGCGCACCACCTGAGGGATGGACAGCCTTGAAGCTCTAACTTGAGGGGGAAGGGGAGGCAAGGGCAATATGTGTAACCTTAACAACATTTGTATCCCCATGATACGCTGAAATAAAAAAAAGAAAAGAAAGAAAGAAAGAAAGAAAGAAAGAAAGAAAGAAAGAAAGAAAATGCGGTTTGGTGTTCAAGTTTGGGAAATGCTATGGAGTATATCATCATTGGGAGATTAGTAGTTTATAGTAGTGTATAAAGGCTAATGAGAAATTCTGCAGTAAAAAAACACACAAGGAACAGTAACAGCAAACCTTATCTCAATAGACAATTCCCTTTTTGTTTTAAACATGAAGTGATTTCCACCATGTAATGCCTTCTAATATGCCATGGAACCAGAGAGCATCAGGACATGCTGTGGAAAGTCCAGATCTAATGCAATGCTCTCACCCCATTGACAGCGGAGGACACTGAGATGTGAGGGGTGCAGGGACTTGCAGACAGACCCCAAACTTGGCTCTGCTCTTCAGGCACTGCACCAGCCAGCCCCTCATTCGCCTTCTCCGGTGAGGGCTTTCCCTAGCAATCCTTTTGGAGGCATCTATTTTACCCTATTTCTCTGCCCATGTGTGACCACCCTCTGAAAGCTCATAAAAGCTGTGAGATCCCTTCACCACCCTGGTCCACAAGCGGAGCAGCATCACGAACAGAGCAGCGATTCCATTTTTCCAAGTGCAGAGCGATGACTCGGTTGGCTTCATCTGTCTCTGTTAAGGACCTAAGCTGCTGCTGTGGCTTATTTATTACAAACAGGGCACAAAGGAACACCACAGGCCTTCCCTACAGTCTGGATATTTGCATAATCCCTGAATCTCCCAAAAGATATGTTTTCTTTGGCCCAGCTGGATTTTCCTGAGCAGTCAGACATGACAAGTGACTTTAACCCACTAGGGAAAGAGTAAGAGACACAGGTTAGGAAAGATTATGACAACCTTAGGGGACATTTAAGAGGCAGGACTGTCTAGTGGTTAAGACCATGGGCTCTGCAGTCAGACACACTTCGGTTTAAATGTGAATACTAGCTCCCTCACTAGCTTGGGTGAGCAAAAAACCATTTTTAACTTCTGTTTCCTCATCTATGAAATGGAGATGATAAAAAATTTCTACCTCGTATAGTCACTGAGAGTATTCAATAAAGCCATGCATATAAAGTGCTAAACACAGCATCTGGCTCAGTAAATGATAGCTATCATTATTAGTAGTGATGTTATTATTACGAGGGGTTTCTAATTTCCTTAAAATATTCATTCATTCATACAACAATTGTCTAAGTTTTTCTGCATGCCTGGCACGGTGTTTGATCCTGGAGATACAGTCAAAAGTAATATACCACCTTCTATTCAAAGAGCTCACTTTGTAGTAAAGACAGAAAAGCAAACTGAAAATGACCACAGCTGGTTGCAGGTGCCCTGATAAAGAAAAGCTAATGGGAAGAGTCCACAAGGAGGGATGTGCTTCAGGAAGGTACAACTCTGCAACTGAGTCCTGCAGGATTAAGTAACTTTAATATCTAGTTAAAAGCTGGCTACATAGAACAGTGTTTCATACCTACTGGCCATAAAAAGATGGTAGGAATTGGGCAAGTGAGGAGAGGCTGAAGCCGTATCAGGGGACAACCCACTTGAGGGAAGGCATGAGGTCAAGGAGCGCACGACTGAAGCTGCAGAACGTTTCTTCACAGCCCAAGCAGAGTGGGGATGAGGCTGGGCAGTTCACAGGGTCTCGATTAGATGAGGACTTTTATCCTGTGCAGAAGGGCTTGGTATTGAATTTAAAACATGATGGGGACCATTAATGGATTTTAAGCAAGGGTGGGGATGTATACAGATGCATGTTGGGAGATCATTTTGGAGTGGGAGCAGAGAAATGAGACTGGACCATGCATAGCTGGGGTAAATGCTTCCCCAAGAAGCCTTCCCTATACCCAGCCCATACTGCATCTCCCTCAACAATATGTCACGTATCTTCCATAGCCTAATATCACAGTGACTTATGTACATTCCTCTGCTCTTCTAAGCAGAAGCACCAAAAGAGGATTAACATGGGCCCAAGACATGTCTCTCTCCTGCACAGTGCCTTGCATGGGACAAGTGCCAACAAATGCTTGCCGAGCAACTGAAAGGATACGTGGTCACACAAACTTTGTCCCACCTCTAGGTGACCTCTTCAACCAGAACTCCATCCCCATCAGTGTTAACCAGTGGCTCTAGGTATTAGCCCACAGCTCTAACCAGAGTAGGGGTGCCAGGTGAAATACAGAATGCCCAGTTAAATTTTAATTTCAAATAAACAACAAATAATTTTGAGTATGTCTCATGCAATATTTGAGATATACTAAAAAATTACTTGCTGTTTATCTGAAATTAGAATGTACTTGGATTCCTGTATTTTTCTTTGCTAAATCTGGCAATACTAAACTGGGCTAAAGCACTAATGTGTATAATGTCATTTCTGGAAGCAGCAGATTCTTATCTCTTCCCTCTCTGACGCTTTATTCTCTCCATTTGACCCCAGAATTCTTGGGTGTCTCCCTCCTATGTTAGAGCCAGTAATGAATAACCATATTCCCAAATCTCAAATCTGAATATGTTACATGATACATGAGCTAGAGTACAGACTATATCCAAACTCTACCACTTATTTGGTATAGACTTTCTCTGAATATCAGTTTTATTGTTTATAAAGTTAAGTTAATGTTATTTCATAGAGTTGTAACAAAAATTAGAAATAATATAGTAAAGCGTCTCACACAGGCATGAAATATACATAATTTGTTCAATTAATATTTCTCAGGTGCTTATTTTGTGCTAGACAGAACTTCCAGTTCTCATGGAGTTTAAAGTTTAGTGTAGGGATGCTTATAGAAACTATGATTAATATAGGAAGAAAGACTAAAATCATCAGGCCCTTAAACTATTTAGGCAACTTGATTATTATGCCCCTTGATTTTCCAATATTCACTTTTGTCTTATTTTTACGTAAATGTGTAATGTACACACACATACACACACATGCATACATACACACATGTATCATGGCTGTTAGAGAAGCTCAGATGACCAAACATAGAGAAATTAGTCAAGAATCAGCAAGAGCAACAGAGAAGGACCACTAAGGCCTTGTCAGGGGGCATACCTTGGTACCTAATTTCTGATCTGTTTCCTTCCTTGGGGGATGACTTTACTCTGTTCCAAGCTATTTCCCGAATGCCAGTAATCCCTGCCCTATTCAGGTCCTCCAACACAAGCACTAATATAGTGTCATTGCCACCTGCATTCCAGGCTCCCAAGATGGGCTTCCAGGTGGCTGCTCCAGCTTCTGGCAGAAGTGCAGCCAGGCAGGACTGCTGGCAGTGCCTTTCCCATGGCTTGTCAGACAGCTGCTCCCACCACCAACCTGAGAGGCCGACCTGCTCTTCTGAGCCCTTGACTACTTGTGCATAGGCTCCGAGTGTTCTCTGCACCATTCCTGGACCAAACCTGACCAAGGCAGGGAAGGCCGTAGCAGCCTCTGCCCTACTGGCTGGTGATGTCTAAAATTTGTCTTGTCTGAGTCAGGTGTGCAGGGAACTCTGACGCTGTCTTGCCATGGCTCCAGCTCACTGTTCCCCACCTCCATTCCTAGTCTTTTGACATTGCTTACTTATCTGCACTTCATTTCTGCTGCTGAGACCCTGAACACAAGCCTCTGTTTACTATCTGCCTGTATTCACTCACCTTTCCTGGGGTCTCCATCCTACCATCAATAATATGAATAACTTGTCTTTTACTGTCAGCTCCTGTATGAGGTATTCAATAAAGTTAAATCTCCCCACTGCCTTATGAGGTAATTATTACTTTCCCTACTTCCATGTGATTAAACTAAGGCTCACAAAGATTAACTAAGTTTCCCCAAATCACAGAGCTAGTCTGGACTCAGCAGGAAAAACCCAAGGCTTTTAAATTCCAAAGCCCAAATCTCTTCTCATTTTGCTTAACTCACCTTTGGCTAGGGTAAACTTCTCCAAACCACTCGCATTGACAAGGCTGCTTCCAGGCTGACTTTGTACATTGCCCACTAGATAGAACCATCTTTGGCTTAAGGCTGGCTCCCTTCCTCAGGCTCCTGTGGAAGTTGAATTTGATTTGATAAACTTGCTCTCCAATAGTCAGCCCCGTGGCTGGGTCAGTACCCCCAGCTCCAGTTCTTCTCCCTCCTAGTCTTAGCTCCATCCCATCCTGCCTTCCACTAAGCTCCCAGCACATTGCATGGCAGGGTTTGCTAGAAAGATGTATTCAGGACTCTGAACTGGGCTGGAGTCTAGGAGCTAGAGCCTGAGGCCAGAGCAAGGAGGAACATAAGTCAGCTTCCTGAATAGCAATGGGCTGGTGAAATGAAGAGTCAGTCTGAAGGAAGGTTCTGACTCAACGCAGGGGAGCAGAGATGAAAACATGGGAGAAAGGGCAAAGAACTACTCTGGAAAAAATGAAGGCTAAGACTGCAAACGTAGCGAGGTAGACAAGACACAGAGAGACATTTCTTGTGACACAGGTACAATTTTACAGGAAGCTTGTAGTCTTGCCTGTTGCCTGTAAAATATGACTCCATGTGCCTTTTGAAATACCAGGAAATATAAAATAGCAAAGGCCATAAAGGAAGTTTTCTCTGAGTCTAAGACAAATTTAACTGCAGTGGGGCAGAGTTGAAAGAACACGCACACCTTTCACCTCTCGTGTAGTCCAGATCTTCTGTGCTCCCAATGCAGTAATCAAATCCCTGACTAACACCAGCAATTCCCTGAGCAGCCCACGGCACCGGTCTGCTGCCATCTCCCCAAAAAACAGGTGGGTTCTGGGAAGGGACAGACACAATGTACTATTAGTACTGTTCCAGTGGAACATAGAAATTATGCCATGAAAACTTAATTGCCACTTTATTCAGTAATCAGCATTAACATAGAGAATATTTAAAGCTACAACAGATTGCGCAGCAGCCAGGAGTTAGGCAGCAGCGACTTCTAGAAAGCTAGAAAATTAAGACCTATGTAGAATGAGGCTGACTGAGTTATTTCAGGCCCTTTATAACATATATGGGAAAAGGTCTACACTAGTGGGACTGGCCAACTTAAAGGCATTTTGAGACCACAAACTCCTTTCACTTTCCTTCCCCAAGGTGCCTTGGGTACAGTTCGATTGAATTGAACTAAATCAATACAGTTTCACCCATATTTAGTTAATATGATGAAGCCAGCATGTGGAGTAGAACCCATGGGAATTGGGAAAGAGCAGGATGCAGGGAGCAAGGTATGTTTTGTTTGAAAGTACTATGGGTGTCCCAAATGGTGATGTAAATAAGACATAGTCCATGTCTTCAAGGAATGGTTAAAATCAGGAAAGAAAACAAGCTTCATTTCATTTTATTTCTATCTCTAGAACCTATTAGTGGTTTAGCCTGGGGAAAATTAATTAATTTCTCTGTGTTTTATTTTACTAATCTTTAAAATGGGGATAAAATTATGGTTCTATCAAAGGTATTGGGAGTATTAAATATAATTGTATGTGACCTACCTCAATGCTTGGCACAAATTAGGTATTTCTTACATGGTTTTCATTAAAGTCTAGGACAAAATAAACAAACAAAAAACACTGCCATGAAAGCAAAATTAAAATACTGAGGATGTTTAGAAGACATAGAAATGATATAGCTTTGCAAAGGCAAAAAGGGCTTAATGGAAGAGGTTATATTTGATGCGGGCCTGGAAGGACAAGTAGACATTTTACAGGTGAGAGATTTTGAAATATCATAGTAGGTGCTCAAAAAGTAGCGGTTGAATGAATGGATTAAAGCGTGAAAGTGGAGGATTATATTTCAAGCAGAGGAAACCAGTAACCAAGGCACAAGGTGTGACAATAAGGGATTTGTTAAAGCAATAGAAGGATTCACTATTCTGGAAAATAAAGAATTTAAGAGACAAGTGCAGGAAGTCGGAATAGACATACTGATCACATACAGCATTGAATGTGAATGCCGACCTGAGTTGCTGATTAGTTAATGGCACAGGCAGTGGAAGAGCCATTGGAAACGTCGAAGCAAAGCAGCAGCATATTTGGAGGCGGTGGTGGTGTGGAGAGGAGATTGTGTGAGGGGCAATGAGAGGCGAGAATATTGGTGGGGGTGTCATACCAGTTCAGGCCGGAGACAATGAGGCCCGAGTCAGGGTGCTAACAGTGAAGACAGAGAAGAGCAGACAAATGGGAGAGGCATGTGGAGTAGAACCTGTGGGAATCAGTAAGGAGCAGGATGTGGGGAGCAAGGTATGTTCTCTTTGAAAGATTATGGGTGTCCCAAATGGTGGGCCGGAGAAAGCAGCCAGTAAGCCAATTGCCAGAAAGAAGTGAAAGAATCATACTATGAGAGAGAGAGAGCGAGAGAAGGAGAGAGAGAGAGAGAGAGCGCACACGCACACAGGAGTGCACAGACTGCTATGAGGAGATTTGGGGCCAAGTCAGAAAGACAGTCCCACTAACCTCTAGAATTTAGCACTTTTGTAACCAGGTCAGTCTACTCCCTGGCTGGCTTGTTTATAGCCAGTCTGGGCATAACTTCCTGGGCATGGCAAATGTGCCAATGTGCATTTGAAGGATTTCTATTTGATTGTGTGTGACCCTCGACTCCTAGAAATCAGGCTTTGACCACTGAGCACTTGTCCCTGTTGTATACAACCTCTCTCCAAGGCCTCATGATCAAAGCAGACCATTCAGTCAGTCAATCCAGATGTGCACACAGTGGGGCCCACCCACCAAGGCCCATCCACAGCCTCCAAAGTGGAATATGCAAAATGAGCAACTAAGGAATGGGAAACAAATATGAAACTTATTTTTGATGAAAAAACAAAGAGAAACAATACTAATGTTTAATATGCAGATTGAGACCCATCTCTTGACAGGAGTCAGTATGTCAGCAAAAGAAGTACATGCTAGAGAGCAGGACTTCACAGGTGGAAAGGTTGGCAGTGGTGCTCGCACTTGGGGGTTGCCTTTGGGTTATTGCCACATATTATCATTTACACGAAGTAGGTGCACGGAGTAGATTATCTGATATTAAGCAACTAACTCTCACAAAATGTACTTGTGGCTTATAATGATCCCCTCTGAGGAACTGCATAGTGAAGATAACACAAATAATTTATGCAGTATCTAACTACAAGAAAATGGTATAACTAAGAATTCTCTTATCCTTGCTATAAGATCTTTATTAATCCCATTAAAAAGTTAATATTTATACTCAAATCAGAATTGGCCACAAGTTTGCCAAAATTATTAAAAGTATAACAAAAACTACTTGAACTATTTGCATCCACTGTAATTAGCTCTTAATATTTTGGGGGGCATATGTTGTGCATGTATTTTATAAACACACTTATATTATGTGTGCCTATTCATTTTTATGAATGTATGAAGATATGGATGTAAACATATGTACGTGTATATTTATTTTATTGAAATAGTGTAGTATCAAAGGTTTAGAGATTACAGCTATCTGTGATTTTCCATCCTTGAGATCCTGTAGTTATTTCAAAATACTGAGATTGATTTTTTTTGGAGAGAAGACTTTGTTGAAGGGAAAACTGGAGGTGTGGCAAAGATCTGGGTATAGCAGACAAATGGAAAAAGAATATTATTAATAATGAGGGGAGGAAAGAATACACAGAGCAGAGCTGCGAACTGAAACCAACTAAATCTCCTGTCTTGATTTTATCTAGAATACTAAGTGGTAAGGTAGGGACCACTCCTTTGCTGGAGCAGAAATGTCTTAACAAAGCTGTCCTTTGCCTAAAGGGCTGCCAGCCTTTCCCACGATCTAATGGTACCGAGTGCTGGGAAGGAAGCCCTTTAGTGGGTGCCATTTCATACAGCATTTCATGCTTTTCTTTTCTCCTCCCACCATGCAGAAGCTTTTGGGATAGGTACATTTTTAGAATATTTAAAAATAAATTACAGTCAGTGGTGAAACCCACAAGCCAGAGAAATGCTGGGCAAAGTGTGTGCTTCAAGCTACACGGCCCAAGGCTGCAGAGTATAAAAATACTCCATGTCTCCCATTTGGCTAAGTGGAGCTTTAGCAACTGGTAATTTTTGCATGTCATAGTCGTTGCTAATTGTTGAATTAGAACATCTGTCAAAATGGGGATATTTTCCTCAGAACACAGAGCAGGAGAAATTAGCGCTTCTCTAAGACAGTACAAGGCTCATCACAACTGTGCCCACTGATGAATGCTAATACTTCCTTATTCTGGCCATTGCTTACAAAAGAGAAATCTGCTAGGGGGCTTTGGAACCACCCTTCATTAGAAACCAGGCAGGGCTTTTGCAGACTCTTTGGGTATCTCCAGGACAATGGCAACTTCAAAGTGTCCCAAAAAGGTCAACAACTGGACAGTGTATGATTTAACAAGGTGCTTGTCTCAAACCAAGGATGTAGAAACTGTTCTAGTTTAGCCCTGCCCCAGGAAATAGGAGCTCCATTTACAGTTTAGTTCCACCGAGTCAGGAGATATTAGTGTATGTGGCTTTGAGCAAGCCTCGTGCCCTCTCTGGGTCCCAGTTTTCCCAACTATAAAATGAAGGGATTGGATTAAATCAATGGTTTCCAAACTGTGAGGTCTTTAGAGCACTAGAGTTTCCTCAGGGCTCTCTTAGGTGAGATGCTCTATCTCTGAGATGGTGAAATGAACAGGGTCCAGTCCCTCCCCTCCACTTCAATAAATTCAGTTCTTCTTTTATCTGTTTTGTATACTGGGATTCAGTGTTCAACTGGAAAGAGAAATGATTTGACAGCTAAAATGTTTAGAAGGTCCCAAAGGCCCCTGCAGAGATCTGCTATGACAGATCAAAGAGGTCTTTGCAAACGCGGGATCACTCGGCATATTCCATATGTGACTAGACAAGAGGGACGGCATCTCCAGACACACTAGCTTGCTTCCAAACCGCAAACTCAGCTCTACCAATCCCCACAACGCCTCAACTCCTTCCATTCCCCCTGCTATAACTAAAGTTGAATGTGCAACAGGAAGCCATTCAGGCCACCCTATTCCATCTCAGACGACAGCAGCACAGAACACCCAACATAACCTGGCCCTTGTCTAATTGTCTAGCTCCATTGTTTAAGCCTCCCTGACACATGTCCTATATTTAGTAATACTAAACTGCTTTTACTTCCCAGTACAAACCTTGCTGTTGGATGCCTATATAGTTTTGCATATTTTGTTGCCTCTATCTGGTATGCCCTGACTCCCTCACTTCACTTTGCTTAGGCAACTCTTCATTATCCTTTGAGAAGCAATTTTGGACTCTCTTTATCCAAGTAGCCTTTTCTTAACCTCATGGCTTGGTGAGGTAGATGGCTTCTCAGCTACCATTATACCCTTACATAAATCTAACTTAATGTTTGTTGAAGCAAAACAAATACAAACACAAATACAAATATAAAATACATAAATAAACACGCATAACACACACATAAAATTATATGTGTAAATATATAAGTAAATACAAAGCATAGTTAAATGTCATATTTCTAGAGTGCTTCACAGATGACAAGGTACATTCACATCCACAATCTCTTCTGGGCCTCAAAATTATTTTGTGACGTAGTAAAGAGGAAGGATCACGTGTTGAGGGGGTCCAGAATGATAAGAGATCAAATGACTTTCCAAAAATTATGAAGTGAGTAAGTAGCATACAGGAGTTCAAAGTTTAAAAGTAATGATGTAAGTACAGTATATATCATGGTGTGTGGTACACACTGCATGCTCAGGGACTGTTACCTGCCATTCCCATTATTGCCCTGTCTTAGAACCACTATTCCAGAACCACGCGTCCCCACCCCAACCCTCCCCGCCCCCATACACAGCAGCCCGCCTGGCTTGTTTCAGAGAGGAATGACTATTCTAGTCCTCCACAGAACAGACTCATGGCCCAGAATTGACTCAAAACTAAACCCAGGGTTAGAAGCAAAGGTGGGAGATGATCATTTGCATGGCCATGCACTCTTATCCTAATTTCCTTAGGAGACATCTGATTATCCATATCAATATTCTATTTTGTTGATCATTGGGCTGGTATTTAGGAACTAGCTTGCTTCCCCCCACCCTCTCTTCCTTTTTTTTTTTTCATAATTGGCTTTGAATTGTGCCTGGAAAGAAAGAATTTAGAGGGTGTGTTTGTAGCATATGGCTCTGCATTAGGTGTGTGTGTATGTGTTCCTGAAAAGTAATGTGAATCAAATTCTGGTAAATCAAATCCTATTTTAAATGCCTGAGAGAAGCTCCATGTTTAAAGGACTCCTCTGGGAAATTATTTCATGAAGTGAAAATTCACTCCCTCCTTCCCAATCTGTCAGTATATTTGGGTTTTCAAATAGATTTCTTAATTGGTGTTCTAAATATTTAATATATATGTTCAAAAATAAACATTTATAGATTGCTTACCATGGATCAAGCATTTGTTGGTGCTGAGCATACAGCACCTCAAGGAGCTTGTGTTCTACTGGAGGAGGGACAGTAAACTATAATTATACAAGTAACCAATGAATTAATCACTAGTGCGTGTGTGCTATAAAAGAAAGTACCAGGTGCTCAGGCAGTTTGCAATAGGGAGACCTAGCCTAGGGAGGAGTGTCAGAGGTGGAAAAGAGCCGTGGTGCAGAGGGAGGGTTGGTAGGATGAGATTTGAGCTGGAAGTGTAAGTAGGAGTCAGATCTTGGCTTGGAATAGACCTGCAGTGAAGGGTGTCTAGGCTTTTTAAGTCAAACCTTCCCACATGACCACATGACCACATGAGTAGAGGCAGTCCTTGACACTCAGCTATGTCTCCAGCTCTTCCCGCCTCCATTCACAGTGCCTGACTAATGCAATTGTGAAAAAAGATCTAAGGAAAATCTTACTCTCCCAGATAGTTCTGTTATCTAAGCTTTTAGCCAAGACTAGCATTCTTTCAAAGTAGCCCATTAATTGCAATTAATATCTAAATTAAAATCCATTCTTTGGAATCCAGCCTAAAAAATCTGACCCAAATTAGTAAACTGATTTCTTGAAAATCTGCCTCTTTTTATGGGCAACTTTCTAGCTCCCGTGGTATTATTGTGGGTTCAAAATCTATAGTTTTGAGAGCTATGTATCAGAACTCATAAACTGGAACTAGATCTTTTTATTTATAAATTTATTTATTTTTATTAGATAAAGGGAGAGTAAAAGTAGCCTTTGTTGAATGATTCGTGTGGTAGTTACTGTCTGTGGCCTACTTAACATCTTCCTCACCCACTCAACCTCCTTCTTCTTGAATGATAAAACCCTAATTGTTTCAGTGATTTGGTTGAGATCTTTTTATCTCATATAGGTGAGATCCTTCCTTGCTCTGGCCCGAGTGAATCTTGGTAGTTGTATTATTACCCTTGGCATGGATTGGTCTACAGTTCTGGCCAACAATCAGTAAAAGGATACTCTGCTTGTGGGGGATTCTATCCATGCATATAAAGCCCAAGTCTCCTGAAGAGAAGACTTTTTAATGTTCTTTTTTCTTCTTCTTTCTTGGAACTGAAGTCTGATGTTGCCGAAGTCCTCTTGTGATCATGATATAACAACATTAGGATGAAAGAAAATGTTCCAAGGCTGGTAGAAAGGAAGGAGAGTTTAAGTGTCTGTGATCATTACTGTGCAGCTGATCTAATGCCAACAACTATCTTCCTCAGAAATTTTGTTATCAGAAAAAATAGAACCCCATTTGATATAGTCTGGATGTTTGTGTCCCTACCAAATTCATATGTTTAAATCCTATCCTCCCACATGATGGCATTAGGTGGCGGGCCTTTTTGGGAGGTGATTAGGACTAGTGCTCTTGTGAAAGAGATCCCAGAGAAACCCTCACCCTTTCCACCATGTGAGGACACAGCAAGAAGGTGCCATCTACGAACCAGGTAATGGGTTCTCACCAGACACAGAATCTGTCAGTTACTTGATATTGGATTTTCCAGCCTCTAGAACTGTGAGAAATAAATTTCTGTTGTTTATGAGCTGTCTAATCTGTAGTAGTTTTTTATAGTATATTATAAATATATATTTATAATTATATATATAATTATACATATAATATACTATAGTATATTCAGGTATATAGTTTTATATACCTGAACAAACTAAGACACAGTTTGTTTAAGGCACTTTTTCTGTTTCCTTGGTTTTCTGTTACTTGCTGCTGAACACATTTTTAAACATCTCTACTAACTGCCAAGTATTTTACATGCTATTAGATCCTTTCAACATTTAATCCTCACAACAACTATTTGACATAAATATTATTACCTTCATTTGGGAACTGAGTGTTGAAGAAACTGCCCAAGTTCAAACAACTGGTGGAGACATTTGGGCTCAATCCTGTATGAATTCAAAATCCAGGCCCTTTGCATTAAAACTCTCTGCTTTTGACAGTGCAAAGTAAAACTATTTCTAACTATATAGCTTAAAATCACATTTATCAAGAATCATTAAATTTTATGGAACCAGAATTACCCTGAAAAAAATATGTAATTTCACTAAGATGAGGAAAAGCTCTTGCTTCAGAAAAAAATAAAACAATTTAATAAAAGGACACCAGAATATGAACTCTCACAACACCCTGGACTTGGGTCATTTGGGCCTGCATCACCACCTGCAGACGGTAATAACTCCAACTTGCTCAATGTATTCAACACTTTTTATTCTCCCAACCCTGTGCTGAGTACTTTACCTGTGGTATAGCATGTGGTTCTCTTAACAACCCTCTGAGTAGGTATTATAATTACATCCATTTTGTTGATGAGAAAAGTGAGGGATGCACATCAGTATTGGGTATATTGAAACTTAGGCTTGAATCCATAGTGCCTGCTCTCATCCTCTGTGCTCCGTAGTTTCCACACATACAATCACCCTCCTTCCGAGAAGCCTTAGTCAAGCAATCCCAGCTACACTACTATTAATATTTTCTCATAATGCATCTAGGCATTTATCAGTGTTAATGGTGGCAAGAAACATGATAAGTTGCATAGGCAGTATATGAGGTGGTGAGAAAACATAGGCTTTGGACTCAGAAAGATCTGAGTTTGAGCCCTGATGCTGTTAGTTACTAGGTTATGTGATAATGAGGTAGTTATTTATGCTGAGCCTCAGTTCCCCCTTCTCTATATAAGAGGTAATAATGCTACCATGCAGATTGGGGGTGTTTTGAGGGACTAAATTGCAATTGTCTGAGGGACTAAAAAGGTGATATAATTAAATTATTCTCTATTCCCATACTCCCTGCATATGCTATAGCAACTACATTATCTCAGCAGCACCAAAAATGCTGAAACTCATTTGTCTTCATGTGTTTGAGCTGTTATAACAAAATACCATAGACTTGGTAGCTTAAAAACAACAGATATGTATTTCTCACAGTTCTGGAGGCTGGAAAGTTCAAGATTAGGATGCCAGCAGGATCAGGTTCTAGTGAGGGCCCTTTCTAGGGTTGTCCTCAAATAGTGGAAGAGGCAAATGAGCTCCCTTGGGACTATTTTGTAAGGGCACTAGCTACAGCTCCAGTAACACAGTCAGTGCTTGTAAGAGCACCAATCCCATTTGTGAGGGCTCAGCCCTTATGACCTAATCATCTCCCATAAAACTCTACCTCCTAGTACTATCACATTGGCAATTACATTCCAACATAGAAATTTGGGGTGGGGACACAAACATTCAGACCACAGCACTATTCTTAAATATTTAAGGGTGAAGCAACTTTTGCAAGCCAGGAATTAGTTTATATTTTTCCCTGAGGGTAGTTATGTAAACTATATTTATATTTCAGGTTTTACTGCCTGTTCACCAAAGTATCATTAGTGAATAATTACTTTAAATGTATTTTGTGTTGGGAGCATATTTTATTTTGAATATATGGGCAAATAAAAATGGTGCTGGCAAATGAGTGGTATCAGCCTAAGGTTAGGCTACCCTACCCCACAGGTTGTCCATAGCTTCGTGCATTGTAGACTGCCCCTGGTTGAATACATCAAACAGGGCCATATATAAGGTGCCATGGTGGTCTAAAGCCGTGGTTTTTTAAATGCATAACAATGAGTTGACTTCAAAGAATCACCTGGGAATTTGTTAAAAATACAATTTCAAGGCACACTCCCTCCAAATTTTGATTTAATGGTTCAAAATCTAGACATCTTATTTTTAACAAAATATGATTCATTTTCCAAATATATTATGGAAATAACATCTTAAATTATGACGTCACTTTTGTCTTGCCCCTACTTCATCTGGGCTCTGGTAGGTACATTAATATATAATTCTCTTATTTTTCCCCAAACACTTTCTGTAGAAATACACTAGAAAGGCTACATAAGGACAGCAAATAGCATTACATGAATGAAAACATTTACAAAATATCAGGGGATCAATAAGACAAATGCCAACTGGGCCAGCAAATTTACTAATTACCTAATGTTCCCAATAAACAAATGACCCCTGGACATAGTATTCAGCTAAAAGGGCTGCACATCTCTTGCTTTCCCAAAGCCCTTAGGAGTAATTGTATATAACCTTTTCACTGGCAGACAGCTGTTTATCTCTCACTTGGGTTTTCTCCATGAAAACATTATTCCAGAATCACTGCTACACAAAGGAAATTTCACCTTGGCAAGCAGGAGCATGAGTTGTGATTGGAACTACAGAGAACCCCCATTTCAACAAAACCCATCAAACTCCCCAAATCCTTGGCCTCTCCTTTTATACTAGTTTCATTATGTCCAAATTCCATTTGGTTGTAGAACCTTTCCTGAAAATGACTTATCACAAAGCATTCCGACAGATACAATATAAAATGAAAGCATAGCTGCTCTATTTGAAGCAATGAGGGGTGGGTACAAAGCCTGTCTCTTTTCCTCAAGACACCTCCATAGATATGTGGCTTTGAGAATTAGTCTCATTATTTCACAGTGTAAAAATAACTAGGAAAAAAAATGTTCCTCCTACCTAAATGAAAGCCAGGAAGACACTATCACCGGGATCCATCATTTTTCCACTTCTGGGACAGTCTTAAGTGAGGATCCCTTCATACTTCCTATTTCTCCACTTCCCTGCTGCCTAACCTTGGTGGCAACATGGTGGAGAGATACTAATCTCGTTAAAAATTTATGATTTCTTATATCACTGGGCTCTCATGATAATTTAAGGACCTTCATCCAGTGCCGTTATTAATACCCTTTCCCTGTCCCTTTAATGATGAATCCGACTTTTGTCACACTTCCAAGGCCCTGCATTAACCAGTCCCTACATCAGTGGGGGACTACACTTTAAGAACTTTCAAAAGCAAATTCTCAAGCTCCACTCCAGAACTATTGAGTCCGAAGTTCTGGGCACAGTGTCCAGCACTCTGTGGTGATTCTGGTACACACAGTGGTTCACAAACCACTGCTCTGAATTCCTGTCAGCATGTGTCTGTCATACCTCACTGAGAAAGAGATGCTCCCTCAACACTGTGAGCCAACCTTGTCATTGTCCTCTCAGCAGATTCCAGTTTGCCATTTACATTGGTTTTTCTCCTTGGACTGTTAGATCTTTGGAGATAGGGACAGTATCTTATTCATCTTCATCCTCATATTCCCAGGTTCCAGTTCAGTGCTTAGCATGTATTATTGCTCATAGGTATTTTGAATAAATAGATTTGTGGCCATTAAGAGTCACTATCCTCTCAGATTTAAGTTTCCTCTTCTATGATATGGAGATCAATTAATAATTGACATTTTACTTCACAGAATTGGAGCAATAATCAAGGTTAGTGACATAATGTGCATTTAAAATCTTCTGAGAAGCTAAAAATATCATATAAATGAAGCTATCATTATTCTTTCCTACCATACTCTTAAAAAAGCCACCATTTTTCAATTTTTTAACATTTTTCTATTTTTTATTTTCAATTATTATGAACACATAGTAGTTGCATATCTATATAGAGTTCACATGATGTTTTGATACAGGCATACAATGTGAATTAATCAAATCAGAGTGATTGCCTGGGAAATTGCCATGTCCTCAGGCATTTAACATTTCTTTGTGTTACGAACATTCCAATCCCACTCTTTGACTTACACGATGGAATATTACGTAGCCACAAAAAATTGAAATCCTGCCATTTGCAACAACATGGAAAGAACTAGAGAATATTACATTAAGTGAAATAAGCCAAGTATAGAAACATCATTTTTTAAAAACTGAAAAGGCAACTGGATAAAATTTGAAATCATGTAGGTCAGACTTCCATTTTTGCTTTTAAAATCCTATTTTCTGTCTACCTGATAATTCAAGAAAGTATTTGGACTCAAATTTCTGGTGGCTTCATTTTCCACAAAAATGCTATGTATGAGTTTTGCAGCTCAAATAAAGACCATGATGTTGCCATTATATCTGGACAAGCCTGAAGAACAATATTTTTTCTTTAAAGTGAACTACCATATAAATGTTTGATGAAAAGAGAGCTGCAAATTAGCCTCCTTTTGAAACACTAAGAACACACATCATAAGATTTTAAGTCACAGTTTGAGGCTGGGGATAAAGAGAGGAGATGATCCTGAGTAGGAAGAGAAATTCTGGAATTTTTCTATTGAATTGTGCAGAGAGGGAGGACCCCCACAATATGACCTTCTGCTGCCTCCAGAGCAGACAGATCAAAGCATTGCCAGGGCAGCCCCTCACATAGCTACTCTCTCTAAATAGTTCTGCTATTGTTAAAACCTCCAGTGAAATGAGAGGATGTGCTGCATTCTCCAATTCAACTCAATTCTCTAAGTATCGATTGAGCTCCTATGATGTGCTCAGCCAAGGTTGACCTGACTTGAAGCTAGAGAATCTGATTGCTATGCTTTGACACGCATAAGAAAGGTTTCTGGGTCCTAAATAGTCACCTCTTCATTCTCCTCTTGCTTTATACCACCTATAACTCTGCTCTGTCTGGGCTATAATGCAGCACTCTACAAGATATATTTGATAAACAGATCCCGGAGATGCTCCACAAAATCCAATTCCATGGTCCAGTTGAGGAAATAATGCAATCTATGCCCCCTCTTGGAGATTCTTAATGTTTATTAACAGTAAAATTCTAAGAACGCTTACAGTGATGAGATCTGCTTAACTGTAACGTAGTTTCCCGGTCTTATTTGCCCATAGAACTCTTCCTCTTCCTTTAATTTTTTCCCTTTTCCTTATTTTAAAGTAAAGCTCCATAGTATGCATTTCAAAATAGTTGGGCTGAGGGAAGTCCAGTTCTACACCCAAGAAGAACTGAATCTTCCTCCCAGCTCAGCCATCTATCAACTTGGAACTGTCCAGCATCTTGGTCACCAGCATTCATCACTTCTCTGCTTCTGAGACAGTCATAAGCAAGGATCCATCCATACTTCCTATTTCTCCAATTCTCTTCTCATGCTCCCCAGGCCTTGGTAACTTACTTAACTTTTTAGGCTCAATATTCTCCCCTAAAAATGTAGATAATAATGGCCAGTCCATAGAGCTATGAATTTAAATGGGGTAAAAGAGGAAAATGGACTAGCATAGCATGGGGTGCTGAACAGGAACCCCCTAAGTGGCAGTTCTCTTCACATTCCCTGTTCCCAATGGCAGCAGTTTCACTCACTAGAGAGTGATTTCAGTTAAAAGACATCCATTTTAAAAATTTAAATGATTCTGGGAGAGGTAAAGGGACTCCTTTATTGAAATGACCTCCACCACCTCCCATAAACATTTTCTAACCTATGTCAACACTTCAAGGATCAACTCAAATGCCATTTTCATGAAGCCTCATCATGTCAAGGTCAAAGTGATTTCTCCCTTTTCTGAATTCTCCTGTCATTCCACAAATTGAATACTTAATCCAGTTTGCCTAATTTTATAGTTCTTACTACAAATGCTACATCTCCTAGACTAGACTATGAGGTTATTAAGGTCCATTATAGTGCGTGGAACCAAAAAAAAAATCAATAAATGATTGTTGAATGATTTCAGGCTTACTTGGGTTATCTTAATTGGATTGCTTTCCTTGATTCACCTGACCAAGATCTATTACACCGAAGTAATGACACCTTCTACTGAAGGAAGAAGGAGCATATTAGAATATGAGACAATCAGGATCTTGTTGGTAGGTACAAGATTACCCAAGATGGGTAGCTTGGAGAAATACTAGGCAGAGTAACCTGCCAGATGTCTGAAATGCATGGGTAAGCATATGTGTGTGTGTGGAGGGCAGTGGTAAAGAAGGAACATGGCAGGTAGTACATTAGAGTACAGGCTACCTGTTGGAAGCCTTGCCCAGGAGGGTATCCCATACCCAGTATTCTGTTAGGTGCCTTTGGTGTTGCTTTAAATAAGCACAAAGCACAGTCTCAGCCCTTGAGAGTTTACATCTAGTTAAAAGAGAGGGTTTCATAGACATGATAATCAGAGAAGTGATGAACTGTGTGGGTCAGACATGGGCATATACTCTGGTATCAGACCATTTGGGTTCCCATCCTCGTTCTGCCATATCCTAACTGTGTGATGCTGGATGGGGAATTTAATCTCACTGAGTCTCAATTTCCACATTTGTAAATTGAACATAATTTTATTATCTTAGTCCATTTCTGCTGCTATAACAAAATATCTTCAACTGGGTAATGTATTAGTAATAGAAATTTAATTTTCACAGTCCTCGAGTTTGAAAACATCAAGATCAAGGCACCAGCAGATCTGGTGTCTGGTAAGGGCTCACTCTCTGCTTCCAAGATGGTGTTGTCTTCTTGTGTCCTCACATGGTGAAAGGGCAAAAAAGGGATGAATGCTCCCTCAAGCCCTTTTATAAGGGCACTAACCCCATCCAAGAGGATGGAGATTTCATGGCTTAATTACTTCCCAGAGGCCCCACATATGAAATACTATCACTTTGGGGTTTAAGTTTCAACATGTGAATTTTGGAGGGATATATGTATTCAAATCATAGCAAGTATGTAGTTCATATGTTTGTTATGAGTATTAGATGAGATAATCCATGTACCATGTTTATAAAAGTGCCCTCTATGTGGTAAGCATTCAGAAGACACTAGGAATTATTGCACTTACATTTTATTTCAATTGTATGTTTAATAGTATAACCTATATCTCTTGTCTAACCTGCCAGTAAGTATAATTATGTTAGAATTACAGAAATATCCCAAATTGCAATGGTCTGAGACTTCATTCTCTTGACTAATAGGAAATGTCTTTCTCTTTAATTATCTTCTGCAGGAATCCCTGGGCATGGGAAGGGATGTGACTCTCACAAACAGTCAGCACTGCAGCTAGTAGTTCTGTAGCCTTGCTGCTCTGATGGCTGCTCCTTCTGCAGTCCCTCTGCTCATTGTTGGCAAGTGGCTACTGCTGGTCCACTTGCAGGCCTTGTCTGACTGCTGACCTTGATGCTCTTCTCCCTCTTCAGCAAGCAGCAAATTTTCTCTACTAGCTGATCCTTTATACTAGGTCTCGACAGCAGAGCTGTTGAGTACCTAATGATATTGTTTGTCTCATACCACTGTCAGACAGACCACCTGGGTACTGAGTGGAGAGTGTCAGAGAGCCATCAACCTCACACAGCTGCATCCAGACCTTGATGTTCAATGGCTTCAGGATGGAGAGATTGTAAGGGTACATGGAAGGCCCCGTTTACAGTTATATTTCTTCATGTGATTTCCCCCTCACCATTATCTCTCCCTCTGTATGCCTGAGCCCCATTGCTGACCAGAGTCAAGTTCTGTCCCTCAGATCTTTGAGATCCCATGTAAACCAAAGGATGGGCATTTTTCTCAGTGTCTGTAAACATTCTCTGACTGTTAGGAGGCTGTTCTACCAAAAACACACTGAAGACTCTAGTGAGTGCAATGATATACTTACAGATCTGTCTATTGGGGTCCAATCTGACTCATGGGCAGACACTTGTCTGAGGCCTGCACTGTAAGGTGAGTTCCATGAGGGCAGAGACCATGTCTATTGAGTTTATGACTTAATATATTTTTTTTATTTCAGCATATTATGGGGGTACAAATATTACGGTATGACTTAATATTTAGCACCTGCCATAATGCTTTAGGTAAGTGCACAAGAAATACATGTGAAAGGAAGGACATAAATGAGGAAAGGAAATCTGTTTGGGTCAGCTTTGCCAGGAAATGTATTTTGGGAAAGGTGCAGCTTCAGTTAGATCTAAAAGAATGGTTATTTTTTTAATATAAAGGGTTATTTTGGTGCTTTGACTACATCTCTGTATACTCAAAGAATATAAAGAAATTATGTCCTTGAGTTGAAGAAAGTTTTCAGCGAAATTTGTGCTCGTAGGCTATTCTGCTATAGAGTTATCTCCCTTGTGGCTTATAGTGTATTAAGCTGCTAAAAGCTATTTATATCAACAATGCCTCTACATTTTCAGATGCAAGTGTGGATACAGACACAGAGCAAAAATTGACTAAGAAAAAATTTCAGTTCACAAAATGTAAACTTAATTGAGGATTCATTCAAAAACCATTTATTGAGCATTAGAACATTTATTGACTATTGAGCATTAGATACTATATTAGGCACTGAAGAGCATGCATGAAAAAATAGAAGGTCTTCTGTCCTCAAATGAAGTTTACATTTTATGAAGTTATATATTTTTGGATCACTTACCCTTCACTATATTAAGAACTTGGCATTAATTATGTGGTTTCAACCTAATACCAACTAGTTGAAGACGGTATTGGTCTCATTTTACAAACAAGGAAACTGGAATTTTAGGGAAGATAAATAACTTGCCCAAGATGTCACAGTTAGTAAGTAGTTAAACCAGGACCCAAGCCCAGATTGAATTGACTACAAACTCCATGCCACCAGGAATTTTATCCTTGGTGATCTGGAAGAAGGCTTGATACATGAGGTAAAAGATGAGAAAACACGTAAGAACATACCACAGAACCCACAAAACTTCACAGTGCAGAGGGTGGTGCTATGGTAAGCCATTCCTTAATATGCATCCCTCAAGGCCCTTTTGACACTTTAAATCAGAAGACACCAAATACAGACCCCACTGGGCCAGACATTGTTGTATTACCTGATGAGTCAGGCATAACATCTAGAGTAAAAGATAAAAAAGAAAAAATACTTGAGAATTAAAAGTATGATAATGGAAATAAGACATTTCATAAATAGGGTGGCAGGTAAAGTTGTTAAAAAGAAAATAAAAAGATTAAAACTTTGGAAAGTAGTAGAGAAAAATAACAAAATTAGAAAATTGATTCAGCAAAGTGGTTAATAGGAGCTCTAGGGAAAAAAAAACAGGAAAAAACAAAAAAAAGATAAAATTAGCATTAAAAAATCTCAGCAATTTCCCAGAACTTATGGACACCTGTTTTCAAATTGGCAGAGGCCACCCAAATGACCTGCATCAATGCACATCAGCAGTATCTTTTAAAACATTTGGCATAAATTAAAAATCTAGCAACTTAGAGAAAAAACCCAAATCAAATACAAGGATTCAAAAATTATAGTGTATCATATTTCTAAGTAGAAACATTATGAGTTAGAAGACAATGTAGCTTTCAAAATTCTGAGTAAAAAAAAAATTTCCAATCTATAATTTTATATAGAACAAACTTATCAACCAAGGATAAAGTACTAAAAGCTAATATATTAATTCACTCTTGCTGCAGGACAATATTACTGCTGATTTATTGGCTTAAAACAGCACACATAATCATAGTACACCCATTAGTTGATGTATGAATAGAATCAAGAGTCAGAATAATGAATAAACTAAATTGTTATCCAATCTAAATGGTGATATAAATATATTCAGGGGAAGGGTGCAAGGAAACTTGTGTGAGAGTATGGTGATGGGAGGGAAGTGAGAATGTTAAGCCACATCATCCGTCAGTTCAATGCATAATTATAATATCAAAACTAGAAAAAAACACAGCACATACATAATTTTAAAAATATAATATTAAATACCAGAAGAATCAGCTAAATTTACTTAAAGGAATTATCCTTGCAGAGTGAGAATCAGGTGAGAGGAAAGTTGGGAAAAGAAGCTCCTGCTTTTCCATTATAAGCCTTGAAAGTAGTAACTGACATTTTATCCTTTTAATTTATTTTTTCATGTTAACGGTGATTTTTAAAATTTAAATTTTTTTAAATTGTAAAAAAAATTGCATTTATGGAGTAAGTGCAATTTTGTTACATGCATAGATTACACTGTTGTCAAGTTGGGGCTTTTAGAGGATCCATCACCCAAATAATGCACACTGTATTCACTAAGCGATTTCTCATCATCTACCGACCTCCCACCTCCTCACCTTTCCAAGTCTCTATGGCCTATTATTACACTCTCTAAGCCCATGTGTATACCTTTTTTATTACTTATGAGTAATAACATGCATTGTTTGTCTTTCTGTGTCTGACTTATTTCACTCCATTTCCATCCAAGTTGCTTCAAAGGATATGATTTCATTCTTTCTTACAGCTGAATATTAATAGATTGAAAGAATTAACTGACATATTAAACAATGTAAGTGTATTACTTAGATAAAAATTAAAATTAAATTAATAACTTTGACAAGCAAAACAGAAAAAATATATTGTGATTTAATATAGCTCTATAGAAACATTATAAGAAGCTTTTCTACAGTGTTACTATATTACCCTTCCCTTATTCCTAAATCCTATAGAATTGGTGGTGTTATTAGTAATGGATTATAATGAGAGAAGCCTGGGCTATGAAGTCTTCTAGAACCTTAGCACACTGACCAGTGGGGAGCAGAGCACTGCAGAGCTAGATACAGCCACAGTCACTGTAAGTTATTGCATGGGCTGGAGGAATCGGGCTGTGAGGCTGGCCAGGGGGAACAGCGGCTTCACAAACCAAGGTGTCGTGGGGCCCTCAACAACGGTGAAAGAGAGTTTAAGGAACTCTTTGCATGAGAGGATATTGCGGGGAGAAGTTCCAGACTACTTGTGGGAAGATTCCAGCTAATCACAGAGTACCTGAAAGCAGAATACAGATCATTAAGGAAGGGAGTAGACAGGGCCTACTCAGAGGTCAGAGTTTCCATCCAAAGATGTGAGATTTCAGTAAAAATTCCAGTCCACATGCGGTGTTGGGCAAAGAACCCAGTTTAAACAAACAGTCCTATGACATGGACCAAAAGAGAGGAAATGCAAGTGGGATTCTGTAACTCAAGAGATCATATACAGCCATGAGCCTTACTTACCTGCAACCCATCCGATAGAGGGTCAGTTAAAAATCAAATCTACAATCCAATGCTAACCATATTGTGAGACTGATACCACTGATAATATAGTCTCTGTCCCTATCTCAGTTAGCTCAGAAATGTTGGTAGCCACCAGGCCCTGGCTTAGTGATAGTGTTCATCATTCCAGCCCTAGAGTTCTGAGAAGCCACAGGCAGAAGGAAAAAAATGGCAATAATATTTTCATCATGTCCAATTACAATAAAGTATTTAGTACAACCAACTGTCAACAAATATAGCATGTACATAATAAGGGTGAAATATTTAAACAACGTAACTTTGGGCTTCTAGATTTGGAGTAAAGAAAGGATCTTTGAAAATATAATAGGGAGACATAACTTATTTATATATTCAGGTGGGGAGTCTTTATTGAGGTGGTACTCAGTTTAGAAATAGGTATTTTTCAACAGAAATGTCAAGAATGTTAATCAAGCAACTCTTTCAGGAATAGTTAAGGATATATACTGGAATAGGTAAATCCCAATGACAACTGCAGTTAAAATTCGAAAGCCCAGAGTGGGCAGATCATGTAAGTAGAATTCACAAAAGAAGGCAATTTATAATATAAAGCCAATTTTTACCTTGCTATTTGTTACCCTGTTTAAAAACCCAAGACATATGCAACAGAGGAGTTCAGAAGACCATAGACTAACCTTGTGATGATGTCTTGAGACCTATTTCTCACAATGTGTCTAGCCTTCCCAGCCCATAACCATCACTACTTGTCAATTTGAGAAATCATGCGAAGTCCTAATCTCTCACACACCAATTGAGCATGAACCAGGAGAGATTATAATGGCCTCGAACAAAGTCAGAGCAAACCTACCCAACCAAGCAACAGTGACAGCAGTTCTCATTAAAAGCCATTTGGAGAGAAGAGTTACGGCTGCCTGAGAGGTGTGGTAGTGTGCAGTGACAGGTCCATGGGCTACAAGGATCCGCAGAGATAAGACCTTCACAGGACTGCATGAGTTCCTGCTTCTGACCCAAATCCCCATTGGCAGGCTGTGCACCACCACAACCTGCTGCCTTTAACAATGCTATTTCTTCTGCTGCTTTTAACTCACTGGGTACAGTGTCATTACAGAGAGGGAGAGAGAACAAGAAGCTGAAAATATCCTTTTAGAACATCAGCACTGATCAGTACAGATATTTTTAGTAAGTGATTGTCTGTCAAATCTGAGTCACGTGGCGTGCCACTTTAATGATCTGAGAGTTTTGCAAGTCCCTGAAAACTGACAGCTGCAAATGAGAATTTAGGAGGTTCCACTGGGCAAGCGGAACATTGATCAAATCTATTGGCAGGATCCCTAATCCAAGTAAAGTGTTGGTGGAGATGCCACGCTTAAAATCCTCCTCTAGGTGCGGAAATGCTTTCTAGCCAGGCATTTTCAATGTTTACGTTGAAGAGCCATTGCTATGTGAGTCTGGTAATGTCTTCAAGAGCCTGTTAGGTTTTTACTGTTTACTCCATCTAAGCTATTTTTCTTCCTTATGAAAATGTGATGGCACAAAATTTCAAAAATAGATAAAACAGGAATTGCTGCACATTATGCTCTCTGTGAATTTTTATTTTTTAATTGATATTTAAGAGCCATTCATATTTGGGGGGTACATATGATATTTTGATACCTGTATAAAAAGTGTAATGATCAAATCAGGATAATTGGGATCTCCATCACCTCAAACCTTTTCTTTGTGTTGGGAGCATTACAATTTTTCTCTTCTAGTTATTCTGAAAGATACAATAAATTATTGTTAAGTATAATTTCTCTACTGTATTATTGAAACTAGAACTTTTTCCTTCCATCTAACTATATTTTTGTACCCCTTAACCAGCTTCTTTTTATACACCCCAAAACCTCTAGTCCCTTCCTTTCCCAGCCTCTGATAACCAGCATTCTACTCTCTACCTCCATGAGATCCACTTTTTTAACACCCACATATCAGTGTAAACATGCAATATTTGTCTTTCTGTGATTAGCTTATGTCACTTAACTTAATGACCTCCATGAAATTTTAAATGGGAGTTCTTAGTCCATCTGTACTCTTCTGCTATTGACAGGTTGAGGTAAGCATCCAAGGAAGTATCCGTTCTCCCTAGTGCCATCCCATGCCATATGCCACCTTGCCCACGTGACTAGGCAGCCACAGCCTTATACCTAAGACAGCTGTTGCTTTGCCTTCATGTTATCCATGGAGATGCCTGAAGGAGTACACATGGAAAGCCTGCCTGAGGCTTGTTGTTCTCTTTCGTGAGGATACAGTTGAACGGACCTTTTGAGAAGGCTGCATAAAGGAGTAAATAGTTTGGGTACAAAGGTCTGTGCTGAATCTCAGTTGCCCTCAAAGGCATTAAAATCAAGCTAGAATCATAATAGCACATTGGCAGAAATGTATTTGAGCTCATCCTTCCTCTTGTTCTGTTCTTCTCTGCAGCAACTTTTGGTTTATGCCTAGCTTCAATTTTATTTTCTTTAGGTCTTAATCTGCTCACAACCATGCCAATTGCTTTCAGATTTCTGACCAAGTTACTTTCCCTAACTTCAGACATTCTCTTGCCTTGCTGGGTTATAAGCAGTCCTGCACAGAACTCTGGTCTCTGTACTACCCTCTTGTAACTCATTGTGCTAACTCCTCTTCAGAATTCTCATTACTGGCCCACTGCCCGGGAACTCTGCTAAATCTCTTAGGATTAAACATAAATTTTCTGCAACTTTTATTACATAATTTCCTGCTTATACAAAATGCTTTCTTGCTCACAACCATATTAATATGGTACAGTTGTTCACAGTGGAACTAAAATTATACAGCATTTTCAACAATGAAATCGTTCATGAATTCTCTATGCAATTATTTTTTTGAAAAAACAGGGATGGCAATCAACCCCATCATTTGCTAGACCTCCTGGGAATATCTGAAATATCAGGTAAGCACTCTGAGCACAAATTTATATTAAGAAGTATAATTAACAGAAATTCTACGGAGCACATTTATTAACATTCAATATGTAAACTACATTTAGAAATTGAAAATTTTCAATGATCCCCACTCTGTAAAGCTCATCACCTATCCTGCAAATATTTATGCTTTCCCGGCTAGAAATTTAAGATCGTCTTGCTTTGGTTTCTGAGGGCTCCAGTACAAATTCTAAATTCTTTCCTTTCTTTGCCAGATTTTTGAATGACAAAATCTTTGCTGGGTGACTTAATGCATTCCTTTCCCACAAAAGAATATGTACTGAATTTTGATTCTGGACAGAAAATCCTCTCTGATCCCAACACATTCCCCCTGCTACAGCACTAGTATTTCTTAGGTCAAAGGAGAACAGTCAGATGCAATGTTTGGAGGTAGCACTTTTGCTATGGAATCACAATAGCCACATTGTTATCAAGATATTAGTGCCACAGACATCCCTGATTATTATCCCAATCCCTCACTCGACCACTGAGCATCGAATAAACTTTGAGCCTTACCCCAACCTTCACCTCTTCTTGAGCCTCAACATTTCCGTAAGCCTTGTCCCCTGTTCCTAATTCTTCCTCTTTGATTCCAGAAAGGCATTAAATTCTACCTTATTCCATGAATCCATCAACTTGCAACCCTCACATGTTTTTCCCATCTGTCTCTACAGCTCCAGCAGCAGAATACTGCCGTTCTACTAGCAGAGGGGATCTCAGTTTGTTTTCCTATTAGTTTGTATTAGGTAGCCCCAGGACACCTCCACTTTCCATGAAGAGTCATTTCTGGCTACCTCTGAGCCACTCATTCTCAGTATCCTCCACCCTCACCCCCCGCCTCTCTCCTCTCCTTTCCTATCGGTCACAATAACACGTGTTGCCTTTCCCTAAAAAGTACCTGTCATCCATCTCTACATCCACCTTACTAGGCCAGGGTTTTTAACAGGTACTTTGAACATATACTTGAAAAATTAGACTTGAAGTATTTTGAGAACCTAATGATTGCATCAGTGATTTGAGAAGGATAATAAGTGGAAGAAGAAAGGGAAAGCCATCAATTAACAAAGAACCAGGATAGCTACTGAAGCAATCAGGGATATTTCACTGTTCTGATGTGTCTCTGCTTAGTCCTATACCTCTTCCCCTAGGTATCCAATTATGCCAAACCACTAATAGTTCTCTATGGATGTGTTCTTCCATACATTTGTATATGCTGCTCACCTAAGCAGAATTCTCCATCTCTGCCTCCATCATATATTTCCTTTGTTATGTCTTTGACCTCTGGGTAAACCACCAGGTCCCCTTTGAATATTTAACACAAATATGACCTAGTATTTACTTTTTTTTTTAAGACAACAAAAAAGCACGCAGGAGCACCAGGCATAGCAATGAGGAACACCTCGGGTCAGCACCCAGGAACATCAGGCCTAGCAATGGGGAACATTTGCGGTTAGCACCCAAGGAGTACTGGGCCTAGCATTCCGGAAGCCGTGGAGTCAGAACCCAGGGAACACAGGGCCTAGCAATCAGGAACACCTGGGGTCAGCACCCACGGATCACACAGCCCAGCAATGAGGAACAGCTGGGGTGGGCACCCAAAGAGCACTGGGCCTAGCAATGGAGAACACCTGGAGTTGGCACAAAAGGAGCACAGGGTGTAGCAATGGGGAGCACCAAACGGGCCTATCAATGTGGAACACCTGTGGTCAGGAGCCAAGGAGCACCAGGCCTATTAATTGGGAACCCTGGGGTCAGCACCTAGAAGCACAGTGCCTACAAATCAGGAAAACCTGGGGTCAGAAATGAGGTAACATGGGGCCTAGTAATCAAGAACACCTGGGGTCAGCACCAGGGGAACTGGGCCTAGCAATGGGGAAACCCTGGGGTCAGCACCCAAGGAGCAACGGGACCAGCAATGAGGAACACCTGGGGTCTGGACCCAAGGAGCACAGGGCCTACCAATGAGAAACACCTGGGGTCAACACACAAGAACTGGGCCTAGCAATGAGGAAAACTTGAGGTCAGCACTGAAGGAGTACCACACTTAGAAATGAGGAACACTTGGTTTCAGCACTTAAGGAGCACCAGGCCCGGCAATGAGGAACACCAGGGGTCGGCATCCAAGGAGCCAGGGGCCTGGCAATGGGGAACACCTGCAGTAAGCATCCAAGAGCACAAGGCCTAGAAATAGGGAACCCCTGCAGTCAGCACCTAGTAGTAACAGGCATAGCTATAAGGGTCACCTGGGGTCACATGGAGGAGCACCGGACATAATGAGGAACACCTAGGGTCAGCACCCAAAGAGCACTGGGCTCAGCAATGAAGAACATCTGGAGTCCACACCCAAGGAGCACCAAACCTAGAAATGAGGAACACCTGGGTTCAGATCCAGGAGCACTGAGCCCAGCAATGGGGAACACCTGAGGTCAGCACCCAGAAGCACCAGGCCTAGCAAAGGGGAACATCTACGGTCAGCACTAAGGAGCACAGGACCTAGCAATTGGGAACCCCTGGAGTCAGCATCCATTAGCACCAGATCTAGCAATCAGGAACACCTGGGGACAGCTTCAAGGAGCACTGTGCCTAGCAATGGGTAACACCTCCTATCAGCACCAAGTAGTATCCAGCCTAGAAATGGGAACACCTGTGGTAAGCACCCAAGAGCACAAGGCCTAGCAATAGGGAACCCCCTGGCGTCAGCACCCAGGAACACCAGGCATAGCTATGAGGATCACCTGGAGTCCGACCCAGGAGCACCAGGCCCAGCAATGAGGAACACCTGGGGTCAGCACCCAAGGAGCACCAGGCCTAGAAATAGGAAACAACTGGGGTCAGCACCCAGGAGCAGTGGGCCTAGCTATGAGGATCACCTTGGGTCAGACCCAGGAGCACTGGCCTAGAAATGAGGAACATGTGGGTTCAGCACCCAAGGAGCACGGGGTGCAACAATGAGGAACACGTGGGGTTGACACCCAAGGAGTATGGGGCCTAGCAATGGGGAACACCTGGAGTCTGCACCCAAAGAGCAAGGGGCCAAGCAATGAGGAACTCCTGGGGTCTGCAACCCAAGAAGCAATGGGCCCACCAATGAAGAACACCTGCGGTCGGACCCAGGAGCACGGAGTCTAGCAATGAGGAACACCTGGGGTCGGCACCCAAAGAGCACTGGGCCCAGCAATGGGGAACATCTGTGGTCAGCATTCAAGGAGTACAGGGCCTAGCAATCGGGAACCCCTGAAGTTAGCACCCATTAGTACCAGGCCTAGCAATCAGGAACACCTGGGGACAGCTCCCTGGAGCACCGGGTTGAGCAATGGGGAACACCTGGGGTCAGCAACCGACAAGGAAGGGACCTATCAATGAGGAACACCTAGGCATGGCACCCAAGGGGCACAGGGCCTAGCAATGAGGAATACCTGGGGTCAGCACTGAAAGAGCACTGGGCCCACCAATGAGAAACACCTGGGGTCAGCACCCAGGAGCACCGGGCCTAGCAATGCATGGAGTGCAGTGGTGCTATCATAACTCACTGTAGCCTCAAATTCTTGTGCTCCAGAGATCCTTCTACCTCAGCCTCCTAAGTAGCTAAACTCCAGGCCCATGCCACCATGTCTGGCTAATTTTCTTTTTTAAAAAATTTTTTAGAGATGGTATCTTGCTATGTTGCCCAGGCTGGTCTCAAATTCCTGGCCTCAAGCAATCCTATTACCTTGGCCTTCCAAAGGGCTGAGATTATGGCATAAGCCACCTTGCATGGACTATTATTTACTCTTAAATTAAACTATTCCTTAATTCCAAACACCTGGCATATCCCTCCCCAATGCAGCACTCATCTCACTCTACTGAAATAGCCTGTTCACTTGCCCACCAAAATGTGAGCCTCTTGAGATCACCGACTTTATCATCAGAACCCATCTTCTAGTACAGTGCATGGTGTGGAACATGGACTCAATAAAATGAACAGTCTCCAAGGAATATTTTCAATAGCCATCAGTCTGCATGACTCTTTCAAGTTCTCCTTCACTCTTCTGGCAGGTTACTTTTGAACCTTTTGCAAAGGTAGTGTCTTCGATTGGGCTGCTATAAGAAAATATTATAGCATGGGTGGCTAATCAACAATAAAAATTTATTTTTCACAATTCTGGAGGCTGGAACTCAGAGATCGTGGTGCCAGTGTGGTCATGTTCTCCTGAGAGTCCTCTTCCAGGTTGTGGACTGCTGACTTCTCATTGTATCTTCACAAGTCAGATAGAGACTGAGGTAGCTCTCTGGTCTCTTCTTATTAGTGTAATAATCCCATTCATAAGGGTTTCGTCCTCATGGCCTAGTTACCAAAACCCCACCTCCAAATTCCATCACAATGGGAGTTAGGATTTCAACATGTGAATCTAAGGGGGGGACACAGACACATAGTCCATAACAGGTAGGATTAGTAATGCCATACAACCTTGGACATCTGGAATTAATCAGGGCAATAGAAGTTCTGGGCCAAATATGGAGGTAGAAGGAGGATAAGAGGTAGAAGGAGGAGTATGGAGGGAAATTATTCCTCCTTTCACATCTTGCTACAGGAAGTTCTCTTGGTCACCAGGGCCTCTCTGATTAATTTTCCTTCCTGCCATGGTTACTCACCTTTTAAGTGTAGCAGTCCTTTTTCAGTCCTTCTATCTCTGAATTCTATTGTGCTTCCTTATGTCAATAATTTATATCAAGCAGAAAAATAAGCTAACCTATTAGTTTCTTTGAAAAGATAGGCATTTGGACCCATATCTTCCTCTTACAGAATAAGCTTGATATCATCAGGAGTGTTCATGTTTATGCTTGGTGGATTTATGAGACAGCTTCTGACTCAGCATGTTAATTCTAGAAAGAGTGAGATCTTTCTAGAAAGATGTCCTTCAATAAATTGTCCCAATGGCCAAATAAGGGTAGAAGAAGCATCAACACAAGAAAAATACCTTTGCATTAGAAAAAAATAGGATAACTCTACAGCTGGAAGGAAAAAAAATATTCAATACAATTTCAAATTTTTCACAGTCTTTTATAGAACAAGGCAGCGCTATACGAGTCCGCATAGCAGGACCACAGCTGGTACCTCTGGCAAAGCCTGGAAAGTCTTTGTCCTTCGTATTTTAAAAAGCAGCCCATGAACGCTCAGCATTTTCAAGCAATTGCAATTGGTAAGAACCAAAAAATGTATAATTTTATTATGTATGAAATTGGGTTTTTAAATAAGAAACTTTGCTTGTGGGAGAAGAGTTCTCTTCTTTGGCGGCTGCACAAGAGGCTTTAGGAAGAGTTGATGGATATATGTGGATAGAGTCCCCTGTAGGTCAAAATTGTAACATTTTTCTGGAATGAGGTCTGGGCCTTCAACTGCTCCCATAGTATTTGCAGACTTCCAGTGACAGATTTTAAACAGACTGTGCTATGGATGCCGAATTGCTGCACATTCTGCTCCTGTGAAAGGTTACACAGGGTGATTGGAAGGGATGTTTCCATAACTGTAAAGTTTCTTCTTGAAAAATAAGTACATTGTACTGATTGTTTTTTTACCTCAGGGGTGAAAAAGAATCCATGTAGTGAGATGTGGAAAGAAAAGTAGCTCCATCAAGGCTTGTTTTATTTTAAGCAATAAAAAGAAAATAATTCAAAGTTTCTAAGACTTCTAGACTTCAAACTAAATAGAAGAGTGTCAGTATGGTTATGTCTGCATCCAACCCAAGTTAGTTAGTTTATAAAATTATAAAATAATAGAGTAGAATTTTGGAGAGAAGGCACTTGGGAAATTCTTAATCCCACGATCCTAATTTAACATGTGAGGCAACTGAGGTACCAGGAGGTTGTGACTTTTTCAAGAAAGTGACAAGAACTAGAACAGACATTTTCTAATTAGCATTGCCATGTTTTCTTCACTATGATATGTTCGGTTTCAGGCAATCACATTATTTCTTAAAATCTGGTAAGGCATTAGATATATTACTTTAAAGGTAATAATGACATACTGGGACAAGAATCAAAGCTCTGATTATAATTGAAAGAACTGTCACACATAACACACTTACCTGTAAAATAATTCTACACATTATCTATTGGCTCTCAGGATTCATTCCCACTGCCTTCTATGTACTGCAGCAATTACAGGCCAGAAAACAACTTAACTCAGGCTCTCTTGCAAATAGGGTTATATATGCCATGTTTCTGTCAACAAGATGCACTCATTCAAGATTTGGGAGGTGGAAAAGTTGTGGGAATCATTTTCCAAAAGTTCCAACAAATGTTCTTCATTGGGGTAGCTGGACTCCTTGCCCCAGTGAAGTCCAGTGATCAGTTCCATGGGTGTAGGGTAGCTGTGACTGTGGCTGTCACATCCATAGAGTCCTGATATCTGGTTTGCACCTGTAAGAGCTGGATCTTGCAATCAATAGTGCAGTAGAAGAACTCCTGACTTCTTCTCCATAGCTCTTACAATCATTTTGTAAGCATCTAATTTCTTACATTAACTCCTTTCCTTCTAGAAAAACATAAGTGTTTCTCTTTCCTTCAGTAACTCCTAAGAAGGTAACTTTTAGACAGAGAAGCCTTCTAGAATCTAAAATCCTTTGCCTGATTTATTTCTATGAATAAAGCAGGAGACTGGAAAGGAGGAGAGGGAAACATTGTCCCAGCAGCCTGGACCCTGGCCTGAGTCTGGGGTGCTGGGAGTGGGTACAGCAATGAAACTAGAGCCTGAAGATGGGAGGTGATTCCTAGTTATTTATTACCTATTGATTTAAAGATAAGGACTCAAGTCCTTAATATGCCCATTAAAATGGCCATGATCCAGCCTCATTGT
The DNA here is from genome assembly GCA_008086735.1 of Cheirogaleus medius. Lineage (NCBI taxonomy): Eukaryota > Metazoa > Chordata > Mammalia > Primates > Cheirogaleidae > Cheirogaleus > Cheirogaleus medius. Next base: position 50,138,671 of record VBSM01000529.1, on the reverse strand, counting down.
GTGCCTTCTTTCCTAGCTCTGTGTTCTGTAGCCACATGGCCTTGTTTCAGAATCATCGTATTCTCTCCCACTTCAAGGAATTAGTAAATGTTCTGGCCTTTTGCTGAAATGCGTTACCTGCCTCTCACGGCCATCTCTCTCCACTTCACTTTTTCCCTAAAGCCCCTCCATGCCAGTGCTCTTTACCTACTTCATTCCTCCTTTATTCTTTTTCTGATGTCATTTCAAATTTCACTTCCTCAAGAAAACCTTCCCCTAATCCTAGAAATCAGGTAAGGATCATATAGTATATATTTCATAGCACTTAACACATTTGTGTTTCTATTTTGTGTAATTGTTTGACTACTATCTGTGATCCCAGAACGCAAGCCCAATAAAGACAAGAAATGGATTTTCTGGGAAGTAAATTATTAGCATCTTCTGTGAAGACTTCATTTTTAATTCAAGAAAACAACTTTGTCTATTACTAATCGTAATAATAATAGAAAAGACCCAGGAAATACTGGGAAAAACTAGTCACTACAATTCATTACTACATCGGTGGATAACAAAGGATTTCATTTGTAGATTTTCATAATCTCCTACATTAGCTAACCACATATTAAGACCTCATACAATAAATAAAATATTTCACCAACCTTGAAATTAAAACAATTATAGGAATTTTTAAATGTATGTCTTCAAAAGAGATAAAGTTTATAAAGCACAACTAAAAGAGTTCTAACCATTGGCTTTATTTTAGCATTATCCTAAATTATTATTTTTTTTATTTCATCATATTATGGGGGTACAAATATTGTTAAGGTTACATATATTGTCCTTGCCATCCCTCTCCCCCCATCAGAGCTTCAAGCATGTCCATCCTCCAGGTGGTGCGCATCGCACTCATTATATAAGTATACACCTATCCCCTCCTCCCCCTTCCCACCTGCCCCACACCCGATAAATGTTTATTTATTTTTTTATTTATTTGATATTTTGCTTACATTTTATATCGT
>VBSM01000529.1:50122607-50137573 GCA_008086735.1 Cheirogaleus medius | reverse complement strand
ACATTTGGGTGCAGATGTCTTTATAATAGAATGACTTATGCTCTTTTGGGTAGACGCCTAACAATGCTATTGCTGGATCCAATGGTATTTCTATTTTTAGCTGTTTGAGGTATCTCCAAATTCTTTTCCACAAAGGTTGCACTAATTTGCAGTCCCACCAGCAGTGTAAGAGTGTTCTTGTCTCTCCACATCCTTGCCAGCATTTGTTGTTTTGGGATTTCTTGATACAGGCCATTCTCGCTGGGCTTAGGTGGTATCTCATTGTGGTTTTGATTTGCATTTCTCTAATGATTAGAGATGTTGAGCATTTCTTTATATGTTTGCAGGCCATTATTCTGTCTTCTTTGGAGAAGTTTCTGTTCATTTCCGTTGCCCATTTCTTAATGGGGTTGTTTGTAACCATTGGCTTTTTAAAATATATTGTATGAAATTCCAAGCTAACCAAATGAAGAACTTTGTGTATGTGGAAAGAGATAAAAAGAGAGAGAGAGTGAGGGAGAGAGAAGAGAAGAAAGAAGAGAGAGAAAGAGATGGCAGACCAACCCCATTATTCCAGTCCCCAGACATTTGGGTCGTCCCTGCTGAGGCTTCAGAAATCACAGAACAGACACAAGCTCTTCTCATTGCACTCTGCCCAAATTCCTAATCCACAGAAACATGAGATAAAATAGTAATAAAATATTTTAAGCTACTAAGTTTTGGCATAGTTGTTCATAGCAATAGACACCTGGAAAAATCTCCCTCATAATAATTTTTTATTAAAAAACATTTGTTGAAAAGTATTCATTGAATGAATGTCTAATTAAACAAATACATATTAAAGCGATGAGTCTTTATTCTTTTCCTGTCAGATTAGCAATGATCAGTGAGGTTGATAATACCATGTTAAATTTCCTCTGTTGATGAGTGTGAGATGAAATATATAAGTGCTGATATTGAACTATCTCTTAAATGCATTATTAAATGAGAAAAGCAAGGTACAGAATACTGTCCATTGTAAAACAATATGTGAAAGAAATAGATATGCAGTTTGTGTATAAGCACACTATTTTTAGGAGGCTGATTAAGAAATGGTGACATTGATTGCCACTGGGAGGTGGAGAAGAGGTCTGGAGTTGTGGAAGATTTACTTTTCACTGAGTATACATTGGCACTGTTAGTCCTTTTTCAACATATGCTTGTTTTGCTGTTTCAATAAAAAAAATCCAATATCAATCAATCAAAATTGCCAACTGATATGGAAGAGTGCAAGAAGCTGTTATTACAAAAACCATAATGTTAGGTATTTTCTTGAGCTCAGAAAGGTCGTCCCTAGCAAAGAATAGACACACTAAGAAATGTTTCAACTAAGAAGAAACTATTTCTCTCTGGAATTCTGGGAAATCAGTAAACTTTAAGAGTTTAGTGACCTATGTCAAGCCTTCCAGCTCTTAGCCTTTGGGACTCAGCTTTTTTTCTGAAATATAATTCAGAATAATGTTGATATAATCACACATCCTCACATTGGTTTGCAAGCAAAAGGCCAGAAAGAACCACTATAGGCAGAAAAATATGTTCACTTAACATGAAAAGATTCAACTACCTTCAACCTCTCAGCTGGAATTCTTTAAGGTATCAATGGTCATATACATGAGATAGATATTTTGGAAGCAATTATTACATAAGTTCTTTAAAAGCTTCCTTCCTTCCTTCTGCTGCCTTTCCATTTTCTCTCTCGCTCTCTCTCTCTCTTTCCCTGCAGTAAAGAAAAGGAGAAAGAAGCTACTTTGCTCCCCATCTGAACATTAGTGTTAGCCTATGTTAGCCTAGTATTAGTTCTGGCTATGTGGACCAGAACCAGGCTGTGTGGATGAGAACCAGTCCACCGAGCACCATTTCTTTGCCTTTGTCTTTGCCTATTGTGATCCAATATGAAGACATCAGCACAAACTCATCTCTTTCTCACTTACCCATTCTTGTTGTTTGGCACATTTCATCTTCTCCAAGGAAAAGGATATGAGCCTGTGCCTGAACATTTTAGACTCTGAATGATTTTTACACACCAAACTGCCATTGGAAACTATAAAACACCTAGGGTCTCATGCAGGTAGCATTATGATACTGGATTTGCCTGAAGTTGTCCCACTTTGATCAAAGCCACAACCAAATGGGTCTCTTTTCAAGAGTTCCTATTAATGTACTGCAAATCAGTTGCTAAGTTTTAGAACCTGAATTTCTTCACAGTTTTTTTTTAAAATTAAATTACCAGAAAATCCCTCCTTCACCATTACCTGTCATTCACTGTCTTTGTAAAAATAATTGGCTTTATAAATAATTCAGATCCATCTATTATTTTCATGAGTGAATGCAAGATCTCCATGAAGCCTATTTGTATTATTTATTTTCCAAAAAACTGAAATGATTGCTTAGATAAGGCATAGAGGGAAGAAAAACGTCCCCCATTGAATTAATTCAATGCAAAGATCCATAACTGAAAGAAATGATAAAAGATATTTCCTGCTTGATTATTTTTGTTTTCATGCTGCTTTCTTGTCAGTAATTTAAAAAAAGCATTTGAATCTGCTCTTTCTTTTTTGTAATGGTACACAGTGTAAAGGTTTTTCCCTTTTTTTCTTTCTTTTTTCCTTCTCTTTCTTCTCTCCTTTCAGTTATAGCTCCCAGCCATAATATATGATCACATTCTAATTTAATAAGCCTGGATTTAAATTCACCTTTATAATTCCTTACTTCTACATGAAGTCTTAGTCATATACCAAAACTGACACAGAGGCTATCTTTTTCTGACTTCTGATCTTCTAAAGTCCCTTCCAAAAGGATGATAAAATATAGCCTTAATCATTTTCTTGCATATATTTTTAGAACATGTTGTGATTAGAAAGATGGTGTATTAGTTTTCTGTTGCTGCCATAAGAGATTACCTCAAACTTACTGACTTCAGCCATATAAATTTATTATCTTAAATTACCCATAGGCCTGAAGTCTGGCATGGGTCTCATAGTTTGTGTTAGTCTGGGTTCTCCAGAGAAACACATGAAATTAACCATCATACTGGATTACAGTCAGTAGGCTTGTGTTCCTTTCAGGAAGCTCTAGGGGAGGATCTGTTTCCTTGCTTTTTCCAGCTTCTAAGGGCTACCTGCATTCTTTGGCTTGTGGCCTTTTTCCCCATCTTCAAAGCCAGCAAGGGTGGGTTGAGTCCTCACATCACATCTCTCGGACTTACTTTTCTACCTCCTTCATCCACTTTTAAGGGCCTTCATGATTACATAAGGTTACCTAGATAGTCCAGGATAATTCCATCTGAAAACTTAACTTTCCTTTGCAACATATGGTAACATGGTCACAGGGCCTGGAAAGTAGAATGTAGACATTTTGGAAGTGGGTCATTCTGCCTCCCACAGGAGGTACTGCACCATGGAGAGTGCATGGGCTTCAAGCTCAGGTGAGTCTCGACTGGCATCAGGCTATTGGGACAATGTCCCCTTCTCCCCCTTTCCAGTCTCCTGCTTTATTCATAGAAATAAATCATTTTAGATTCTAGAAGGCTTCTCTGTCAAATAGTTACCTTCTTAGGAGTTACTGCAGGAAAGAGAAACACTTCTACATTTTCCCAGAAGAAATGGAGTTAATGTAAGAAATTAGGTGCTTACAAAATGTTTGTAAGACCTATGGAGAAGAAGAAGTCAGGTGTTCTTCTACTGCACTATTGATTTCAAGATCTAGTGAGTGAGCCTGGCCAGATAATTTATCTGAGTATTAGTTTTTCATTTGCAAAATGAATTTAATAATTTCTAAATTTCAATATTTTTTGAGGACTAGAAGTAATATAAAATGCCTGGATCATTGTACAAAGAACGTCGAGTAGCCATTATCATTCTTATCTAATTTATAGTATACTGTTTTCTTAGATCTTTATCTTTTTTCCAGGACAGATATTAATCAAATAGTGAAATTTATTCATTAGTTTATTATCAGATTGTCACATGTAAGGAATAGTGAGAAGGAGGTTGAAAAGAGAAATAGAAACCTACATATGGGAATGAAAGGTGCCTTCTATAAGATCAGGGGGCTACTCGGTGGGAATGGTGCCAGAAGTGAGTAATCACTAGGATGGGCTATTTCCTGGGAATATAAGCAAAAAAACCCAAAAGCAAAACAAATACTCATTCCTTTTGAGCCAGTTTAATAAAGCATGACACTTCTGGTTTCACCTAGTACCTTCTCAATCAAAGAATTAATTTACTTTTATTTAAGGGAACTGTACAGACTACTTACCAACACACGTTCTCTCTACAAAAGTAGTCTAGGACAAAATACATGATTTGCTTGACAATCACATTGTGTTAAATTGCATGTTCCAATAGGGCAGGGGCTTGGCATGTCTTGTTCAATACAAATTTCCTGACACCTTACCAGGTATCCACCATAAAGTAGATACTTGATAAATATTTGTTGGATAAAATGAAGAGAAGTAGTCATAAAACCTGGGTATTTTTCTAGGTTTGCCTAAACTAAATGTTTGTGAAGTCAGCTGGTATTTCTCAGCTGTTCAGTTTGTTTACCTCTAAAATAATGAAAACTTCATTATCAATAATACCTACCATGTGTAGACATGACAAAAGTTTTACCTACGTTCTCCAATTAAATCCTACACATCTATGTGGCAGATATTTCTTTCCACAATTGAGAGCTAGGTCACCTGTGTGGGTAAGAAAAGTAATTTAATGTGTCCAAGATCAGTCCCCTTTTTAATGGCATACCCCTTTTTAATGGCATAACTGAATTTAAGCCTAGGCTTTTTTAATTCAAAAGATCCTGCTGTTTGACTCAGGATCAATCCTTCCACAAAACAATCTTTTTTGAGTATTTGTGTAGTGTGCCATGCTTTTCATAAGTGCTAGGAATATAAAGACAAAAATGTAAGAATACTATACTATACTCTCAAAAATACATCTATAATATGATGCAGTAATGGCTATATCAGCAGTATAAACAGGGCATAGAGATAACAGCAATTAATTAGCAACTGGGGAATTAGGAAAATTGCCTCCTCTAAATTTCTACATGTACCATTCCCTTTTTCAAGAACACTGTTCCTTTTCTTATTGCTAACCCAGCCTTGGATTATCAGTGTAAACATTAGTCATATCAGTCATTGCCTGACACTTAAGACTAACCTCACTATTCCCTCTCCATATTCCCAAAGAGTCATAATTTCCCTATAATTATTATTTAAATCTATTGTGTATGCACCAGATATAATGCTATGATACATGCCTGACATGGATGATCTCATTTGCTCACTAAATCACAGTAGTAAGAAAATAAGTAAAAAAGAAAATAAGAAAAATAAGTAAAATTTTCATAGTTATACAATTAGCATGGATTGGAGCTAGTATTTAAATCTAGACAATTTATCTAGATTATCATACCCATTGTAGTACAGATCATCACACTTTTATATTATTGTTGATTTAATTGCCTCTCTGTTCTAGAATAAAGAACAAAAGCAGTGAGGGCAAACTTCTAGCTTATTTTGCTTACCAATGAATTTCTAGTTCCTAAACTTGTCATTATAGATAATCTGGGCCTTGAAGAATTAGATGGAATTTGCTAGAATTTGACATAGAGAGAGATTTTGGCATCAGCATGGTGGATTGACTAGTTCTAGAGTGACTAGCAGTAAGAAAACCAATGAGAAGACTGTTACCCAAGCAATGTGAGCACAAACTGAAACAGGGTCAGCAAAGATTTCTTGTAGAGCCAGATAGGAAATATTTTATGCTTTGTAACTACTCAACTCTGTCATTGTAATGGCAAAGCAGACATAGATAGTGCATATACAAGTATACATGGTTGTGTTCCAATAAAACTTTATTAACAAAAACAGTTGGCATATCACCCATAGACAGTTTCTGCTGACCCCTGAAATAAAATACTGGTAGTGCAACTGGAAGAATCTGTGTGTCTTATAGTGGTGGAAATGAGTGAGAACTAGAGAAATATCTCAAATGCAAACCTAACAAGATTTGTTGGTTGACTGACTATAAAGCATGAGAAAAGAAAGAGTTGAAGATAATCTAGAATTCCCTATAGTCATGAAATCAAGGAAGATAAATTAGTTTAAAGGTTGGGAATAATAACATGAATTTAAAATCCAAAGAAGTTTTATGTAGCATCCAATAATATCTAAAGTCCAGAATAATAGTGAATAGACCAACATACAGAAGGAGATCTCTGTGATATAATCTTATAAATCCATTATAGTGCTGAATTATCACCCACCCCAATACTTACATTTGGCTACTTAAGTATGAAGTATTTTTTTTTATTCATAATTTCCCTCAGTTCTTATCAAGAGGGTTGCATGCTGAACTCTTTGAGCAATGCTTCACATAGTCTAGCTTACAATTTACTAGGAAAAATTCCAGGAAGCTATCTTTTAAGGTTTTTTGGGAACCCAGTGTCTAGAGAAAATTTCCTTTGCATTTTCAAATAACTTACAAATGAAGGAAGAATATAATTTCTACAGATGAGATCTGATTTCTGACTTGAAGTTTTTTACTTGGCACAGTACAAAGAGGCAATCTATGTATTGAAAAGTATGTCAAAAGATGAATTCCCCTGATGCGTTCAAAGGTATCTTTAGAAAGAAAAGGAAAAGTAGGCCTGGGTGAACACTCATTGCTTTTAATTTAATAGTTAACACCCCTTTCTATTACATAAAGATTCTTTTAGAAATTTTCTTGCCACAAAATCTCATTTAACAATAGGAATTTGGGTACCAGGTAGACTTTAAAAATAATATTAATGAGCAATACTTGCTACAAGTTATTTTCAAACTAATCGCCTGTATCAATATCCAGGTCCCAGAGAAAACACATTTTTCTCTCTAAATTTTTTAAAAGGCATTGAGGGAACCAACCAATTTGAGGAGCTTGATCAAACAACTTCCCTTCTTGCAAGATGCAATGATGGTTTCTAAGCATATAGAAATAGGGCTTATTAAAGTGAAGGGGGAAACTTTGCCAATAAATGCATCACCAGAATTCATAAATTGGCTTGGAAAGGAAGGAATAGAATCTAGCTTCTTGTCACCAGTCTTTTCACCCTTACAAAAATATGAGTCATCCCCTCACATAACTCATATGATCTCTGAGTTGCAAGAAATGCTGGAAACTTAGAAGTACCAAGAGGTGAGTAGTGGGAGGAAGCCAGGGCTGCAGGAGCAAAGTAGGCTGTAGGGCTGCACTGTGCCTTGACAGTAGTCCAATTGATTATGCTTAAGGGGTGGTGCAAACAATGGTTTCGGGGAGAACCACAACCTAGAAAAGACTAGATCTGGCCCTCAGAGAAGGGTTTTGGCAAAATCCAGATCAGGTGTCAACTGAGCTGTAGGCAAGAACATAGGTAGGGTTGGTAGAAGGCCTGGAGAGCCAATCAGACAGCAAAGTGAACAGCCAACACCACAAAGATGGGCTTAGGAAGGCTGAACATCAGTGGATTAATAGGTGCCCAGGACCTACTCCAGACACACCAGACACTGATGCAATGGCAATGAGACAAATTGATAGCCCCCAACTTCAGCCTTCACTCTGGCGGTTGAGGATGATGCCACAGTTAATGTTGAATCAGTTGTGGCCTCTGGACAGGTTGGAGAAGGCAAAGGCTAACCCTCTTTCTCCTCTTCATCTCCACTCTTGGGAAAATTTTATGAATTTAAACAATAGTATTGCCTATGAAATATTAGTTCTTAGTTTGTGCCAGAAACTATGCTGGGCCCTTTTTATCTACTACATAATCCTTATAATCCTGAAGAATATGAATTATTATACCCAATTTTTAGTTTGGTAAAGTGAAGTTAAGAGAAAGTTAAGTGGTTCACCCAAGACTAAGTGGCAAGGCCCGGAAGAGGAATAACTAGAACATTATTGCTGCTTTCCAGAGACCTGAAAATATACTACAAAATTAGTATATAGTAGTCAACCCAATAAGATGAATGCCATAATAAATCAGTCAACCAACTTCATACAAGCTAGGGGAAGAGAACACAGTTCTTCTGGAAAGGTTAGAAAAGGCTTCTAAAAAGAAGGTGACCTTTGATGTGAAATGCCAGGTCTTCACCTCCACGTCCAGCCCTTGGTAATAGAAAGTCCTGAGACCAGGAGAAGCCCAGGGAGGTATTACTGTGATAGTTGTTTGTGAATAAGGGGAACAATGACCTATCTGGGAAGGAAGCTTAACCCTGGAGTCAGGAGAACCTAAACTGCATACCAAGCGGAAGGAAAAAGGTGAGATAGGAAATGGCCAAGGGGACTTGCATGAATAAAACAAGGAAAAAGAGTAGAGTGAGGGAATTTGAATGATACAGGAAACTAAATAAGAACACTGAACAAAAGATGGGATATTTCCTTTTTGCAAAGATGCTATTCATAGACAAGTCACTTTACATGATGCATCTTTCATTAAAAACCTTGCACCAGGCCAGACACTAAATTTTGAAGGTGAGTGTGGGTTTGCCTGGCATGAAAAGGGAGTAAGGATATTTTAGGTACAAGGAATAATATGTATAAATACATCCAGCTAAGAAATAATGAGATATGATTAGGCAACAACAAGTATTTCAACAAAGCTTGTATGAAGTATATCAGTGAACACATAGTTCCAGAAGGGATTGGAAAGATGGACATTAACCACACCATGTGAAAAGGCCTTTATGATACATTATAGGATTTGAATGGATTGCATATTTGCTTTTAGTGAGGGAATGCTGTCCTCTGGTTTGTATTGTAGAAGATCATTTTCATAGCATTGTGAGGTCAGGGAATACACTATCAGGGGTCCTCAAACTTTTAAACAGGGGGCCAGTTCACTGTCCCTCAGACCGTTGGAGAGTGCACATTGTGGGCCTGGGATGAGTTGGCTGCTAAGCAGGACAGGCAGCAGCGGCAAAAACACCTGGTGGGCTGGATAAATGTCCTCAGCGGCCACATGTGGCCCGCGGGCCGTAGTTTGAGGACGCCTGCAAGAGTTAGGATGCTATCACAAAAACTTGGCAAGCTAGGAGTGCACAAAAGAAGAAGAAGCAATAGCATTTCACTTACAGAATCTATTTAAATGCTATCATTTTATTTTCTAAAGACTTTCTATTTAATGCTAACAACTGCACTGCAAGGCACATATATAATAACATCAGTTCACAATATTGAGCCCTTCCCATGCCAAGTACCAAATCTTAGAGAGGCATTTGAGTATGCTGGTTACAAGTTTTTGCCACTGACTACCTCTGAGACCTTGAAAAATGAATCTCCCTATGTCTCAGTTTTCTCATCTGTAAATTTGGAATGCCTCATAGTGGTGTTGTGAAGACTAAATAAGATATTATATATAAAGTACTTGGAATAATTCCTTGCACATAGTAAGTAGCCAATAAGTATTAATTATCATTACCATGTTTAAATTTCATAGTGCCTTTTATTACTTTCTTTGTGCCATGTTATAAATGAGAAAATAGAATCTCTAAGAGAAGGTAAATAACTTGTCAATGGCAGAAACTCAGGCTATTCTGACTCCCGATCTCCTACTCAGGAGAGAGGGGGTGTATGGCTTCCATCCAGCACAACTTCCAGTTTTATTATGGTATGTGAGGAGCTGTGGATGAGGGGAATGCCATCATCTAGGACGTATCCATTAGTGGCTTCTATGAAAGGCTTCCCGAGCCAAACAGAAATCTTTCTCCTTATCTAATTCATTGCACTGCTTCTTGGAATCCTTTCAGAGCATTTCTATCTTCCCTGACATTTAATTTGCAATCCCAGGAAACCAGAAACTTTCACATATGCAGTTGCCTAGGCTTCCAAAGCAGGGAATACTCCCCTAACTAAGCAACAGATATTTCTAGCAGAAACCTCAGTTAGTTAACGTGGCAACATGCAGTGAAAGTTCAGCTAGGCTTGCAATGAGTCAGCCAGATTTCTCTGCCCAGAGCTTCTCAGGTTTGATAGAGCCTTGTAAACAGGAAAATCAAGCATGTAGCTTGACCACAATTATGATAAAGGCAGAGTCCTACATCCCATTAAAACTATTGTTAGTCCAGTAATATTGTCTATGTGATAGTAATCATAATAGTAAAGCCAGTCTTTAGGGTTGATTTTATGTACTGTCATAATAGTAAGGTTTTGAGAGGTCGGTAATTTTTCCAAGGTCACACAGCTACTGTATGAATTTCCTGTGGCTGCTGTAACAAATTGCCACAAACATTAGCTTAAAACAACACTGACTAATCTTCCTATGGTTCTGGAGATCAGAAGTCCAAAATGGGTCTCAAAGGGGTTAAAAAACAAGGAGTTGGCAGGACTGCATTTTTTTCTGAGGGCTCTAGGGGCTCTGTTTTCTTGCTTTTTCCACCTTGTAGAGGCTGCCTACACAGCCTGGCTCAGGGCTCCTGTTCTCAGTCTTCAAAGCCAGCAACCTCATCACTCTGACCTCTGCATTCATGGTCATGTCTCCTTCTCCAACTGGCTCTTCTGCCTCCCTCTCCCACTTATAAAGACCTTGTGATTACATTGTTCTTAACTGGATAATCAAGGATAATCTCCTTATTTTAAGGTCAGCTGATTAGAAACAGTAATTCCATTTGCTACCTTAACTTCCCTTTGCCATGTAGCCTAACATATTCACAGGTTCTGGGGATTAGGATATGGATATCTTTAAAGGACCCTTATTCTGCCTACCACAGCTAATAAGGGCTCCCCAACCGGGCTAATGAGTATAGAGATGTTCATGGAGGCAAAAATGAATACAGCAAGACACAGTGAGTGTATGACCAGGGCTCACTGAGATGGCACATCAACTTCTCAGGCCAACAGTTAATTCTCTATTTTTCAGAATCCTACATATCCTTGGTCACTCAGTTTAGGAAACTCTCCATATTCCCCTCCTTAATTAATACACTTCCTTTTTGCATTACAAAAGCCATTATTCTTCTATGTGATCTTTTTGGCTTGTAGCACAGACTGTGATGTATGTTAACTCTCCCAATACTTTAAGATCCTCCATTCATCCCAGACCTAACTTCCGAGGGCTCATCACAGAAAGCTTTATTAAACGTCCCATAGAATGAATTGATAAATCTACACGTTAAAGGTGGTAGTGATGTCAAGAGTCAGCCAGGAGCATGATTTCCATTCACTATCCACTCAAGGAGTATCTGCAGAGCACTGAGTTCCTGGTCCTGTGAAAGATGAAAGACAAGGCCACTCTCTGTTCTCAGAGAACATGGCCTGTGATGAAGGAGGGAGGAAGGTAAACAGACTGTTATAAAACATTGAGATAAGCACACGGGAGTCCATGAGAAGGTTCTATGAGAGTGTACAGGAGAAGCACATACCCTGGATTAAGGGATCACCTAGGGGTAACTTTGCTTTGGTCCTGGTTTTGTATCCCCACTTGTAAAATGAGATTGGAATAAATCAGAGGATGTTATTGGGCCCTGAATGTATCTAGCCCACTGATGAGAGGTCCGCCACATTAGCCCTACACAGTCTTTCCCTTTTTTTTGAACAAATATCATACGTGTTGTCAACATGTAACCTATTTATATCCTGGCAGTGATCTGCTGAGCTGAGATGCAGATGTCTCTGGCATTGGGTACATGCTCTCCAGGCACCAAAGGGAGCTTCACTTGCTATGATGGCCCCTCTTACATTGAGGCCAAGTATCAGGTGCCATTTTTTTTTATCAGGGAGTGATTCATCTCACTCATTCACCCTTAGTATTAGCTGATATTTAATGCACCTCCCAATCACAATAATCTGGCTTTCTGCTTACTTAATTGCATAATTAAGTCAATATAGCAATATCAACATTAGGAATTTAAAAATATAGAGATAAATAAGAAATGGCTCTCGCCTTTGAGGGAGGAACTAAGGAGAGCCCAATTATAACAAACCATTGAGACAGTGTGATAAGTTTTAACAGTAAGGGAGGCACAAAACAAAGAAGGAAGGACAAAGTCTTCCGAGGAGCAGACAAGATTTACAACAAGGCCACATTAGGTAAGGAGAGAAGACATTTGCCAGCAAATTACACATATTTGGGTACACTACAGGTTCAAAATAGATGGTTGCTGAATGGAATGAAACTAAACTGAATTCTAAGATGAGGAAGCTGCATGTGCAAAGATGGAAGAGTGAGTTAATGACTTTCTATTTCAGCAGCCAAAATTATTTGAGCAGGGTTGTGGCATAGAATTTGCATTGGGAAGAAGTAATATATGAGTCTGGGGAGACAGAAAAAAATATTCAATAATATGAGATCTTGTGTGTCATGTTGATGAGGTTTAATTTATTCTGAAGATAATAGGTTACCATGGTAGGTGATTAAGCAGGGAGTGCATGAATAGATTTGTGGGGTTTTTTGAAAGATCACTCTGTCAAGAGAATGAGTGGTCAACTGTAGGGGTTTATACCATAGATAAATGAGTTGCAAGACCATCTTGATAACCATAGTAAGAGAAATTGTATCAGTTAGGATTTATATGTTGTAAATGTGAGAAACTCCAACTCAAATTCAGTTAATCAATAAGCAAACCTATTGGCTTATGTAATGAAAGTAATGAAGTAGGGTGAGTTTCAAAGATGGCTTTATGATGTCCCAGATCCACTTCCCTTTCTTCCCTGGTCTATACTTTATGCTCTGTCTGGCTATATGAATCCAGGCTTTAAGTCATCATCACAATTTCCAGCAATTGTCTCCTTGCATCTCATTGGCAAAATGGATTATGTGCTCTTGATCTAATCTTTTGTCCACAGGAATATGTAAACCTAGGTTTACAAACCAATCTTTGGTATAAGAGAGTGGAATGGTCATTGTTTGGTCAGACTACCCCTGAATTTGGGGGTTTCAGCAGCTTTTTCTGAATTACCCAGGTTATAGAATGGTGAGATATATATAGGAACACTATTTAGATTACTATTAGGAAAGGTAAAGAAGTGTTTGAGAGGCAGCTATCAAGAGCCACCTTGGATAGTAATGGCCTGAATAAAAGCAAATGCCAGGAATGAAGTAAAGGAGAGGATAGAAAAATGTTAAAGTGATGGATGAGTCAAAACTTGGTCATGGATTGCACGTGAGAGGTAAAAAGAGAAAGAAATTGAGAAAGGATTCTCAACTTTCTGACATGTATAACTGGAATTCCCGGAGGATGATCATGTTTTGAAGTAAAGAAAATGAGTCAACCTCTGAAAATGTTAAGTTGGCTTAATTATTCACATGCTGTATGGGAATTAGTTGGGCACTTGAGTCTGGATCACATGAGAGAGGACAGGTCTAGAGACGAATATTAGGAGTGTGAAGGGATCATGGATGAGATGGCAGGAGGACTATGTAAAAAAAGCAACCTCTGGACATGTTGCAATAAAATTGTTCTTTAGAGACATGATTCCTACAGGAGGACAACTCTTCCCTGGGGCATAAAAGAGATACTACTAACCTCTGAGAGCAGCTGCGACAATCTCAAAACCAAGGAGTTCCAGCTGAGTGACTGGGAGAGTTGGTGAGCAGCTTTGTCACCTCCTCTTAGTGCCCCTTTGAGGAAGCTAAAATGCATTATAGCTGCTGCTCTTGTCTGCCCTCTGGGACTTTGCAATGCTAGACAAGTGTTCAGTCTATTTAGGACATGAACTGTGTCTGAGAATATGCCCCTCATCATACGAGAGCAGCAATAGAGACCTAGTGTCCAGAAATACCAGAGGGCTGGCTGAAATTTGACTTATGCTTCATAATGTGACTTGCCTTGTCAGGATATTAAATAGTAGAGAGGTAACTCATCACTGCAGATTAATGAAGTCACCAAAATCATTTAGAAAGCAATTGAGTGCTTAATTTTAATTAGAAGTTTGATTGCTATTATTGAAATGAAACAAGAGAAATTCACACCCCTCACCCCTTGAATGTTTTTCCCATCCAATTACTGTGTCAATCTTTGGTTTGTTAGTGCGTCTTTTCTAAGATTATGCATTAGATGGTTTCCAAAGAATAGAGTATTTTAGGCAGGGAATATAGGGTGGCAAGACTCCAATCAGGAAAACTCTTGGAATCAAGAGAAAAGGTAGAAAATGTTATTTTCTGAATATAAGCTAACATAATGAAAATAAAAGAGATGATGTTCATCCTCCTCCCAGGAACTAAGATAAGATTTTCTAAGAAATAAGATATGACGATATGATTATAAGCGTCTTTCTGACAGGCTGCAGTGTTTTCATCAGATTGGCAAAGAGACAAATGAGTGCCCCTAAAATGAAATGCACCCACTTAAAAAGAAGCAAATAAGAAAACCTCAAAAAGTCTGTTGTAGAGAAATTTTGTAAATAGATATAAGTTGTTTATTGGTATGTATTTTTAGAACTGTTAGATCAGAGACCAGGAAGCATCATTTATCAAATCTTATCCTCATATAAAAAGAGAGGAGGAGACAGATAGAGAAAGATAAGGGCATGGGGAGCACAGAAGCAGAGAAAGAGACAAAGATTATGTGAAAAACATGCATTTTGCTCATCAAAGTGGTGTACTCTGGAATAATGACTATTCTCTGGATTCCACATGGCCTATGTTATCTAGGTCCAACTAATTGTTTTACTGTGATGTCACACTTTTGAAACAACCTTTTTATTTCTAATTTGACTTCCCAGGTATTCTAGGACTTGGTGTGAATTGACAAGGTAACTATCAAGATTGATTGCTTAACACATATCAAAACACTATTCTAAGTACTTTGTATGTATTACCATGTTTAAGGGCATTTGGGATAATGCTAATTCTGGATACTAAAATGTATTCTCCATTTTCCAACAATAAAGAGTAAATGTGTTTAAACATGTGTTTCCTTGGGTTCATTTACCAGGAATCACTCTCAGTGATTGAACTGGTAAAATAAAAAATTAGGATAAGACATTAGTTCATTTTTT
>VBSM01000529.1:50089481-50122597 GCA_008086735.1 Cheirogaleus medius | reverse complement strand
TTTTTTTGCTTTTAGTTGTAACCTTTATTTTATTTTTATTTCAGAATATTACGGGGGTACAAATGTTTTGGTTACGTGAATTGCTTTTGGACAGTTTGAGTCAAAGTTATAAATGTATACATCACCCAGATAGTGTAGTGCATATTATATCCATTAGGTGTGAATTTACTTATCCCTCCCACCTGCATCCCTCCACCACCTGCATCATTTCCATTGAGTTTCACTACCATACTTGCACATGAGTGTTGATTTATTAATTCCAATTTAGTAATGAGTATACATAGTGTTCGTTTTTCCAGTCTTGCCATACTTCACTTAAAAGGGTGGTCTCTGGTTCCATCCAGATTGTTACAAAAGGTATTATTTCACCATTTTTATGGGTGAGTAATACTCCATGGTATACATATATCACATCTTATTAATCCACTCATGTATTGATAGGCACATGAGTTATTTCCACATCTTTGCAATTGTGAATTGTGCTGCTATAAACATTTGAGTACAGGTGACTTTTTTATAAAATGTCTTTTTTTCCTTTGGGTAATCCCAAAGGATTACCCAGTAGTGGGATTACTGGATAAAATGATAGGTCTCCTTTTAGTTTGCTGAGGTAGCTCTATACTACTTTCCATAGAGGTTGTATTAGTTTGCAATCCCACTGTTATATCAACAGTGTATAAGTGTTACTTTATCTCCAGATCCATGCCAGCATCTGTTGTTTCAGAACTTTTTGACAAAATCCACTCTCACTGGAGTTAGGCGATATCTCACTGTGGTTTTGATTTACATTTCCCTGATGAATAGAGATGTTGAGCATTTTTTCATATTATTTTTAGCTATTAGTCTATCTTCCTTTGAAAAGCTTCTGTTCATGTCTTTTGCCCACTTTTTAATAGGATTGTTTGATGTTTTCCAGCTGATTGGCTTGAGTTCTTTGTAGATTCTGGTTATTAGACCTTTATTGGATTTATAGCATGCAAATATTTTCTCCAATTCTGTAGCTTGTCTATTCTCTCTTATAAAATGATGCCTCCTGAGTTGTTCTTTTTGCTTAAGGTTCCTTTGGATATTCAGCATCTTTTCTGGTTCCATAAGAAGCATAGAATTATTTTTACTAGCTCTGCAAAAAAAAATGATGTTGGTATTTTAATGGGGATTGCAATGAATCAGTAAATCACCTTGGGTCATATAGACATTTTGATAATGTTGATTCTGCTGATCTATGAGCATGATATGTTTTCCCATTTATTTCCATCCTCTGCGATTTCCTTCCTCAGTGTTTCATAGTTCTCCCTGTAGTTCTTTTCCCTCCTTTGTTAAACATATTCCTAGGTATTTCATTTCTTTCTTGCTATTGTGAAAAGTATTGAGTCTTTAATTTGATTCTCAGCTTGACTATTGTTCATGTACAGGAATGCTACTGATTTGTGTACATTGATTTTATAACTTGAGACTTGCTGAATTTATTTATGAATTCCAGGAGCCTCTAGAATTCTATGAATTCTTGAATTCCTTCTATGAATTCCAGAGCCTCTTAGAATCTTTGCAGTTTTCTAGATATAAGATCAAATTGTCAGCAAAGAGCAATAATTTTACTTCTTCTTTCCCCATTTGTATATCCTTGATTTCCTTCTCTTGCCTGATTGTTCTGGTGAGGAATTCCAGCACCATATTGAGCAAAAGTAGTGACAGTGGGCAAGCATGTCTGGTTCCAGTTCTAAGTGAGAATGCTGTCAATATTTTCTCCTTCAGTATGATGTTGGCTGTGGGCTTGTCATACATGGATTTTGTAATATTGAGGTATATTTCATCTATGCTTATTTAGTTAAGAGGTCTTATCATAAAAGGGTGTTGAATTTTGCCAAGGCTTTTTCTGCATCTATTGAGAGGATGATATGGTCTTTGTTATTGCTTCTATTTATGTGGTGAATCACATTTATAGATTTGCATATGTTGAACCATCCTTGCATCTCTGGGATGAAGCTTACTTGATCATGGTGGATTATTTCTTTGATATGCAGCCTAATTCAGTTTGCTAGGATTTTTTTGAGAATTTTTTTATGTATATTCATAAAAGATATTGGTCTGTAGTTTTCTTTTTTTGTTGTGTCCTTTCCTGGCTTTGGTATTAAGGTGATATTGGCTTTGTAGAATGAGTTGGGAGGATTACTTCCTTCTCTATTGTTATGAAATAATTTCTGCCATATAGGTACCAGTTCTTCTTTGTAGGTGTGGTAAAATTTGGCTTTAAAACCATCTGGTCTGGGAGGTTTTTTGTTGTTGTTGTTGGGAG
The DNA here is from genome assembly GCA_008086735.1 of Cheirogaleus medius. Taxonomy (NCBI): domain Eukaryota; kingdom Metazoa; phylum Chordata; class Mammalia; order Primates; family Cheirogaleidae; genus Cheirogaleus; species Cheirogaleus medius. The sequence continues at coordinate 50,120,304 of VBSM01000529.1, read as the reverse complement.
ATTTGTTATTGCTGCTTCAATTTCATTACTTGGTATTAGTCTGTGCAAGAGTTCTATTTCTTCCTAATTGAGCCTAGGGAGGTTGTATGTTTCCAAGAATTTGTCCATTTCCTCCATGATTTCAAGTTTATGTGCATAGAGATTTTGATAGGATTCAGAAATGATATTTTGTATTTCCATAGTATCAGTTGTAATATCTCCTTTTCATTTCTGATTGAGCTTATTAGGGTCATTATATTTCTCTTTGTGGTTAATCTAGCAAGAATCCTGTCAATTTCTTTTATCTTTTCAAAAAACCAACTTTGTGTTTCATTTATCTTTTGCATAATTCTTTTGTTATCGATTTCATTTAGTTCTGCTCTGACTTTAGTTATTTATTTTCTTCTTCAGGGTTTAGGATTGGTTTGCTCTTCCTTTCCCAATTCCTTGAGACAATTCATTAGATTGTTGATTTGTGATATTTCTGTCTTTTGGATATAAGCATTTAAGGCTATGAATTTTCTGCTCTTCCTTTCCCAATTCCTTGAGACGATTCATTAGATTGTTGATTTGTGATATTTCTGTCTTTTGGTATAAGCATTTAAGGCTATGAATTTTCTTCATAGAACTGCTTTTGCTGAATCTCATAGATTTTGATAACTTGTGTCCCATTTGTCATTTATTTCAAAGAATCTTTTGATTTCCATCTTGATTTCCTCCTTGACACAATAATCACTCAACAGGACATTGATTAATTTCCATGACTTTGTGTAGAGCTGAGTGTTTCTGTTGGAATTGATTTCTAATTTTATTCTACTGTGGTCTAAGAAGATACATAATATAATTTCTGTTTTTTAAAACTTGTTGAGACATGTTCTATGGCATAGGATATGATCAATCTTAGAGAATGTTCCATGAGCTGATGACAAGAATATATATTCAGTGGTTTAGGGGTATAATATTCTGTAAATGTCTTTTAGGCCCATTTGTTCTGTAGCTCCATTTAAGTCCATTGTTTCTTTTCTTATTTTCTGCTCGGAGGGTCTGTCCCTTTCTGTCAGTGGGGTGTTGAAGTCCCTGGCTATTACAATGCTTCTGTTTATCGTTTTGTTTAGACCAAGTAGGGTTTACTTTATAAATCTGGGCACATCTGATGTGATCTGATCTGAGAATGGCTATGCTTTCTTTGGGTTTCCATTTGCATCAAATATTGCTTTTCATCCCTTCACCTTAGGTCCGAATGAGTCCTTGTGGGTTAGATATGTTTTCTGGAGACAGCATGTATTTGGCTTGTATTTTTTTTTATCCATTCAGCCAGCCTATGTCTCTTCAGTGGGGAGTTTAAGCCATTCACATTTATTGAAAGAATTGATAAATAGAGTGGATTTTTGTTCATCCTGTTGAGTAACATTTTATTGGGTTTATTTGTTTGTTTCTATTTTTCTTACCACTTGAGACATTATGGTGTATGATCTCTGAGCTTTAGCTTTTGGGTGATTTTACCGATGGGTGATTATTGTGTTGATCTGTGTATAATGCAGTTCTGAGTACTTTCTGCAGGGTAGGTCTGGTATTGACAAATTTTCTCAGTGTTTTCTTGTCTGGGAAAGTCTTTATTTCTCCCTCATATAAGAAACTTAGTTTTACAGGATACATGATTCTAGGCTGGCTAGTATTCTGTTTGAGAAGACTGAGAATGGGGCCCTAGTCCCTTCTGGCTTGTAACAGCTCAGTTGAAAAGTCTGCAGATAGTCTAATGGATTTTCCTTTGTAAGTTATCTGTTGCTTTCATCTTACAGTTTATAGGAGTGCCTCTTTCATGTTAACTTCTGCCAGTGTTATGATTATGTGTCATGGTGATTGACTCTTCACAATAAATCTCCCAGGGGTCCTTTGAGCTTCTTGTGGATATCTAGATTTCTAGCAAGGCCAGGGAAATTTTCCTCAATTCTTCCCTCAAATAGGTTTTCCAACCCTTGTATTTTCTTCATCACCCTCAGGGATGTCTATGTTTCTTATATTAGGCCTCTCTACATAATCCCATATTTCTTTTAGATTTTGTTCATTCCTCTTATTTCTCAGTTCTTTCTCTTTGATTGACTTATTTATCTCATAGGTTTTGTCTTCAAGCTCTGAGATTCTTTATTGTGCCTGATCTAGCCTATTCTTAAGGCTTTCCACTGTGCTCATATTTCCTTAAATGAATTTTTCCTTTCTAGAAGTTCTTTTTTTTTAATAGTTTGATTCCCTTAGTAAAATTTTCATTCATTTCCTGCTTTGTTTTTGTAGTTTCTTTGTGTTGAGTCTCTATTTTTGTGTGTGTGTGTATTTTATTGCTCTTCCTTACACTCCGCATTTGAAATGCTTCATCTGTCATTTCAATCTTTTCATTTTGGTTGGTATCCATTGGTAAGGAGTTATTGTTTTCTTTTGTGGGTGCCCTTTTACTCTGCTTTTTCACGTTTCCAGAGTTCTTTCACTGATTCCTTCTCATCTGGCCTCTCAGTTGAGACCTAGGAGTGCTAGCCCTGGTTTATGAGCCTGTCTCCACATCCCTGAAGAACAATCCCTGAGTGTGCCAGGGAGAGGAGTGCTGATCCTGAGTTGCCTATGGGGTGTTTGATATTTGGCATACCTCTCTGGTTAGCTCTGACCTGCTGTCTTCACCTCTTCTCAATAGTATGTAGTAAGTTAGGTCCTCCAGCTTAATTTCAGTGATGATGGGTGGTACCTGTGAGTACAAATGAGGCGTTCCCTGTTTGGTTGAATTGGGAGGCATTATGCTTAACTATGGAGTTTTTCCCCCTGTCATTGACTGAAGTTTGTGTGGAAGACCCAGCTGCCAAGAAGGCCTTTTGTGCCCGTGGTAAGCTTTGGTCCCCCAGGTGGGGCATACAAATGTCCAGGCTTTAGGAGGGACCCTGTAGCTCCCAGGGATTTGCTTGATCTCTACTCCCACTGAGGTGGAGGGAGGAGCAAAACAAATTGAATCTTCTGGAGCATGAAAGGCTTTGCAAAGCTTCACTGGGGCTCAAAACTTGCTTTTCTGGCCACTAGGGGAAGTTTCTGGTAGAAAGGTCAGAATAAGCTCTCCAAACTGGGAGGGCTGTTAACAGGGGAGGGGCCTAAATGCTTCTATGCTAAGGCCCTAGGTTGGGATCTTTCTGCCCTTATCCAGTAGCACAGATTTTCCTGTGGGGAGGGGTAGTACTCCCCCCAAATGGCCACTCCTCGGGCCTCCTCACATCCTGTAAAATTGAGTCAGCAAATGCAGTAAAAGGGCATGCAAATTGACCTCCCTGCCAGAAGTGGTGCTTCACAGAAGGAACAAGCTGCAATGTTGTTTTGGGGTCCTGTGACCAGTTCTATAGTCCCTCATGAGAAGCACTCAAATGCCCCAGGTGGTGTTTGGGGCCCTGGAACTTCCAGGTGAGTCCTTATTCTCTGCCACAGCAGAGGTGGGTGGGGGAGTATGGCTGGGCAGGGATGGGCTGGGTGAGCTTGCCCTCAGGCTCTACAAAAGCTGGCAAGGTAGCTGTTTGGGCAGTGGTCAAAGGTCTGCTCCCAGCTTCTGAGCAAAACCACCAGGGAGGGGCTGAAGTGGCCCCACCCAACCAGAAAGTCTACTGTGGAGAAGGGGCCATCTGAGATTCACAATCTGGCAATCTACAGTGGTCCTCACTCCTCTCCCACCTCTTCTGTTCTATAGTCTCCCCCTGGCATCTGCTGGCAGGCAGGACCTAAAGCCAGCCCCCCTCCCCTATGACTGTGCTGTGGATCAGGAAGTTTCCCACCCAGCATCCTGGCCTGATAGTGCAGCCCTCCAGTGGGGGGAAGGGTGCCCTGTAAGTATGCTGCAGCTAGGACCCACACTATACTCTCCCTCTAGATCTGCCCGCATGGGATCCCTTGCCTCATGAGACCAAGAAGATGAATCCCTGACCATGCCAGGGAGAAGCACACTGGTCCTGAGTTGTCCATGGGATGCCTGATCTGGAATCATGTGCCTCCACCTCTGGGCATGCCCTGCTCTAATGGAGCCACTGGGCAGGCAGCACTAGGGAAGGCCAGAGAGCAAGAAGCTCACAGACCAAGATAAGAAGTTCCCTCAGTTTGCTGCAGGACCCCAAAAAGAAAGGCCTGAGCCCCACTCTCTGTGGAAGACTCCGTATTGTGGTTCAATTGTTTCTCTCGGCATATGTGAGTAGGGGAGACCAAGGGGAGGAAACGAGTCTGGATAGAGGAATGCTAGCACTCTGGTCATCTCTGATCTCTTTCTGGGAGGCATTCTGCCCAGAACGTCCAGGTTCTGGAGTCACACAGATCACCCAAAGACATTCATTCTAAAAAGATGTCAAAAATATTCTCACAGTTCCTTCTATACTAAAAAGAAAACAGAAATAAAATCCCAATGGTCTGTCTTTCTCTTTATTATCTCTTATTGCAATACAGTACATTATGAACAGAGAAGTGTTATCATTGGGTAATTTCTCAAATGCTAACTGGAATACTTTGTTGATGTCTGAATGTTTTTTGCAAAGAAAATAAATGATTAACCAAGTTAGTTTATATAATGCAAAAAAGGGGTATATATGGCAGACAATACTAGTGCTGGTTGTCTCCCAGATTACTCATACTCCTTTCTGTTACTAAAAGAGAATTATCTGTTTGGAGCACCAATGCTTTCAGCCTACAAAAAAAAAAAATTCCAGCCTTCCTTGCAGCTAGAGTATCCATGTTACACAGTCCCAAACAAAGAAAGGAATGAATAGAAATATTCTAGAGATTTCTGGAAATGTTATTTTTAAAATTTTTTATTTATTCACCCTATTATACATAAAATTTTAATTCAAGTATACACACTGAGGCTCTTGATTACAATCACCACCTGCACAGATTCACAATTCACTCTCTCCACAGCTCTTCTCAATGAAATTATAATGATCATGTCAGGGCCACTGCATTGCACCACTTGTGGGCACTGTAATCTATTTCAATAGTGTTTTCTGAGGGTCCCAACTCTTTATCTCTGGAACAGGTTATAGCCAAATTCCACAGAACCAAACTGTTGTCTTATTGTATGCATAAATGTCTGCAAAATTTCTTGGTTCTTATGGAGAATAATTAAACTGAAGTTTATTTTATGGGAGAAGATACATTGGATTTTCATAGGAGTAGCCTTCTCATTATTCTGGAATTCCTCATCAAATACTTGAATGTTTTTCTTGAGATGGAAGTCCTTTACTTCAGGTGATTTGGCTGGTTCTCCATCTCCAGAAGTGCTTTGTCCATTATAAATGGCACCAAGGACAGATGGTTTGAGAGCCAGTTGGAGGAAACATTTAAAGAAAAGACATATTTGATGGTTCTGCAAATATTCCAGGCCATGGATAGGCATGGAAAGATGCAGAATTTATCTCACAAGAGCAGCTGAGCTCTAATACACATTATCTTTCTGAAACTCTTCTTCATTGCAGTTGATGGCAATTTCATTCTAGTTGCTCAGGTCAGAAAACTTAAGAGTAATTCTTAACTTTTCTTTTTCTCTCACATCTAGCCTCACCAGAAATAATGTCATCTCCAACTACCATTTAAATCTCCATGTAAGTTCCTCAGTGTGGTTTTCCTTTACTGACCTCAGACACAGCTGGGACCAGGGTTTGCAGGACCACAAGGGCTAAATAATTCATGTTTCTTCTCCCTGCTTTTACCCTTTGCCCTTGTTATCTCCTGTCTTCAAGGCCACATAGATTCAAATGGCAATTGGTTTGCATACTTACTTTCAATTTTTTTTTTCTTCCTTTGATTTTTGTTCCCACTAGCCCCAATGAAATGTAAAATACCCTGGAATCTTCAGTGTGTGATGCTAAATTGACAGGTCTTCTAACCTTGGAATATAGTCCATGTGGCACTTGGAATTTCAGCAGACTTATCCTTTTATCACCTCTGCTGTGAGGATTACTGTGATTATCAGATATGGAAAATGTTGTCATTATTGGAACTGATATCTTCGTGAAAGTGTCTCTCTCTGAACATGACTAGACTGAGACATTACCTTACTTCCAGGTGATTGAGTGATATAGAGGCAGTAAAGATTTTATGGCCAAAAAGTGTGTGCCTTCTTTTATTGCATCCTAGAACCCCCAAGAAGCTTATCCTAAAAAGGGAATCCAACTACTGATAACATCAGTCTAGGGACTCAAAGAGGTACATGTTGCCTAAAGCATTCAGTTCAGAACCCGCCTGGCTAGAAAATTTGTAGAAAGAATTGAAATTCCTTGTACAAATCATAGTCACATAACTTAGGATAGTAGAGATGAAATAAAATTTAGGGAAACTCTAATCCAAATATTTCCTTTAGTAAAAGTACAGGTGTGATATGCCTTGATCAGATATACACAGCAATTTAGAGGACAATTTGGATTTAAGACTCATGTCTGTTGAGAGACTCCAAATGCAGTGCTCAGTTCACTGTCTTTTATTGCAAAGCCAGGATCTCAGGAGGGAGCTATGATGAGTTCAGAAAGCCCTCTAGAGCCTAGAGAGCACAAGAATAGATGTTGAAGGCAGACCAGTATCACAGTGTGGATAAGAAGTTCCAGGGCTTGAAAAACAATGTAATTAACCCCCCGAAGCCTAATGGTAAACTGAAGTGACTTCAATCACCTGTTCTAAACCCCAAAAGCAAAATAAATAAATAAATAAATCGATGATTGTTACTTTCAAATAAAGTGCTTAAAAATGAAAACATGAAGCCCATATTCATTTCCATTTTTATTCTTAGGACTAAAGAATTTATAACTTAATTGAAAGAAAAACATACTTCTATTGTTTACTTGCATTGATAAAAATACTATAATTTAACATTATGCTCATTTTAATTGAGCTTTTTATACTGCATTTTCATGATTATAAAATATTTCTTTAGACTATCACATAATTCTCTATTTTACACTGAAGAGTTATTGATCTAAAATAATGTTAAACTGTATAAATGCTCTGTTTAAAAGATTTTTTAGCACATGTGTTGGTTTTAGAAAATCACCTACAAATGAATATGTGAACATTCTGGAGAGCATGGCACTGCAATGATCATCACTATTTAGAAACTACTTAAAACTGGAAAAGGATTAAAGTTATCATTGTGTCCAGCCTCACTAACTTCAATAAATTAAATATTAGTAACACCAATTTGCAGTAGCCATTGAGGAAATTATCTACTTCTTTTTACATCTAAGCCTGTTATACCATTAGTGCCTTTTCTATGAAGATCCAAGAAGAAAACTTTCCTTTGATCTCAATATCAGGAATAGTTGTATTTCTCGTAAGCAACTGGTTTGTTTGGAGAGCAGTGTTATCACTTTCCCTTGTTTCATGTTTTGAACTTTTATAAGAAGTTTCATATACAGCTTTTATTTATGCATTCAATCATTTATTGAGGTTTCATTATATATTAGGCATTCTTTTCAGCATTGTAGACATAAAATAAAGCAAGGTCTCTGCCCTTAAGGACTCAAAATCTAATGGAGAGGATAAACCAGCAAGTAACAGAAAATCCCTTTGCTATGTAAGTGTGAAAAAGCCAGAGAAGGTTGCTATGGGAACCATTGGAAGAAGAATCTAACCGAGTCATAGGCATCAAGGAAGGATTTCCAGAGGAGTTGATGTCCCCACCAAACCGTGAAGAGTGAATAGAAATTATCTGTTAGAGAAGTTGAGGGAAAGTAGGGAGAAAAAGAGAGTAAGAATCTTTACTGGGAAAAGAAGATAGATAGCACAGAACCTCAGAGGAAAGAGACAGCATGGAATGTGGCTAGAGCAGAAAATGTCTATGAGAGGTGTTGATGTAGGGGAGGGATGCTTGGAGGATTAGTTGGAAAGGGATGTAGAGACCATCAGGTCCTAAAGGAGCTCATGTGTCAGACCAAAGAGGTTGGGGCTATCTTAAGGTGAGGGGGAGCCACTGAAGAGTTTTAAAAATAGGGAAATGACTTTTTTTTTGCATTTTAGGAAGATTATTCTGATTTGAAAATTGGATGGAGTGAGAAATTAAGCCTGGAGTGCTGGAAATCATTAAAATCATTTTAGATATTTTCAAAGACTCTCTGACCCAAATAAAATATTGCCCTTTTATATAGGAAATTCTGCAATTGGAGCTCCACTCCTTTTTTTGAAGCTACGTACTCTACTTATACAACAAAGCTTATAAATCACTTACAATTCAAAGTGGATGTGTTTATTACCTCTTTTCCTGAGAAAATTAGAAGATTAGAAAGAGTTTATAAGAGAACTTGAAGTTTAAGAGCAGTGGAAGTGAGAGTTGTGGAGGAAGTATAATTGCCATGAAGGAGAGGCCAAGGGCACAGACAGACGCAGGCAGAAGTCGTGCTTTCCTAACCAGTCTCTCCTTGCTCTTGCCCCACTTCGTCCTACCAGCAAACAGAAACTACAGGCATCGTGTGAAAACATAAATCAGATAGTAACAGTCCTTGACATTTGAATGGCTTTGCAATTTATCCTGGCTAAAAACAAAAGTAGCCTCCAATATCCTATAGCTCTACTGCCAACTCTTGGTCTCGTCCACCTCACCCCACCCAATTATTCTCGAATTTTCTACCATCTCCCTCTCACTCACTCGCTGGCCTCCTTGTTTGTCCATAAACAGCCCAGGAACATTCCTGCTCTAGGACATTTGCCCTGTCTCTTTTCTCTGTTGGAATGACCTATCCCCAGAAGGACAATTGCCTGTTTCCCTGTTTCCTTCTTAGAGTTTTTACCCAGAGTTCATGTTCTCATTGAGGCCCTCCCTGATCATCTTATTTAAAATATGCTTTCCCCACATCCCCTTCTTTATTATTTCCATAATATTTACCACCATCTAACATACTATCCATTCTACTCACATATTTATTGTTTTATTGTCTGATTCTCTCACCAGAATGAAACCTCTTTGCTGCACCGCTAGATGTATATCACTTCCAGGCACATAATAAAGGTTAATAAATATCTATTAAATAAAATTTCACCTTACCAAAGGTCAGCTCTGTGGGTCAGGGAGTATGTGCAGATGGAGACATATCACCCAGTGAAACAGTAGTAAAAATGGAATGAGGACACAGTCCACTCTTAGCATATGACTTTTATCGCAATACCACATAAGTTGTATTGTCATTGTAATTTTTTCCCTCATAGTCTTCTTATGTCATATACAACTTTGGCTGGATTAGGTCACTTGGGGAATCCAAGTCATGATTCTCTTCAGCTCTCTATATAGGCAGGTTTCCAGAACATCCTTCCCCATATACTTTTTTTTTTTTCTGTAATATCTTGGTTTCACACTTCATATGTGTGAAAGGCCACTTCCTTGGCCATACCAAGCATGCTCAGTAGACTCAGTTTTTCCATTCTCCAAGTGTTGGTAGGAGTCTTTTCAAGGTACTAACCTGGGGTGAAATCTGTTGGTGCTATCCTGCCCCTGCTACCAAGAATGATCTCTTTTATTGACCCAGACTTTGAGTTAGGATTAAAAATGGTTTCTCCATTTCTGTTAAAAAATGCCATTGGAATTTTGATAAAGATTACATTGAATCTATAGATTGCTTTGGGTAATATGGACATTTTTATAATATTAATTCTTCCAATCCATGAACACAGGGAGTATGTCCATTAATTTGTGTCTTCTTCAATTGCTTTCATCAAAGTTTTATAGTTTTCAGCAAACAGATTTTTCACATCTTTGGTTAAATTTACTCCTGGGAATTTTACTCTTTTTGATGCTATTGTAAATGGAATTATTTTCTTAATTTCCTTTTTGGATAGTTCATTGTTGGTATAAAGAAATTCCATTGATTTTTATATGTTGATTTTGTGTCCTGCAACTTTACTCAATTCATTTATTAGTTCTAATAAGTTTTTTTAGTAGTGTCTTTAGGGTTTTCAACATATAGGATCATGTAATCTGCCAACAGAGATAATTTTGCTTCATCTTTTCTGATTTGTATGCCTTTTATTTCTTTTTCTTGTCTAATTTCTCAGGCTAGGACATCTAGTACTATCAAATAGAAATGGTAGGAGAAGGCATTCTTGCCTGGTTCCTGATCTTAGAAGAAATGCTTTCAACTTTTCTCCATTGATTATGATATTTGCTATGGGTTTTTCATAAATGACCCTTATTATGTTGGAGTAAGTTCCTTCTATACCTCTTTTGTTGAGAGTTTTTATCATGGATGAATGTTAAGCTTTATCAATGCTTTTTTTCATTTATTGAGATGATCATGTGGTTTTTATCTTTCATTTTATCAATGTGGTATATCATATTGATTGATTTGCATTTGTTGAAACAAGCTTGCATCCCAAGGGTAAATCATGCTTGGGCTTGGTGTATTATCTTTTTCATGTGCTAGTAAATTTGGTTTGCTACTATTTTATTAAGAAATTTTGCATCTGTGCTCATCAGAGATATTAGCCTATGTTCCTCTTTTCTTGTGGTGTCTTTGAGTTTGGTATTAGGATGATGTTGGCCTCATAAAATGAGTTTGAAGTGTTCCTGCTTTTTCTACTTTTTGGAAGAGTTTAAGAAGAATTGGTTTTAATTCTTCCTGGAATATTTTATAGAATTCACCTGTAAAACTATCTGGTCCTGGGCTTTTCTTTGGTGAGAGTTTTTTTGTGTATTGCTTCAATCTCCTTATTTGTTATTGGTCTGCTTAGGATTTCTATTTCTTCTTGATTCAGGCTTGGTAAATTGTATGTTTTTTAGGAATTTATCCACTTCTTCAAAATTATACAATTTGTTGGCATATAAGTATTCATAATAGTCCCTTAAGATCCTTTTTATATCTGAGGCATCTGTTATAATATCTCCATTTTAATTTCTGATTTATTTATATAAGTCTTCTTTCTCTTTTACTGTAGTTAGTCTAGCTAAGGATTTAAGTATCTTACAAGTAGTTGTTATCATTCTTATTTTATAAATAAGGAAACTGAGTATCAGTGAAGTTGAGTATCTGGTCACACTATGTCAATCAGTTTCAGTTTCAAAACATAATACACAGAAGTTGCTTAATAAGGAATATTTAATACGGAGAACATCTAAAAGAGGATGGTAGAGCTGAAAAAGCAAGTAAAAGACAGTGAGGCAACTGAGAACTCAGGAACAGTAAAATACCATCACTAGCCCTAGGACTAAAGAGATAATGAGTAGGTGGTATTAGCAGAGTCCAAGTGAAATGGCCCAGCATAAGCTAGAACCACTGTCTACAGGAACTAGTACCTACAAAGGAGATGGAGCCACTGCCCAAGTACTGCCCATAGCAGAGAGCACGGGAGAGAATGAACTCAGCATTCCCCTCCTTTCACCTGCCAGTCCTCTTTTAGTGCCCTTCATTAGCTGATCCTAGCTAGAATCCAATTGGCAAAAGAGCTATAAAATGAAGTTTGCTGAAGTTAGTGTCCTGGAATACAGAATAGAGTAGAGCAGAGGAAGCACAGGAATGGATCAAAGAGCAAATAGACAAGTGAGTTGGATATCAACCAGGGGCTCACAGCCAATAAGTGTCGAACCTGTGATTGGAATTCAAGACTATATATCTCTGAAGACACACATATACCTAGTCTTTCTATTATGCTATGCTGTCTCTTAAGTGAACATAACTCTTTGTATGTAGTATATCTTAAATATTTGCTTTCATTGTTTGCACATTTTCTTTTACCATTTACCTCATAGGATGAACAAATTTGTTAAAAAGGAGATGAGAAAGTGATGAGGTACCTTGTTACCATCTTTTCAGATAGTTCAAGGTAAATATTAAATGATGGTATAGATGTCAGAAAATGTCACCATAATAGTAACAAGCAGCCTAGCATAATGTTGGTGAGCACAGGCTTTACTGTTGAACAAATCTGCTTTGGAATATGTCCCAAATCACACTTACTGACTGCATAATCTTGGGAACAATTATTTAAGTTTTTTGATTTTCAGTTCCTTCATCTATAAAATGGGGATAGTAACACCAACTGTTCATAGTTGCATTTATAGTAGAATGTATGAGGAATACATTAAATTATATATATATATACACATATATATAATCAAGTGATTTTTTTTATACTAGTGGTAAATCAGTGACAGTTATCATTGCAGCTGATGCTGTGGGTGTCAGGTCACTGGATATGGAAAAATAGCTAGAATTTGGATAAATGTAATGCAGTTCAGAGCCTCCCACACTTCCTTCAAGGTATTCAGTATATTCAACTAAAATTCAAAGGATGCAAAAGTCAGGATTTTTGTGCTAGATCAACTCCCTCAAGTGTCATGGTTGGCATTTTGACAGATTTGAAAAAAATATTTATTTTAGACCCTGAAGTTCCAAACATTCATTTTAGTTCACTCTAGTGATGGTACTTAAGAATAATTTCATCATTTGTAATGAATCTGCAATAGAAAATGAATTTCAAGTGATTATATTCTAAAGGAACAGTATGGCAGTTTATATAACCACATTGAAGAGGTTATCAAGAACTTGAGTCAGTTTAAATTTATTTTATTTTTTCATTTGGGACTGTAATGCATTATGAGCTAAAAATCCTTACCTACATATGTTTTCACTGCTGTGCCATGGCAGGGGTTCTCTGATTCTTGCTTTGCATGATTTGCCATGTGTAGAATAGGAGCTTTAGGTGATAAATTTCCTAAGACAGAAAATAGATATGTGATAATTTGTATAAATAAATTGGCAGATAAACTTTTTCTTAGCTTGATGCTGATATAAATTTAATTTGAATATGAATGAGAAGTAGCTGTTGGAATTCCCAGGAACCACTGAACTCATGTTTGATTCCAAGAATACAGAAGCATCAATGTTAGTGCCCTATTCTTGAGACATGTATTGTCTTCCCATCACAATATTATTTTGCCTTTAGGCATGCTGTTGGATATAATAAATAATTTCCTATTTCCCATTCTGTATTGCATCTGCTAGTGGATTGAACTAAATCCACATACCATTTTGGCATGTTCAAATGATGACTAAACTGTAACTTCCTCTTTGTTCACCACTAAACCTTAATGTTCTGCATCTATCACTCTGAGGGAAAAGATATACCAATTCAAAGAAGAGAAACATATCAGAGAAGAAGCAAGAGCAAGAGAGCTCTTACCAGTTCCCAGAGTGAAACTAGTCCAGGTTGCACATCCATGGCTTTCAAAGGTGCAGCCTTGAGCCAATAGGAACAACCTCTGCACCTATATTCCTTCACCAAATGGAGAACTCCAAAATCACCTTAGAGGCCAGCATTTTCCCACTTTTGGTTTGGTTTTTCCTTTATTAAACCAAATGGCTTTGAGATGGGTCTATGGTTAACCAGAACCACTGCTGCTCCCTCAAGGGAAAATGTAAAGAGATAGGAAATAGTCAACAATTAAACAACAATTCATAAAGTGGCTTCTCTGCATCTCCTAACTGTTGTTATAATTGGAGTATCCATTGTATTTCACTCCAAGTTCGGTGTACTAGTATAACCCTATTAACCACAGAGAACAGAAGTAGGATACTACACTAGACTCCTATATATCATTCATTTATTCAAAAATATGTATTGAGCAGCTGCTATACAGATATAATTTTAAGATCTAGGGACAATAGCATTCATAGGATTCATCTTCCACTCTCTGGAGTACCTTTAATGTACTTTCCACTTCTTTCTTAACTGGTTCCTTAAACATGATGCCAGTGATACAGTGAACTAAATTGATATTCTGTGGAATGTTCAGTCAATCCAGGTCCCTTCAGATTATATTATAATCTGACAGACAGAAATCACCACTCTTATTGAGTTTGCATTATAGTGAGATAAAAAGACTATAAACAAGATAAATAATATATAATATGTTAGATGATGATAACTATGGTGGAGAAACTAAACAAGAAGGTATATAAAGAATATTAGAGATGGGGACTATATCCAGCATCTTGTTAAGTGCCAATGTCACCCTAGTGTTTATGAAAGCTCTGAGAGTTAGCTGAGAGTCATTCTCACGATCTAAACAGTTATTTAAAATATCAAGCCTGAAAGCACTTGCAGAAAAATGACTCTACTCATTTGAATAGAAGTTTGGTGGTTAATTCATACACATTTGTGAGACAATGTTCTGGCTCATTTAATGATAGAACTCTTAGAGGACAGAGTCTTGAATCATGGCTATAAAATGTTCTTATTCAACCAATAAGCTGGCCTTTTCTGGCCAGATTCAGTGCTCTATTCTGGAATGACTCCTGAGGTTTGGCTCAGTGCTCCTCACAGTGACCCTATCACTGGCTGGGCCTGTCCAATCAGCCTTAGTGGGTCTGACAGAATCCAGCTTCTGATGAATTTTTCTGTTCTAATAGCTGCTTAATGGCTCATGGTAGGGAGCTCAGTCTTTATCAGGGCCCAGTAGCATGTTATGAGTGGTTTATGGGATGATTTGCAATCCACTGTACTAGGTGGCCTGACTTTGCCTTAGAACACTGGGGGTCTGTGTTGTGATTCTTCTACTGCAGCTTGCCATAAACTCCACATAGGATCTTTTTCCCATCACAAATACCTATAACACTATATGAACTATTCAGATATATGGCCCAAATGCCATGCTGCCTACATTGTAGCCTGTATCTGCTACAGAGGGCTTTACTGTGCTAGGTTCATTAATTGCTGATAGTCTCTCTAATCATTTGGCAAATAGGCCAGAGCCGTATTACCAACTGTGGAATATGTGCTTCCAGAATCCAGAGATATCTACTCAATGCTGTGAAAAGTACAAAATAAAAAAAAAATTTCTTTAATGTAGAGGGGATATTCTTGCACATCCTAGAACATTGATTGAACCTCTAAAAGCTTCATTAATTTAGCAGGACACTTCCTAAGTTCATCTTCCACTCTCTGGAGTATCTTTAATGTACTTTCCACTTCTTTCTTAACTGGTTCCATAAACATGATGCCAGTGATTCAGTGAACTAAATCGATATTCTGTGGAATGTTCAGTCAATCCAAGTCCCTTAAGATTATATTATGACAGGCCCAATGAGTTAGCATAGTCCTGGGGCAAAATCATAAACGTAAAACGTTGTCCACCCCATGGGAATGAAAATTGTTTCTGTTCCTTCCTCCTGATAGAAATGGAAAAACATGTATTCACAAGATCAGTGGACATATACCATGTCCTGAGGCAGCGTAAATCTGCTGTAGCAAAGATACCACATCTGGGACAGCAGCTGTGATTGGAACTAGTTAGCACTTGTTTAAGTTTGTGATAGTCCGTTATTATGCTTCAAGATCTATCTGCTCTTTCCGGGCAGAATGGTGAATTAAAAAGTCGATTAAAGGGGACTACCATCCCTGCAAACCTTAAAGGTAGGCACCATTCCCACCACTTTCCCTCAGGATGAGGTGATGGTTGTCATTTTGTTTTAATGTATCTTTCCTGGATAGCTGGGTAGGGGAGTTCCAGAGCCTTCTAATTTGTTTTCTCTCCTAGAATAGCTCTTACCCCATAGGCTAAGGAAATAATGTGGACTCTTATGATAATACAAAAATCTATTGCCTTCAAAATAAGCTCTGTTGTTATGATTTTTCAAATATGCCCTCAAAGAAACAATTTTCAATAATGAAAATTCAACTGGTTAACAAGTATTTTAAAATGTGAAAATGTCACTAGTAATGATATCAACAGTGATGACAAAAGTGTGATAAAAATGGGCACTTTTATGTTACTATTCCTGGAGGTGTCATGTCGATATAGGACAATTGCAATGTATGTCAAGAGCTTCAAAAATGTCCACCCCTTTGAGCTGACCTTTCCATTTCTCATAATTTATCCTAAGGTAAAAATTAATAAATATAGTTACACTTAAACATACATGTATTTATTCAAATATTATTTCTCTATTTTTCTTATTTAAACAAGTACAGACTAAGAAGTACATGACTCCAATAAGGCAAAAACTAGAAAATATAGATTGGAGGAGGTATACAAAGTTACATCAGCCAAAATCTCCTTCCCCATAAATAATTACTGTTATCATTTTCTTGTCTAGTCTTTCAGATGGTATTATAGGCAATGTTATTTTATGGAATTCTATTTTTTTTCCACAAAAAATAGAATACCATAAAATAATATTTTATTTTGTATTTTTTTCTTATTTAATAATGATCACCCTAAACTCTATAATACCACAATATAATATATAAATTAACATCATTTTATTTAGGAATCACTGGGCTTTCTATCATATGATCATTCCAAATGTTTTTAACAGTCTAGTGTTGCAAGACATTTAGGTTGCTTTCAATTGTTAATGATTATATAGAGCACTGAGATGAATATCTATGCATACATATCTATGGACTCTTCTTTAATTGCATCCTTAGAATAAACCCAAGAAGTACAATATCTTGAAAGTTCCCAGTGTTTAAGGTCTTGGATACATATTGTTAAAATATCTTGTAGAGAAGTTGTATCAATTTCTGTGTGTTTGGAAGTGCTTATTTCCCCACCATTATGACAGTACAAGATTTTACTAGCCTTTAGGTGAAACAGTGTGTCATTATTTTAAATTACATGTATTTTATTAGTAGTGAAGATGAACATTTTACATGTCATGTATCTTTTCTGTAGTGAATCATCTATACTTCTTCTTTAAACAAGTTTTTACCTTTATTTTTCTTTTTATTATTGGTATCTAAGAGCTTTTTGGATAGTTTCATTTGTCATATTTCCTTCAACATTACATATGTTTGCATATATAAAAGCAGCTTTTACATTTTATGCAGTTAAATATACCAATTATTTTCCTTGTGATTACTGCTTTGTTTCTTAGAAATTTCCTTCTATACCAAGATTATATACATATTCACCCATATATTCTGCTAGCCCTCTAAGGATATCATTTTATTGATTTATTTATTGAGATAGCATCTCACTCTGTCAACTTAGTAGGAGTACAGTGGCACTATCATAGCTCACTGCAGCCTCAAACTGTTGGGCTCAAGCAATCCTGCTGCCTCAGTCTCCCAAGTATGTAGGACTATAGGCATGCCATCAGGCCTGGCTAAGTTTTTATTTTTTATAAAGTTAGGGTCTTGCTATGTTGTCCAGGCTAGTCTCAAATTCCTGGCCTCAAGTGATCCTCCCTCCTCAGCCTACCAAAGTACTGGGATTATAGGTGTGAGCTACTGCACCCAGACTATTTTTTAAATTTATTTCTTACTTGTATATATGTATGGGGTATAAGTACAATTTTGCTACATTGGTATATTGCACTGTGGTGAAGTCAGAGCTGTCAGTGCATCCGTCACTGGAGCAATACACATTGTACCCATGAAGCAACCTCTCATCATCCACCCTCATTCCATCCCCGACCCCTCCAAGTCCCCATTGTCCATCATACCACACTCTACTTCTATGTGTATACACTATTTAGCAATATTTGTCTTTCTGTGTCTGAGTTGTTTTACTTAAGATAATGGCTTCTAGTCCTATCCATGTTGCTGCAAATGACATGATTTCATTCATTTTTATGTTTGAATAGTATTCCATTGTATTTATCCAGTCCTCCATTGATGGACACTTAGGTTGATTTCATGTCTTTGCTATTGTGAATAGTGCTGCAAAAAACATATGAATGTAGGTATCTTTTTAATATATTGATTTATTTTCCTTTGGGGAGATACCCAGTAGTAGAATTGCTGGATCTTATGGCAGTTCCACTTTTAGTTCTTTGAAAATCTCCAAACTGTTGTTCATAGAGGTTGCACTAATTTACAATCCCACCCACAGTGTATAAGCATTCCCTTTTCTCCACATTTTTGCCAACATCTGTTGTTTTTTTGTCCTTTTAATAATAGCCATTCTGATTGGTGTAAGATGATATCTCACTGTGGTTTTAATTTCCATTTTTCTGATGATTGGTGACATTGAACAGTTTTTCATATGCTTGTTGGCTATTTGTTTGTCTTCTTTTGAAAAATGTTTATTCATGTCCTTAGTCCACTCTTTAATGGGGTTGTTTTTGTTGTTGAGTTGTTTGAGTTCCTTGTAAATTCTAGATATTAGTCCCCTGTCAGATGTACCGTTTGCAAATATTTTCTCCCATTCTACAGGCTATCTGTTCACTCTATTGATTATTTCGTTTGCTGTGCAGAAGCTTTGTAGTTTAATTAAGTCCCACTTGTCTATTTTTGCTTCTGTTGCCTGTGCTTTTGAGGTCTTAGTCATGAATTCTTTGCCTAGAGTCCAGAAAAGTTTTCCTGAGGTTTTCTTCTTGTATTTTTATAGTTTTAAGTTTAGAGTCAGGTCTTTAATCAATCTTGAGTTCATTTTTTATATGGTGAGAGATAAGGGTCCAGTTTCATTCTTCTGCATATGGCAATTCAATTTTTCAAGCACCATTTATTGAAAAGGGCGTCCTTTCCTCAGTGTATGTTCTTATCAACGTAAAAATGATCAGTTGGTTGTAAGAATGTGGCTTTATTTCTGGGTTCTCCATTCTGTTCCATTGATCTATGTGCCTATTTTTATACCATTAACATGCTGCTTTGATTACTATAGCCTTGTAGTATAACTTGAAGTCAGGCAATATATGCCTCCAGCTTTAATATCATTATTATTATTATTATTTTGCTCAAGATTGCTTTGGCTATTTGGGCTCTTTTTTGATACTATATAAATTTTAAAATTGTTTTTTTTTTCCTAATTCTGTGAAAAGTATGTTGGTATTTTATAGGAATTGCACTGAATTTGTAGATTGCTTTGGGTAGTATGGTCATTTTAATGATATTAATTCTTCCAATCCATGAGCATTAGCTGTCTTCCCATTTGCTTTTGTCATATACAATTTGTTTCATCAGTGTTTTATAAGTTTTCCTTGTAGAGATCTTTTACCTCCTTGGTTAAATGCATTCCTAGGTATTTTATTATTTTGTAGCTATTATGAGTGGGATTGCCTTCTTTTTATCTATATATATATATATTTATTTATTATTTCAGAATATTATGGGAGTACAAACATTTTGGTTACATAAATGGCTTTTGTACCATTTGAGTCAAAGTTGTAAGCATCTCCATCCCCCAGATAGTGTGCATTGCACCTGTTAGGTGTGAATTTACCCAACCCCTCCTCCCCCCTCCCACTTGCTTTATTGCCAATGAATGTTATTTCTATATGTGCACATAAGTGTTGATAGATTAGCTCCAATTTAATGGTGGATACATGTGGTGTTTGTTTTTTCATTCTTGTGATATTTCGCTTTGAAGAATGAGCTCTAATTCCATCCAGGTTAAGGCAAGAGATATCAGTTCACCATTTTTTATGGCTGAGTAGTACTCTATGGTATATATATAACACACTTTATTAATCCACATATGTATTGATGGGCACTTGGGTTGTTTCCACAATTTTGTAATTATGAATTGTGCTGCTATGAACATTCAAGTTGAGGAAAGTAGAATGGAGATACGTCAAAGAATGAAAAGTAGAGCCACCATTTAATCCAGCAATCCCACTACTGGGTATTTACTCAAAGGGATTGCCTTCTTGAGTTTGTTCTTGGCTAGATCATTATTTCTGTATAGAAACACTATTGATTTTTGTATATTGTTCTGAAACTTTACTGAATTCATTTACCAAATCTAAGAGTTTTTGGTGGAGTCTTTAGAGTTTTCTAGATATATGATCATATTGTCAGCAAACAGGGACAATCTGAGCTCCTCTTTTCTAATGTGGATGTCTTTTATTTTCTTCTCTTGCCTGAGTGTTCTGGTGAGGACCTCCTGTACTATGTTGAATAAGAGTAATGAAGTGGGCATCCTTGTCTTATTTCAGTTCTTAAGGGGAATGTTTTCAACTTTTCCCTATTCAGTATAACATTGGCTGTGGGTTTGTCATATATGGCCTTTATTGTTTTGAAGTATATGCCTCCTCTGCCTACTTTGTTAAGCATTTTTATCATGAAGCAATACTGAATTTTATCACATGCTTTTTCTGCATTTATTGAGATGATCATATGATTTTTTCCCTTAATTCTATTTATGTGATGGATCACATTTATTGATTTTTGTATGTTGAAGCATCTTTGCATCCCTGGTTTAAAACCCACTTGATCATGATATATTATCTTTTTGATATGCTTTTGATTAGATTTATTAGAATTTTGTTGAAGACCATTTTAAATATTAAATCATCAATACTTCTGGAATTTATTTAGAAATAGGTCAAGAAATGTAATGGTTATTCACATTGGAGGGATGGTGTTGGGAATAGTCTTTTTTTTTTTTTACCCATTACTTTGAAGTGTTACCTTTATCATATTACAAATTTGAAATAATTGGAAAAAACTTCAGTATCCCACAGTAAAAGATAACTAAATCAATCTATTCAGTAGAATATTGAGCTGTAATTAAATATGATGTCTATAATGAATTTGTAATATCACTAAAAATGCTTTTATGATGGAGGAAACGAACAAATTCTAGAAAAGATAGGATTATAACCATATTTTTCAAATATTCAAAAATTTACATCTGAAGGAAAAGAAAGACCAAAAAAATCAAATACATACATAGAAACAACAATTATTTCTGTGGAAAAACATGGTAGGATGTTCCCTTCTTCTTTTGGCCTTTCTATTTTCTGTATAATTTTTTGAGTATGTACTCTTTTTGTAATGGAAAACAAATTCTTACATTTTCTTTAAAAAATATGATCAACATACCTACTTGTATTTTCTATCTTGAAGGGAGAATACCAAGAAAATGTGAGTCAATGGGCTTGGAGTTTTCAGCAAAAGAGGGAATTCAGATATTTTGATGATCTCTTTCAGTACTATGAGAGATTCCATGCTAACTGCGATTGGGGAGGATGCATGAGTCAGTATTCTCCAATGCAGGTCAGCATTTCTGAACCTTCTCCTACACCCACAACCATTTGTCCTAAGGGCTCCCATTTTGCTTTATTATGGCAAGCTCCAATGCTTGCCCAAGGTCTGAAGGGGTCAATTTGCTGTGGAAAATCGATTAGGCATCATCGTTCCTGCAGAATAATACTTAAGTTTCAAGGGAGTTTTAAACGAGACTTGTATGGAATTGTTCACAAGATGGCTTTAAAGGGATATGTGCTTTGAGAAATTGTCAGTACTGAAACTCGTATTGATCCATCCGAGCAACAATTCACTGAAATTACATAAGGTACTTGTACAACTGTGAATGTGGTAAAGAAAAAGAAAAACATAACTAGACCAGAGAGAAAATACCTCTTAATGGGGATATAGTGTTCTGTTCTACCCAGAAAATGATTGTGAGGGAAAGCCTAATGCTGTTGTGTAGGAGATTGCATTGTTTAAGACTTTTTTTTCTTATCTCTTGTTAACACCCTTTCAGAGCTTGCACTCTTCGTGCAGGAGCAGTGAAATGGGCACCCTACCCCCACATTTCTTCCTGGTCTTCAACTTCACCTACTTCTTCACTATGTATGGAAGTGAAAGAACCAGTGGAGATTCTCACTCTCAAGGCTCTGGTTGGGGACAAGATAGCTCAGTGAGCCCAAAATATTCTCTTGCTTTCTTTCTACATGAGCTGTTCCATCCTAACCAGGTAGCAGGGTAGAGATCTAGTATTTAAAAAATTACATCCTCAGTGATATGAATTCATCCAAATTGAATTAAAATAATAACTTTCAAAAATATAAATCTATAGAAATTATCAAGAATTATCAAGAGGTATTAGGGAAACGCCACTCACAATAATCTATGAGGGAGACATTATTAATATTACCATTTTATAGATGGGTAAACCAAAACATAGAAAATTTAATACATAATTTGCAAGTGTTCACATGGAAATTAATGGTGGACTCATGACTTGAACAAATTTAATGCAATTCTCTTTTGCAGACCAAAATTATTAATATATTAGTCTTTCTGTTTGGGTCCTGATTTCTCATTCTAGTAATGTACTTATTGTTTTGTAACTGATTCAAATATTTTTTTGATATAGATGAACCATAAATGCATTCAGTATGTATTAATAAATGCACTGGGCTAAGCAACATACCAGACCATGAAGATAAAAAAAATGAATAAGACCCTGTTTAGTTAAGTTGCACACATTTATTTCTCTCACTATATCTAATTCTTGAGGGAAATAATTTGTTTTGATTGTCCAAAGCTCATCACATAACTTTTTGAACATGGCGGTTGCTCAGAAAATGTTTGTGGAAATGATTTTAAATCAGTTGAATATTCTGCTGAGGTGAAATCTGAGATTTTAATCCAGAGAAGAACAGCAATTATCATACATTTCCTTTCTCTTAAAGCTATCAAGCCCTCTCCCCAAAGCCCCCTGATGGCTCTTTGCTCCCTTATGGTCATGCAGAAACCAGACCACTTACTCCCCTCTCTCCCAACACACTCACGCACACTCCCACGTGCCTTTTGGAAAACCCTGCAGTGGCCTCCTCACCTGAGCATCAGAGATGAATGCATGCTCATTAAGTCTTGGCTCCCTGATGCACATTTCAGGCCCAGTAGGATTCTGGGCTGCATCTCCACATGAGAGACTTCTACTTCTTCGCTGCCCTCAAGGAAGCCACTCATTCAGGCCCATCTCCCTAGCCAACTACCACTCCCACTTAATCAAGCTTGGCAGGTGGCTTAGTCAGTCTCCTGAATGAAAAGCTTTACATATTGTTTCAAGTGACTGACATCCTACTGGGACTCTGCCTGGAGATGGATGGGCTGGAGTTACATTCTGAATCTTTTCTTATTTTTATGGATTATTGGATGCAAAAATAAAGTGAGAAGGTAAAGATTTGCTCAAAAGGCAGGTTTTAAAAGGCCCATCCCATCAAAGCCCTGGAGGAGAAGTCAAGAGAGTTCTGCCAGGAGCTAGGACAAGCTACCTACCGTCATGTGACTCAGTTTCCCCTTCATGAAATGAGGCAGTTGGGCTAAAACCATGATTATACACTGTGTTCTTCAGAGCTCTAGAGTTTCACTGCATTACCTCAGTGACCATGCCCAATAGGGGCTGAGGGAGGCTGAGAAAGTAAGGCTCAGGGGGTCCCATTTCTGCATCAGTATGAGGAGGTCTGTTAACAATTTGTATAAACTGTCATCTGTGGAAGGAAGGTTCTCCTGCAAAAGGAAAATATCACATTCCACTAAGATCCTTACTAATTTCTTCAATTATTCTATAATATGCCATGGACATAGCAATTCTTAATTTTCCTTATTTTGAAAAAAATTAGAACTTCATTAGCCTATCTTATTTCTCTCTCTCTCTCTCTCTTTCTCTCTCTCTCTCTCTCTTTCTCTCTCTCATTATTCCCTTGTGTTTAGGTGACCCAGTTTAGGAACAAAACATGTTCAACTGATGTTCTCAAATGAATGCTGTTTACCTGAGTATTGGACACTTATTTCAACTTATCATTACACATCCTCATTAAGGTATCATTTCTTATCGGTACAGAAAAATTGTGTTTCAATTGGGAATTGTATAAAGCCAAAGCAGGATTCATTGCAAGTGATTGAACTCACAATAAGGAAGAAAGGGAGAGAGAAAAGAGAGTTCAAGAAGGATGAAAGAGGGAGAGAGGAGGGAGTTAGCATTGCTGAGCACTTACCTACTCTGTGCAGCTCTGTGCCTGAATGGCAGGTAGGTTTTATTGTAACCTTACATGTAATCAACAAGGGTAAGTACTTTTTCCAAAGTTCCACAACATGTAATTGGCAAAGCCAAGATTCACTGTGACTTTCTTGGTTGCCTTCTATTCTACGAAGGTAGTTAGTAAAATTTGTGTTTGAGATTGCCAATTGGCTCCCCTTCTGTCATGCATCTGTCAGTTTTCTATACTAAGCATTTCTTTCACTTGCTCACATACTCTTCCAAAGCACTATGAGTGTCTGCATGATTTACCTAAAACCTACATTCTTCCCACTCTCAATAAATGTTGGCATGGATGTGGAGAGATAGGTACACTCATACACTGCTGGTGGGACTGCAAACTAGTCCCTCCCCCATCCAATGAAGTCCTAGCACAGAGCTCTAGGGAGTTCAAGATGCTTCCAGCCATTGTCTCCTCTCCACAAAGCCCAACATCTCCTGTTGTGATTTTTCACTGACTTTAGACAGGTCCCTGTCTGAGTGGGTGTGGAGGTCAGTGGGGAAGCAGGAAGTTCTTCTGTGGGTCAGATCCCATTGCACTCACTGGCCAGGCGGGCACAGCCGTCCCACTCTCTATTCTCTATTGTTTATCTCCTACTCTCCAGACTTGGCGATCCTATCTCTCATTCACCTTTTTTTCCCCTGTGTTGTGTGTCCCATGCTATTTCTCTGCAGTTTCACAATGCTGTTCTTGTGGGGGAGCGATCCACTCATGCGTAGCAGACTGAGTTCTTCACCTCTTTCCCTGGGAGCAGGGAGCCAGGAGGTCACCTTTACTATGCCATTTTTCCTCTCCTGAAGTGTAGTTCTTAAATAATAAGACTTGAAATTTTAAGTTACTCCTTGATCTATGGGCTGCAGAAGAAATGTTGTGTTAGAGGTATGAATATCATATTAATCTCCTTGTATATCTCCATCAAGGCTCTTGGGTGACTAGTTGCATTGTCAAGAGCAGTAATATTTTGAAAGGAATCACATATTTTCTGAGCAGTAGGTCTCAACTGTGGGCTTAAAATATTTAGTAAACCATGCTATGAGCTGTCATCCAGACTTTGCTTTTCCATTTATAGAGCATAAGAAGAGTGGATATAGCATAATTCTTAGGAACCCTAGGATTTTCATAATGGTAAATGAACATTGGCTTCAATTTAAAGTCACAGCTGCCTTAGCCTCTAGCAAGAGAGTCAGCCTATCCTTTGAAATTTTGGTGTCATGCATTGACTTCTCTCTAGCTATGAAAGCTCTAGATGGCATCTGTTTCCAAGAGAAGATTGCTTTATCTACAATGAAAATATGTTTTTTAGTGTAGTCACTTTCATCAATGATCTTAGCTAGATCTTCTGTATAACTTGTTGCCATTTCTATATTAGTGCTTACTGTTCTACCTTCCATTTTTATGTCATGGAGCTGGCTTCTTTCCTTAAACCTCAGGAAACAATCTCTGCCAGCTTCCAACTTTTCTTCTACAGCTTTCTCACCTCCCTCAGCCTTTATACAATGTAAGAGATTTAGGGCCTCACTCTGGATTGGGCTTTGGTTTAAGGGGGTGTTGTGGTTGATTTGGTTTTCTATCCAGACCATTCACACTTTCTCTATAGCAACAATAAGCCTGTTTTGCTCTCTTATCATTATGTGTTCAGTGGAGTAGCACTTGTAATCTTCTTCAAGAATTTCTCCTTTACATTCACACCTTGACTGAGGTAATCTCAGCTTTCTATATGCCATCCTCACTAAGCTTAATCACTTGTCACTTTTGATTTAAAATAAGTGATATTGGTCTCTTCCTTTCACTTGAACACTTAGAGATCATTATAGGATTATTATTTGGCCTAATTTCAATATTGTTATGTCTCAGGGATTGGGGGCCTGAGGGAGCAAGAAGAGAGTGAGAGATGGAGAACAGCCTGTCAGTGAAGCAGTCAAAACATACATCATTTATTAATTAAGTTTGCCAACTTATATGGACATGGCATCCCCAAACAAGTACAATGGTAACATCTAAGGTCACAGACCACAGGTCACCATAACAGATGTAAAAATTAAAAAGTTTGAAATATTGTGAGAATTATTAAAATATAACACAGAGAGATCCAAATGAGCACATGGTATTGGAAAAAAATGGTACCTATATATTTGCACCATGTTTAATTGCCACGAACCTTTAATTTGATATTTTTTAAAAAGCTCTTATAGACATCAGCCTATGCAAAGAATTTATGAAGAAGACCCCAAAAGCAATCACAGCAACAATAAAAATAAATAAATGGGACCTGGTCAAATTAAAGAGCTTCTGCACAGCCAAGGAAACTATTATTAGAGTTAGTAGACAAACTACAGAATGGGAGAAAATATTTGCATGCTATACATCTGATAAAGGGCTGATAGCTAGACTCTATCTAGAACCCAGGAAAATCAGCAAGACTAAATCAAACAACCCCATTAAAAAATGGGCAAAGTATATGAACAAAACTTTTCAGAAGATAAACTAATAGCAAAGAAAGATTTGAAAAAATGCTCGACATCTGTAATCATCAGGGAAATGCAAATCAAAACCACAATGAGATATCACTTGACTCCAGTCAGAATTGCTTTTATCAAAAAGTCACCAAACAACAAATGTTGGCATGGATGCAAAGAGATAGGAACATTCATACATGTTGGTGGGACTGCAAACTAGTACAAACTATATGGAAAGTAGTATGGAGATACCTCAAAGAACTAAAAGTATATGTTATATGTACCATTTGATCCAGCAATCCCACTGCTGGAAAAAAAGGACATTTTATAAAAAAGACACTTGCACTCGAATGTTTACAGCAGCACAATTCACAATTGCAAAGATGTGGTAACAACTCAGTGTCTATCAATACATGAGTGGATTCATAAAATGTGGTATATATATATATATATATATACACACACATCATGGAGTATTACTCAGCCATAAAAAGTGGTGAACTAATGCTTCTTGTATTATACTTGATAGAGCTGAAGCCCATTCTTCTAAATGAAGTATCACAAGAATGGAAAAATAAACTTATCATCAAATTAGTATTAAGTGATCAACACATATTTGCACATATGGGCACTTATGTGCACATATGGGCACATTCATATGGTGTTGGGCAGATGAAAGGAGGTGGAGGGGATAGGTGAATTCACACCTAATGGGTATGGTGCATGTTGTCTGGAGGATGGGGACACTTGTAGCTCTGACTCAGGTGATGCAAAAACAATATATGTAACCAAAGTGTTTGTACCCCTGTATGCAATATCTGTGAAGAACAATAAAACAAGATATGTCCATAAATGGTAAAATTCAAAATTATGTCCTTGAGGCCGGGCGCGGTGGCTCACGCCTGTAATCCTAGCACTCTGGGAGGCCGAGGCGGGTGGATAGCTCAAGGTCAGGAGTTCGAAACCAGCCTGACCAAGAGCGAGACCCCGTCTCTAAAAAAAAAAAAAAAAAAAAAAATTATGTCCTTGAGAATCCAGGAGATTCTAAATTTGGATATAAGTATTCAATTGTGCTTTGTATTCTCTACTTATTAAGGCTAGGGAATGGTTACCAAAATTTCAATCAAAAAATTCAATTAACTAGATGCTCTGAGCTTTCCAGTTGACTGATATTTCATGGTATGTGACTTAAATAAAGTTACAGAGCATATTCAACCATCACTGGCTGCAGTAAAAGTGAGTCATGTAGTGACCTAAACCACTGAATATTGATTTCTTGGAAGGCAGTATTGTGAAGTGGTTAAAAGCAGGGTTTCAGAATTCAGCCTGGCTAATGTCTGTATCCTGTTTCTTCTAGTTGTTGACCACAAGACTAGTGCATTTACATAGCCTCACTAAGCCTAGTATCTTTATTTTTAAAGGGAGAATAACAACCTTGTTTATAGAGTTGTTATAAGGATTAACTGAAATATATTTTGTAAAGAAACCAAGACAGAGCTTAGTACTCAAAGCATACTCAATAAATATTAGCTTTTTCTATCTCAGCAAAGTAGCTCATTCCTTTATCCCACATGTATTCAGACCAGATCATGGCAGGTGCTATATTAGATGCTAAGATCAAAGAAGACCAACGGCTAGAGTTTTTTCTCTGATAGTCTAACAATCTAGTGAATAACATAAATACATACACAAATTTCTGCTGTACAGTTTGTTTCGAATTTGATATGTATAAGATGCTGAACATAATGGAATAATTTTGTGTAAAGTGTCAGAGAAACCTTTTAGAGATTGTGGCACTTAGAGGTACAACATTCATTCATTCATTCATTCTATAATCCTTTCTTAAAAGACTATACTATGTGACAGAGCTTGTAGTGAAGACAAAGGCTATAAAATCAATTCAAATAGCCCCTAGATCTTAATATCGTCTTGATTTAGTGAGCACGGTAGACATACAGTAACAAATGATAATGTTTCATGGTGAATTTTTTCATAAAAATATTAGTAAAATACCACAGGATTTCTGGAAGGAGTCTCCAGAGATGATGTAACAGTTTACCTCCATATGGAACTGTGAACAGGAGTACGACACATAGAGAAAAGAGAGGAGAGACTTCAAGGCAAAAGAATATTCCTGAAAAAGAACCATCAAGAAAGGATTTGTGCAGAGGCACATCTACCATGAAATATATGAAGCTTAAGTTTCAGAACCTTTTGCCTAGATGTGCTTCTTGTATATCTCCATGTGATCTCAAAAATAGGAGGCATCAACAGAAATGCAGAGTCCTGGAGGCATGGAGTCCTGCTCCTGGTGGGGTCCTGAGAGCAGAGGTGGGGCTGGGAGGCTTCCATTATTCTTTCTATCTATTCCTGGTTCCATCAGCAACCTAGCCCCAGTTACCTAAACTGTCATCCCTACCCTGTCTTAGATCCCAAGAAGAAGGATATGAATAACATGCTGCTCTTCATCATGCTTGGGGTCCCTATAACCTACAGTATGAGTTGGGGAGGTGGTGCTGAGTCAGGCAGAGACCTGCCTGGTCATCACTGTACCTATGGAGAGAAAATAATTGGAATTCATAACAGGCTTGCCTTGCTATGGAGCCATAAATGCACCTGAGCAGAACCAAAAGAAAGTTACAGATGAACATTACCAAAAAAATAAGTTATGAAACTGAAACTCTTCCAAATTATCAACAATAAAAAACAAATCTAGATTAATCATGCCAGAAGCAATTCAGAAGAAACTTGCTATTCTACAGAAAATATTAAATATCATTGCACATAAAGAGGTGATCAAAGAATTTGCAGCCTTAAAATCTAGGAAAATAGGTTTTAGAGAAATATCTCATGACATTAGTTGATAAAAATGTTAAGTGTCTGCACCCATAAAAGATTACAAACATAACCAACAAATGTGTGTTTTCTGACTGCTTCTCTGACCAGCCATTTCCCCATCTCTCTCCATCCTCTTCGGCCTCCCTAGTCCCTAAGACACAACAGTATCGACATCAGATTTGTTAGTAACCCTACAATAGTCTCTAAGTGTTCATGTGAAAGAAATAGTCACATATCTCTCACTTTAAATCAAAAGCTAAAAGTGATTAAGCTTAGTGAGCTTTTGACATGTCTATGTCAAAAGCAGAGACAGACCAAAAACTAGGCCTCTTGTGCCAAGCAGCCAAATTGGAAATACAAACGAAAAGTTCTTGAAGGAGCCCAAAAGTGCTACTCTATTGAACATAGGAATGATAAGAAAGTAAAGCAGCCTTATTGCTGATATAGAGAAAGTTTGAGTGATTTGGATAAAAGATCAAATCTGCCACAACATTCCTTTAAAGCAAAGCCTAATCCAGAGTGGGGCCTCTGTTCAATTCTATGAAGGCTAAGAAAGGTGAGGAAGCTAAAGAAGAAAAGTTGGAAACTAGCACAGATTGGCTCCTGAGGTTTAAGAAGCTGGCTCTACAACATGAAGTGCAAGGTGAAGCAGCAAGTGCTAATGTATTGATAGAAGTGGCAGGCAAGTTATCCAGATCTTGATAAGGTCATCAATGAAGGTGGCTAATCTAAACAATAGATTTTCATTGTAGGCAAAACTGCCTTCTCTTGCAAGCATATGCCATCTAGGACTTTCATAGCTAAAGAAGAGAAGTTAATGCCTGGCTTTAAAGCTTCCAAGAACAAGCTGACTCTCTTGTTAGGGGATAATTCAGCTGAAGACTTGAAGTTGAAGCCAGTGCTCATTTACTATTCCAAAAATTCTAGAGTTCTTTAGAATTATGCTAAGTGTACTCTTCCTGTGCTCTATAAATAAGACAACGAAGCTTAAATGACAGCACATCTGTTAACAGCATGGTTCACTGAATATTTTAAGCCCACTGTTGAGACCTACTAAGAAAAAAAGATTCCTTTCAAAATATTGCTACTCATTGACAATACATCTGATCACCCAAGAGTTCTCATGAAGATGCAAGAGGAGATTAATGTTGCTTTCATGCGTCTAACACAACATTCTTTCTGTAGCCCATGGATCAATGAGTAATTTTTACATTCAAGTCTTATTATTTAAGAAATATATTTCTTAAGTCTATAGCTACCATAGATAGTGATTCCTCTAGGCAGAGTACACTGAAAATCTTCTGGAAAGGATGGCATTCTAGATGCCAATAAGACCATTTGTGATTCATGACAGACAGTCCAAATATCAACTCTAACAGGAGTTTGAAAGAAGTTGATTACAACTCTCATGGATTGGGAGATTCAAGATTTCGGTAGAAGACGTCACTGGAGATGTTGTGGACATAGCAAAGATACAAAATAACTAGAATTAGAAGTGGAGCCTGAAGATGTGAGTGAATTGCTGCAATTGCATGATAAAACTTGAATGCCAGAGGACTTGCTTCTTATAAGTGAAAAAGAAAGTCATTTTTTGAGATGATATTTTTACCCGGTGAAGATGCTGTGAATATTGTTGAAATGACAACAAAAGATTTAGGGTGTGACATAAACTTAGTTGATAAAGCAATAGCAAAGTTTGAAAGGATTGACTCAAACTTTGAAAGAGGTTCTACTGTGGGTAAAATGCTATCAAACAGCATTGCAAGCTACAGAGAAATCTTTTGTGAAAGGAAGAGTTAATCACTTCTATTCAACATAGTGCTGGAAGTCCTTGCTACAGCAATCAGACAAGAG
>VBSM01000529.1:50074356-50089381 GCA_008086735.1 Cheirogaleus medius | reverse complement strand
CACAGCAGCAACAAAAATAAACAAATGGGACCTGATCAAATTAAAAAGCTTCTCAATGGAACAAACTTTATTGTCTCATTTTAAGAAATTGTCACAGCTACCCATGCCTGCAGCCACCACTACCCTGATCATTCATCAGCCATCAACATTGAGGCAAGACCCTCCACCAGCAAAAAGATTACAACTCACTGAATACTTAAATGATCTTTAGCAATGGAGTATTTTTTACTTAAGGTGTTTACATTGCTTTATTAGACCTAATTTCATTGTATGCTTAATAGATTACACTATAATGTAAACATAACTTTTATATGCACTGGGAAATTAAAAATTAGCCTGATTCACTTTATTCTGATAATCGCTTTGTAGCAGTGGTCTGAATTCAACTGGGCAATATCTCCAAGGTATGCTTTTATTGTTTCTCACATGGCTGTAGAATATCTGGAAAATATATTTGAACATTAGAAAAACAAGGGAAAGAATGAAGTACACTCAGAGGAGATAATCCAGGATGCTGCAGGTTCTGAAAACCGTAACACACTAGGAGCTGATCGAAAAGCCTGGCTCATCCTGTACTTGGGGTGTCAATTAAGTGAAATATGACACGTTAGCATCATTGGTACATTGAATGCTGCTTTTTCAGGTCTCACTTGCTCACTTACTTACTTGCTGATTCATTTCATTGTTTTTTTCCCTTATCCCCATTCTCATTTCTTTCCCACCATGGCATCATTGTAATATGTTTAACATTTACCATTTTCTTCCTATGTTCTGTTGCAAAAAAAAAATGGTGTTTTTATCTCATACAAGTTCTGTCCGGAAAGTATCCAGGCATGTAATATGAAATATGGAGACAATTATTAAAGAAGATACAAGAAACAAAGTAGGCACCTTGGGACCTCATACAGTTCTCCCAGAGTCTCTTCCACTGTTCAAAACAGTCTGCAAAATCACCTGTTGGAATTGCCATCAGCTGCCTCGTTGTATTTTCCTGAATCTCACTAACAGTCTGAAATCTCTTTCCTTTCAAAGGTGATTTTAGTTTTGGGAAAGGCCAGCAGTAGCAGGGTGCCAAATCTGGGCTGTAAGGGAGCTGAGTCACTTGGGTAATTTAATGTTTCGCCAAAAAACACTGCATGAGATGTGATGCATGGGTGGGCGCGTTGTTATGATGAAGCTGCCAATCACCAGTTGCCCACAGCTGTGGCTGTTTTTGATGCATTGCATCTTTCAGCTGATGAAGAGCATGGAGGCAGTACTCCTTATTGTTTGGCCTGGAGGAGCGTACTTGTGATGGGTACCACCTTCCCAACCAAAAAACACAGTTAACATGGTCTTGATTTTGCTGTGATTTTGCCATGCCTTCTTCCAGCATGGAGAACCAGGAGACTTCCATTGGGACAACTGGGCCTTCATTTCCAGATCAGAGCTGTAGACCCATGATTCATTTTCAGTTATGACCTTCTTGAGGAAATCTGGTTTCGGTTTGAAGCAAGCCATTAGCAAATACAGCACGATGCTTCTTCTGCTCTAGTAGCAGAAGCTGCAGAACTCATTTTGCCATGACACATTTCATGCAAAGATCTTGCATCAAAATCTCAGGCACAGTAGTTTTTAGAATCCCCAGATCAGCTTCTAGTTCTCAAATTGTCAGTTACTGATCTTTGTCGATTATAGCCCGTACATGTTCAACATTCTCAGGTGTTCTGCTTGTTGCAGGCCTTTCAGAATGTAGAACATTTTCAACAGATTCTCTACCATCTTTGAAGCATTTGCACCACACTTTATTTGCCCTGCACTCCTGTAGCAGGTAACAAAAACCATGGAATGTGAAACTACAGATAATGGGACACTACTATATATATTTAAGAGCCACTAGCATACACAAATAGATTTTAATCTCTGGGACCAGATAAGATCACCTAAAGTGTGAGTGTAGACAGAGGTGATAAAAGTGCCCTGGAGCATTCTAAGATTTATAGAGTGCAAAGATAGAGGATTTAGCAAAGGAGACCAAATAGGATCAACCAACAAAATACAGAGGAAAAAAGATTAACCAACAAAATACAATAACAAAATTCAAAATACAATGCTAGGAAAGTATGATATCCAGGAAGTCAAGTTAGAAAGTCAAATAAGTTAAAAAAAAAAGAAAAGAAAAGAAAAGATGATGAAATTTGAACAAAAAAAGCTGGATTGCATCCCACAAAAATTTATATGTTGATGTTCTAACCCCGAGTTCCTCAGAATGTGACTATATTTGGAAGTAAGGTCTTTAAAGAGGTGATTAGGTTAGAATGAGGTCATTAGGCTGAGCTCTAATTCGATATGACTAGTGTTCCCTATATAAAGAGGAAACATCGACACAAACAGGTACACGGGGGAAGATAATGTGAAAACACAGGGAGAAGACAGTCATCTACAAGTCAAGGAAAGAAGCCTCAGATGAAACCAAATCTGCCAACACCTTGATCTCAAACTTCTGGCCTCCAGAATTGTGAGAAAATACATTTCTGTTGTATAAGCCACCCAGTTTGTGGTACTTTGTTGTGGCAGCCTAGCAAAGTAATATAATTAGTCATTGGTACTTGGTTATGTGGCCGTCATTGGCGACCTTGAAATGAGCAATATCGGTAGACAAGTGGGCACCAAAGCTTGACTGGGGTTTATGACCCCAGCAAAGAAAAGGCAGAATTAGTTACATCAAAGAGCAGTTTTCAAGGAAGTAGATTATGTTTCAGCATTTGATGACCTTTCTAAGCACCCAAATGTTGAATGAGCTGCCTTGCCTGGAGGGATGAGTCTCTGATCAAGAGCAGAGTCTACACAATTTATTGTGTCATTAATTAATTTTTTATCCTAAAATTCAGATTTTCTTATTAGGTTTATTATGGAAGGAAATTTTAAAATAATCAGTTATTATTCCTGTTGTCTTTTTATTCAACAAAAGTGAAGACTATGAGGAAGAATGTAAGAAATTCTATTTACTCAAATGTTCCAGTTAGTTGGTCTCTGATTAATTATTTTACCTTACATGGAAAGCAGGAGGAATTTCAAAGGCCTCTTGTGAATTATTGAGGTAATGTCATGTTGGCTCATTTTCAGGTTTGAAAAGATTAATTCCTAATTCACTTTAAGCTTTCTAGATGCCAAGGGTTCACTCTGTCGAAAGAGAAGCCTGCTGCTGTATAAGTTTTTTAAAACATGACTCAGGGTGAGGTGCGCACCACCTGAGGGTTGGACACGCTTGAAGCCCTGACACGGCGGGGTTGGGGAGGAGTGGCAGGGGCAATATATGTATCCCCAACAATACTTGTACCCCCATAATATAAATAAATAAATAAAAATAAAATTAAAAAAAAAACATGGCTCAAAGCATAGCCTATGCTGATGTACCAAGTAATAATTCAGAATTGAAACAACTTGTGATTAGTTTGTTCAGTCTAATAAGCCACATTTGTTAGTATCACATTTTTTAGAAGTAGGTGAGGGGATCTCAATTATTTTTCAGTTTTATTCCCCAGAGTTCAATTATGTGATATGCCAGAAATGCCTTGGGAGGCCGTGGAATAATGGTGTTCTTTGCTCCCACAGCTGACTACTTTCAGAGGACTTCTTTGAGTCAATCATAGAGAATGCGCTCTTTCTCTCAGTGGGGCTCAAATCTAATACCATACTTCTCTGCCTGCTCCTGGCAAAAAGTATGATGATAATGAAAATAATAACAACTCCGGAATCTTAAATAGCACTTCACATTTGCAGAACACTTTCACAAATATTACATG
Source organism: Cheirogaleus medius (assembly GCA_008086735.1). Classification (NCBI taxonomy): domain Eukaryota; kingdom Metazoa; phylum Chordata; class Mammalia; order Primates; family Cheirogaleidae; genus Cheirogaleus; species Cheirogaleus medius. The sequence goes on along the minus strand of VBSM01000529.1, from coordinate 50,085,596 downwards.
CGGAAGAGTGAGCTGTCTGGGTACCCAGAGCAAAGCTGAGGTCTGATATTAGAAACTATTTCAAACTTGCCTAGCCCTGAATTTTCTTCCTTTGAAGCTCAGGAGAGTGCTTTTATAGCTCTCTAATAGGTTGTGCTTCTGTACCTATAGATAGTGCCATTCAGTGTTACCTCACATACCCTTTTATCTTAGAGCACTTTGTGGTCCTTTTATGATTAGGATATAATTTGAGAATCTGAGCTAGGACTCTTAGGATTCAATGTACTCTTGATGGTGCTGATTTGTTGTGGAGAGCTTCTATAGATCTAAGCAATATTCTTGGTAGGTGGATGTCAGTGGTTCTCAGTTCCATGTAAGGATGTTTAAATTGCTGATTGGCCCATGATCCAAAGCCTCCTGATGTCACCAGAAGAGACCCTGGAGGTCTGAACTGGGAATGCAAGTTGAACATGAAGGCAGGTTCCTCCATCTCTGCTACTAAACCCAGACCCCAAACTGACTCCACTGTTTTGTTCTGGAATGTGCATGCTTATGGTGTATGCAAAAGGTTAAACTAAGAGGGGCTGATGAATATTGTTGCAAGTTGAAGGGCCCCAGAGAACCTTTAACTTATGTCAATAACTATCATAGTTGACTTCTCAGGGCTGGGTTTGAGATGTTATACCACCTATTTGAATGATTCATGGCCCCCATAAAATCTTCCTTGTGTCTAAGCTCCATTGGTTTCTAGAATCCCATGGAGGTCACAACTATAAGAAGGATGGGGAATAGGAATGGTCATATGCCACTGAAACCTCATCTCATTCCATAAACGAGGTTATTGCTGTCATCACTGCCTTTGACATTCTTTCTGTGAGTAACTCTACTTTCCTTGACAGCATGGCAGAGTGATGCTAACTCAGAGGGCAATGAATTAAAAGCACTTTGTTCAGAGTTGTCTTTATGGTGGGGGTGGAAGGGTGTTCAATGTAGAGCTTTGGAGTCAGAAACCTAGATTCCAATCCAACTCCACTAGTTACCAACTGAATAATTTATCTATTTATAAAATATTTATTTAAACAAAGCCTCAGTTCTTCAGCTTCAAAGTAAGGAGAATGATGAGACAAAATATTTGTAGAGTATTGTAGAGCAATGATTAATACATAATTGAAACTTAAACCTAGCTTTTTTCCTTGTTCTTTCTCTATTTAGATAACCTTTTGTGAAAATCCAATAAAAGGAAAAATAGCTACAGGTTCTGAAAAAAAAACTGAGAGAAGCAAAGAAAAATTAGTTATAAAAAATTTCATACTCAGAAATTCTTAGGTAAAAAGTAACCTTCAACATTATCCACAGATTTTCTGCATATGAAATTTGGTATAGCCATTTTTTTTTTTTTTGCCCTTTTCAGTCCTCCTGGAATTTGTAACTATTCTTCCTCCTATGGAATATCCACAAAAAGTTACCAATCTAACCACAACCATTACAGGGATGCTGATTTCCCTAAGTCTACCCATTTAAAATAATGCTCCCAACCAGAGCTAGAGCCCAACCCATGTAGAGAAGGGAACGAAATGAAAATTATGTGAAAATTATGTGTATTCTAGAACAACCTTGCTCTAAGCTCATACTTTATACTGCCTACCTCCTGTGTGCTTGACATGATATAATAATGGCACCAATTTGACTTTTATATGCTACACAACAGTTTGTAAAGCTCTTTTTATTTGTATTGTTTCACAAAATATTCCCAAGAAGTCTGTGAAGTAGTCAAGCAAATAGTATCACTATCCCCATTTTAGATAAATAAACCCAGTCTCATAAAGTCATTGTATTCAGCCAAGTGTAAGTGTTGTAAACAGGATCCAAATTCAGGTCCAGCTGATATTCAGGCTTAATCTTTTTTCCACTTTGCTGAGTTGCCTTAGAGTCAGTTAAATCCCCTGAGGCTTTTTTCTTCACATGAATTACTGTTAAGTTGGGCTTCCCTCATTCAGAATTTGTGCATGAAACTTTTGAACCTAAGCTTAAAATGTAATGTGTATCTCTTCTAAATTTCATCTTGATAATTTTGAACATCATTGCAGTCTAGTAATATCTTTGGTTCTTGTGTCCAAAGTATTTTTTTGATCCTTCCCAGCTTTTTGCTATCTAGAGATTTGACAAGCATATCTGTTATGTCTTAAACCAGTCATTGAAAGTGTTATTCCATAGTAAAGATACCTGAAAAAAAAATCCTCTAGCACGTCATTTAAGAAATACTTCAAGTTAGACAGCATCTATTAATCAAGATGGAGTATAGATTAGTAGTTCAGTCATAGCCTCTAGAGTCAAGAGATCCGAACTTTAGTCCCAGGTCTGCCCCCTATGGTACGACTTTGAGGGAGTAATTTTGCTTGTCTAAATCTCAAGATCTTTTACTCATGTAATAATAATATACCCTCACAAAGCTTTATTGAAAAGTGATAAAATTATATTATAGACCATAGAATCACGACTAGCATATCATCAGCTTTTAACAAATGTTAAGTAGTATCATTCTAACTGGCAATATTTTTACTTGTATCCTAGTTTTGAGTTCACGTTACTGTACTATCTCATGACATGTATTTCCCCTCATTTCATGGAAGGTTTTGTACATCTGGAAATGTATCACCCCATCTCCTTCATGGAAAGACTTGCTGCCCAGCTACAGAGGAGCAGGCAGCAGACTGCAGACATCTCCAACTTTCAGCTCTGCCAGGATTTGCCTCAGCTGCAAAGCCACTTTTGCCCTGGTCATGCCGTTCTAGGACAGCCTGCATGAAGTGACTGGATGTGGGGGATTATTAAGGCCCAGTCATTTTGGTCCAGTGTGGGACGACTTAAACAGGCAATACCTTTTCCAGAGCCCCTAAAAAGGGAGGGCGTGTGTCACAGTTTGACTTCTCCCTCTGCCCAATCCTGCTGCTTCTCTCTTTCACATGCGCTCATCCTTGCCATCCTGCATCTCAAGCTCTGTTTCAGTATCTGCTTCTGGACAACCCATCTTGTGACAGATGATGTTGTTGAATGTGCAGCTGGAATCAACTTATGTTGCATCCATTCCATCCATTCTGTTTCCCCCATCAACACTCAAATAAATGAATAAGCAAAAAACAATAGTTTTCTTCAACTTGATTTGTACTTAAGAATCCCTCTCTGTTACCTGGGAGTTACCACTTTCTTTTCTAAGAACTAACAGTGCACTTGTTGAATGCTTCTTATAACCTTCCACTCCATTCCATTCCCTCCTCACTGCTCGGGACCTTCACCCTTGTTTGTACTAGTTTCTTGGGGCATCCATAACAAAATACCACAGATTCGTGGGCTTAAGCAACAGAAAGTTATTTCCTCACAGTTCTGGAAGCTAGAAGTTCAAGATCAAGGTATCAGTAGGGTTGGTATCATTCTGAGTCTGAGACCTCTTTCCTTGGCTATTCAGTGGCTGTCTTCTCCCTGCATCTTCATATGGTGTTCCCTTTGTGTTTATTTGTGTCCTTATCTCCTCTTCCTATAAAGGTACCAGTAATATTGGATCAGGGCTTACCTGTATGACTTCATTTTACCTTAATTACCTCTAAAAGCTTTATCTTTAAGTTCAGTCACATTCTGAGGTACTGGGTATTAGGACTTCAACATATGAAATTGGGAGAGACATAATTCAGCCCATAATGATCCTCTACGATAGACAATCTCAAATATGGCCTCAGTAATCCTAGCCTGCTACTGTTCATATCCTTGCCTAATCTATTCCTCTTAAAATATGGGTTGGACCTGGTGATTTGCTTCTAATGAACAGAATATGGCAAAATTGATAAAAGGTCACTTTCAGGATTAGGTTACCAAAAAACTGTGGCTTCTCCTTCGGGCGCTCTCTCTTACACTAAGGAAAGACATCGGCCATGTTGTAAGTTACCCTACAGAGATGCTCACACAGCAAGGAAGTGATGTTTCCAGCCTACGGACAGCATGGATCTGAGGCCTGCAAACAGCCATGGGAATGAACTTGGAAGTGGATCTTCTCTGAGTCAAGCCTTGCAATGATTACAGCCCAAGCCAGAAACTCACTTTCAGCCTTATTACAGACCTTGAGCCAGAGGCACCTGGATTAATCATACCAGGATTACTGACCCATAGAAACTGAGATAAAAAGGTTAGCTATTTTAAACCACTAATTTTTAGGGTAATCTGTTATCCAGCAATGGATAACTACCACTACCACAATAGCCTTCTAATCATCACTCTGCCCACACGTTCACCCTACTATATCCTCCATACAGTGTTAGAATTATTTTGGCACAGGTTAAATTGTGTCATTTTCCAACATTAAAAAAATTCTATAACTCATAATCGTCTGTTGATTAAACTTCAGACTTGATATGGCTCTTCACAACCTGTTCTCAATCTATTTTTACACTAGTGTCTTCCATTATGTCCTTTATGAATGCTACTATGCTCCAGTCAGACCAAAACAACTGAAATTTTTTATTTTATGCTATAATCTCAGTTGAAGATAATGATACATATCTTCTCCTCCTACCAAATTTCTTATCTTTCAAGGAAAACGTCAATTCTTAAAAATAGTCCCCAGTTAACTTCCATGAGAATGTATCTCCCCTCCTTTCTGTCCTTCCCCTATGCATCCAATTGTATCTCAGCGACATCTATTTTAATTGGCCTTATATTATATGCTAGGATTTCTACATGTGTTTGCCTGCGAAGACACACCTGAAGAGATCGATTTTATCTTAGTCTTCTTTGTGTATATTCCCAATAGTGTATCTTGCTCATGATAAGTGCTCACCAGTAAGCAGTAAATTGATCCCATTAATTCTAAAATTATCTTGGGAATGGATTTGTCTACTCCTTGCTCTCTGGAGTAAAATGTTACAACATCCCATAGCTCAACCATTTTATACCTAAACTTGAGTTCCTTTTCACCCTACTAAGCATAAGATTTATTTTTCTATTCCAACCAGCCTGGGAGTTAAGAGAAGTCAAATGGAAAGAAAAGAGCGATATATATTGAAAAGGTAGAAGGAAGATCACAAGAGAGAAAGATTTTTTTTCATCTGCTGAAAATCAGCATGGTGGTGAGAAAAAAATCTAAAAAAAAAATAGGATATTTAATGTAAGATAAACCTGGGTACAAATACCAAGATTAATCCCTTTAACTTGAAGTTCTTTGGCCTCAATTTATTCAACTGGAAAAGTAACAATAATAATAATAACAAAAACAATGTTTTGTTATTGTTTTGTTACATCTTCCATGTAAGTTTTTGAAGGGGAAATGAGATAACCTGGTCGAGACATTCTACAATAATGGGTGTTCTTTTACCTCATACCCCTGCATGGTCTTAGAACTTCATTTTACTTCCAATTGCTTCAAATACTGTTCAATAACAACCAAAGGCGTCTAAGAAATAAACAAGAAATAAATGACAGTGAAAGGAAGATTGTGAGAAAAAGTTAAGAAGAGAAGAGGCAGGAGTCAGAAAAAAAAAGAAAAGAGGAAATAACGAAGTATGCACAGATTTGTTGGGTTATTTATTCATTTCACTTTCCCCAGCATGGTATGGAAACTCTTCAGCAATATGGAGAATTATCCCAGATACAATTACATGTAGAGAAGTTGTGCTAGCAAAGTAAGTAAACCATCATTAAATCTTTGTTATGACCCATTGTAGTTTCAGAAAACCCACTGTAACTATTTTAAAACAATCTGGAGTGGTGAGTTTAATCGGCCAGCTAATTTCCTTGATTTCATGGAGAATTTAAATCAGTGCAGTACACATCACATCACATAACTTCTTTACTGTAATTTTCAAGAAAATATCCCAAGCTTTATGCTTTAAGGGGCCCCCAGAGAAATATTGCAAGTTCATCTTCCCCCATAAAGACTGATTGAGCTTGGTACCTGGAGGCTGCATAGTTCTCAAGAGAGCAAATCTTCAGTGTTTTGGTGTCTAGTTTGAGGAATATGAAGTAAGAATTGACTACAGGTATAGCTTTAGATTCTCCAAACCATCTTATTCCATCTTCTCTGGCGCACGTCATGCTGCACTATTGAATTATTGCTCTTTTTTTCACTCTAACGTCAGATTTTTTCAGACAAAATAACTATTCTGTTTAAATGGCACATTCTACTCTAAAAATGGAAACCTCATAGAAATATACTATATGAAGAATCATAAAATTGACATTTCTAAAAAACTCGTTTCTTCTGCCACAAGCACAAAATCTTCAAGATGATCACAGGAAAAAATATTCTCTCTCATAAATGAAATAGCATACTTACCTTTTTATGGATGATAAGATTAAACAACGTATAAACCAGAAACGGATATTTCATGGAGAACTTCAGAAAGGAACTATAACTTCTTATGCTAAACCTATTATATTTCATTAAGAGACATCATAAATTGATGCTATCTTATCTCAAAAAGACCAAAAGCTGTCAGGCAATTTCCCGAGCACCTGCATCCTGCTGACACCACCTAAACTCTTAACAGCAAGAGGAGCCAAGCCAAGATGGACCAAAGGAAAGACAAGTTCTGAGCTCCAAGAAGCACCTCATCTAATGTACAACTGAAAGATTGTCCTAAGACAGACAATGGAATGGTGCTGGTATAACAAAGGAAACAAATAGCTTTACTAGAATAAGCAATTATTTCTTTCGATCCTCTATATTCTAGTCCAAGGAACTTGGTCAAATTTTCAAACTTCGGTTCCCAGTAATTTCTATTCCTAATCCATATCCTTGCCTTCTATAAAAAAATGCAAATTTTGCAATAGGACTGATATTCAGAGGTGTGTACAATAGGGGTATACCTATTATTAAAATGTTGAGATACGTTTCTATTGCTGAAAAAAGAACCCCTCCTTGGAGCCCCCTGAGTGGCCCAGTCCTCAGGAACCTCTGAAGCGCAGCACCTAAAGAGTTAATGTCTGGCATCACGGTGGGCTGTGCCCTGCAACCCTGCTTCAGCACCCAGTGACTGGCATCCTTCCTGATTGATGGGTTCTTGGCTTTTATAGCTAAGTATGTTAAATATTAGCCCTGTTTAAAGGATGTCAAAAGATAATATAAATGAATTAAGTAGATGGGTATAATACAACAAGAGGTAATGGGAAATGTGAGAAATTAGAGAGCTTCTACCCCTTAAAAAAGCAGCAGTTGCTATGTAGCTATGGAAGGTTGTTGCCATGTGGGCATGTAAGGCATGCTTAATCTTCTGATATTTCAAAAGAAGCTAGAAATTGTGATTTTGTTGCAAAATCCCCAACTGTTTGACGTTGAAAATTAATAAAGATGTTTGAAAAATATTGCGTGAGCCAAACCAAACCAGGTATGTTCATGGGTCACGAGTTTGCGACCTCTGCTTTAGACATCTGGAGTTTTCAGGGCCTTGTCAGCTCTTTTTTATTGTCATCGTTGAAGCAAGCCGGAGGAAAAAATATGGCACTCTCAACAATATAATCATCAGTAATTTCAAATCAGAACTTTGAAACAACTAAAACTGTTAATCATATCAAACTGCATTTTTTTTTTTTGGATTTTGAGTTTTGCCAAATGTTATCAAGTACATTGATTCAGATTTTCTTTATAGACAGGGTATTATTTTTTTTTTTTTACAATTGAAGAAAATGGATCCAGAAAGATTATGGAAATCGCCTAACATCTCCCAAATATGTGGCAGAACTGGGTCTTGAATTGAGCACCAGTGGATTTATGCCTTCAAAACTTTCTTTAAATTGTCTACCCTACCCTCAACTTCATTTATTCCAGGCATAATTCCAGATAATTACCCCATAGTAATAACCTTTTAGATTCTATTTTTCACACTAATTTGAAATTATCCACTTCTTAAAGGGCAAAAAAAGTAGATTGAATTATTGTTCTCAATTCTTTAATAAAATTATACATCAAACTCATTACCATGTCTCTGTGTAAGGCTTCCCACTGTGGTCAGTGAACATTTCCCTGGTGAATTGATAAGCAGCTTGACCAATTTCTTTGGCAAAAGATAGGAGCAGAAGTGACATTGTACCAGTTCCTAGCTGATGGCTTAAGAATCACCATGTGTTTCCTCCCTCTCCCTCCCCCTCTCCCTCTCCCTCTTTCTCTCTCCATGCACCTCCCCCAGCCCCCTATAATCTCCTATAAGAGAAGCATGTCACATTTCTCCTCTGCTCCTGATTTAGCACCAGATGGAGACACGTGGAATAGACCCAGACCTGACCTGCAGCTTGGAGCCAAGCTCAGCCTAACTCAGCCAAGATCAGAAAAGCATAGATGACCTATTGGTCCATGAGTAAGAAAAACAAGTATGTGTTGAAACAAGCTAATGAAATTGGAGGAGGAGTTGTTTGTCATGCAGCATTACTGCAGCTAACAATACCTGACAACTGCACTGTTACAATAGTCTTACTGAAAATAGTAATTTTCACACTTAGACCTTTGAAAATTTGTCTCAACAATAGAGAAAATTCCAGAAATAGCTCAATAAATAGAATACATGCTTTTGGAGAATGATGTTCTTTTACCTTCTAGACTAGTACTCCTAAAGACAATTAAATTTTATTTCCTCCAAGTAAAGAAATAAAATGAAAAGAAAACCATGCTTCCATAGGAATGCAATAAAATTGAGACATCAGATGATTAATGCCCTTGGAAAACAATGGTATTCAAGTATTCTTGCTGATCCTGGACCAGATTGAGCACTATTAAAGAAACACATTTGTGAATTCCCTTGTTTGCAAAACAAAAACAAAAAAGCACACCTTCATTTCTTTACTGTTTGAATTATTTCCAACTCCAACTGAATGAAACAAGAATTTTCCCTTTTTTGCTTTCAAAAGATATCTTGAAATGAGATGAAAATTGTGTCTCTGAGGATCTGAGAAAAAAAATTTATAGTTGTTTTTAACCTAGGCTATGCTTTAGAATTGCTAGGAAGCTTTTTAAAAATACAGATGACTATGACTCTCCCCAAGAAATTCTGATTTAATCAGTCTGGGTAAGGATGGGGCCAAGGGACATGGTGATACACCTCCCTAAGTGATTTTAATATGAAACCAGAGTTGAAAATCACTGTCCTTATAGAGATAAAGTTAATAAAAATATCCTTACAATAAAAGATAACATTTTTCCAATTTAATGGTGAGTACATGTGGTGTTTGTTTTTTCATTCTTGTGATACTTCACTTAGAAGAATGGGCTCCATTTCCATTCAGGATAACACAAGAAGTGTTAGTTCACCATTATTTTTTATGGCTGAGTTTTACTTCATGATATACATATACCATATTTTATTAATTAACTCATGTATTGATGGTCACTTGGGCTGATTCCACATCTTTGCAATTGTGAATTGTGCTGCTATAATTGATCAACACTTATGTGCACATATGAAACTAACATTCATCGAGTGTTAGGCAGGTGGGAAGAGGGAGGAATGGATGGGTAAATTCACAGCTAATGGATGCAGTATGCACTTTGTGGGGGATGGGCATACTTGTAGTTCTGATTTAGGTAGTGCAAAGGCAATATATATAACCAAAGTGTTTGTACCCTGTAATATTCTGAAATATATAAAAAAATAAATTCTGCTTCTGTCAAAAAAAAAAAGATAACATTTTTCCAAATTTTTATTGTGGCAAAATATACATAACATACAATTTACCATCTTAACTATTTTTAAGTGTATAGTTCAATGGTATTAAATATATTTGTCATGTGCAACCATAACCCCTATCCATCTACCCAGCTCTTTTCATCTTGTAAAACTGAAACACTGTGCCCTTTAAATAACTTCCCTCTTCCCCTTCCCTCTAGACCCTGCCAAGCACCATTCTACTTTTCTGCTTTTTTCTCTGTAATTTTGACTATTCTAAATATTTCTTATAAATGGAATCATACAGTATTTGTTCTTTTGTGACTAGAACATTTCATTTAACATGATACCCTCAAGGTTGACCCATATTATAGCATATCTCAGAATTTCCTTTATTTTTAAGGCTGAATAATATTGCATTGTGTATATCTAACAGTTTTGTGTATCTATTGGTCTGTCAGTGATGGCCTGGGTTACTTCCACACTTTAGCTATTGTAAATAATGCTGCTATGAACATGAGTATATACAAATCTAAATATCTCTTCTTTTGGGTATATACCCAGAAGTAGAATTGCTGGATCACATAGTAATTCTATTTTTACTCTTTTTTTATGAACTGCCATACTGTTTTTCACAGTGACTGTACCATTTTACATTGCCACCAACAAGGCACAAGGGTTTCACTTATTCCACATGCCTACCAACCTTTGTTCTTTTCCAGGGTTTTTTTGTTGTTATTTTGATAATAGCCATCCTAATGGGTATGAGGTGGTAGTTCATTGTAGTTTAGATTTGCATTTTCCTAATGATGTTTATCATTTCATGTGCTTATTAGACATTTTTATATCTTCTTTGGAGAAATGTCTTTTCAAGTCCTTTGCCCATTTTGAAGCTGGCTGCATTTTTTTCTTTGTTTTTTTTTTTTTATTGTTGAGTTTTAGGAGCTCGCTATATATTGAAGCTATTAATCCTATTGATATATGATTGAAAATACTTTTTCCCAATCTGTAGGTTGCCTTTTGCTCTTTCAATAATGTCTTTCAATGCACATTTTTAAAAAAATTTCATGAAGTCAACTTTGTCTATTTTTTCCTTTTGTTGCCTGTGCCTTTGTTGTCATACCCAACAAATCATGGTAAAATCCATAGGTCATTAATTTTTTACCTATATTTCTTCCAAGAGTTTTATAATTTTAGGTCTTTGATTTATTTTAAGTTAAATTTTATATATAGTAAGGGTCCAGCTTCATTCTTTTGCATATGAATATTCAGTGTTCCCAACACCATTTGTTGAAAATATTGTCATTTTCTCATTAAATGGTCTTGGCACTCTTGTCAAAAATCATTTGGCCGTATATGCAAAAATTCATTTCTGGATTCTCTATTCTGTTCTATTGCTTTCTATGGTTGTCTTTGTGCCAGTACTACATTGTTTTGATTACTGTAACTTTTTGTAAGTTTTGAAATCAGGAAGTATGAGTCTTACAGCTTTGTTTTTTTCTTTTTCGAGATTGTTTCGGCCATTTGGAATCCCTTGAGTTTCTTTTTTTTAATTTTTCCCTTTTTTTCCCTTTTATTTCATCATATACTGGGGGTACAAATATTGTTAGGGTTACATACATT
>VBSM01000529.1:49998332-50074256 GCA_008086735.1 Cheirogaleus medius | reverse complement strand
GAGGTTTTTTCTGGTTCCATACAAAGTGAAGAATTGTCTTTTCTAGCTCTGTAAGGAATGCTGATGGTAATTTGATGAGGATTGCATTGATTCTGTAGATCACTTTAATCCCTTGAGTTTCAATATGAACTTTAAGATGGGTTTTTCTGTTTCTGCAAAAACATCATGGGGATTTTGGAAAGGATTGCATTGAATATATAGATCACTTTGGATAGTATTGAAATCTTAACAAGATCTTCTATTTATGTGTTTTATTGATTTATGTCTTCTTTGATTTATTTCAGCAACATTTTATAGTTTTCATTGTACAAATCTTTTGCCATTGGTTAATTCCTAAGTATTTTATTCTTTTGATGCTATTATAAATAGAATAGTTTTCTTAATTTCCTTTTCAAATTGTTCTTCGTTCGTGTAGAGAAATGCAACTGAATATTGTGTGTTGCTGTTAGGTCCTGCTACTTTTATGAGTTCAATTATTAGTTCTAAAAGCTTTTCTGTCAAATCTTAGGGTTTTCTACATATAAGATCATATCGTCTGTGAATACATATCATTTTACTTCTTCCTTTCCAATGTGAATTTCTTTCTTCCTTTACTTTTTTTTTTTGCTTATTTCCTCTGGCTAGAACTTCCAGAACTATGTTTAATACAAGTGGTAAAACAGGTATGCTTGCTTACTCCTACTCTTAGAGGAAAAGCTTTCAGTCTTTCCTCATTTAATATGTGGTTTGTTGTAGGTTTTTCATCTATGGCTTTTATTATATTAAGGTAATTTCTTCCTATTCCTAGTTTGTTAAGTGTTTTAATCATGAAAGGGTGTTGAATTTTGTCAAGTGTTTTTGCTGAATCAATTCAGATGATCAATGGAGTGGTTTTTTTCCCTTCATTCTGTTAATATGGCACATCACATCACATAGCCTGATTTTCATATGTCGCACCATTCTTACATTCCAGGAATAAATCTCATCTGGTCACACTGTATAATCTTTTTAATGTTCTTCTGAATTTGATTTTATAGTATTTTTTGTGGATTTTTGCATCAATGTTCATAAGGTATACAGGTTTGTAGTTTTCTTTTAGTGTAGTGTCTTTGCCTAGTTTTAGTATCAGCTTAATGCTGACTTCATAGAATGAGTTGGAAGTATTCTTTCTTCTTCAATTATTTTGGAAAAAATTGAGAAGGACTTGTATTAGTTCTTCTTTAAATGATTGTTAGAGATCATTACTGAAGCCATCAGGTCCAGGGCTTTTCTTGTTAGGAGACTTTTAAATTTTCTTACTTTTATTGGTCTGTTCAGATTTTCTAGTTCTTCAAGATTCAGTCTTAGTAGGTTTTGTTTACTAGGAATTTGTCCATTTCATCTATGCTATCAAGTTTGTTGATATACAGTAATTCAGAGTATTCTCTTATAATCCTTTCTATTTTTGTAAAATTGGTAATAATATCCCCACCTTCATTACTGATGTTAGTAATTTAGTCTTCTCTCTTTTTTCTTAGTCCGTGTAAGTGAACAATTTGTAAATTGTGTTGATCTTTTCAAAGAACCAACTTTTGGTTTGATTGATTTCCTATGTTACTTTTCTATTCTCTATTTAGTTTATCCTTGCTCTGATCTTTATAATTCCTTCCTTCTGCTAGCTTGGGTTTTAGTTCTTCTTTTTCTATTTTCTTAAGTTGTAAAGTTAGGTTATTTATTTAGTATTTTTCTTGTTTTTTAATGTAAGCATTTATAGCTATGAATTTTCTCCTTAGCATTGTTTTCACTGTATCACATGCATCTTAGTTGTTGTATTTTCATTTTCAGTCATCTCTAAGTATTCTCTAATATTGCTTATCATTTCCTTTTTAGTCCATTGATTGTTAAAGAGTATAGTGTTTAATTTCAACAAATTGTTTAATGTTTCAGTTTTTCTTCTATTATTGATTTCTAACTTCATACTGTTGTGATAAGAAAAGATACTTGGATGATAGCTTTTTAAATCTACTGAGACTTATTTTGTAGCCTAATATATAATCTATTTTGGAAAATGCACCATGTGCACTTCAGAATAATGTATATGCTGTGTTACAGGGTTGAGCATTTTGTATATATCTATTAGACTTAGTAGATTTATTGTACCCTTCAAGTCTTCTCTTTTTTTACTTATCTTCTATCTGGTTGTTCTACCTATTATTGAGAGCAGGATACTGAAGTCTTCAAGAATTATTATGGAACTGTCTTTTTCTCTCGTCAATTCTGTCAGATTTTTCTTCATAAATTTGGATGATCTGTTATGGGTGCTTAAATATTTATATCTGGTATATCCTCTTGCTGTACTGAAGTCTTTACTAATATATAATGTCCTTCTTTGTCTCTGTAGACTTTTTTGATTTAAAGTTTATTTATTCTGATGTTAGTATAGCCATCTCTTCTCTCTTTTGGTTACTATTTTCTTGGACTAATTTTTGTCATTGAATCTACAGTGAGTTTCTTATAGATAGTGTATAGTTGGATCATGTTTTTTTATTCATTCTGCCAATTTCTATCTTTTTCATTTTAATTTTTAATTATTATAGTCCCATAATAGTTATGCATATTTATAGGATACATGTGATGCTCTGATACAGGTATACAAGGTGAATTAATCAAATCAGGGCAACTGGGGCATCCACCACCCCAGGCACCCATCATTTCCCCATGTTAGGAACACTCTAATTCCACTCTTTTAGTTATATTAAAGTATACTCTTATTGCTGATTATAGTCACTTTGTTATGCTATCAAATATTGTTCATTCTATCTAGCTATCTAACTATATTTTTGTACCCATTAACTATCCCATTGTATCACCGCCTCCCTGCTACCCTTTCCAGCCTCTGGTATCCATCATTCTATTCTCTGTCTCCATGAGATCAATTGTTTTTAATATTTGTCTCCCACATATGAGTATATGAGTGAGAACATACAAGATTTGTCTTTCTGTGCTTGGCTTATCACAACTACCCATCTAACAAGGGATTAATAACTAGAATATGTAAGAAGTTCCAACAATTCAATAGGAAAAATCAAATAATCCAATTTAAAAATGAGCAAAGGATCTGAATAGACATTTCTCAAAAGAAGACATAAAAATTGCCAACAGATATATGAAAAAAAATGCTCAACATCCCATGAGTCATCAGAGAAATACAAATCAAAACTACAATGAGACATCATCTCACCCCAGTTAAAATGGCTTTTAACAAAAAGACTGGCAATAACAAATGCTGGGAAGGATATGGAGAAAGGGAAACCCATGTATATTGTTGGTGAGAATGTAAATTAGTGCAACCACTATGAAGAACAGTATGGAAGTTCATCAATAAAACTAAAAATAGAACTACCATGTAACCCAGCAAATCCACTGCTAGATATATATCCAAAAGAAGGAAATTCAGTATATTGAAAAGATATCTGCCCTCCTGTGTTTACTGCAGCATTATTCACAATAGCTAAGATTTAGAATCAAGCTAAGTGTCTACCAATAGATGAATGGATAAAGAAATTGTGGTACATATAACAATGGGATATTTTATAGCCATAAAAAATAATGAAATTCTGCCATTTGCAACAACATGGATGGCACTGGAGAACATTATGTTAAGTGAGATAAGCCAAGCACAGAAAGAAAAATCTGTCTTTTTATTAGCAAGTTTAACCCATTTATATATTTTTTAATTTGTTTCAGAATATTATGGGAGTACAAATGTTTTGATTACATAGATTGGTTTTGTACTACTTGAGTCAAAGTTATAAATATGCCCATCATCCAGATAGTGTACATTGTACCCATTAGGTATGATTTCACCCTTCCCCTCTCCCCACCTCCCACCTACATGATTTCTGTTGAGTTTTACTTCCATCTGTGAACATGAATGCTGATAGGTTAGTTCCAATTTAATAGTGAGTACATGTGGTGTTTGTTTTTCCATTCCTGTGATACTGCACTTAGGAGAATGGTGTCTAGTTCCATCCAAATTATTGCAAAAGGTATTAGTTCATTTTTAATGGCTGAGTAGTACTCCATGGTAAACATATACCACATTTTATTAATCCACTCATGAATTGATAGAAACTTGGGTTGATTCCACAACTTTGATATTGTGAATTGTGCTGCAATAAACATTCTAGTGCAAGTGTCTTTTTGATAAAAGTGCCTTTTTTGCCTTTGGGTAAATACCCAGTAGTGAGATTGCTGAATCAAAAAGTAGGTCTACTTTTAGTTCTTTGAGGAATCTCCATATTATTTTGCATAGAGTTTGCGCTAGTTTGCAGTTCCACTAATAGTGAGTAGATAAGTGTTCCTTTCTTTCTGCATCCATGCCAGCATCTATTTTTTTGAGACTTCTTAATAACAGCCATTCTCAATGTGGTTAGGTGATATCTCATTTTGGTCTTGATTTGCATTTCTCTGATGATTAGTGATGTGGAGCATTTTTCATATGTTTATTGGCCATTAGACTATTTTCTTTTGAAAAACTTCTGTTCATGTATTTTGTCCACTTTTTAATGGGGTTGCTTAATATTTTTCTTGCTGATTTGCTTTAGTTCTTTGGAGATTCTGGTTATTAGTCCTTTATTAGATGTACAGCATGTGGATATTTTCTCCCATTCTGTAGGTTGTCTATTTGCTCTGTTGATTGTTTCCTTGGCTGTGCAGAAGCCTGTTAATTTAATCAAGTCCCATTTCTTCATTTTTATTGTTGCTGTGATTACCATTTGGGTCTTCTTCATAAATTCTTTGCCTAGGTTGATATCTAGAAGAATTTTTCCAACATTTTCTTCTAGAATTTTATGGTTTCATGCCTTAGATTTAAGTCTTCTATCCATCTTGAATTGATTTTAGTGAATGGTGAGAGATATTGATCCTGTTTCAGTTTTCTACATGTAGCTATCCAATTTTCCCAGCACCATTTATTAAATAGGGATTCTTTTCTTCAGTGTATATTGCTGTCTACTTTGTCAAAGGTCAGATGGCCATACGTGGATGGGTTTGTATCTGGGTTCTCTGTTCTGTTCCATTGGTCTATGTCTTTATGTTTGTGCCAATCCCATGCTGTTTTGGTTACTATAGCTTTGTAGTATAGCTTAAAGTCTGGGAAAGTGATGCCTCCAGGTTTCTTCCTTTTGCTTAAGGTTGCTTTCAGCTATTTGTTGGTTCCAAAGGAAGCATATAATTATTTTTTCTATATCTGCAAAAAATGATGTTGGTATTTTGATGGGGATTGCATTGAATCTGTAAATCACTTTGGGTAGTATGGACATTTTAACAATGTTGATTCTGCTGATCCATGAGTATATGTTTTTCCATTTGCTTACATCATCTGCAATTTCCTTCCTTAGTGATTTGTACTTCTTTTTGTAGAGATATTTCACCTCCTTGGTTAAATATATTGCTAGGCATTTTATTTTTCTTTGTAGCTATTATGAAAGGTATTGAGCCTTTGATTTGATTCTCAGCTTGACTTTTGTTCATGTATAGGAATGCTACTGATTTCTATACATTGTAATTGCTGGCCAGGCACGGTGGCTCACACCTGTATCCCGGCACTTGGGAAGCTGATATGGGAAGACTATTTGAGGCTGGAATTCAATACAAGCCTGGGAAAAATAGTGAGTACCTGTCTCCACACACACACAAAAAAATTAATTAGTCAGGCATAGTCACACACATCTGTAGCTCTAAGCTACTCAAGGCACTTTAGTGGAAGGATTGATTAAGCCCAGGAGTTTGAGGCTACAGTGAGCTATGATCACACCACTTTACTCCAGCCTGGGCAACAGAGCAAGATCCCATCTCTAAGATAAATGAATGAATAAATTAATTAATTAATTGCTGTTAAGAAAGGACTTAATTCTGTCATTTTTCTATTCATTTTCCATATTCCTTGTAGTGTTTTTCTCCCTAATTTCCTACATTACTGTCTTCTTTTGTGTTTAGTTGATTTTTTGTGGGGAAACATTTAAATTTGTTTCTCATTTCTTTTTGTGTATGTCTTATAACTCTTTTCTTTGTGGTTACCATGGGGATTACATTTGACATCCTAAAGTTATAGCACTCTAATTAGAATTTATACCAGCTTAACTTCAATACCAAACAAAAATTCTGCACCTTTACATCTTCATCCCCACCTCTTTCAGTTGTTGTCACAAGATTACATCTTTATACATAGTGTATCCAAAAACATAAACTAATAATTTTTAAATGCATTAGTCTGTTAAATCATGTAGAAAAGTTGTAGGGTTACAAATCAAAATTATAATAATATTAGCTTTGAGACTAATAATCCTTTTAATCTAATGTTCTCTTAAATTATGCAGAAAATAAAAAGTGGAGTTATAAACTATTGTTATAGCAGCACTAGCTTTTGTGGTTTCCCATATATTTATTTTTATTGAGATCTTTACTTCTTCATACAGCTTCAAGGCAGTGTCTATCATTCTATCCTCAAGGACTCCCTGGAGCATTTCTTTCAGGGAAGGTAATCACTACCCAAAGTGATTTACAGATTCAATGCAATCCCCATCAAAATACCAACATCATTTTTCACAGATATAGAAAAAATAATTCTACACTTCATTTGGAACCAGAAAAGAGTCCAAATAGCCAAAGTAACCTTAAGCAAAAGGAAGAAATCTGGAGGCATCACTTTCTCAGACTTTAAGCTATACTACAAAGCTATAGTAACCAAAACAGCATGTTACTGGCACAAACATAGAGACATTTGATTATAATACGTTTCAGTATGGATCTCTTTGAGTCCATGTACTTAAGTTTACTGAGCTTCTTGGATGTTTATGTTCACGTTTTGCATAAAATTTAGAAAGCTTTTAGCCATTATTCTCTCTGCCCCTTTTTCTCTCTCTTCTCCTTGGACTGCTACAATGTATATATTTTTCCAGTTGATGGTGTTCCACAGATACCTCAGATTGTGTTAACTTTTTGTCGATCTTTTTCTTTTTGTTCTTCAGACTCCATAATTTCTATTATCCTATATTCAAGTTCACTGATGTTTTTCTTCTGCTCATATCTGCCTTTGAATCCCTCTAGTAACTTATTTTTTATTTCAATTATTGTACTTTTCAGTTCCAGAATTCTTTTTGATTCTTTTTAGGTCTTCTATATATTTGTTGATATTTCCATTTTCTTCATACAAAATTTTCTTGACTTTCTCTATACCTTCCTTTAATTCTTTAGGCATCTTTAAGATAGTTGTTTCAAAATCTTTGTTATCATTCTTATTTATCATTTTATTTTTATTTTATTTTTTCATTGTAGGCTGTCTCTGTGCCAAGGAGCAGGCTTTCCCAGATATTTTCTGAGCCTGCTTCTTTCCCTGGGCAGGCATGGCCACTTTCTAATTTTCCCCCATACGTGTTGTCACTTTCAAATGTCCTAGTCTTTCATATCTAGCTCCCAAAAAGGAAAAAGAGAGAAAAAGGGGGAGGAGGAGGAGAAGGGTGTTGGCCCTTTAAATCCCCTGGAAGTCACTTCAGCCAGAAGGAAAGGGGCTTGCAACAATGCAAGGAGGTGAAACAATAGTCACCTGCTTCTTTCCACTTCTGAAAGTGGAAAGTGGATCAGAAGCAGCAATTAGCAGTCAGTGCACAGTTCACCAATAATTGGAGGGCAGGGTTTTTAGCTCACCTTGCTCCTGCAAGCTGCCTGCAAGCTGTTCCTGAAACACATGCTCAGCTATGTGCTATGGGTGGAGGGTGTATGGGTAGTTACTGCTGTACTAGGAGCTCGCCATTCTCACTGGGGTTAGGTGATATCTCAAAATAAGCACAAGTTACTGCCTGAGTTTTCCCCTCTAAGCTGCAAGCCTTTAATAGACTCCAGAGTTCCAAAATAGTTACATCAGACAAATTCTGCCAGTGCAATTATTGTCTAGGTGGGGAGCCAGATTTCTGCCACCTTCCCAGGATCTTCTCCCCTAAAAGATAACATATTTTAAAATGCTTTAAGCTAAAATAATAGCAACACAAAAAGTCCCAGGAATGCAACTGGCTAATAAAATGAAAAGTTGAGTGTCACCTTTCCAATTAACACCTTCTTTGAAGTAAACTACCAAATGAGTGATTAACAGCTCTCATCTATTCCAGGTAGTAGAGAGCTAATCTTGGCAGCTGGAAGGGAAACATCTCTCATATTTTTAATTCTTCATCATTGATTCTAGATATGAAATGAATGTTTTTATTTGAAATGTCTTGAGGCCCTAATTACCAGTTAACTACATGAAGCCATGGGATTTGAAGTGTTGCTTTGCATATCTAGTATATTTGCTGGCTTTTGGAATATGAAGAGGTTATTGCCCTTGGTGTTCAAAATATTTATCACCTATTATGAGCTCACAGTCACAATGTTTTTCTTGATCCACCCATTTTAAAAAGTTTCAATGAGCTCAGTTACACCACGTGATTAGAACATAAGGAGTTCTCACTAATTGAAATCTACCACATAATCTAAGCACTTGTCACTAATTTTTCAAGCCTTTGAAAGGAGTAAAATACATATAATACTAAACATTTACTTTTTATACTTTAGGAGACTTGGAGCTGGAAGGTGTGACATGCAGGCTGAAAATTAAGTGATAAGCTTACTTCGGAACCCAGCTTTGTTCACATACTTCTCCCCCTACCTCATTCCCCAAATTCAGGCATCAAATCCTAAGGATTCCCTCTTGTGCTTTCAGAATTGTCATGCATTTACAGCTTTGCATCTCCACCTCACAGTCTTTCGGCTATTGGCATTATTCAGTTCCCTGCTATTTCTGCTATCATTCTAATCCATTTTCCATATTGCCTCTAATGTTAGCTTTGTAAACCCTAAACATGATATAGCATTTCCATTCATAAAAAATGTTGGGTTTTTTTCTTATATAAATCAGTATCAATTCCAAAATCAATAGTTTTGCATATGTGGTAATTTACAGTTTGAGCTCTACCAATCTCTAACATAATCTCTTCCTATTCCATGGACATTATAATTATCACACTATGGCCAGCTTCAAAGTTGTTCAACCTTTGCAGTTGCACAGGGCCCTGTCCTCAAAAGGGCCCACACTTGGTTTAAGGCTTTACTTTTGTTGTCCTGAAATTTTTAATAATTTTACCTTTGAACAGGTGTTTGGTATGTGAAGTCCAGTGAACAATAGAGCATGTGCATGAGCAGAGGAGGTATGAACACTCTGCATGTCTGCAGTTCATTGCTGCTGCATCTGCAAATAATATTTGTGCTGCTTCATGAACCCAGAAATCCAGTGGACTCACAATGCATGGGATTTCAGGAAGACTCTAAGCAAATACAGAGTATATTTATCATATCTAAAACTAAGTAAGTGATTTCACCAGCAGTGTTGAGCGCCCAACTTTTCTGTTTGAACAAGAATTTACATTGAATGCAGAAAGAAGGCGATGGCATTCTAAAAAACACAAATAACCAAGAAATTTTGTCCTATCTTTTCTTATTCATGTTACTTCCCTGTATTAGCCAGCTACTCATTGAACGTGCTCCGCTGTTCACTGGACTTCGCTTACAAAACACAAGTTCAAAGATAAAATGTGATGACATAGAGGAAGAGAGAGAGAGGACAACCTATAGTTATTTTTCCTTTCAGTCCTTTCTACTCATCAGTAAGCTGAAGGGTGAGAGAGTTAGCACAATATGCACATATTAAGATGTGAAATAAAAACAGTCGAGTTAGTTTTGTGTGGTATTTCCACTGTTGTGGTAAGAATGAAATACATATGCATGCATTTTCCAAGAAAAAATTGTGTAATTTCAATAATTCTGCATGTGAGCTAAATGTTCTTATATTTGCATTTAAAACCAGCATTGCACAATGTAAAGATGAATGGGGAAATTCATGATAATAATTTACATTTTTAGTTTTTCTTTACTTAAGAAGACGTTAAATAGCAATTAAAAACACCATACAAGTCGAGAGACAAAGATTATATGGAAAAAATTTCAACAGTATTTTTTCTGCTTTTTTAAAACAAAAAGGCCTGGATTTCATTTTTCTAGCGACCTTTGCAAATTATATAGCCAATGCTTTATCACACTTAACTTCTTGCTCTTTCTTCAAAACATTAAGCCCCTTTCATAAAAATTGGATTCTTCTACCTGCATTGCTCTTCTCCTTCTAAACTTGAGACCTCCTACACATTTTTCAAGGCCCAGTGCAAATGTCATCTTTTCTGTGAAACTTTTCCCAACGCCTCTAGAACAATGCTGGTTATTGCCTTCCCACTATAGATTGCGAGGCTTTTGATGGCAGGTCCTAAGAACTATTACAGTATCTATCACATAAGTAAGTATTCAATTAAAAAAATATTGAATGAGATGGTTGTCAAGGAAGCGGGGCAGGAAAGAGCTTATATTCTATCACTTGTCTTGGAATTCAACACCCATCTAGAAATGACACTGTTTTTGTCACTTGGGTTCACACTGGTTGCCTAATAAAAGCACTTGTAATTTAAAACAGTTTTCTGCTTCTTGAGTCAAGACCCCTTTATCTTTTCCTTTGGAGATGAGAGTATAACTGGTACAGCTAAAGGTGATCTTATTTCCAGCCATTAAACAATGTTAATTTCCTGGGCTAGAGAGAGAAGAAGCTTATGCAAACGAATATGATTTTGCCTGCATACAGCTTATTAATATGAATAAGTTAGCAATTCATGATCCATAGCCTTCCCTGATAGGTATGATTCAGAAGGTCAAGGTTATTTTTTTCCTAAAAAGAGACTCATATTAATAGGCTCAGGACCACTCACATTCTAAACAGCTCCTTCTACTATATAAAAAGTCAATGAACTGCAGAGCAAATATGAAAAGGAAATCTGAATGTATCTGTATAATCCCACAGAATTCAGAGTGGACCCAAGGATACTACCTGCTGAACTTGATCTGACACTCTAACTCATTCAAAAACGTGCTAGACATATCTACCCTAATGTATAACACTTCTGAGACTGGAAATGCAATTTTTCACTGTGAAGGATGCTGATGGTATTTCTTGTGCTCATGAGAAACCTTAATAGTTTCCATGCATCATTGGCACACATAGGTTATGGATCTTTCATGTTAATATCTGGGCATTATATAATATGAAATATATTCATGAAGAACAAAATGAAAGATCACTTAGCTGAAATAGGTGTTTATCATGTCTGAGTTACACTCATCCTTCTTTGTTTGAAGCCATTTTTCCTAGAGAAAATATCATTAACTTTGTGTCCCTAAAATGCCAGTTTTGTATTGTTTCTCCAACAGTGGGGTAGGGCAAATTGCTTACACTCTAATATGGTGTCCCTTGAAATTAGATTGTAAATGTGTGACATACTTGTTAAGTTAAGGCACATTTTAAAACCATAAAATATTTGTTTAGGCCGGGCAAGGAGGCTCACGACTATAATCCTAGCACTCTGAGATGCCAAGGCAAGAGGATCGTTTGAGCTCAGGAGTTCGAGACCAGCCTGAGCAAGAGCGAGACCCCGTCTCTAGTCAAAATAGAAAGAAATTAGCTGGACAACTAAAAATATATAGAAAAAAGTAGCCGGGCATTGTGACACATACCTGTAGTCCCAACTACTCCGGAGGCTGAGGCAGGAGGATCACTTGAGCTTTGGAGTACGAGGTTGCTGTGAGCTAGGCTGATGCCATAGCACTCTAGCCTGGGCAACAGAGTGAGACTCTGTCTCAAAAAAAATAAATAAATAAATAAATATTTATTACCTGACAAATGCCTGCGTGTTTAAATGGAGGTCTACTTTTTTTTTATCTCAGCCCAGCAAGGGTGATATTTTCATAAATCAAGATGATCAATTCACACCCCAAATATGACAGTAAGAATTCTTAAAATTAGAAGACGTATGGGTCATTTAGTCCATTTTCTCAGCCATGTTGGAAATCTCTGTCTAGTCAGCATTAAACATGTGAGAAAAGTAAGGAAATGTGAATGAACAAAGCATACTCAAGGAATCCACCTACAATCTGTAATAGAATCCTGCCAATTCTCCTTGCCAGATATCTTTCCATCTGTTTAACTTATTTTCATCTACATTACCAAAAACATAATAAAGGTCACCTTCAAATCACACCTAGATTCCTTAAACATCCCCTTAAAATCATGGCCTGAAAAGCCACTTTCTAATCAGTTTCCCACACTACAACCAATGCATCATTTTAGATGCAGTTTTGATCATTTACTTGCAAAGCTTCAGTCTCTGCTGTAGTTTTCCATTACTATTTAGACCAAAACCCTAAACATGGCTTAGGAGCCCCACCTGGCTCCTAGTACTGTTTCTGTCTCAAGCCTCAGCTTCCCCTACTTTTCCTCAGTCTCACCTTTATTCTCTAAAGTTTAATCATTCTCAACTCTGATCCCAAACCATAATTTTCTCCATTGTAATCCAATTAACTCCTACTAAGGAGAAGAGTGTTTTTTCTAAAAAAAAAAAAAAAAGATAGGTTACAGTACAGAGAAAATACTGACTTCCATATTATATCCTTAGGATATGAGTGCTATATCACCCTATATTTCCCCTTTCATAACACTTATCATGATCAAGACTATTTGTTCAACATCTGTATTTTCCACTTTCTTTAGGATGTGCGATTAGGGATATATCTGGCTTACACAGCACTCCATAGTTTGAGTTTAGCAGTATCTTTGAAATAATAGGTAATGTTTGCTAATTCAATTGAAAATCAAGGTTATAAATGTTTCTTGAAGACTTACTAGGGGATCTTGAATGCTAAGCTAGAGAATTTGGACTTGCTTCTATAGGAAGCAAGTGAACGTGTTTGAGGAAGCAAATGACAGAATAAAACCTATTGTTTAGCAATATTAATCTAATAGTTTTCTGGAGAATGATCACAGATCATTCGCAGATCAGTGGCTACCACAATAATTCAGTTATGACTAAGTAGCTTATAACCTACACATATTAAGTAGGGGATGGGCAGTGAGAATGAAAAGAGGAAAAGGTGTCACAGTTTTAACTATATAATGTGGATGTAGTCACTTTTTAATTTGTAGCAATAATATAGGGCTCATGTCACCGACCACCTGAGCTCGGTTATCAATGTGTAAGTAGTGGCCGAAACTATGGGTTTTAATGAGATCAACCCAGAAATATACATGGCAGAGGTCTGAAAACCAAATGTTTCATCTTCCTCTTTGATTAACTCTTTTTATCATATTTTTCCTGTATCTGTTATGTTTATGTATAGACATAAATCTATATCAATATGTTATTCTTATAGATATAGATATATACAAATTCTTCATATTCTTCCTCATGCTCTACATTTCCAGACAGTCATCAGGCTAGCCATCAGTATGCAGAACTTTCATTCCTTCTCATAAACCAATTATTCTCAAATATTTTTCTATATTCTCCTCAGGCCTAAATATGCCGCTTACTACTAAACGTCTCCATTCAGATGTTCTACAATCACCCCAAACCCAGTGTGTCCTACTGTATTTATTATCTTTATTTGATATGAGAAGTATAGAGATGATGAAATGTTAATATGTTTGTGGTTAATAGTTTGTATAAAATTTATGAAAATTACTTCTCTATATTTAACAGTAAATATTCTTTTGGCTATGTACTGACGAGAAAATAAGAAGGCAGGAGGACAGAATAACAAACTTCAGACCAGATCATTGACAAGCACTCTGCCCTAAAAAGCAAATTCAAGGTTAAGGATATATATTTTCAGTTGGATAGTTTTAGGAAAAGAACCACTATGAAATGATTTGAAATTATCAGTGGCTCCATAGACACTGCAAGGCAATATTTCTGTTATAGGCAGGTGTTCAAGGTGGAGATACCTTCATGTATCCTGGGAGCAGGGGATTAAGCTAGATAAAGTAGAGGTTTAATCTTGGAATCTTTCCAAACCTTCTCTTGCCTAATCTCTCTCACAGCACCCTTTTGAGCCCTCTCTTGTCTAATTTCTTCCAGCAAAATTGCTATTGTGCAGTTTGTCCTATGGAACCTTTTTTATTTATCCAAACCATCCCTTGGAGAGAGCTCTTTCACCGTAATAATGGCATTGGCATCTTCATTAATCTTTCTTTCAACTTGAGCTCAAATTCCTCATCTTTGCTAACATTAACCTCAAGGCTTATGGCCAGGTTAGGGAGTCCCTGGGCCAAGCATATTCCCCCAACTATCTGTCTTCTTATATTTTAATCAATTAATAGTACTTTCTGTTAAATCCAGAAACCTACAAAACATCTTAAATGCACCCACTCTTCACTCCTGGCCCACGCAACTAGCCACAAAATCATGTTCACTCTACTTTCTAAATAGGTTTCCACTGCCACTATCCCAGTCCAAGACACCATTAAATCTCACTTGCATAATATTGGTAGTCTTCTTTCTATGTGTTCTCCCTGTATCAAGTTTCTATCTCTAACCCCATCTATTCTTTGCAGTATATCCTCATCTGGCATCAAAGTGATCTTTCTAAAATTCAAAACTTATCATATGTTTCAATTACTAAAAATTTTTCAAGGGTTCTTGCTAGTCTCTAAGTAGAACATTCTACATCTTTGCACAGAAAGCTCTTATAGACTAACTCCACAAGAGGTCCTCTCCAGCCCCCCGGCCCACAACTATCTTGTCCGTATTCTACATTCCAGGTGCACCAGGGACTGTTTTACTCATCTGTGAATTCCTTAAGTTACACTCTGGAATTTATGTAGTTTATTCTTATTGATAAAAATCAATCAATCACTCGTACAACCTAAGGTAAAAAAAAAAAAAGCCTCAAAATTAATACAAAAGGAATGTTCAATGAGTTGAACTCCAACCAAATACCTATGTCAACAGAACAGATCAAAGCCAAGAAAATAGTGTCTGTGTGTGTGCGTGCGCGTGTGTGTGCATGTGTTTATTTTTAAGTAGAAAAGTTGAGGAGATTTTTTAATTTGAACATATAAAGCTAACACTCGAAAAAAAAAAGATGACATTGGCAATTTTAGCACATTTTGTCATAAATTCTATTTTAATTCCACTTTAAGTTGAAGAAAAATGTTAATAAATAGTAAAATGATAGTATTTTCTATAAAATACTAATTGATAAAATAGCTCTGAATTTAGAAAGGTGACAGTTAAAAAGCCTAAAAGCATTTCCTAAAAAAAATCACTTTTAATGCAAAAGCCTGTGTTATTCTTAAATAAAGCACAAATGGAAGCCTCAATTTTCTTTATTTATTAACTAGTACAAAATATTCAAAGTGTCTTTTCTTGCTATTGAAAAGTGCTAGATAGCCAAATGCTGATTCATGGTTAACTAAAGAAAAGATGAAAAGAAGAAAAAAGAGAAAAGAGAAAGGGAAAGGGAAAGGGAAAGGAAAGGAAAATAAATAGTTAGTTTTTCAAAAATATAGATGAGATTTTGAGAGCAGCATTCTCTGTCAGGAATTTGATCTCAAATGCCTGCATTTCTCTGAGTTGTTCAATCAAATGATGGTGCACCTGTGTCTGCGGAGGTGCATTTGCCCATCTTGTTCTCCATTTCACAAAGTCTAATCTTCTTTTATACAGCATCTGTATCGTTTTCATGCTATGTAACCTCAACAGAGCTCATACAATGTAATTAATACATACAACCAATGCAATCTGGCTTCTGCAGGCATAAATTAGACACTCAATATGTGCCTGTCAATTGAATGAAGCACTCCATTTCAACTGCTCCCTACAGAATAATCCATTCATCTCTCCTTATTTTTTAAAATATTTATCTTTATTTTTATCTGCCATCTTCCTAGACTGGCTACAAATATGCCTGGACAGAGGTCTCATATTTTGTCCACATCTCTGAGTTTGCATATGCTATTTGTGCTCCCTAGAATGCCTCCTGAACCACACCTCTGTCACTCTGCCTAGTTGAAAACTAATCCCCCATTATAGTGTCACTCGAAACACTGACACTTAACTGTTCTCTGTTCACTCTAGTTGATGATACTTTCTCCCTCCTCAAAACACATATATTTCATTTGCATCTCTCATATGGTACTTTTCTCTTTCTTTTTAAAATTTTATTTTACTTTTTAAATTTTTGCCCCACCCCTCCCTGCCTCCCTGTACTTTTCTCTTTCTGCCCACTCTAACTTTTTACAGCTTATCATTCTTTCTAGAATGTAAACTCCTTAAAGACAGGATCCATATCTGAGTCACTTTTGTTTCACAAGTATCTCATACCTTTGTACCTATAAATATAGTTTTTAAATAATACTTTCTATATATAAGAGAACCTCTTGGATTATCATTTAGGTCTTTTAACTTATAGTTTACATACAACTTTAACAAGCTTGATATAAAGAAACAAGAAGTAGGAAAATATAAAAAGGAAACACAAGGCTCCCTAAATTACAGCTCACTGGGATCATGTATAGGAGAACAAATAATCCCTATATCCTTGAGGATATTAGCAAAACTCAAGTCTGAGGAATAACTGATATGCACAAAATATATCCCAAATCTTAAACAAATGCTTTAATGTGTTATTATTTATTAATAATATCTTACTTATTATGCATTTATAATGATTCAATAAGTTTACAAGGTGAGTTAACTTTTAATTTAATACATTATCAATCATGATTATTAACAATAACTTACTATTCAATTATCATGATTCAATACATTTTCCAGGAGATTTAACATTTATAAAGCATTTTTACATCTAGTATGACACTTTATCCTCACACTGAGGCTAAAAAGTAGATAGATGTCAAATCTACCAGATTTTACAGAAGACAAAGCTGAAAGTCAATGGTTTGAGTAAGATGGCACAAGGTCACACACCTAAAAGAGGAAAGTCAGGGTTCAATTTTTAGTGTCCTGATTCCAGTGAGTAAAACAGACTGACTCCTTACTTTAAAGTCTGCACTGAAAAGAAGAAAGCGAAAATAAATGAACAAGTAGTGAGTCATTTTGATGGAAAACAATGATGAGCAGAGAGAGAGCAGAACCTTTTGAGATAAAGCGATCAGGGAACACACTGCGGAAAAGGTTATTTTTAAGCTAAGGTCTGAAGGATGGGAAAGAGCGAGACATTAAACAAACAACAACAGGAAAAGAGCATTCAGGTATAGAACAGGCCCATGCAAGGGCCTTAAAATAAGAAATTTCAGGCTTCTTACCACAGCATAAAATATCCTTCATGAAGTGGCTTCTCAGTGCTTATCATGTGCCAACCGCCCTTCATCCTCTCCACCCTTCACACTCAAAGACGCTCTGAACGTTTCCTGCACCGTATATTACTGTTTGGTTTTGCATGTGCTATTTCCTCTACCTGAAATGCTCTTTCCAGACATCTCTACATAGAAAACAAATATTTATCCAGGAAAACTTTTCCTAGGTGGCCTTGAATCTCTCATGATGTCTCTATGTCCCTCACTCCAGTTTAGCTGAATGAGCCTCCCTCATATATTTTAAAATCACTATCATTTTTTATTAGCAGCTTTAATGAGGAATAATGCACACAACATAAAATCACCTGTTTTAAGTATACAAGTCAATGACTTTAGTATATTTACAGAGTTTTACAACCACATCACAATCTAATTTTAGAACATGTCCATCACTCAAGAAAGAAACCTCATGTTCATTTCTATATAGTCCCTCCCCATTCCCACCCCCAGCCCTAGGCAAGCACTAATCTACTTCCTGTCTCCATAAGGTTTACCTTTTCTGAACATTTTATATGAATGAGGTCATACATACAATATGTATGTGTTCCTTCAAGTCTGACTTTGTTCACTAAGCTTAATGTTTTTGATGCTCATCCAAGTTGTAGCATGTTTCAGTACCATTAATACATTTATCTTATTGATTAATAGTGTTCCATTGCATAGATATACCACATTTCGTTTATCCATTCACTAGTTGATGGATATTTTGCCCAATCTAGCTTTTGCCTCTTGTGAATAATGCTTCTATGAACATTCAAGCGCAATGCTTTGTGAGGATATATGGTTTCACTTCCCCTGGGTAGATACCTAGGAGTGGAATCGCTGGGTCATCTAGTATCTCACCTTTCTTTTACTTCCATACCTTTCACACATCCTTCTACTAGCACACTTAGCGGTTTTTTGTTGCTAGGATTTATTTTCTCCTTGTTTTTACACATCTATCTCCCCCTATTGGGCTGCGAGCACCATTACAGCAGGCAGCACAGCTCAACAGTTTCTTTAGCCTCAACAACAGCTGTTGCTGGTACAGAGTAGGTACTGGTAAGTTTTGTAAGCTGGAATCCCAGCACCCCTCTCCAAGATGGAGGCAGTCCCTACCACAACTGCAGGGAGTGCTGCCTGCTAAGGCTCGCAAATGAGTCCCTTCTCAGGGGGTGCCCTTAGCCGGGAAGCTGGTTTGCATGAGGAACAGCCTGAGACCAAGGAATGTCTATGTGAGGATCCAAAGACCTGGGCTCTCGCCTCCATTTAGGACTTCTCTCCAGGGCATTCTAGCTTCTTGGCATCCAATGGGATCAGCTGGAGCATCCCAGTTCACACTCCCTTTCTACTCAATTCTGCTTTCCTTGTCCTCCCCCGACTGTGTTATTGCTGAGAGTGTTCACCAATAAACCTTCTGAAAGTGGATCTCAGCATCAGAATCTGTTTCCTGGGGAACTTGGCCTGCTTGTGACATGCAATACTATATGGCCCCCTTACTTAGTGACCTCAAACAAGGAAGTTGGCGCCAAAGAGATAATAATCTTCAATACCCCTTCTTTCATCACACGCAGTTATTTTAGTCCATTGTTTGCAATATAGCTGTAACCTAGACTTAATACAAGTTCTACCTGACCCTTGAGGATAAGATCAATTCAAACCTCTCCCCATCCATGCCATTTGAAATTCAAATACCCTATCCAATATTTCTACAAATTATTGAGAAATAGGAATAGGAATGTTCTCAGGTGTCCATTGTCCATTTGATTAGTTTACAGACTATACTGTCCTACCTAATGTTTTAATTTTGAACTTTATCAATCTAGATAGAAATCTTCCTTGATTGTTACAAAAAAACCATTTATTTGTGAGTAGAGTAGATTTTGTTAAATATCTGAGGACATAAAGAAAGGGCTTACACTTTAATAAAGCAAACATCTTCTGTTGAGTATTAGATTTCCTCATCTTAAATTTTCTTTTGGCCTTCCCATAACGATTTTTACCCTAGTTGCTTCATTCTAGAGGGTATGTCAGCCTCATGCCACCTCACTGATTTTCTTCTTTCCCCTTTTATTCTGATCCATCACTCACTTCTCTTTCTTCCTCCTTCCCCCCTTTTCTCAGGACCATATTCCTCCCATTTTCTTCTGCAGACAGTAAGGCTCTCTGTTGCCTTTATACCTATACACTCAGAATCTCATTTGTATCCCAGTTTTCAAGACCTTTTCCTAAGTAAAGGCAGCTATTTCCTAAAAGAAATTCTAGGGCTAGCCATTAAGGTAATATATTTTTTCATTTTCACTAAATATAGATACACTAATTAATTCTGTAAAAATGCTAATATATTCATTATTTAATATTTCTGATTAAAGGATTATGTACCCTTTCTGATTTCTATACTTTTGGCACTATACAGAACCAGGCCAGACTGTCTAAAAATATGTCTTTTAAGTTTGGGATAAAAGTACTGTGTCAGAGGTCTACAAAACCACCTTCAGTTTTGATAATTCACTAGGAGGAGTGAGGACTCAGAAGCTGTATACTCATGGGTGCATTTTATTATAGTGAAAGGATATAGGTTAAAATCAACAAAATGAAAAAGTACATGAGGCAAAGTCTGGGAGATGCTGGGCACAAGCTTCCAGGTGTCCCCTTTCAAAGCAGTCACACATGGATACACTCAATTCTCTGAGCAATAATGGGTAACAGTACATGCGAAGTTGTACCAACCAGGGAAGCTTTTCCCAGCCTTGGTGTCCAGCGTTGTTACTGGGAATTAGTCACTTAAGCGTGCAGCACCTGTATGACTATCTCCGCTACTCAGACTCCAGACTCCCAAAGCAAAAACAGATATTCACTGTAAATTACACTGTTAACATAAACTATCTGGTCAAACCGGCACAGCATGTCCCAAGGCCTCAGGCAAACAAAAATACTTATTAGGCAGACATTCCAAGGGTTTGGAGCTCACCTCCCATGAGCCAGCCAAGGTCCAGTCTAAAAAATAGGATTTTCTTGAGAATGTACAGGATTTTAGCAACCCAGTCCAGGAGGAATTTGCTGCACAAATATTATGGTGACTCTAGCTTATAATTTCTAGTTTCAAGTTTCTAGTGTCCTATTGATTCATCCGGGCATTATAATAATTATCTCAGAAACATGGTAAAAGCCAACCATGTAGTATGCAGTCAGTATGAACCAAAGTCCTCCAAAGGAGATATTTGGAAACTTACTAGCTTCACACCTGTTTCACAGCTGGAGACAATCAGGCATTCTGAAACTTCCCCTGGTAGAGATGTGGAACTGGACCTTGTCCCCATCCTGGGGGAGAGAGTAGATGAGACCTCAGCTGACTCCAAAGTGTATCTACCAGATACAAAGCAGATTAATAAAACTGGTCCCTCGGCAAACAGGGCAGAGTCAAAAGCAAGCAGCAAATGCTTCTTGCTGATGTAGCTAATAGACCTACCACTTGTTCAGGGCTTCATTTGGTAGACTCTATCTCCTCTCTGTTCCTTTCTTCCTTCCCTCTTTCTCCCCTTATCCCATTACCTCCTTCCTTTTATTCTTTTATCCTCCCCTCTCTTTCTCCTTCCATCCTTTTCTTCCTTCCTTTAACAAATATTTACTGAACTCTACTATGTTTCAAGATCTATGCTATGCACTAAGAAATCAATGATAAATAAGGCCAATACAGTCACTATCTTCACGAAACTTACAGTCTAGCAAGAATGAGCTTTCTAAAACATAGAGGCTTCAGTGCTAGCCACTCTTCACATCTAAACACCTGCTTTACCCTCCGGCTTCTCTCTGGTCACTCGCCACAAACTCCATCTTAATACTCAGCACTTCAAGCCACACTGAGCAAGAGTACTTACTTCCAGGGCTTCACCTATGCACTTTTCTACTCTGAGCCTTGAGTGTTCCGCATTCTCTGTTGTAATACCCTTTTTACCCAGATCTTTGTACTTGACCTGGTTCCTTCTACCCATCCTTCAGTTTTCCTCCTAGCACTATCAAAGGGAAGCCTTCTCTGACTGTCTGCTAAGATCACTGCTACTTCTGAAACACATGCATGTTGACACGTGGAAGCCACAAGCATAGTAGCTATCATTTCAGCCTCTGTGCCTCGAACACAGGGAAACCTTTCCTCTGAAACATCAGATACGCCCACAAGAAGCCATTCCTTTGAATTCTCCCAACTGTAGAAAACACTTGAGTGATTCCTGAAACAAACAACTGCTCTTTCAAGAATTAGAAAGAGCATGTAAAACAAGCAAAGAGCAAACACCTCACTTCTGCTAGTCTGGAGGAAATAGGCATAGGATTTCTCTATCTTTTCATTAATCCTTTGTTCCCCATTATCCCTTCACTTAAGGGTCAATAGTTGTTTACCTCTATAGTGCCCCAACATACAAATGTTTCCTTTTCTAAAACTTTCACAATCTTTTTGTTGGCCATTGTATTCGTTTTTTACGTTGCTGCTGTAACAAGTTACCAAATTAACAAAATGTTTCAGTGGCTTAAAACAACAAATTTATTTTCATATACTTATAAAAGTAAAAAAGTCTGAAATGGGTCTTACTGGGCTAAAATCAGGGCGTTGGTAGAGCTGTGTTTTTTCCGTAGGCCCTGGGGAAGAATTTGTTTCCTTGCCTTTTCCAGCTTCAAGAAGCTGCCTGAATTACCTGGCTTCAAGCCCTCTCCTTCCACCTTCAAAGCCAGCAGCATAGCATCTTTAATTCTCTCTCTCTCTCTCTTCTGTTTTTATTGTCACATCTCCTTCCATCTTATAAGGACCCTTGTGATTATGTTAAGGCTACCCAGATAATCCAGAATAATCTCCCTATCTGGAGATTCTTAATTTAACCACATCTGCCAGTTCCCTTTCACCTTGTAAGATAACATATTCATATGTTCTAGAGATTAGGATGTAGACATCTTTGGGGACCATTATTCTGTCTACCATGGCCATAAATAGTTTCCTCTGCAACCACTAAAGACATTCTTTCTCAAATCACTCTGTTCTGCTTCCCTCCTGAATTGAGCAATGATATGGACTGGTCTAGGCTTGACCTGAGTGTGTTGGTTTTTCCTTTCTTTTTTTTTGCCCCCATGCCTCATCAACCTTGCTGCTAATATCTTCCATATGCTATGCTGCCGTCCCCACTAGGAAGCCTGGCCCCGGGTCACCACATGTACTGCTCTAGCTGATGTGGTGAGAGAAGCCTCTCTCCAGTAGTGTTGAAACTATTATATAAGGCTACTAAGCAGGGCTACCTTGTCCTATAAGAGTCCTGGAGCACTGCTAATACCATGGTAATTTTATTCTTCATTTGCAATCTGGGAAGTCAGGCTTAATTTTTAATCCTGGCCATTCTGCGGACATGCTATGTAACTTTTGGAAAGTGAATTAGTGCTTCAGATCTTTTCATCTGTAAAATGGGAATCATAATATTTATCTTGTCAATTTCTTGTAAAAATCACTGGAGGTAACCTTTGGAATGCTCTCTGCAGGGTATGTAACAGAGACTGAAAGAATTATATATGTGTGTGTGTATATATGTTATTGTTACACTGACAAGCACAATATGCACATGGAAGAAAACAGGGATTATACTGGAAAAATTGAGACAAAACAAGGGTGTAAAAAGCCTTGAATGATCAGATAATGAGAAAATGGGGTACCTCAAATTAAAAGTTGTGCCTTTTTTCAGATAGCCCCCATCCCAAGATGCTGACAACCTTCTCTTGAAGAGTCCTTCCCCTTCTTTCCCTCAAACTGTTTCTCAAATCTCCCTTTATACCAGAAGCCTTTTGGTGAACATTTGGAAGATTAGCCAGCCAGCCTTGACTGAAAGCACAATTCACAGGTTTCTGCTTTCTCTTTCTCTCAACACCATCTACAGGATGCCCTGATATTTTTCTTCTCTGAGTAATGCTAGATGGTTTAACCTAAGTAGGTTCTGGGTTTTACAGAAAACTAATATCTCCTAGCCCTACAGCAGCCTCTCATCCTGAACAATGAGTTGATGAAATGTCACTCAGGTGCTAACACATTATGTATTTACTTATTTATTCACTGATATTGTCAAATGTTAAACTAATATATTTTTTAAAAGTATTCTGCAAGCCTACTCACAAGTCCTTATCCCTTCCTAACACAAACCCCATTTCCAAAGGTTTAAAGGCTAAAACAATAAATCTAGGAATTTTCACAGGACATTGGTGTCTTATATTTGTGCCTCCCTCATAGTTTTAACCTCAAATGCGATCCATTTGCAAGTCAAAACAAGATTTTAGCAACTGCCAACTCATCTTGGCATCTGAAAAATCAAGCTGTGTTCTGATGTTTGCTTCATAAATTAGAACCAACAATAAAGATTCTGAAATCAGGGCTTAACTAGCAATTTTATTGATGATGCATGACGCAGAACAGAATGCATTTTGTTTGGCCGCACGGAGCTGCCCTGGAAAGGCTGGTAGCAGTAGGGCGTTTTCCGTGTGGGATGTTAGCTAAGTTTTGCAAAAGGCCGCCAATTATATACCTTCTGAGCCAAAGAGCTGTTTTTCATAGCTATTTATACACTTTAATACTAAATGGCCAGTATTCCAGGGTTCATCAAGGACAACATGATCTTAAACAAAAGTAATAATTTCTCTCCCTCTCTAAGCTACACAAATAACTTGCATGGGACCAAACCAGAGAAAATTCTTCTGATAAGCTTTAGGGTAAGGAGTTAATTAATCACTGCCAAAGGAGCAACGTGTGTCAGAGAGATACCCAGCAAATTACCCAAGGTCCAATAGGTAACTACAAAACTGAGACTGATTCCTAATCCATTCTTTCTTTTCTAGCAACTTGGTCTCTACCTCTGGATGGAAGCATTCATGTCTCATTTTTAAGGGTCTTACTCTGAGTCTGCTTTTCTGCTGAATAAGACCCCCATTTTTCTCCTTTTCACTGCCAGACTTCCTTAAGGATAATCAGACTCATATCTTTATTTCTTCATCCCGAGTCTCATAATCTGATTTCCATAGTTTCCCACTCTTACTAAAATTAGCCTCTGAGGGCCTCTAAATAGTTCTTTTTTGACAACTCAAAGAATATGCGTCATCTCTGTAATTCAGAACTAGAAACCAGAAAAACGGGATATGCTGTCATTTTTTTCTACTCAGAAAATATGCATCATTCCTTAGAGATGAGAAAACTGTTTATTGTTACTTTTAATAACTACTGCCTTTACTCTCCCCCTCCCTCAAAAAAATAGCAGTGGAAAGCAATGGACAAAACTAGAGCTTAATTTAGAGTTGAATTCATATTGGCAGAAACAGGAGTTTTACATGGGCACTTTACCTTTCCTAACCTAACTAAAGCCACATCTAAATGCATACTTCCCCAGTGGTAGACAGCAATCCTTAGCCCCAGCGCCAATGTGACTCCCAAATTCAAGGGCACCAGCAGCAGCTCTATGTGGTACATCAGCTGTTTCAGGCTTCTCCCAGCAGCATATCCCCTGCCTCACCCTGCCACCAAAATAGAAGACTCTCCCTACGCAACATGCTTCCGAGAATACTATCATCCATGCATGTGTTAAATACTTCAAAGACACAGCACTGCCTGCAACCAAAGGACATCATTTCACAATGGAAACAGGGAAGAAATAACCTGATGTCCTCAGGATCACTACAATTATAAGGTAGCCTATCATTCAAAAACACTTTACTTATTGATTTTTTATTGGCATATCAACCTATGTGAGTTGTGTGATTTTAAAGGCACATGCCTATATATATATATATATATATATATATAGTGACCTATATATGGTGCTGTTTCTTCCTTAGCCAAATTATATAGGTTTAAGACACAATCACTTTCAATTTTTTTGTCCCATCCCAGTAACTCTGAACTCTGGTGTCCTGTAGATTTTAGTACCCAAGAGAATGACACATCCACTCAGACACACAATAATGCTTAGACTAAACAGCAATTGAAACTGCCATGTGGACATTTCTAGCTTCTTGGGATTGTCCACTGATTGAACCACTGGGAAATAGTCCCAGTATTGGCCAGCTTGTTAACACCAAACATAAAGAGGTAATTGGCTTCTACTATATTCCATGGCTCCAAGGAGTAGGTAGACTCCTGGAACTTTGAAGCTTACAGGGCAATTCTTTGCATCACCATATCCAAAGAAGAAGGTTAATGAAAAATGACCTCAATTTCATATTGGCAAAACTGCTAAGAACTCGGACCCCACAGGAATGAAGATCACATCTCTTGAAGTAAAATCCCTGTGCAGCTGAGGTATTGTTTAAAAGCTAAAGAAATGCAGGATGTATGGCAATGAAAGATATTGGTCCCTTCTCTTTCGTTCTGAACAGAAAAATAACTAATGTAGTCATTGCTAACTCACTAATCTTCTCTTTTTCCACTATTACATATTGGGTGCATTACTGGTGGTTTTAGTTACCATTTAGTTTATAGGCTGTGAAATGGTGAGGAGGAGTAGCTAGACGGGAGTATCATAGATTTAAAGGAAGAATTAACATCGCTTGGAGTTTGTGGATGCTGAGGACAAAGGTCTTTAAGGGCTCTTCATGATACCACAAGCACTGAATGCAGTGGCTTTATATAATTTTGAGTTTCTTACTACAGACAAGTTAAATACATTAAAGCTGCATGCATGATCATCGGATCATGTGAGACGATAGCATCTGTAGAACTGTGAGCAAGAAAGGCAGCCCAGAATAATTTTTAGCCATCTAATTTGCACAGAGTCTATTTTAATTCTCCCTAGGCAACCTACGTGGTTGAACCAAATTAAACATCCTTTTAAAAGAAGATATTATAATGTTTATTTATTGGGTGTAGTGAGAAAAAAATGATATAAAATTAAAAAGGTACAGGTATATCTTTCTTAATCTCATATCTTTGGCCCAAAGGTAGATTTCCCTGATCTGAGTATTCTTGCTCAGGATGCAGCCTGCAACAGATTCATGGCAATGACCCCTACGGAACTAATGCATTACTATTGCTTGGACCTTATTATCAGTTGTTGTTCTTATGAAGAAAATGGAGAGGATTCAATCTGGGTCTTAAAGCATCCTCTCAAGATATGCGTGGCAGCAACCACACCTGGCTGAGGCCCAGCCTTTCCTAAATATGCCCCTGCCCCTCCCCTCAGTTCCTGACCATTAAAACAAAGCGAGCTTCTCATCTTTCTGATCTCTTTCCCCCAAGGTGGGAGGCTTTTTTTTTTTTTTAATTTGCTCAGGTTCTTTATCTTACATAGACAAATTTGGCAACATTGAAATCAAAACATTTCTCTGGCCAGATCATGCTGAGCAGTTCAGAATCATCTTTTATCCATTTTATATTTTAAGCAAAGATGTTCACACAGCCTGTGCTTCTCTCTTTCTCAAGGATGTGCAGATGAGAAACATAACAGCGTTCCTCGAATAGATCCCTGAGAGATAGGCTAACTGCTTTCACCATTCCTTCTCCTCACCAAGGTTAGATGATCACAAGCTCACTTTGAGAAATGAAGGGAGTGAGCGAATGAAGTCAAAAGGTGACATACACTGGCAGGCCCCTTGAGCTGACTGCCATGCCTAGATCCCTCTTCTAGCTGCCACTGCACTGCCCAAGCTTCCTGCTCTGAGAGGCAGGTATAACCTTTGTAGACCTCACAGGGCCATATGACCAAAAGGCAGACAATCCATAGGCCGATTGGAGAAGTATTCCATAGCCTGCTTCCAAAGACGAGTTGAGGCACTTGTGTTCACCCTCGGGAAACAGACTGAAAGAATAAGAAGAATTTGCTGGTAGGGAGCAGAGTGATCAGCAGGCCTTTGAAGCACTGCAGAATCATACAATATCTGAGCACTAGGACAAAAATCCTCAAACTTCTGCGGCTAATGTCCCATGATTTATGCATAGAACAACTCCTGCTTTAGATACAAAAAACACAATGAGTTGCTTGACCTTTAGCATTCTGAATTTTCTTTTTTTCCAAATTTCTCTTGTTCCTAACCCACATATGCCTTTATTTGAGGAATCTTGAACTGAATGATTATATATTCTATGAACTAAATAGGCCTAACATTTAGTTAGGTGTTTTAAAACTTCAGTTCCATTCAACCCATATTTATTAAGAACTACCTAGGTTCCAAGCTGTGTCCTAGATACTGCAGATACAATGATGCATAGTTATGAAAGCTTCTGCTTCCAGGTTTCTCACTGTCCCGTATGAGAGAGAGAAAATTTCTGCATTGTATTATCTTTCATATTCTGGGCACTATGCTAGGCCTATGCCATGTATTAGTTAATTTTATCTTCACATAAGTTCCATAAATAAATTTTATTCTCACTTAACACATTGGGAAAAGAAGTTCTGAGAGGTTAATTAAGCGGCCCAAGATTATAAAACTGGTAACAGGCAGACAGAAAATATACAACTAGTTGTCCTGATTTCAAATTGAGGCCACCACTAATACTGTCTCCCTCATAGTAGCAGCCATTTAATGTATGTTTCATGTGCTAGATGTTTTACATATGTGACTTCATTTTATCCTCACTAAAATCTTGCAAAGTATTACTATTTACTGCCACTTTACTGATTTAAAAAAAAAAAGTATTACAGAGGCTGTAATATAGATAGATGGCAAAGTGATGTGTTTAGTGTAGTTATGGCCCACACCAAAGACTACACCTATTTGAAGAGAGTTATAAAATAGTAGAGGGAAAAGATAAAGGGGTAACATGACCATCTAGTTTCTCTTCTTGAAAATGCTTCATCTGTACCCACTTGTACCTAATTTAATTGCAAATTAAACTTAGGTCCTGTACCTTAAACTTCTTTGGAATCCTATAATCTACACAAGTAGTAATTAAATTGAATTGTCATTCAAAATTGACAGAAGCCTTTTCCTAGTAAGGGTAAGCTAGTATCCTTATCCCAGGAAGAAGCCTGTTATCCTAGTATCCTAGTATGGTACTTTGAATCTTTTTTGGCTTTGTCATAAGTATAATTGTTTTAAGAAAGACATGGCAACCCACACATTTTTATATCCTTGTGTGGTATCCATTTATTGCTTCATGTATCTCAAAGAAGGGAAAGAGTGAATGACACTTGGATTTGAAAGTTAATGAACAAGAAAGGAATCAAGAGACTTCCCAAGCAAGCCTGCCTATAACCTATATATCTGTTTGTTTGTTTGTTTATTAATTCAACCTGTGGCTTTTGGGCAATATCTATAAGCCAGGCACACTGATGAATGTCTTGGTTCCCAAAATCATGTAAGAGCTCTCTAGGATATCAATATTTAATTACATCTTCCACCCTTCATCCCATAGTTGAAAGAACTTTGTCTACTAAGTTATATGCATTAAGTAACAGTATTTATATTTCCCATTATCAGAAATAAGTGCCATATTTTTTCCAGCATATTATGGGGGTACAAATGTTAAGGTTACGTATATTGCCCTTGCCCCTCCTCCCCCCTCGAGTCAGAGCTTCAAGCGTGTCCATCCCCCAATTGGTGCACATCACATTCATTATGTATGTATGTATATACCCATCCCCTCCACCCCCACCTGCCCAACACCCAATAAATTTTATTCCTATATGTCCACTTAGGTGTTGATCAGTTAATACCAATTTGCTGGTGAGTACATGTGGTGCTTATTTTTCCATTCTTGGGATACTTCACTTAATAGAATGGGTTCCACCTCTAGCCAGGAAAATACAGGAGGTGCTATATCACTGTTGTTTCTTATAGCTGAATAGTACTCCATGGTATACAT
Organism: Cheirogaleus medius; assembly: GCA_008086735.1. NCBI lineage: Eukaryota > Metazoa > Chordata > Mammalia > Primates > Cheirogaleidae > Cheirogaleus > Cheirogaleus medius. The sequence continues at coordinate 50,045,226 of VBSM01000529.1, read as the reverse complement.
ATACCACATTTTATTAATCTACTCATGTATTGATGGACACTTCGGTTGTTTCCACATCTTTGCAATTGTGAATTGTGCTGCTATAAACATTTGAGTGCAGGTGTCTTTTTCAGAGAGTGACTTTTGTTCTTTTGGGTAGATGCCCAGTAATGGGATTGCTGGATCAAATGATAGACTTGTCAAATGGTAAACTTGTATCGCTTTAAGGTATCTCCATATTGATTTCCACAGAGGCTGAACTAGTTTGAAGTTCCACCAGCAATGTAGGAGTGTTCCTATCTTCCACATCCACGCCAACATTTATTGTTTTGGGACTTGTTAGTAAAGGCCATTCTCACTGGAGATAAGTGATATCTCATTGTGGTTTTGATTTGCATTTCCCTGATGATTAGAGATGCTGAATATTTATTCATATGTTTGTTGGCCATTATTCTGTCTTCTTTTGGAAAGTTTCTGTTCATATCCTTTGCCCACTTTTTGATAGGGTTGTTTGTTTTTTCCTTGCTGATTTTCCTGAGTTCTAAATAGATTCTAGTTATCAGCCTTGTATCAGATGTGTAGCTTGCAAAAATTTTCTCCCATTCTGTGGGTTATCTATTTGCTCCCTTGACAGTTTCTTTGTCTGTGCAGAAGCTTTTTAATTTGATCAGGTCCCATAATAAGTGCCATATTAACAGTATTTATATTTCCCATTATCATGCCATATGTAATTCCCAAATGGAGCTTCTGATTAACGTGACATATCCAGGGAGATCAACTTTGTTGATATAATTAAAATTAAAGGCTAAGGAACCTCATATTTTATTTAGCCTCAGCAGCAATTAGGTATGAGATTTTGAGATTTTTATTTAAGCTTCTTTAAATATGAAAGATAACTCAATAGATTTCCAATTTGCTCCTCCTTAGAAGTTCCAGGTTTCAAGGAATTGAGAATAAGAAAATCGAACTAGACAGTATATAGCGTGTCATCTTCCTCTGCCTTTGTACATGGCACCCTTACTGTCCAGAAAGTCTTCCCTTTTCTCTTCCTTCACCTGCTGGTATCTTTAGCTTCATAATTCACTTTTGGCTATTCTGAAAAGAGTGAATTACTACTTTCCCTCTCCACCTCAGGGGTAGGCTACACTCCTCTGGGATCCCATTGTGAACAACTACCAAAATGGTCACAGAACTTATTGTACTGTATGGTAATAAGCTTTAAAAAAGCTCTGTCTTAGTAGACTGTGTGCTCTTTAAGGTTATGACTGCTTCTTTGATCTTTTTCTCCATACCAGGAAAATTCCTGAAACCTAGCCAGTACTTGATAATTGCTTATTAAGTAAATGAGAATGGATAAATGACTTTTCCAAGATCATGCAGTTAATGACAGTAAGATTTGAATCTGAAGCTTTTTCCATGTGTCATATTTCACTGTGGTGTATTTTCAAGACAAAGTAAAAGACCTTCATTAGATAACCTATCATAATACAGGCTCTGTGTGGTAGGTGCATCTCAAAGTCTCAACTTTCCAAGGTATTGTTTATTCTCTCTTTTTAGCAAAAAGTGTGAACAACATAGACATTAGCAGTTTGGCAGGCAAAGTAATTTAAAGCAGTAGTTGTCAATCTAATCTTGCACAAGGAGCCCTTTTTAATGCAAAAAAAATCATGAAAAATCTAGAACATGATAATAACTCTACTTTCAGTGTACATTGATTGGGAAATTCACATGCACACAAATCCTTCGATTAATTCCACATTCCTTAGAGAATTGCAACCCACAGGTTGGGAGTCACAAGTTTAGTTGAAAGATCACTGAACTGAAAGTAAAGAGAGTTGGCTTCTTTCAACTCTGCTACTACCTATAGAACCCTAGGCAGGGACTTTGCCTCTCTGAGCCTCCCAGCTATTTTAGCTATAAAGGGGGTATTAGACTGAAGACCACTATGCCAGGCTTTGCACTGCACAACTGCACACTCCCAGAGTGATGTTCACATAGATTACAATGCAAATGATGCCCCTTGGAGCTGTGCAACACAACAGCCTTGCTTAAGAAACATCTAGCCCTAATAGGCTGGCTCTAGATTTAGCCCTGTTCTAAATGTACAAGAGAAGATATCAGCCACTTCTTCCCCAAAACGTTAGCCATCCTCATTATCCTCTCATACATCGTCTTTCATAGCCAACTTGACAACTTGAGAATCACATCAGGCAGTTCTCTCTAGTTCTGATCGGACATTCATAACTTTATGAATCACCCTGACACTTTACTTATACTTTTTCGCTCCTACTTCCCCCTAGCTCATCTCTCCTCTTCCAAAATACTTTTCATGGGCAAAATGACACAGAACAGGTCTTTTGGAGTCTCCCGGGAACCTTGCTACAGTTAATCAGGCATTTTTAAGGGGTTGTTAAAAGCTCTGAGGCCTTCTTCCAGAGCCAAATGCACATTTTCTCTCTGAACCACATCTGGCCCTTGTGTCAGTTCCAGGAGAAATGATCGTGGAGACTAGGAGTGATAATGACACATTAGCTCATCTCTTCCATTCCCTTGGCAGTGCTCTGGAGAAAAGATGACATTGGAGAGGAATTCCTGTGGCTCTCACCATTAAACTCTCTAGAATGTGTCTCTCATTTTTCCTTAAAAACAATTCCTGAGATATAAGCCCTGAATTTTTATAAAAAGCACACTTGGAAGGAAGGAGTGTGAGAAGCAGGGAAGGAATAAAAGGGAGTAGTGAGAAGGAACGACCAACAAAAGGAGTAAGGAAGGAAATGCAGCATTTGGGGCATGTGATCCACAGTTTCATTTATGTTATTTTATTTAATCTTTTCAACTATCCTGCAACTTATATATTCCGATTTTCCCTTTGCAAATGCAATAATCAATGCTCAGAAAGGTTAAACCATGTGCATAAAGTTACACAGATCTGACATAGTATCCATACCCTAGTTGCAAAATAACAAGGTCTAGTACAGGAGAGAAGGAAAGTAGTACCAAGCATACTTATTATAAAAAGCTCATAGAAATGTTAATGTTTGCACATTTATTTCTTTACGTTGCTCTGACCAAACTCCATCATTGTACACATGACAAAAATGAAACGCAGAGAATTTTACTTAAGTGCCTAAGATCACACAGTGATTTATTGGCAGGGGCATGACAAGAATCCTGGTCTCTCAAAGTATCAAAAATGTGATTTGTGATTTTGTGCAGATAATGGGATAGCCCTTGGAGTAAAAGTGTCTTGTACCCAAATTCTAGCTCCAGTGTTTACCAAATATTTAATTTTCAGCAACTTCCTTGGCTTCTCTCTACAGGTTCTTTCTAACTAGGAACAATAAGAAAAATCTACCATAATACTTACCAAATTTAGAAGGGTTTATGGAGTCTAGAGACATTTCATGCACAATGTCTGGCACATAGGATGTGTTTCAGTTGGAACTTTTTGGCTGCCTGAAACAGAAACTGACTTACATCCGCCGACTGTAGAGATGTCATTGTCACTCTCACAGACACCAGAGGGCAGGAAACAAAATATAATGGCTTCAAAAACACTGAGACTGAAAAATCAGCTACCAAGTCTCTTTTCTCCATCTCTCAGAAGAATCTTTGCAAATCTCCCATTCTTTACTCTCTGTTAAGTAGTTTCCACCATATATGTATTTTATACTTGTCCCATCCTAGCCACAGCTGGTCACTATATCACAGCTTTCAGTTCCAATGCCAACCATTAACCCACCACAGTGTCTATGTCTTTCTTTGGTGAAAGTCACAAGATTGATGGTCTGATTGGATCCTACCTAGCTGATCAATTGGTGGTCTTGTATTGAAATTCCATCCCATGTCCAGCTGAAGGTGGCCAGTTACAGAGATCTAAGAGCTAGTGTATATCATGGGGAAAAAACTCATTTTCTGTGGTCAGACCAACCTGCATTTAAATCTAGATTAGTCTACTTATTCACTGTGTCACCTGGAGCAAAGAGCCTAACTTCCATAAGACTCTACTTCACCCTTAAAATGGGAATAATAATAGTACAAATGGACTTCAAATAGCATGTGGGAAATGGAATTAAAAGATAAAAATTTAAAATATAAACTTTATTTCTCAACATAAGCTCCATCAAGGTCAAGACACTTTTGTAAGCAATGATGCCAGTCCTTAGTCCATCCCTAAAGAACTGAGGGTCCTGGGAATTTAACCATGTCAATGCAGTCTTTTTACATCATCAAATGAAGAAAAGTAGGTGCCTTTTACAAATTTTTTTAAGGCTAGAAAACAAAAAGAAGCCAGAAGGAACCAAATCAAGACTGTAAGGTGGATGCCTAATGATTTCCCACGGAAACTCTCACGAAAGTGCCCTTGTTTGATGGGAGGAATGAGCAGGAGCATTGTTGTGGCAGAGAAGGACTTGCTGGTGAAGCTTTCCCAGATGTTTTTCTGCAAAAGCTTTGGCTAACTTTCTCAAAACACTCTCCTAATAAGCTGATACTATAGCAAGATACCTTGAGCATCCAAAACAACTGTTGCTGTGACCTTTGCTCTTGACTGGTTTGCTTTTGCCTTGACTGGAACACTTCCACCTCTTGGTAGCCACTGCCTTGATGATGCCTTGTCTTCAACATCATACTGGCAAAGTCATGTTTCATCTCCTGCTACAATTCTTCAAAGAAATACTTCTGGATCTTGATCTCACTTGTTTAAAATTTCCACTGAAAGCTCTGCTTTGGTCTGCAATTGACATGGGAGCAATGGTTTTGGTATCCATTGAGTGGAAAGTTTGCTCAACTCTAATTTTTCAATCAGACTAGTGTAAGGCGAACCAATTGAGATGTCTATAATGTTGACTATTGTTTCTGCTGTTAGTCATCAGTCCTCTTCAACTAGGGCATGAACAAAATGAATTTTATTCCTCACAAATTGATGTGGATGGTCTGCCACTGTATGCTTCTTCTTCAGCATCGTTTCTTTCCTTCATAAAATGAATTATCCATTTGCAAATTGCTGGTTCCTTTGGAGCATTGTCTACACAAAGTATCAATGCTTTTGCAATTCTTCCACCCAAGATGCACCACAAATTTGATGATTGTTCTTGCTTTAATATTAGCAGAATTCATGTTGCTCTGATAGAGGTTCTTTTTAAACTCTGGCTTATTCTTTTTGGTTCCTCACACTAGATCCTATCCACAAATATTATAACAAGTTAGTATAAGTTTATTTTGGTGCAAAAAGTTTTTGAAATCCATGCATAGTGTTTTCATAATATACATTTTCCATGAACTTGTTGAAGTCCCCTCATGATTTTCTTCATAAGGTTGTTACAAGAAATAAATAATATATATCAATCATGGAGCACTTGTTAAGTGTTCAAAACAATTGTTTTATATTACTATTAAGAGAGGTTGAACTTCCAAGACTGTGAGAGAGAATTTTCTCTCCTCTCCCTTTCTTCACCTACCTATTTCCTATTCATGTTTTGGTTATCAGCTCAGCTAGCATCTCCTCTGGAACACATCACCTAATATGCTTTAGGCTTATTTAAGTTCTCCTCCTTTCCATTCAGATTCCTTAACTATCAAATACATATCACACTCTATGAAAATCACCTGTTTACTGCCTATCTTCACAACTGCTGTATGATATACCTTAGGTCAAGGAATGTGTACTAGTCACTATTGTATCTCATTAGAAGACAGAATATTGCTGCATGAAACAGTGCCCAATCAGTGCTTATTAAATAAATAAATGAGTGAACAAACATCATAAAGAGCACCTCACCTCAGAAGAAATGTATATTGGGAAGTGTAGTTTTGTAAGGACGACAGAAGCAAGTTCCACCTAAATATCGCTAATTAACACATTCTGGTTGAAATTAACAGCCACTGTTTCATTTCAGAGTGTTTCTGATTAAGTGTGACTCCATCCCAGAAAGCCCCAAGTAGAAAAGCTACAGTTAAAGTAGGTTTTGAAACCTTATGTAAAACATGACCAAATTATTTGCTTCTGCTGTGTCTTCATGGTCTTCATTTCCAAGAGTAGCCAAGATTCCCACTGAGAAAGACAACTCAGGAGTTTATATCTTGTTTTTGTGAGCAATCTCCACTCCCTTTCACAAAGGCTCCAAGATGTTATTGTCAATGCCCCTTTACGGATGTGGACAGCTGCTCATCGTTTCCACTTTGTTAAGTTCAGAGTTCATCACGCCCCAACGTGTGGGCTTTTTGTTGAGTATGCAAAATGTAAAATAAATAAATAAAGCAACAGACTCCTTCCCCCAAAGAGATTTTCTCCATTTTTAAAAAATACTCTTTTTGAAGATCAATAAAATAGACCACGAGTTTGGAGTGGTGTTAGCTTTTAATATATTCAATACCATATTTGTCCAATGGGAAGGCTCTGAGAGGTTCTCTGAAGATAAATGAGTAAAATGCATCATTGGGTCCTATTTAAATGTCTATCTTTTCCCAACTACCTTGCCTCAAATTGAAATAACTTGCAAAATGAAGGGACAGACTATCAGGCCAAAGATAATGGACAAAGTATGTATTTTCTAGTCAGGCATGCAACACAGCTCTGACATGCCATGGAGATGGTTCATAGTGTTGCCTGATTAAATGCACTACATTGTAATTTTCATTGTGTGAACTGACAAAAGAGCTAGATAATGTTAAACTAGTTAGTTCTAAAAAAACTGATGCTAATTCTAGAGCAATCCATCTCTCCACTCTCAGGATTAGTAGGCAGCAATAGCCCTACCACAAGATCTGACTTTCTTAAACACGTGCAGAGCTCAGTTTGAACTGCTCTGACTTATATTTTTATCTTTCCTTTTGGAAAAGATAGTCACGAAGCATTTCATATGATTTTGTCATCCCTATATCCTACTCAAAAGGATTTAATAGACTGGTTATGCAAATATCTAAACATTGGATTAAAATACATGAGGAGTGCTTTGGAGTCATTTCTGTAACATTGATTGTTGGTGTTTTAAAATTCTTCTCTCTGCAGAATTCAGGGCACATTGCAGGCATTATCTAATTCAACCTGCCTGTGCCCAGAGAGATATCAGGTAAGTATCATTCTCTTTCACCTCAAGAAAAACTGAGGCATGAAACATTGTCTGGAATATACCGGAGTCCGTAATACAACAAAAACTAAATCATAGAAAACCTGGACACCTACCCAGAGAGTTCAACTAGAATGCCTGATGTAGAATTGCTGTCAGTGTCCTAACCGAATGTTGCAACACTACAGCACAGAGCCCACACTGTCCTCATAATGTGGAAATGCAGCCTCTTTATTTAGTAAATAGGAAATGCTCTTCAAGCTCCCCTAAATAGGTTGAGGATTAACTCCAGGGCTAAGGCAGTACCTCAGGGGAGAGCAGCAGTATAAGGGAGTGTTTTACAGACTGTGTTCTGGTGGGGGAAAAGAACCTCAAATGATGCTGCATGAGAAAGAGTCAAATAAACACAGGAATTGCCACATGTATGTTGCACCTCATCTTGAATAATTACACTAACATACAAAATAACTTTGAGGAATCCTGCAGTACAAAAATATGCCAAAGAGATAATGTATCTTTTTAAATTATTTGTAAGCAACAGAGACAGAATCCTTTTAACTTAACCAAAAAGAAATTTGTTGGAAGGATACTGGATAGAGACCTTATGGATCCTAGCTAGGAACCAAGTCCTCTAGAAGGACAAGGGCCAGTAAGGGTTTAATCGGGCATTTTTACAAAAATTCATGGACTTATTACAGGTCATGTATGTCAGATAATAGGGCTCCACATTTCTTCTCCACTCCATCCCTGCTTTTATATTTACTTTACTTGACTAGAGAGTCTGGCTGGCTTACTTGGCAGTAAAGACAAAAACTCTGCCTGTGCCACTGAGTTACAGTTTGACCTCAAGCACATCATTAAATGAAGTGATTACTATGCATAATGGACAAAATTATTTCAACAATTGTTTGTAGCTCTAACGTTATAATCTAAATAGAATTTTAGATCTTTTACATTTCTTGATGGTCTTAAGAAATCTCCTTAATGTTTCTTTGATTATTTTCCCAAACCTCTTTCTGAACTGTGCTGCACTATGGGGCTCAAGACAGTTTAGTTTTATTTTCCTCTGTAATGTTTTTTTTTGGGGGGGGGAGGGGAATCTAAAATGTGGTCAAAATAAAGCAAAGAGAGTCTTGACCTCTAAAATGGAAACTTTTCACTGCAAAATTTCTCTTACCGTAAAAAACCAATAATGAAAAGTGGGTGGGAAAAAAGATGGAATTTGATTTTATGTTTGGATTCTAACTCCCAAAACTATGTGCTTTAATCAGCTAACTGGCCATAACCCAACATTTGTCTGCTGTCACACACAGCAAAAGGATTAATTGCTTGTTGGCCCAGTTCAGGCTTGATTTTTCCTATAAAGGTCTAATGCTGAGGTCCTCAACCCTCAGGCCGTGGCCTGGTACCAGACTATGGCCTGTTAGGAAAACAGGGCCACACATCACTGCCTGAGCTCCACCTCCCCTCCCACCTCCACCCCCATCTGTGGAAAAATTGTCTTCCATGAAACTCGTCCCTGGTGCCAAAAAGGTTGGGGACTGCTGGTCTAATGAAAAGAATACAGCAGGCAGAGAGGAAGAGAGACCTCTCTCCAACCTGTCTTTCCTCTTTTACCCAAAGAAAATGGAAATTCAGCAGGGGCCAAGTCACCAGTTGAGAGGCATTTACAAATGATAGGTTATTGTGCATTAAAAAATGAAATAAATGAGTGTATTTCTTTTATTTTCCCCTTTCATGCATATGATCATTGCAATAGAATGATCCATGATGTTTTCTAACCTGAAAAGGACCTCAGCCATGCCTCTAGTGTCCTCTCTCTCCTGTACTCTTTCTGTGGATTGCAAGTTTGCCCTGGCTGCCATACATGTTCTCATCTCTTTCCTCTGTTCATACAACTGAAGATGAAACAAGACCATAGCCTTTCCCATCAGAGTGATACAGATTTTAATATTAGGGGAGATAGTAGAGGTAGATGGGCTCCAGGCCAAACAACCTACTCTAACAGAACTTACAAGGTTTCTATTTGGAGGATTGGGACCAATCTATTAATAGTGAGCTCTAAATTTGTTTCTCTTTGCTATGATCCTTGTGTGATGTGTGATATACAAAATGGCAGCATTCTGGTTCAGAGCTCCAAAATGGAGCCAGGCAGCCACTATAAGAAAGATTGCCTGCACGACCCGCAATCTTTCAAAAAAAAAAAACAGAAACTTTCCTTGAACCTTTGGACTGGGTCAAACTGCCATGACCACAACATCCTGGAAAGTAGCTGAATTTCACCAGTGTGACAGCTCCTGAACAGCCACAGTCAATGAACTGGGAACTCACGTGCCAAGCCAGCTGCTGCACCAGTGATAATTCTTTCAAAATAACTTGCATAATCACCCACAGCTTCCTTCTAAAAACCCCCACTCCCCTCTGTCTCTTCAGAAAAAAAAATTGGCTTCTAGCTGAATCTGTGTCTCCCAATAGTAATTCCTAAGATCCCAATAAAATGCCTGTCTTACTGCTTTGCAGTCTGGTCTTTTATTTCTTCTTGGTTGACACTTGTTTGTATATTCATTCCTTCAATAATGTTTACTAATGAAGAGCCCCCCAATGTGAGCCAACGAATACAACGATATAACTAAAACCTGACTCTTGACCTTGGAGAGCTTGCAATTCTATGGAAGATACAAAAATCAATCACACATAGCAAGAAAATATTTCAGAAAAATTACCAAGTTGTTTTTTTTTTCTCAAAAGAATCCTTGTTGCCCCAGAAGATGGTGAATTAGCTTGAAAAAGAAGAAGTAAACTCAGTTTCAGAATGGATTTTTTTCAAAAGCTCATTCCAGGGATAATTATCTTGAAAGTCAATAAGAAGATGCTAAAATAAAAATTGATTCTGAATATCAAGGGTAGGCAAACATTAAGGAAGTGAGTGCAAAGTTGATCCATAATTTTATATTAGAAAAGCATTCAATGAAATCTATAGCCATCCCACATTGAATGTGCCCCTTCTCCAAAGAAAGGCATTTAATGAAGAATATCCCCAGTTTTTGTCTGGTAATAGGAGCTTCGGAACTGGGAGAGAGTAAGACTATGGTTGGTATGGATTGTTGAGAAAGGGATGCATTGTTCTGCCTTTTCCTGAGGCAAAACCACAGAAAGTTGAGCTGGAGCAGGGTTTCACTTTCCCTGTGGCATCCTAGAAAGGAAGCAAGGATCATAGAAAAGTTTTATTCAACCATGGTGCCACAGCCCTCTGGGAACTGTAACGAGTGCGGTCTCTAGGCAGATGGGCCTCACAGAGTGTACAGACTCCAGTGGGGGATAGTCTCAGTCCATTCTGGCAGCTCCAAAAAAATACCATAGGCTGGGTAGCTTGTAAACAACATAACATTTTATTTCTCACCATTCTGGAGCTGGAAAGTCTAGGATCAAGGCAGAATCAGTGTCTGGTGAGGGCCCACGTCCTGGTTCACAGATGACACCTTCTCACTGTGTCCTCACATGGTAGAAGGGTTGAGGGGTTCTCTCTTGAGACTGTTTTATAAAAGCACTAATCCCATTCATAGGGGCTCTGCCTCATGATATAATCACCTCTTAAAGGCTCTACCTCATAATACCATCACCTTGAAATTTGGGATTTTAACATATTTGGGGAAGAGGACACAAACATTCAGACCTTAGCAGATACAGAAAACCAACTGAGTTTAAAAGGTACCTTTCCCCCAAAATCCTCCACTAACTAAGGGAAGATCAAGTCCTAAAAACATGGCAGCAGGTCTCTGGGGTAGGATTAGGATGAGACAGAGGGCATGGATGTCACAATCAGAGGTTGCTGCGGGATCGAGAGCAGCAGCAAGAAATGGCAGCACAGGCAGAATAAGGAAGAATAAATGATCTCAGCACAGGTTATGGAAAATAGAGAACCGTTATGGGAATAATGTATCCTATTCCCGCTAAGGTCCAAGAACTCATATCCTCCTAAGAGAAGGGAAGGAGATGGGAGTGAGAAAGCCCTTGAATGGAAAGGATGGCATTTATATGAAAAAGACTGGGGAAAAAAAACCTAAAGTGACTTGTGGCAAGATTTAGTTGCACCACAGATAGAAATGGAATTGCAGGAGCTAAACCGTATTGGACAGTAATGAAAGAAATTGCGTCTTTTTACACATTTGTACTTTATGACCATGGAAGTTCATAATAGCACAATTTATAATTATAACCTATTAAATGTACTATAAAGAAAAAGTATTGGGTATCATGTGTATACAATGTGTCTAGTCTTGAGTTGATGAAATGGTTTCCTGTAGAATTGGCACGTGGAATGAGACTTGAAGGATGTGTGGCAGGTAAGCAAGAAAATAAGAACATTTACACACATGAAGCAACAAGTGCAAAGTCTCCAAGATAGGAAGAAGCATGACATATCCTAGAAAGAGGAAGTCAGCCAAGGATGCTGTGAGTTGGAGAGCATGCAGAGGTATAAGAAGAAACTGGGACATGAGGGTGGGGGAGGATGAGCAGGAAGCAGATCCTGTAGGAATTTGTAATCCATGTTATGCATCCTGCTCTTGGTGCAGAGGATGACAAGACCCCTTTGAAGTATTCTAAGTATGAAAGTGATGCAATTGAATTTATGTCTGACAAGTACTGCTCTATCAAAATATGGCAAATAGATTAGAGGTCGGCAAGAGCAAAGGCATGCAGACTATTTAGGAGGCCAGTGCAGTGGGTTAGGGATGAGATGATGGAAAAGAACAGGTGGAAAGATACAGATAAATTTGAGGAAAATGAATGTTAAAAATCAATAGGAATAATAGAAATGGATTACAAATGGGGAAAGGAAGAAAGATTCAGAGACTGACATTGGCACTGACATTGACAGCCATATCTGGGCATTCCTACAAACCGTGGAATTGATCCCACCAAGGTCACATCATTCCTTTGCATATGTCTGACATTAATCCTAAAATGACTAGAAAGAATATCATGGATAATGCTTCCTTTGACTTCCTAAAAACAATGGTTCATGGTTCAAAGTTTAAAAAGTAGTTTATTCAAAAACTACTTTAAATAATTTAAAATTACTAAAGCTAAAATTAATCAATTGCCCTACATTTAAGCAAGCCATTTAAAACCTGGCTTTCAGAATGGTGATATAGCACCTCTTGTATTTTCCTGGGTAGAGCTAGAACCCATTCTACTAAGTGAAGTATCCCAAGAATGGAAAAATAAGCACCACATGTACTCACCAGCAAATTGGTTTCACTGATTAACACCTAAGTGGACATATAGGAATAACATTTATCGGGCATCGGGCAGATGGGAGGGGGGAGGAAGGGACAGGTATACACATACATAATGAGTGTGATGTGCACCGTCTGGGGGATGGACATGCTTGAAACCCTGACTCTGGGAGCAGGGGGAAGGGAGAGAAAGGCAACACACATAACCTAAACATTTGTACCCCCATAATATGCTGAAATAAAAAAAATTTTTAAAAATTCTGGCTTTCAGTTTCCAGGTCATTTTTTATATATAAAGTGACAATTTCCATTTTAATTTTCCATTTTTTTAAGAGTAGCCCACCAATACACATACAAACCTTCCAATATGTAGATTCATCATACCTCATACATACAGAGGTAATTTTATTGCCTTTTTTATTTTTTGGGCCTTCATTTCAGTTTTACTTAAACCCCTTATTTGTTTACCTAAACTTTAAGAATATAAATATGCTCAAATGTAGTATAATATTCTGCTTTTTGTCAATGTTCAGGAAACACACTGTATGCTTTCAGAACTTCTTTCTTTTCAAAGTAGGAAAATAGACACATCTGGGGGGTAACAAAGACACAGACATTAAAAATTCCATGCTTGTCTAGACATAATCAAACTCATTTCAAAGTAGGTATTAAATGCTTCTAATTAAAGTGTTTAAGAAATTTTTAAAAATTCAAAAATGGTAGCAAAATGTTAACACTCAAAATCAAAATTCTTCTTTTCACCAAGCTCCACTTTGGTTTCCATAGTAACCAGAATACTTACTGGCCTTATTCTCTCTGCTAATTGATTTTTTATACACGCATACACATATATATGAGCGTGTGTGTATATATATATATACACCAATACACACACTTACATGTGTATATATAATGAAGAAAGACATATTAACATAGGGAAGAGGAAGCAGGTCTTCCTTTAATTAGTATGCTGTCTATACTGTCTAACCTATTCTTTCTTCTTCAGGCTTCCCCATGTGTCTTCTTTCTCATAGGCTCCTAACCAAAAAAGATTGATCTTTTCCAGGTGGCTTTGACATTTCCAAGGGATGCTTCAGTGAACGTGATGGACTGGAAAAAGAAAGTGAACTGCTTCTCACAAAGGGGGTAGACTACAGAATTTGACACATTATTATGTCACTTGCCAAAAGGGGATAAATTGCATGACTTCCCTCCCATTAGACAGGGTAGCCACCCTCCCTTTTATTTGAGCTAAAGTATTGCCACCTGAAAGCATTTATCTGAAGACAGCACTGCACAGAAAGGCAAAGATGATTCCATGGAATAGATCTGTCTACCTCCATTCATGGAGGATAGTTAGGAATTAGAAATTAATCTTATTATAAGAGCTCTTTCTGGCTCTCCCCTTCAGTTCTTTCTCGTTGCTCCAGCCGTGTCTCACTGCAACTCCTTTTTACAGTTATACAAAAGACACACCCTTGTAAGTCCTCCTCAACTTTATATTTCCTGATCTCAAACAAGAAAAAAAAAATCAAACAATTATTTTCCCAGTGTTCTATTTAGACAAAAACCACAAAATGAAAATGAAAAAAAGAAAGATTCAAGAGGATTGGGCATGAAAAAAATATGAAACAAAAAGCAAGGTTTGAGGCAATATGGTGCAGAATTTTAATTCACATTGAGGATTATTCATTTCAAAGCTCTGGTGAATTTTCTAAGATTGTCTTATATAGATTCCTTGTATCACAATATTAGAGTTAAATGCAGCACTGCCATAGGAGTTGATGACTCAGAGGATTAGTTTGTTTAAATAAACTCTTGGTTAGAGGGAGTTTTGGGGAGGCAGGTCTTATTTTCATCTGAACTCCAGATTATTATTTCACCAGTCTCAGTTGGCATCATATAAACTTCTGATAGCAATTCATTAGGTATAAAGAAAGCAGCCACTTTCCTTCACAATTTTATACAAATTTGAGCAAGTACTTTAATTTTACCGTTTAGATATTTTAATTTCCCAAGTTCACTAACAGCATAAAACTTTACTCCATCTCATTTGTCTATTAAACTAGATTATGGTGTTAGTAATAAACAACTCCAAAATGTCATTAGCTTAAAATAACATAGGCTTATTTCTTGTTCACGGTACATATTTAGTGTGGATTATGAAGTGAGACTCTGCTCATGGGTAATTATGCAGGGACCCATGTCCACCATCTTAAGATGCTAACACTACAATAAGAAGTTCGGAGGTTTGCAGTGGTCAGGAAAAGAAGAGCTTGAAAATTGAGCACCGGTATTAAATGGTTCATCCTGGAAGTGGACACATTTGCTCACATTTCAATTGCTTTAAAGCAATAGAGAAGTGTAATCCTCCATGTACTTAAAAGAGATCCTAAAATTGATGAATATTGATAATATCTGCTCTATCCCTTCTTCCCTAGATTAGGCCATTTAGGGTTGTACCTTGTAGGCAGCGGTCTCCAATCTTTTTGGCACCAGGGACCAGCTTAATGGAAGACAATTTTTCCATTGGGGAAAAATTGGGGTGGGGAGGAGGATTGTGTTGAGACAGAGCTCAGGTGGAGATGCCAGCGATGGGGAGGGTTGTGGTTGTAAATACAGATGAAGCTTCCGCTAGATAGCTTACAGCTCACCTCCTGCTGAGCATGCAGGTGTGGAAGGGGAGGTTCCTAAGTTTCATGGAAGAAAATTTTCTATAGGGATGAGGGGTAGTAGATCTCTGTGGCCCAATCCCTAACAGGCTGTGGACCCGTCCGTGGCCCAGGGGCATTGGGGACCCAGTTGTAGAGGGCTAGTCCTAGGTGACTCACATGATTCCTGCCCCTGGTGTTCATGCCTGGTATAACCTTTTAGACTTGAGTTTGAGCTGGACCTGAATATTTTTAATATTAATAGTTTGCTAGGACTGCCATAACAAAGTACCACAGAATAGATAGCTTAAACAACAGAAATTAATGTTCTCACAGTTCTGAAAGCTTAAAGTCTGAGATCAAAGTGTTGGCAGAGTTGATTTCTTCTAAGATTTCTCACCTGGGATTGTTAATAGCCGTCTTCTCCCTCTGTCTTCATAAAGTCTTTCCTCTGTGCATGGCTATGTCCTAATCTCCTCTTCTTACAGGAATACCAGTCATATTGGATTGGGGCCCATGCTAATGAACTCATTTAACCTTAATTACCTCTTTAAAGGCACTAAATCCATATACAGCCACATTCTGAACTACTGGGGGTTAAGACTTCAACATGAAATGATGGTGGGTGGGGCCATATCTTCGCCCTTAACAACCTGCTTCTAGACAACAGAATATGGCAAAGATGATGGGATTTAGCAGATTTAATTAAGGTCCCAAATCAGTTAATTTTGAGTTAATCAAAAGGAAAATTATCCTGGTTGAGACTGAGTTAATCAGACCTTAGCCATTAAAAGAAGGGCTGGGCCCATTCTAGGGAGAGAAACTCTCCTTGAAAGCTTCATGAAGTAACCAGCCATGTGGCAAAGAACTGTATAGGTGGCCTCTAGGACCTGAGGGCAGCCTCCAGCCAACAGCCAGCAGGATGCCAGGGCCCTCAGTCGTACAGCTACAAGGAAATGAATTCTACCAACAACCTGAACTAGCTTGGAGATGGATTCTACCTTTGGCTGGCCTCCAAATGAGAATACAGCTCAGCCAGCACCTTTATTATATCCTTGTAAGATCCTGAGCACCAACTAAACCAAGTACAAACTTCTGATCCATGGAAACTGTGAGATAATATGTGTCTTTTTGGCCACTAACTCTGGGATAATTTGTTACTCAGCAATAGAAACTAGTACACAGCTACAGTGACTTTGCTCCATTTGAGGTATAGCAATCTGATAACTTGAAAATGTGATTTTAGTCAATGATTTACTCAACTTTAAAGACTATTTCGAAGTCCATGTGTTTTATAAATCTCATTCCTAGTTCCTATGATACCTCTACTGTTGTTTTCTCTTTGCCTCATTTTTCTCTCCTAATGTTCACTACCTTTCTTTATTAAAATTTATTTTTTATGGAGAAATCATAATTGTATACATTTATGGAGTACAAGGGGTTGTTTTAATGTACATATACAGTGTGGCAGGATTAAATCAAGCTAATTAAGATATTCATTACCTCACTTACCTATTGTTTTTTGCAGTGAGACATATGAAATTTGCTCTTAGTTATTTTGAAATATAAAATACAATTATTTATTATAATCATCCTGTTGTGGAATAGATCCCAAAACCTATTCTTCCTGTCTATCTGAAACTTTGTATGCTTTGATCGACAACTCGCCATTCCCTCCCTCATCACACCCCTAGCATCTGGTAACCATCATTATTCTACTCTCTACTTCTGAGTTCAACTTTATTGGATTCCACATATAAGTGAGATCATGTAGTATTTGTCTCTCTGTGTCTAACTTATTTAACTTAGCATAATGTCATTCAGATTCATCTATGTTGTTGAAAATGACAGAATTTCCCCCTTTTAGGGCTGAATAATATTCCATTGTGCATATATAGTTGTGTGCTGTATAATGGTGTTTGTGTCAATGATGGACCACATACATGACAATGGTCCCATAAGATTATAATACTGTATTTTTACTGTAATTTTTCTGTGTTTAGATAGGTTTAGATACACAAATACTTGACATGTGTTACAATCACCTACAGTATTCCGTATAGTCATATGTTGTACAGGTTTGTAGCCTAAGAGCCATAGATTATATCATATAGGCTAGGTATGTAGTAGGCTTTACCATCCAGGTTTGTGTAAGTACACTCTATGATGTTTTCACAATAACAAAATCACCTAACATCCACATTTCTCAGAATGTGATCCCACTTAAGCAACCCACTAACTTATACCACATTTTTTTATCCATTCGTCCACTGATGGACACCTACTTTGTTTCCATATCTTGGCTATTGTGAAAAATGCTGCAATGAACATGGGAGTGCAGATATTTCAACATATTAATTTTATAAATGTTTTATGTATTTAGGTGTTCCAATGTTGGGTGCACATATATTTATAATTGTTGTTTCTTCTTGGTGAATTAACTCCTTTATCATTATGTAATGACTTTCTTGTTTCTTTTTTAAGTTTTTGGCTTAAAGTTTATCTTTTCTGATATAAGTATAGCTACGTCTGTTCCCTTTCAATTTTCAATAACATGCAATATCTTTTTCTAGTCCTTCACTTTCAATCTGTGTCCTGACTAGTAAAGTGAATTTTTTGTAAGTAGTCTGTGGTTGAATCTTGTTATTTTTTTTTTGATCCATTCAGCCACTCGATGTTTTTTTCTTGTTTGAGAATTTAATACATTTGCATTCAATGTAATTATTGATAAGTAGGACTTACCATTTTCATTTTGTAATTTGTTTTCTGATTATTTTGCAGGTCCTTTCTTTCTTTCTCTTTTGCTCTTTTCCTCTGTGGTTTGATGGTTTCCTGTGGCAGTATACTTTGAATACTATCTTTTTATATTTCGTGCAACTACTATTTAATATAAATTTTTACTTTGTGATTACCATGAGATTTACATAAACATTCTTAAAATAGATTACTTTAAGCTGACAACAACTTGCCTTTAATCACATACAAAATTCTACACTTTCATTCACTCCCCCTGATCTTTTATGATTTTGATGGTTTTTGTTCTTGTAATTTGTATTGCTTACCAATGTGTTGTAACTACAGAGATTTTTTAAAAAAAATAATTTCATCTCTTAACCCTCTTATTAGGGACAAAATTGCTTTATACACCACTCATGATATTATAAAATTCTGGGTATGTATACTATGTATTACTTATATCATTGAGGTTTTACTTTTAAATATGTCTTATGTTATTTATTGGTATTATAGTTGTTCATTTCAGCTTAAAGAACTCCCTTTAGCAATTCCTGTAAAATAGGCCTAGAGGTCATGAACTCCCTTGGCTTTTATTTGTCTGGGAAAGTTTTTATTTCTCCCTCATTTCTGAAGAAAGAACTTTGCTGGGTAATATTTTTTTCCAGCACTTTGAATGTATCATCCCACTCTCTCCTGGCCTGTGTGGTTTTGACTGAGAAATCTGACAGCTGTATTGGGGCTCCCTTGAATGTGATATGTTTCTTTTCTCTTGCTACTTTCTTTGATTTTTTTTAGAGGCAAGGTCTCTCTGTCATGCTGGCTGGAGTGCAGTGGCATAATTATAGCTCACTGCAGCCTCAATTGCCTGGGCTTAAGGAATCCTCCTACTAGAGTCTCCTAAGCAGCTAGGACTACAGGAATGTGCCATAACTCCCAGCTATTTTTTTTTTGTCATTTTTTGTAGAGACAGGGTCTTGCTATGTTGCCCAGGCTAGTCTTGAACTCCTGGCCTGAAGCAATTCTCCTGTCTCAGCCTCCCACAGTGCCGGGATTACAGGTATGAGGCACTGGGCACCTGGTCTGTTTTTGGTTTTTGATAATTTGATTATAATGTGTCTTGGTGGACTCTTTTTTGATTTGAAGTTGATTGGCAACTTCTGAGCTTCCAGTACCTTGATGCTGTCATCTTTTCCCAAATTGGGGAAATTTTCAGCCATTATTTTCATAAATATATTTTCTAGGCATTTTTCTTTCTCTCCTCCTTCATGAATTCCTATTATGTGAAGGTTAGTTTGCTTGATGGTGTCACATAATTCCTGTAGGCTTTCTTTATTCTTTTTCATTCTTTTTTCTTTTTGTTCCTCTGATTGTTTACTTTAAATGTCCTGTCTTCGAGCTTACTGATTCTTCTGCTTAAGTTTGCAGTTGAAGTTTTCTATTGGATTTTTCAGTTTCATTATTGTATTCTTTATCTCTAAGATTTCTATTTGTCTTTTTACATTATTATTATTGTTCCTATTTCCTTGTAAAACTTCTCCTTCTGCTCATGAATTTTTCAAATTTCATCTAATTTTCTATTTATATTTTCTTGTATTTTCTTGTAGTTACCTTCTTTAAGAGGATCATTCTGAAGTCTTTGCCAGTCATTTCACAGAACTCCATTGATACCTATATATTTGAGGAGACAGCCACCTCTTTTGGCCTTTGCAGGTGTTCTTTGATAGTGATGGACCTTTATTATTATACTAATGTTTGTCTATCTTGGGATTCTGGATGGGTCAGCTGGTAATAACCATAGACATGCAGGCCTTGGTGTCAGGTTCTCTATTTGGGCTGGGTCACTTCCTATACTCTGAGGTCAAATGGTAATGCTGGCTGCTCCATAGTCCAATGAAACCACTGGCTGGACTGTGCCATCAGATGAAGCTGCTGGCTTGGCTCTGCAGTTGTCTCTGACTGGGCAGTGCTACAGTTTGTTTTTCCTGGATGAACCATACTGTTATTTGAAATCTGTATTTGGGCAGGCCATATGATGGGCTCCAAGGCTGAGTGAGGTCTCTGGGGTTGCTGCTTAGCCACACAGGGTTCCCAGTGCCAGAGGCTATAATCCATAGATATGTTTGGACTTGGGATTACCTTGTGGCCTAGGCTAGGCTTAAACAGAGCACCGAGGTTTTGTGTAATCACCACTCTGTAGCTTGTGTTGGGTGAGGCCAAAGGTGCCCTCTGTGAGTAATCACTGATCTGAAGTTGTCTCCTGGCTTAGGTAAAACTCAACAAGAGCACATGAGTTTAGCTGGGTCACTTTTCTACCACTAGGTTTGAGCAGGGCCAGATGCTCCCTCTTCAGGTAATCACTGACCAGCAATTGCTTCCTAGTCTGGGGAACACTTAATATGAGCAGCAGAACTTAGATTACTTCTCTGCCACAAGGATTGGGAAGGACCAGATGCTTCCCCCATCGGTAATCACAGACCTACAATTGCCTCTCAACCTGGAGAAGTCTTAATGAGAGCACCCAGCTGTGTGGGGAAGCTGGCCATGCATTTGAGCCTAGAAAACTCATGGACTGTGTTTCCTGCAGCATGATGCTATTGGCTAGTTTCTCTGGCATGGCACCTATGTTGGCTGGAATGCAGAGCAACCATCAAGATCTGCATGCTGCTCACTGTGAGCTCCATCCCCGTTCTTTGTTTCTAACTGACCCAGGTGGCCTATCTCTAACAGTACTCCCAATGTTTCCTGTGGGATGAGATCAGAGGGTTCCAGAATGGTTGGAAAGGTGAATATCTGCCTCCAACTCATTTTTTCCACTGTAGAAACCATGGGTCCAGGGGAATTCTCTGTGTGTGGAGCTGTGCTGGCTTAGGGGAGGGGTGGCATGGTCAAAGCGAACCATTCTCTTACCATTCAGTCTGATTGTTCTGCAGTGCAAGGAAACTCAGTCCCACTCCCATGTTCTGAGATAATCACAGTGGTATCCTTGGCTATGGATAGTGGCTAGTTTGATTACTGTGTGGGGTAAAAGTGGAGAACTCTTATTCTTCCATCTTATTGATGTCACTCTCATTATCTTTCATGTGTGTATGTGTTTTAAACAAGGCAGAGTATATATCCTTAAATAAATTCTATTACTATATTTTCATGTAGCATTAGAAAAGCAACTTGATTGCATCTCTCTCTCTCTCTGTCTCTGCGTGTGTGTGTGTATGTGTCTTGTTTTTCCATACAGCTAGTGGAAGCTGTCAAACAAGGTTTGTTGAGCTTTTGGAAGAGATTAGCTTTAAGATATTACATCTTACTACCTAATTGCCATTTTCAAGATGGAGTAGAATCATATTCACTGGGTATTAATAAAGGCTGCAATTCCAAGGTACTGTATCCTGATTGAAAAGTGTTTAGGCAAATGATTAAATCATGTCACAATGGATGCTTTAGGAAAGTATAGACCTAGAAAGTTTATGATGGATTATTTCTAGATTTAACAAAAGCATTTTCAACTCTTTTAAAACAGTGCCTGGCATAATATATGGCCAAATATGTTTTTGAAATAAATTAATGGAGATAAACAATACTCAAAATACTCATTAACTCATTTAGTAAACATTTGTGAATGCCTACGATGTGGAAGCCCTGAGCTGCGTGCCGAGAAAGTGCCATGATGGAAAGAAGGAAAAGTTGTTTAAAGCTATGAAGGAAATCAGGAAGACTTAATAAAAAAAAAAAGTGATTAGCTTTAAAGAATAAAAAGAAAGTGTTAATTGGAGTTGAGGTGGGAAAAGAAAACTAGGAAAGAAGGAAAATGAAATTCAACGCAGACGACACCATAAGAGCAAAAACTGTAAGGTATGTAAGTGGCTGCTTTGTTCTAAGATTGGAAATAATCTGGTAGGTTGGCAGAAGTTTCTAAAAGAAAAAGACAGAACCAGAAGCTTTCAGATTAAATTTTTCTTATAGATGTGTTATGTTTTGTCTGTATAATGATTGTTAAAAGTTTGAATTAGCTGGTCCCATTGAAAAGGACTTGGAATAATGCATAGCCCATATACATGTTATATTTGCTATTAATATTGAAACATTTAGAAATTTCAGATAGACCTCTAGATTTATGAAAGATCAAAACTATGGAACCACAGAAGCAATCTACTGGAATAGCTCCTTCAGAGATGGAATGCTGCCTCACAATCACCATGCCCTTTGTGCACCATTCTTTGGTCATGCTTCAAGTCACGTCAAAAATTTAAACTATTTATCTGGTCCCTGTAGGCATTTTAGTTTTCAAACCGTACTTAAGAACCCAAGTTTAAGGTCTGCCATGAATAGAGCATGTTCTTATATGTCATGCTGGGGAGTTTGTACAATTTTATAGAGATAATAGAGACATATAAAATAACTTTAGGTCAAGGAATGACACAGTTGTATCTATGTTATACTATGTTGTACCATATGCAGTTATCTGTATTTTTTTTTTGCTAGTCAAAAATAGTCAAATATCAACAATTTGCTTCCGTTTTACCTAATAGAAGCATTATTCTATTTACATGTGGTAAATGGGCTGTAGAGGAGAAGCAGGAAGAAACCAAAAGCAGAGAAACCAGGTCAGAAGAAATAATAATCATTAGTATAAAATGATGAATGTCCAGATTGGGCTAATGTGAGATAATGGCAGTGGAAATGAAGCAACACCATACTATAGACTACTTTACCTGGAATATAAGGCATATCTATCACATCTCATAAAATTATCTGAACAGTAGTAAAAGTCTAGAGTAGAAGACAAGTTTTGTCTTTATCCTTGTAGTTACTGGAAAGTACAAATAACAGCAATAAAACAAATTATTTTAAAAAATGCCCTCAAATGACACTTTTCCCAAAGGAGTATACATACTTATAAACCATTAGCTCATAAGTGAGAGGACACCTTACTTATATTACACAAGCTATCTGCCCACTCTCTGCCTCATTTTTCTCATCTAAGGAAGATAAATAACAGTATCTGTGTTACAAATTAAAGAATTAAGTGAGTTAATATGTGAAAAGTGGTTAGAACATTGTTTGGCACATAGTAGGCACCCAATAAAAATTGAGCATGTTATTATTATCATAATTACTTTTAGCAATTCCTTTAATTTGTAGATGAGAAAAATTGATGCATAGAGAGATAGAGTGATTTATTCAAGATGTTCCAGAAAATCAATAACAAAATCAGGACTGAGATGTAGTGGAGAAGTATGGAGAGTAGTGAGGAACAAGGACGTAGGATTGAAGGATTGAAAGTCTCAGTAAGTATGAAGGATTGCTATACTTGGAGTTTACTAAAGGCACCAGGCCAAAGAGATATAAAGTGGCTGTGCTTAGACAGTATATAAATGTACAATTATAACAAATTTATAGTTATTAATAATGACAAGATATGGGATATAACCATGACCGTGTGTAAGGCAAAGTAACATAAAATTATTGGAGGAGAAGATTTCAAAAGGCTGAAAAGCCACAGTGTTGGGATGATCATCACCATATATATTGAAATTATCAATAATTAAGACAGGGTTAGTGTTGGAGAGTGACAATGATCCAGGAGCTAAAATCTTTGATAAATGAAGGGAAGTGTCCCAGGGGGCAGTGGATGACTATAGCAACATGAAATGGTGGGTAGTACAATCTGGTGACATGGGAATCAAATCTGGTGCTTTTGTGAAGGATAAAAGGAAAATGGTATGAAAGTGACAAAGAGAAATATGGATGCCATCTACTATATTTCCAGGGTCTATAGTTGGAAAAGTTTGCAAGATAAAACAGCCTGTGGCTACGAGGAATGCTGGGGAAACATTAGAGAAAAGCCAGGTTTCTGTTAGAGCAAGAAGGTAAGGAGAAGGCTTACAAAACAGGTTGAGGTTAAAGATCTGCTGACGATCAGTATTTCAAAGACCCCAAGGAAAGTTTCAGGAGTCAGGGGCGGGTTAGGAGATGTGAAGGGTGCTATGGTTTGAATGTTTGTGCCCCTCCAAAATTCATGTTAAAATTTAATCTTCAAAGCAATAGTATTAAGGAGTGGGCCTTTAGGGGGTGATTAAATCATGAGCACCCACCCTTGTGAATGGGATTAGTACTTTTATAAAAAGAGTTTGAGGGAACCTAACCTCTTTTTGCCCTTTAGCTATGCGAGGACATATAGGATGTGCCATCCACGAGGAATAACCCTGACCAGACATCAAATTTCCTGGTACCTATATCAGTTTACAGAACTGTGAGAAATAAATTTCTATTATTAATATTTATAAATTACCCAGTCTAAGGTATTTTGTTAAATCAGCCTGAATGGACCAAGACAGAAGGTTAGAAAATGGATCAGAAAAGTTACCAGGGATTAGAGTCTTGAGTATGAAGTTTGATTGTGGTTTTCTTGATATGATTGATTTGATCTGGGAATTATTCCTGAAGATCCCAAAGCATTTAGTGATAAAGAAGCTGTCAGTATATGGCGGATAGAAAAATGGGGTAAGGGAGATATTTCCCAGAATGCAAAGAGTTCTTGGCCTTCTTGTGATTACTAATGGTGAAGGAGAGGTCTCTTGCAGAAGAATGGTCTTATTTCATACCCAAGCACTCTCTTCTCTCCTGTCAAATGGCATTCTGAAAAGTAATAGTCCCACTCCACGCAGGGTAAATTGCTGTTGACTTTTGGGATCGCTTCCTCAAAATAAGAATCTGTACCACCATCTTCTCAGCATCCTCACTAGTGGCCAATCCTCATCCTCTGATGATTTTTAGAAATGTCCAAAGGGACTTCAGAGTAAAAGCATCCTTATTATTTGTTTGCATGTCTACCCCTAAGCTTGTTTGTGAAATATCTGCATTCAGATAGCATACTCATCTCTGTACCCCTAACAGAATATTTTTGTTGAGGTGTTGATGCTGTATATTTTAATATCTAAAGGTCTTGTATCAGATCTCTGTAATTGCATGTTCTATCTTTAAAAGTACTTATGTTTTAACATTTTCTAATAAGGATGAACTCTTCACAAAACTCATGGCAAAGAATATTCACTCAAATTCAGCATATATTGAATACTTGTTTTTACATTGAAACAGTTCTGTGCACTAAAGGGAATATAAATACAGAAAACATTGTTTCTGTCCTCAAGAAGCTAACTTTCCAGGCAGAGCATCGCAATTTGAATCCAAGTCAATAAATTTAATCAATTATCATTTTGGAATTGCATAATGGATTCATTGCCCACGAAACACACAACATCCTTTATATCTATCCTTTGAGGAAGGATTTGAATTTTGGAAATCTAGTCATATTTGGGTTATGTCTATCTAGCAAGGCATCAAGAACCATCTTCATCTGTAGCAGTAATCCCAGTAGCATGGTTAGTGAATGTTGTGTCAGGAAGCTCATGGTAGCTACATTATAACATCAACAAAAACAAAATACCCTCCTATATTATATTTAAATATTTCATCTATAATTTCCAACAGAAAGGGAAAAGAGAGGGTAGGTTTCTCTCTGTGATATGTATGCTATTTATGGATTGTACTATACATAAAAATACATATGCTCTAATAACATCCTCAGTAATTTTCTGAGTCCTACTGAGAAGCAAGTGCTTTGAGAGCTTGACAAAGGGAAAAGAAGGGCGTTTGGCAAAAAAACATTAACAGAAGTCACACCTCGTCAGTGGGAGTCAAAATAATACAATTTACATGATTCTGGGATACAGGGGGTTTCCAAGCAGCCACCAATAACACTACATATATTAGTCAGCCTGCCAGCCCCCTGGTGAACTATCAGTTTGTGGATGAAAGAAAACACTGCCTGAAAGTAAGTTAAAATTGCTGTGTGGGCAGGGTGATGAATGATCACCACAGATTCCTGCCCCCACACCTCTTAACAGGGCTTTACAAAATGCAACTCCATGTACAAGCATACCTTATATTAAAAATGCTCAGCCATGAGGAGGTTTTCATATTCATGGAGCACAGAGTCTATTTGCTGCTTCTGTCTCCACTATCTGTTGGACAGAGTATAAGGCAAAATTAATCTCTTCACCAAAGGGATTAAGTGTGTCAGGAAAGAGCACAGTACGGGTAAGAATCTGGGGACCTCATTTGTGACGTACAGTTGAAAGGAGTGGGAATGATCTGACAGCAGGGTTTGGGTGTCCGCTGGAGCAGTCTTGTCTGCCTAAGCCTATTTCTATCTAAGGGCGCCAGACGGTCATCCTTCATTGAAACCATATTCTCCAAGCATCTAATATGTGGCAGGAAACCAGTATGGCGCCTAGAATAGAGCAGTGAATGAGATGGAAGTGGCTTCTTCCTTGTAGATCTTCCAGTCCTATAATAATATGAAAAGTTGGAATATGGTACACTGAGTGTTCTGGTAGCAGAAACACACAGTTTTATAAGGACTTGTAGAAGAGGCTAATCCAGAAGTGGGGGTCAGAAAAGACCCTGAAAGAAGATAGTTGAATCTGGAACCAGGAGAATAAGTAAACATTAGCATAATATAATAGAGAAGGAAATAGGAGGAGAAACTATTTCGGTGAAAAGAAACTGCATGTGCAAAAGGCCAAGAAGTAAGAAAGCATGGTGAATTCAAAGAACTGAAAGAACTTTAATGTAACTGGATCAGGAATTGTCTATGTTTCTGGGGAGGGGGCAGGAAAAGAAGGAAGTAGTGTTCAGAGATGGGGCTATACAAGATCCAGGTATGAAGAGTCTTGGATGCTGTGTTAATAAATCTGGACATTTTCAATGGAGAAACACTAAGGGGCATTTAGCAGGAGAGTGAGATAATTCCCTGAAAGGCAGTATAACGTAGTGCTCGTGCCCACGTACTCCGGAATCTGACTGCTAGGTTTCAACTTCCACCTTTGAAACTTATTAACTGTGACTCCTGGGACAAATTATCTAACCTCTGGCCCTGAGTAATCACTATATGACCCTCATAGAAAGAATTAGCATTTTTATTATTACCTGGGTCAAAACCAACAAGCTTAATTCCTCTCTTGCTTTGTAAGGTCTAACCATTGCATTAATTGCAAGAATATAATATTTGAAAACTTCCTCCCTTTCTTCTTTGGAATTCAGAGTAGTCATGTGTTACTATCTCCTACAACTTTCTTAAGAAGCCAATAGAAATGACCTTATAATCATTACCTAGTAGAGTTCTCTGAATTAGGTATCTCTGACAAAGTACCACCTTCATCCACTTTAGGAAAAAGCAGGGTTTCTGAAGCTTGTGTGGCCCAAAACTTCCCAGCCTGTACACTTGGTGACTCTCCTGTCCAAACTCTCGGGTGTCTACCAGTCTTCAGCTGTCTCCCAATTAAAACATTGCCCTCTAACAACACTTATTAGGCATTTCTGCCAAAAAATAGTACCTGAAACATATTAAGCCCCTGCATCTAACTACCTATTTACAGTAAATACAGTGGACAGAGTAATATTTTATAGGATATCATGACAATCCAATCTTCAAAATCCAGATGTGGGAAAATCTACAGGACTGATGATCCTTTCTCTTCACTAAATATATTTGAAAGGAAAAAACAAAGGGGGGGGATCTATAGATCAAAATAATGTTAAGAGCCATATCAACCAATTCAATGTGCAGCCATTGTTTGGACCCTGATTTGAACAAACCAACCACTGTTTAAAAAGAACAACAAAAAAAGAATCATGAAAATTTGAAGGCTGAATACATCTTGATATTAAAAAACAATTCAAGAAGAGTGATAGTGAGATTATACTTATATTTATAAGACTTATATTTTAGAGATAATGAATTACTTATAAATAAAATGATACATATATTGTCTTAAAATATCTAGTGATAGAAGGGGTTATAGATAAACAAGATGGTACACAAATTAATAATTGTCAGATTGGTGTGATAGGTATGTGGGAATTTATTATTCTATTTTTTCACGTTTGTGTACATTTGAAGTTTTCCATAATAATAAAAAGCTAAAACTCTCCCAAAATATAAAAGTGCCTTAAAAAATAACTGGAAGCTCCTTCACTCAAAATATACTGAACCAATGCCACTCAAAAGCAATTATATTTCCCAGAGAACTCTGCAAATCAAAGGGGACTATTATGCTTTTTGTAATAATAATGAAAGTGATGTAATTGCATGAATCTGAACAGGTGGGAATGAAATTTGGTGCCTGCAAAGGCAACTCCATCATCACCTGGGAGCTTGTTAGAAATTCAGAATCTCAGGCCCCACCCTACACAGAACTACTGCTTCAGAATCTACATTTTTAACAACCCTCCCTATGATGGATATTGCACATTAAACTTTTGGGCTCAGTCAGCTAGAAGTCAAGGAAGACTCCACAGCATTGCTTTGTTTAAACTAAAGCCACAGTGCATGGGAAGAAGAGGAGGAGAAAAGGAGATGTTACATACAAAACTGTGCAATTTACTTAACAGGCTCTATTTCATTTATTCATTCAACATATATTTATTGAGCACATGCCATGTGTAGGGCAGTTTTACATGCTGAGGATAGTGCAATATATAAAACAAACAAAAATCTTTGACCTCGTGGAATGTAGAGTCCAAGAATGACTAGCTAACTCATACTGAGTGCTTAATAAGTATTAAGAATGGTTCTAAGCACTTTATAGTCATAGTTCACAAGGAAAAAAGAGGTTAGCAGCTGAATAAAATGTTCAGAAATCACTAGGTTAAAACATGATATTAAACATTGAGCAGGTCAGCCTAACCTTACAGCACAGCAGACTAGCATTTGCAATCTGTCCATTATACTCTGTACCTCTCCCCTTGAGCTTGGCATAGTCGCCCAGGACATCTTAACTTCCACAGGCTGCACTCATGGTGTTCTATTCATCCCTGTTCCCCCAATTCCTAGAATCATCACTGTGGCCCAGTTTCACATGAAGCCAAGCAGAAATAGAAGGAAGAGAGCAGCTACAGTTCAAAATCTGCTCTATGATAGGTACTTTATAAAAAACACCCAAAACAATGTCATGAAGCAAATCTCTCTCACAATTTACCAAAAAAATTATGACTCAGAAATTAAATAGCTTGGCCAAAGTCACACATATTCCAAGGGTTAAGTTCCTCCATACTTAAAGTTCAGTGGTTCTCAAATTTGATATATATTAAAATCACCTGGAGGGCTTGTTAAACTACGGATCTCTAAGCCCCACACCTGGGGTTTCTGATTCTGTAGATCTGTTTTGGGGCCTGAGAATTTGCATTTTTAACAAGCCCCCAGGGAATGATGAAGCTGTTACTGCCACTTTGAGATTCACTGCCTTAGTATATATCTGACTTATTTCCAGAATAAGTCTGCTCCGTCATAAAATGGTCCTTCAAATGTTTTCTAGTAGCTGTTTTATCAGTTAACATAACAGTAGCAGTTACAACAAATATACTCCAAAATGTAGAATGACTCAAACACAAGAGGGTTTATTTCTCCCTCATGTGTCAATCCGAGGCAGATGTCCCTGGTCAGCACACAGGCACAGCTCTTCTCCAAGTGGACATTCGGAAGGCCAGGCTAAAGGAGCCTCTAAAATCTTCAATATATGGCTTCCAAAGTCAATGTGGCCTTCTTCATTTCAGCCAGCCAAAAGGAATGAAAAGTATGGAGATGTATGAGTAGCAATTCTTTATGGGTCAGGCCTGGAAGGGCACAGGGAACACATTACTTTTGCTAAACACAATCTCATGGCTACACAATCTCATGGCTACACCTAGCTGCATGAGAAGTGCAACATGCACTCTAGCCTTGTGCCCAAAAAGAAAAAATGGATTTTGATGAGCATCTTTCAGTCTCTGTCACCAAAACCCTGTTCATTTCCTATCTCTCTTTTCTACTCTTCTTGCCTGCAGTTAAAGAGCCTAAATTCCTTGTACAACAAATACTTATTAGGACATATGTGCCAGGCACTGTGCTGAATCCTAAGTATTCCCACAGCAGTACTTACTGTCTGATTTCTTGAAGCTTGCCATGTATCTAAGGCTTTACCTCAAATAAATAAGCACAGTGATTATCAGAGCAATGAAGAAGCAGTATAGATTGTTACGGGGTGCTATCATAATCAGAGCCCAGGTTGGGGGAGGTGTGAAGGTGTACAAAGAAGGCTTCCCTGGAGGAAGAGCTGTTTAAGGAGACTCCTGAAAGAACAATAGGCATTTGCTGGGCAAAGACTGAAGTGGGAGGAGGCCAGGAAAACATTCTGTTCTAAGTAGAGGGAATAGCATATGAGAAAGCCCCAAAGAGATAAAAAGCAGGAAACTTTTGAGGAACTAAGAAAAGGCCAGTGTGATTGTAGCATAGAGTGATGGCTCAAATGGGGCTGCAGAGGCAGACAGAACTGTGTGGGCAATGCTAAAGTTGATTCACTGATCTAAGAAGCATTTATTGAGGGCCTCCCATGGTTTATGTTTTTGGTTAGGTGCTGAAAACACAGAAGTATAAAACACAAGCATGGTCCCTAATCTCACGGCTATTATAGCTTAATGGCTAAGACTTTAAACACATAGTTACCTATAAAATAAAATGGTGTAATTTATTTTAATGGCCATATAAGATAAGGACATGGTGGTTTGAGAACATTTTCATGGGGAGGTAACATAGTTTGAAGCTTCAAGAAAGGCTTCCCTGAGGAGTTGATCATAGTCTTAGACACAAAGAATGATTACATTTATGGGGGAAAAGATGTTTTTGTCCCCATTTTACACATGAGGGACACAACACTTGCTTGGTATTGCATGACTAGTTCATGGCAAAGCAGATATTTGACCTGTGCCTGTGTAACTCTAGTTTCTATGATTTTTCCATATCATGCCAGGCCTGTAAATGTGCTGCAAAAGAGAAAATAATGAATATGCATGCCCTATGTTAAAGAGCTTTGTTATCATAAAACTATTAATAACATTCATGAAACAAACAAAGCCCTGAGATTATTTTTTTAATTCTTTTGTGATGACAGACTGAAATAGTCAATGTTGGCTGCTGGGAGGAGCCAGAACTTGGGCTATGCCTCAGTAGACCCAGAAAGAGTGAGAAGAGGAATGAACGCATTTTGTGAGCAGGAGTTCTATTATTTAGGTACAGCTATTCAACCGACTACTAATCCACCAAACACTACTTTTATCCAGCCTGTGTTTCTCCATCTGGTCCATCAGCCTATCAAGAATCTGTCAAATGCCTTGCTGAAATGCAGATAAATGTCAGGATGGATTTCACATTTTCCTTTATGTGAACTTGCTTCACTATCCTTCCAGTGCTATGGGAACCCCACAGAGAACAAGAAAAGTCAACCATTAAGGTTAAGCGACTGAGCAAACAAAGATGTGTTCCTCCAAGGCTGGCTGCTTGTCAAAAGTGTTGTTAAAATGCTGCCTTGTCACAACTAGCCAAGTGTAGTCTAGCACAGAAGACACATAGGGCTGGAGGCAACGGCACCTTAAATTCCCATATGAGTTCTGTCACTACCAGCCCAGCCGTTTATTGGACTCGTGCTTCTCACCAACACAGACATGGGCTGAGGAAATCGATCAGTGTATTTCATTCATTCAGTCAGCCAACACTTCCTGGGCACATACTCACAGCCAGGCAGTTATTGAGGCCACACAGCAGAATAAGTTGAGAGCCTTTCTCTTGATGGACTCATTCTACCAAGAAGAGCAGACATGAAACAGACATTTGTCTGAAAAATGCTAAAACTAGGTACAAAGGAGAACATCATTAATGCTGCATGGAGGAGTCAGAAGAGCTTTCACATAGGGGATAAGATTTGACCAGGTCTTAGTCAAAGAGTGTGAGCTTGGAAGTTGGTAGAGGATGCACAGAGGCTGTAAGAACATCCCAGGCAGAGTAAGTAATGAGCAAAGGTGTGCAAGCCTGCAGGGCATGGGCCATATTCAAGGAATGGTGAAAACAATCCGTGTGGCTGGAGTGGGTTGGGGACAGGGGGAAATATCAGGAAATGTGGTTGGAGGGACAGGCTGTGCTGATATTATATCAAATAACATACTAAAGTATTTGTATCCTATCTTGAAAGCAGTGGAGGACTATTGGAGATTTTTAAGGCAGAAATTATCTATTAAGGTCATATTAACTTTCAAAATGAAATCCCCACATGTTTGAGACGCTTCAAAATAATCAAGCTTGTATAGAATTTTAAAAAATCTTGACCATTCTACTACTTATTAGCTATGTGACCTTCGGTAATTAACTTAGCCTTTGTAAGGCTCCTTATGTATAAAATGGATATAACAATGTTTCATATCTCATGTATGCCTGCAATTGAGTATGAATTCAGTAAATATTAGTTGTAATGGTAGTTTTCTAAGTCTTAAGCTACTATTCAAAGGATTCATGGACACCTACTATGTATTATTATTAACAATAACATCTATAAAAATAATGATTATATTTATTGAGTGCTTACTATGTGCCAGATAACATTTATTTTAGAAATATTTTAATTTTTATAATATCTCTAAGAGATAGATATTATAATTTCTATTTCATAAATGAGGAAAATGAGGCTCAGAGACACTAAATAGCTTGTCCCAGGCAGCAGACCAGTATTTAGTGAGACCAGGAATAAAAGCATTTTTTCCATTCTACTTGGCTTAAATAAATGGCATACTCTCATCTTCCTGCAACTACCTGAGCCAAAGATATTTTCAAGGCCATAGTTTAATTGCAAGATAGGAACACTGTTCCATGCGGGCTCAAGAAAATGCTATCCTTTCTCTTTTACTTGCTGCTTCAAGGACCATAGAGAAGCAAAGATTCTTTACCATAGGAGTGCGCTCACAGCTCACACCTCATTGCATCCTCTACACCTTCCCACCGGCGTTCATTCCATGGCCATATTGCTACTTCCTCTTGCATTTTTCCTCTTTCATGCAGTAAATACACAGCACAGATCTGGCACACTGGACCAAGTTGTATTTTGGGTAAATGTCATTTGGATAAATAGAAGTCTCATGACTTCCATTGGAACTTGAGATTCAGGCACACATCTGAATGTCTGTCCATGTTTAGGGTGGGGGTCAAGAAGGAAATTCTTTCAGGACCCCCATGACTGAGCCTTATAACTATGGACCCTGAATTTTGATGCACCTGAGTACTTGGCTAGCTATTAAAGGTGCCTATTTGTTTATAATTTGAGAATTACTAATACTCTTAAGACCTCTCAATAGGAATTCCCAGAGGGAAAAAAGAGTGAGCTATAGAATTAAGGTAGCATGAATACCTCACTCTGAATCCATAACAGTTAGTGTCAGGGAGATAGACCAAGAACTCAAACTTCTGCCTTCCGGGGGTGTTGCTCTTTTGTCTTGTGGCAGTGCAGCACGGGGGAGACGGGGGGACTGGGCATGGTGGTTAAGGGCACTGGTCTAGAACAGATGGAACTGGCTTTGAATTCTTGTGCCTTTTTTTTTTAACTGCATGGTCTGGTTCTGGTTATTTAACTTTTTGTTAATTTTAAGTTACCTCATTTGTAAAATGGAAGAATTTGTAGTTTGCAGGGCGACTGTAAAAATTAAATGAAATAGAAGATGTGAAGTGTCTATAATAGTGCCTGAAACCCAGAAGGTACCCAATGAAAGGAGGCAGGCTGTCCTAATTATTACATAATAATTACATATATTCTCTGACTGCACTGATCAGATTTAGCCAAAGGGTGGGCAAGTCTCCATCTCACAAGCTGCTGTGCAGGCACAACTTAATGGTTTGAAAGCATTATTTATGAAAGAAAAATATAACATGAGTTATCCATTGTTTTCCTTTTGAATTATTTATGAAGTGTTTGATAATAGGAATTCAGATCAGTCAGAATAAAAGCTATGACTTGATGTTTGCTTCATCATACTTAAAAAAAAATTGAGTAGCTTGAGAAAACATTATTTCACAAATTATGTTCTTGCTTAATGATTTAATCACTAAGGATACATGTTAACAATCACTCTAAATAAGCTCTTGAAAGAAAAATATACTGCTTCTCACCACCCACCCAACAATCTGTAGCTTGGCTTTTTAGAATTAAATGGTCATTTAGGAAAAAAAAAAATCAACTTGTAGCAAAAGCCCAGGGAAGATAGAAAAGAAAAAGAAAAAAGCTTCATGTCATGAATTGAAAGCAGGGACCAAAATACAGACAGGATTTCCCTTCCTAGGTGTTCATAATGTCCTCAGGAAAAAAATACTACCTGTCAGGGGAACCATGAGCAGATTTATTTCAAATTTAGCTAGTGTCATAGAATTTTATCTATCCACCATTATCCCCGTTACACAGAAGGTAATGAAGGTGCAGAAATATTAAATAACTCACGGTTATGAAGCTAAAAATGGTGAAGAGGAAACTCTAAACAAAGCCCTGGCTCTGCTCTTTCTATTGTACGCTGCTGTTTTTATTAGGCCTACACAGGAGCTGGCATTTAGCATCACTTCTATAACTAGTGAAAGGAAATTTAAACAGGAATAATCCTACCTATAAATTCATAGTTCCCGTAAATTCCCTCCATAACCCTTAGAGAATTTTCAAGAATTTTCGGAGATTCCAAACTCCTTGTAGAAGGGAATTGTGGCAGAAACTATTGATTGACTATGTAACAGCCATCCGACCCTATGAATAAAGCCTGAATTTGTTCACAGTGTGGGTGGCAAGTACTCAGGGGTAAGTGGACTTGCAGGGACGCTAGTGAAGGTTAATCTTCAGGGGCCCTCCTTTTGCATGACTGCTTCCAAGGGCTGAGGAAGGGCCCCAAACAAGTTAGCATTTGGAATTTTATATTCTTATTACTTAAAGAGCCTTCAGGCTTTACAAAAGCTGGATAGATTCTTATGCAAAGGGATGGTGGGTCCCTGCCCCAGATCCAAGAGATGAATTGTGATTGATATAAGCAAGTCAGAGAAATCCTATTTTCCTTCACCAGTGGTTTGTTCTAGAGAAACTTTGCTGAGAACTTCTGGAAATAACATTGCTTCATATAAGGAAAAAGTTTTTGTACCATCACCCCAGCCCACTCTCTCTCTTGTTTGAGACCTTATTGTGTGAAGCCTTGAGCTATGTAAACTACCTTAAAACCAAAAAAGAATGACAAGAGTCTCCCATACAGGCCAACTGATCACCTGATATGATTGGATTATTGGAACAACTCTGGCACTTCTCATCACCAGATTCCTTGTAAAGAATAATAAGCCATTCTTTATGAATATGACCACAATTTGTTACTGTTCCATTCACCATTTGATGTGTGGTTGGGTGTCTTCCACCTTATGGCTATGATGAATAAAGCTGCTATGAACAAGACTGTGTGTAGGTATATGTCTTAATTTCTCTTGGGTAAATACTTTGGGGTAGAAGCAATGGGCCCTATGGTTAGTGTATGTTCAACTGTACAAGAAACTACCAAACTGTTTTCCAAAGTGTTTGTACCATTTTGCATCCTAACAGCAGTGTATGAGAGTTTCAGTTGTTTCAATCCTTGCCTGCCAATACTTAATATTGTCAATCTTTTTAATTTTAGCCATTCTCTGGTATGATGGTGATACCACTCATTGTGGTTTTAATTAACATATTCCCTAATAGCTAATCATTTTTGAGTCATCTCAACAAGTCCAGGATTACTTTTGTACTTTTATCAAAAGTCAATTAACCTTAAAATCATTGTCTATTTTCAGATTCTCTAGTCTGTTCCACTTAGCTATATGTCGACCTTTTCCCATACCACACTGCCTTGTTTATTGCAACTTTATAATAAGTTTTTAAATTAGTACATGTCCTCCAATTTTGATTTTCTTTTTCAATGTTGTTTTTGAAATTCAAATGTCTTTGCATATCATTTCCATATATATTTTAGACTGCACTTGTCAATTTTTACAAAGAAAGTTTGCTGAGATTTTGATTGGAACTGCATTAAATCTACAGAGTACTTAAGGTAAAATCAATATCTTTTATGTCTTCTGATACATGAGCATGATATATCTATTTATTTATGATATTTTGAATTTCTCTCAGCAATACTTCATGGTTTTCAGTGGAGAATTCTTACACATATGGATTAAATTTATTCCAAAGTATTTTATAGTGCTTAATGCTATAGTAAATGATATTTTTACTTTAATTTCCAATTGCTTTTTGTCATTATATAAAATACAACTGATTTTTGTATATTGAACTTATATCCTAAAAACATGCTAAACATAATTATTAGTTCTAGTAGCATTTTTATAGATACCTTCAGATTTTTGGCAAAGACCATTATATCAATTCTAAATAAAAACAGTTTTGCTGCTTCCTTTCCAATCTGGATGCAACTTATAATATTTCTTGAATTTCCTTTACAGACTAGCTAGGAGCATCAATACAATATTAAATACAAGTGGGAAAAGAAATATCTTTGCCTTACAGGGTAAAGAATTTAGTCTTCCATCATGATGTTGGCTATAGGTTTTTCATAGATGTTCCTTTTCAGGCTGAAGTACCTTTCTATACCACGTTTTCTGAATGGTGCTGAATCTTTCAAATGCTTTTCTCACATCTATTTATATTTTCCTTTAGATTTTCCTTTTCTGCCTCAGGATAGTGAGTTGCAGTAATTGATTTTCAAGTATTAAACCAACTTTGTATTTTGGGGAGAAATTTTAATTAGTCATAAAGGATTATCCTTTGATATGTTTGTGAAGTATATTTGCTAAAATTTTGTTTAAAAGTTTTATATCTATATTCATTAGAGTCATATGTGGTTGTTATAATGTCTTTGGTTTTAGTAGCAGTGTGATACTGGCCTCAAAAAATAAGGTAGAACAATATTCCCTCCTTATTTATTTTTTGGAAAAGTTTGCATATAATTTGTATTATTTTTCTCTAAATGTTTGATAGAATTTACCAGCAGAACAATTTGGGCATAGACATTTTTGTCAGCAAATTTTTAATTAAAAATTCAATTTCTTTAATGGATATTGAACTATTTTTTTTTTCTTAGTGAGTTTTGACAGATTGTGTTTTTTATGGAACTTGCCCATTTCATCTATGTTTTCTAACTTATTGACATGAAGTTTTTGTAACATTCCTTTAGTATCTTTTTAATATCTTTAGAATATGTAGTGGTATCACCTCTTTTATTCACGATATTGGTGAATTTTGTCTTCTCTCTTCTTTTCCTGATAGGTCTGGCTAGAAAATTTCTATTTTATTGATCTTCTCAAATAACTAGCTTTTGGTTTCATTGATTTTTCTCTATTGATATTTTGTTTTTTATTTCACTGATTTCTGTTCTGATATTTATTAATTCCTTTCATCTGCTTAGTTTGGATTTCATTTGCTCTTTGATTTATAATTTCTTAAATTAGAAGCCAAGATCATTGGTTTGAGAACTTTCTTCTTATCTAATATAGATATTTAGTGCTGTAAATTTCCCTCTAAATTCTACTTTAATAGTATCCACAAATTTTGATATGTTGTGTTTTCATTTTCATGAAGTTCAAGATATTTTCTAATTATTTTCTTGATTACTTTTTTAATCCATAGATAGCTAGAAGTATGTTATTCAGTTCCTAAATATTTGAGGAATTTTAGATATTTCTACATTATTGATTTCTAGTTTAATTTCATTGTGGTCAGAGAACATACTTTCTATGACTTGAATCATTTTTAAATTTATAGAGACTTGCTTTATGGGCTATATTGGTAAATGTTCCATGTTCATTTGATAAAAATACTTTTGTTGGGTAGAGTGTTCTATAAATGTTAGTAAGTTCAAATTTGTTGATAGTGTACAGATTTTATATATTAAATATCTTTACTGATTATTGTCTACTTATTCTATCAATTATTGAGAAAAGGGTATTGAAGTGTTTAAGTATAATTGTGGATTTGTCTACTTCTCTTTGCAGTTCTGTCATGTTTTTTTCTATGTATTTGAGTGTCTAAGATTATTGCATAAACCTTTAGGATTATTATGTCCTCTCATGAACTGGTCCCTTAATTATTATGAAATTACCTTCTTTAGCCATGGTAATACACTTTGCTTTCAAATCTACTTTGATATTAATATAGCTTCTTAAACCTTCTTTTGATTAGTGTTAGCATATGTATTTTTTTACCATCTTTTACTTTTAATTTATTTGTGTCTTTCAGTTTAAAATGAGTGCTTTGCAGGCAGTATATAATTAGGTCTTCTTAATTTATTCAATATGGCAATCTCTACCTTTTAATTGGCATATTAGACCATTCACATTTAATGATAATATTCATATGATTAGATTTAAATCTACCTTAAATTAACCTTCATAATTCCTTGTTATGTAGTAAGAGCTTCTGCCTTGCCATCTTTGTGCAAAAGGCCTAGCTTAGTATTAATAGAATGAGGAGATGCTGAAATAGCAATGGTTTATATTAAAGATCAGCTATTCTCAAGAACCTGAGACAGTGGCCTCAACCAATTTTCAATGAACTTGAGATACATGTGCATCTAACAAATCCAGAAGTAAAATCATAGAATGGAAATAAAAATAATTAATCAGAAACTATATTATATTTCTGTGAATTACCAGACATTAATTATTGTCTACCTACAAATATCTGTTCTGAGAATACAATAAATTTCATCTATCGGGTGCATTGTAAAACACAGAAATTGTGTCTTTATTTAGAATTTTAAAATGATATTCTGACAGCTTTAAATCTGGTTCCCTTGCCTTCAACCAAATTTTCCCATATGAAACACATATAAAATGTGTCTGTGTCTTAGGGAGTAAAAGATGAATTGGAGCTTATCACCTACAAATAAATAAAACTCAGTAAGACAAAAATCACTAGACACAAACTTAGAGTAGCCCTAAAATGCCATTTTTTTCCTAAAGGCAGGAGGCAAATAATGTTTTTGCAAAGATTTTCAAATAGATCAGTGGTTCTATAACAATTAGTGAAAGGAATATCTCATTGCCAGAAGTTACCAATATTGGCAAAGGGTCTTAGGTCAGATGGAAAAGGATACAGCACTTTTAAGACACTGAGAATTTACTCTAGGGGACTAGGAATTTTGAAAAGATAAAACCAATACTCTTCTCAAGATGTATAGTGAGTCTTATATCTTAAATCTGAACAGCACTAAAAGTGGATTTAAAAAATTAAAATTCCAGAAAAAGCATCAAAGTTTTCTTAAATCCTATGATGTCACAGAATACAATCAATTGATTATTTTTCCCCAATGAATTAATTATGTACAAGGAAAGATCTTAAGGATCAAATCCATCATTTTTTAGCATAAATAGTTACAAATACATACATTCCATGATTTAAAAAAGCAATAATGGTAATTCAGAGAAATTATCAAATAAAATCACTCAGAAAATACCCTTGCAGAAAAATTGAGAATTAATGTGGGGATGATTGGTATGGCAAGATAGGGGACCCCAAATATCATACTATCCCTAACAAAAAGAAAGAGAAAAAAGAGAAAGAGAAAGAACTGGAGAGAATCAACCCTGACTGACTCCATCCTGAAGCTGTCATCTTTTGGCAAAGTTACAAAGATGTCTTTTTGCTGCAATGTGCAGCAGAAAAAGTTAGAGTTCTCTGTGAATCACCGTGGCAACAGTGATCTAATGAAACACATTGAAGCAGCAGCTTGCAAAGGAAACATTCACCAAAAAAAGAAGACAGAAGCCTGTATCTTCCTTTGTTATTAAGTAGATAATACATGCACAGAATGATACAACCAATTAACTGCCTTTAATAAGCAAACCTTCTTTGATGAATTGTGGTGAGACAGAGTACAGAGTCAGATACAGCCTAATCAGATGAAAATAAACTTCCCAAATGCCATTATGATGTAATTTCTGCCCAAAACATTTCATACAGCCATAGGTCACTTATGACTTTTAGCATTCCATAATATGTACATCCTCATTCAATGTTTCCTATAATCCCTATGCTGGAGATATGTTAAAGATATAATCTTTATCTTGAAGATTACAAACCACTGTCAATACCATTTACCAAGAAGTTACCAGACAGGGAAGCATCATCAAAGTTTAGGGAAGAGAGCTCTTCAAGGATCCAGGAGCCACCATGAATCTGAAGGTATGTTTCTAATCACTGTGGAGGTGAGAAGGAATAGCACAATACAAGGCCCTACTCAACACTACTCAACAGTCCTGCTTTATTGCTCCCAACAACCCTACATTTCAGATCTGCCACACTACCAGCCACTCCCTAAATATACTGCAGATACACTTTCATGCATCTTTGCCTCTATAGATGTTATTCTATTCATAAGAGATAAAGCTCACCTGTTAGATACTTTCTGAAGCTTCAATCTTTCCCCCACTTCCACCATTGAATTCTGAGCTGGTTAGCAGTTTGCACTTACCTCTCACAGAAACTCACATTGCAATTGCTTTCTCTGATAGCAAGCATTTCCTTTTTAAAGTGATTCTTAATTAATACATTTATGCTCATTATATGCCTACATCTTTCCACAAAGATCTTAAGGTGGCTTATAATAAAAGATATTGAAATCAAATATTTAAATGAAAATAGAAAACTAGGACCAGAGAAAAGAAGAATATAAAAATGTCAAACCTAAAGGACAACAAAGTTGTCCTGCTGAGGCTTCAACTATGTCTTTGCACTTCTTGGAATCTGCTATAAAAAGCTTCTCACCAGAAAGGAGGAAAATATTGTTTCCTCTGGTTCTTCAAGGGAAACAAAGTTATTCCCAGCAGGGAATTCTAAAATAAAATTTATTGTAGGAGATTTTATATAGTAGATCCTTGTCTTAGTCCATTTTGAGTTGCTGTAAGATAATACCTGAGACTGGGTCATTTGTAAAGAAAAGAAGCTTATATGGCCCATGCTTCTGGAGACTGGGAAGTTCAAGATTGAAGGGTCACAGCTGGTAAGGGCCTTCTTGCTGTGTCATTCCATGGTGGACAGCAGAAGTTCAAGAGAGCACTCATGAGAGAGCAAAAAGGAAAGGGGGCTGAACTCATCCTTTTCATCAAGAACACTCTCCCATGAAAACTAACCCACTCGCAAGGTAACACTGTTAATCCATTCATGATGATGGAGCCCCTATGACCTAATCACCTCTTAAAGGTTTAAACATTGTTGCATTGAGGATTATAAATTTCGAACACATGAAATTTGGGGGACACATTCAAGCCATAACAACCTTAAGCTATATAAAAGATAATTTTCTCAATATGGTGGACCACAATAGCTTAAATGAATTGCAAATTGTTATTTCCTATCTCTATCTTCAGCATAGAGTTCATAAATTTAAAATGCAGTATGGTTTTGGTGATTCTGCAATAGTCTGAATCGGCAAGTAGCCTTCTGGTAATTTAGTTTGCTATAAGGATAGAATTCCTATAGGGTCAATATTTAAAACAAGTTTTCCTAAGTACTTTCTTCATGTGGTCTCTTAATAATAGAAGCCAGATCCCACAGGCTAGCACTGACAACACAGTGTGAGTATTCCCTTAAAAGTGGGAGGGGGAAAATAATTTGGGATGAACTATTTTAAACAAAATTAAAAAGACTTCTTTCTATCAGAATTCTGAACTAAATTTACTAGTGTGCATCATAAATCCCCAAGCAAAAGTTATAGTTTATAGAAGTTCCCAAATTTATGTGAAACACAAATGACAAAATATATACAACATCAAAAGAATCTTATTAAATTTTTTTATATACACCTTTTAACACTTTTGTGGAGCATAGTATGGGGAACATTGAACTAAGTTACAGTATATGCACATCAAAGGAAGGAAGATATCAAGTAGTTTTTATCTCCCTGAGTAACTAGCTCAGTACCTCAAAAATAAAATTTTTAAAGATAACAACTGAAGGTTAGGAAAGAAAACTATAATTATGTGTAATACATCAAGTAGGCTCAGAAAGATCATATCATACTGAGAAATCAGCACCACAGACTACATATATAGCAACACTGATAGAGCTCTTACTGTGTTCTGGGTAGTGTTCTAACTTCTTTGCATAAAATAACTCATTTAATTTTCCCAACAACCCTGACATGGTTACTGTCACAGTGCTGTCCACCGCTAGACTTTGAAGTGTTGCCCCAGTTCCTGGGCTCCAGGCTTGGAAGAATCACAAGCCTTAGCCTGCACAACAGAGAGATGACAGACACTCAGCAAGTATGCATGAAGAATTTATTCTAAGGAAAGTTTAAGAGTGCAAAGCGAAAGAACATTTCCTAAGGGGAAATGGGTCTGTCTCTGGTAAAGGTTAATTATAATTCTTCATAACTATACATGACTGTTTTGGGGACTGAATTCTTTCCAAGTTTGCACATGACTTAAAAGTTATGTTATACATGGTCCGGGGAAAGTTCCATAACCTGGTGATCAGTGTTCCATGGCTTAATTACCTCATTCTTTTTGTCTGTTTATTTTATTTCAGCATATTATGGGGGTGCAAAGGTTTTGTTTAAGTTACATATATTGCCTTTGCCCCATTCAAGTAGAGCTTCAAGTGTGTCCATCCCCCAGACGGTGCTCACTGCACCCATTAGGTGTGAATATACCCATCCCCTCCTCCCCATCCCACCTGCCCAACACCCGATGAATGTTATTACTATATGTGTATTTAAGTGTTGATCGGTTAATACCAATTTGATAGTGAGTGTATGTGGTGCTTGTTTTTCCATTCTTGGGATACTTCACTTAGTAGAATGGGTTCCAGCTCTATCCAGAATAATACAGAGATGCTATATCACCATTGCTTTTTGTGACTGAGTAGAATTCTATGGTATACATATACCATATTTTATTAATTCGCTCATGTATTGATGGGCACTTGGGTTGTTTCCACATCTTTGCAATTGTGAATTATGCTACTATAAACATTCTAGTGCAGATGTCTTTTTTATAGAATGTCTTTTGTTCTTTGGGGTAGATGCTCAGTAATGGGATTGCAGGATCAAATGGCATCAAATGTAGCTCTTTGAGGTATCTCCATATTACTTTCCACAGAGGTTGTACTAGTTTGCAGTCCCTCCAGCAGTGTATGAGTGTTCCTATCTCTCCACATCCATGCCAACATTTGTTGTTTTGGAAATTTTTGATAAAGACCATTCTCATTGGAGATAAGTGATATCTCATTGTGATTTTGATTTGTATTTCCCTGAGGACTAGAGATGTTGAGCATTTTTTCATATGTTTGTTGGCATTAATTACTCCATTCTTTAATACTGAAATAACAGTTTCCCTTGGTTATTTTTCTGTAACTGTTCCCTCCTTACTGTTTTTCTATAATTGCTTTCTCCTTTCTGTTTTTCTGATTTCCATTACCTTTCACTTGTTTTTCTGTCCCTAACAGTTACTATTATCTCCATTTTACAGATGAGGAAATTGAGACACATAGAAGTTTAGTAATTGTTCAAGGTCACACAGCGATGAGCTGGGAATCTGGGATCTAAACCTGGGTAATCTAGTTCTAGAATCTATGTTCTTAATTACCATGCCAGAAAATAAGTAAAGCTTAGACCAAGTGATAGGATAACTTGGCTTTAAAGGTAGAGCTGTAAAGACAAACAGTGATTCAAAAGACAGCATCCAACAGGTAAAGGATGTCTATAAATGGTTTACATTGTCATCAACTAAAGAGATAGGTCACAGACAATACTTGAAACCCAGTGGGCAGCAGTGGCATATTCCATGAGATGAATCCTTTTGTGGCAGCAGATACCTGGGTGAGAATCTTGTTTTGACTTCAGTAGCTGAAGGAACTTGTATGGGCCTCACTTTCCTCACATGTAAGACGGTGATATAATAGCTTATTTTGGAGAGCTGTTTCAAGGTTAGAAAGTTTGGATAAAGCCCTTTTCATGGTGTCTGGCAAAAGCAGGCACTCACTGGAGCGTGGCTGTCATCAGTCAGTCCTCAGAGGATAAGCATTCTTGGCTCCATTTTATACAGGAGGAAAGCAGAGAAACTCACAGATGTCAAATAACTTGTCCAAGGTCATACAACTGGTAAGCAGAAGAGAATAGATTACACCCTGCTCACTTGTCTTCAAATCCAGTGCTCTTCCTCATTGAACCGCAAAAAGGAATGATGATAAATTTCCTCATCCACTTGCTGCAATAATCTAAAAGATAGATAGCATCAATAAAGGACAAACTGAAGAAAAAATTTACTAAGGAGATATGAGCAATCTCTCAAAGAGAGAGATGAGAGAGAGAGAGATGAAGAGAGCGTGGTGCATGAGGAAGAGAGAAAAATATAGAGCTGATAAAGATTTCATGGAGATGATAAAATATTTACAGAAACCCACCCAGAGGCCTTGCAAGGGCTCAGAGTGAAATCTGATGTGGTGAATAGTTTCTCAGCATCTGATATGGCTCTGAGATTTCATCCATATGCATACACACTGATGTTCAGACTAAGGAGCCATTTTTTTTTTCTGTAAAATGATTCTAGTCCACTTCCAGGACTTTGTAGAAAAACTTTAAATATGTAGCAATAGCCTGGAAGAAGCCAGATGATTCTCCTTGTAGGAATTTGTCACTCCATTTCAACAGCAGCATTGCTATGGTTTGAGGAAGAACCGGGGTCTTTTCCACTTGACCCAGGATTTCAAAAGTAGCTGATTTTTCTCTAACATCTATCCATGCAAATTAGCACGGAAAGTGCTAATTTAGAAAGACATACTTTTGCATTCAGCCTGAAACGCAGCCACTTCCCCTCAGCCACACATTTCTAAACTCTAGCTCAGCCGCCCTAGCTTCAGTCAGCCAGCCACACACTAGAATGCTGAGATGTTCCTGAAGCATGCGTTTCTTTAGGCTGGAAATATTTCAGTGGAAATAGATGATGCTTTGAAAAATCTCTAGGGGGCTTGGAATGTTCCTAAAGGATTCAACTGTGGTGCTAGTCTATACATTTCCAGAATTGCATTCACTGAAAAAACAAGGAAAGGATTGATAATGACAAACAA
This sequence comes from Cheirogaleus medius, assembly GCA_008086735.1. Lineage (NCBI taxonomy): Eukaryota > Metazoa > Chordata > Mammalia > Primates > Cheirogaleidae > Cheirogaleus > Cheirogaleus medius. The sequence continues at coordinate 50,000,569 of VBSM01000529.1, read as the reverse complement.
GCTTAAACTGGATAACCAACATTTAAAAGAAATCAGACAGTTGAAATCAAATAAATTAGAATTAGTATATATCAATTGTTTTCCTTTTCAAAAATGATAAAGAAAGGGACATGCCTGGCTTCAAAAATACCTAAATCATTTTTATTGATAGAGATTTCATGATGATGATGAATGATTTACAGAGCCTATGCAATTTAATCATATTTATCCTTTCAGTAATGTTGCTTATGAAGTAACCTAAGCTTCTGTCACTTGTCTATAAAATAGATGATGGAGGATGAAGTGAAGTGGACCCTCTAATTCTAAAAGTCCATCATTCAATTCCAACTGACAGCCAGAAAAGGAACTCCATAAGATTAACTGGTGTCTGGAGGAACACACAAAATAAACCCTAGAAAGAAACATTGTAAAGAATTGACTTTTCTTTATCCTAATGTAACTACTCTTATTTTTCTTCAATAAAACTTGGTTTCCATATGTAAAAGTATTTATAAATATTCAGCTCATTAAAAATAAACATATCAATGAAAATTAACTTCATTGAGTTTTGCTAAATAAACTCATATATTTCAAAATTAATTTTAACAGTTGGGATACATTTTTGCTTAGCATTTTAATATGATTCCATATATGAATATAAAAAATTTTTAAAGAAAGCCACATTTCTCAAGGTATATAAAAAGAGATTGTTAATATTAGCACAATCCAATTAATGCCTTCAGTATAAATAACAATGACATCATTAATCTTATAAAATAGCTCTGTTAAAAGGAAATACTCCTTATGGGTTTCTCAAGTGGGAAGGTAGAAACAGTCTCCAAATCTCAGGAAACTCCAGGATAAAAAGTAAGGGAATGAGGACATAGTCATTCCAGATTTTTCACACACCTCAGACAAATTCTGTCAGCTCTTCTCTTTTCTGTTTGGATCCCACTGTTGAAAATGGGAAGAGAAGGAGGCAGGCCAGGACAGAGTTGTAGACACCACCATGTGAAGACTTTCTTCCCAGGCATGAGTTATCTATCTAAAGTGCAATTTCCAAAGGTCAGCTTCTTCTACTCACTCCTTTAGCAAAGACATCCCTTTATACCAAACCCCCAGAATGGGCAGGTATCTGAAATATCTAAGCAACTATTTGCAGTTCAAGAGAAAGTGAACAGCCCTCCTCTCAAAGTGCTTTCCTATGTATATAATCCTGCTATGGGTAGTAGAGTTAAGAACATAGACTTTGAATCAGGCTCTGGCCTTTAAATTCCAGTTTTGCCACCACTCTGACATTGGATAGTAAGTTACCTCTTTAAGATTAATTCTGTTAAGTAATAGTAAGAATTGCATAGAGGCAAAGAGAAAGTTACATGAGATAATCCATGTGCTTGACACAGTGCTTAACATAATGTGGAGCACATTATAAGAACTCAGTAAAATAGTAGTTAATATTACTGATAATGATAAACATTTGTATAGAAAAGAAAGTCTACACCCTACTTTATAAAAAACTATAGCCATAAATGATGATCACAACATCCTTGCAAGGTAGATTTTGTAGTCAAACACCATCTTATAGATAAGGAATCAAAGGTCAAAAAAGGTTATATAAATTAATAAATTTAATTTAAAAAATTAAAAAGCTAATAAGCAATCACTGCTGCATCAAAAATAAACAAATGGGATCTGATCAAATTAAAAATCTTCTGCACAGCCAAGGAAACTATCAGTAGAGCAAATAGACATCCCACAGAGTGGGAGAAAATATTTGCTCTCTTCACCACTGATAAAGGCCTAATAACAAGAATATATCTAGAACTTAAAAGAATTCACAAGAAAAAATCAAACAATCCCATCAAGAAATGGGCAACGGAAATGAACAGAAACTTCTCCAAAGAAGACAGAATAACAGCAAGCAAACATATAAAAAAATGTTCACCATCTCTAATCATCAGAGAAATGATGATTAAAATGATGATTAAAACCACAATGAGATACCACCTAACCCCAGTGAGAATGGCCTATATCAAGAAATCCCAAAATAACAAATGCTGGCGAGGATGTGGAGAGACAGGAACTCTCATACACTGCTGGTGGGACTGCAAATTAGTGCAACCTTTGTGGAAAACAATTTGGAGATACCTCAAGCAGCTAGCAATAGAAATACCATTTGACCCAGCAATAGAACTGTTGGGCAACTACCCAAAGGAGCATAAGTCATTCTATTATAAAGACATCTGCACCCGTATGTT
>VBSM01000529.1:49953195-49998232 GCA_008086735.1 Cheirogaleus medius | reverse complement strand
AAAATCTTTTGTTGGATGGAGGGCAGGCGGGACGGGGGAGGAAGTGTAGAGTTATATAATGTGTGCTGTGAGCGCCACCTGGGGATTGGACTCGCTTGGAGCTCTGGCATGTGGGGGCGGGGAGGAGTGGTTGGGGCAATGTATGTAACCCTAACAATATTTGTACCCCCATTATATGATGAAATAAAAAAAAGAAAGCTAATAAGTAACAGAGTCAGAACCCAAACCCAGGTATTAGACACTACAGGCCCCAGCCAGTATTTCATAATTCTTACTTACTCTCAAAGCAGGTATAAATTACCTTGAAATGGACAAAAATGATTATAATGAAAAACCCTTCTCATTACCTAATTGTATAAGGTCTCTGTGTCTTTCATTTTCTTTGAGCTATCTTATAACTCTAAAAATTATGGATAACTGATAACAATGCAAATGATACTTATCCATACATAGGCAAATGAATTTTGACTGGCATAAGTGCATTGATTTTTATTCCTTCAGTTTGGCATCTATTAAGTAAATTCATTTAAGCATCCTAATTGCCTATAGATATGCCTGCTCTTTAGATTCTCCTTTGAACCAGTCATAACATCTTACCAGTTTCCTCACTAATTAATGAGCTAAATAAAATCATTGACATGTTTGTTTTATATTTGTGGGAGTGGGAGAGTCATGATTTTAGTTTTTGTTTGTTTGTTTGTTTGTTTTTAAGTTAACCTTTAACACAAGGGAGATTTTGATCAGCTCTCGTACCCTCCTAGGAACACAAGGGAAGCCTTCTTGGGGAATCTGCATCCTGCAAATTTAGGTGTTAGAAAGACGACGTGCTATATCCAATACTGAACCTGATTCTCAAAATGTGTTAAACTGCTCTCTGTTAGTCACTTTAGGAAACTGTATTATGGGTCCCAGGGTGTTGAGAAATAGATTTAGGCTTTTGGTCTGCAGGTTCAGAGAGAGAGCAGCAAGAGAATCAGAACAACAACTTGATGAGGTCCCATTGGTCTTCTCTCTTAACCTCTCTCCTTTCAATTCCCACAGCATTTACAGAAAACAGAATGGTCACTGCAGCAGTATTCATCTCTACCTTGGCTCTTACTTGAGTACTTGCATTCTGCTCCCATAGAGCCTACTTACAGCCAATCACTCAGAGTAACTATGCCTTTTCTGAAGTCTAGCAGCCTGAATGCAAACAAAGCTGAACACCCACTATAGACTTGCTATTCCCTTGCAAACCCAGGACAGAAAATGCTGGGCTCTCAGAAGGCAGCATTTCTCTCTTTAACCTTGCAATAGGAAGAGAAACCCTCCACCCGCCCCCCCTCCCATGGCTCCCTATGCTTTATGTTGTCCACATGCCAGGAAGGGTATGGAGCCTTTGTACTCATTTATAAGGTAGGGAAACAGATGGGGCTGGCTTAATTTGCAAAGACAACTAGTTATCTTACAAGTACAGATGGAGTAAGTAGCACAATTATTACCAAAGAACTGGGCTCTGAGGCTGCCAGATGGTTTGGTTAAAAAAAAATAATAATAATAAGGCTTGCTGCCAGATTCACAGCAGGGACCATCCTGCTCCTGGGGTATGGAAAACCATACAGATTTAAATCGCCCTGCTACTTCTCTGGTATTCTGTTCCTCTAGTAATGTAGCCTTCCTCTGTGGCTGCAGAGAGAATAAGAGGAAGATAGGTTACCAGTTGGTCAGGATGGTGCACAAGCAGTCTTCCCAAAGGTGAATGTGAAAAAAGATAAAGATTGCTTGTCCATTACAGAGGTGATGTCAGAAATCTGCTTTTTCAAATAAAGAACTAAGCTTTAAAAGGGAGACATTGGTGGAAAGTAAAGGGATTGTGTTCTTTGTTTTGTTTGTTTCCCAAGTCCGGTGCTTGCATTCAAGGCTCTTCCTTTCTTGGCAGTCTCTCTAAGATGAAATCTTACTGACTTAACTGCACTCAGGCTCAGCACTGATAGCTGTGTCACTGGTGTCTCTGGGTTAAGTTCATTCAAAGTACCAAGTTAATTAGTCTGGCAAAGTAAAGAAACATTAAAAAAGAGAGAGTCAGTCTGCGCAAACTCCAGATGGTTGATTAAGCAATCTGAGCCCTGTGGCTAATTTTACATTTCTGGAGAGGGCGGCTTCTTCATCCTGCACCAGCTCCTCTGTGGATCACAGGTATTAATGGTGATGATGGAGGAAGGCTACCAAACACCAAAAGAACCCTGTGAGTTAATAATCCACAGTCCTTTTCCCTCAATATTGTAAGTGCTGTCGCTTTCTTTGGCTTCTTGTCCCATAGGGTTAGCTGTGCTTATTTTAGGGTCTGAAAGAATATTGTTGCCCTGTGGGCAGAAGCCATGAAAACCAAAATCTAGGATCATGTTCCTGTGAGACTGGAATCAGAAAAGTTTTATGATGTGCCAGGGATGGGCTTGATACAAATATAGAACAATTGTCCAAGATGTTTTACATGTTTCAAAGCCTTTCACTCTTGTCTTTGTTTTCTAATCTTAGGCTCATTTAGAGAAAGCATTTTCAAATTACTGAATGAGGAACTATGTCCTTCTCCTAGACATCTACATACTGACTTAGTCATTCATTCAACAAGTGTTTATTACATCGTTTCCCTGTACCAGGGACCTGTGCCGTGATGCAAATACAGTGTAGCCATTGCAATGTTGACCCTAAAGGCAGAGAGACCTGGGTTTGAATCCAATATCCCCACATCCTTGACAGATAAGCAAATTAATTTACATCTCTAGTCTTAAGTTTCCTCAGTTATGAAATGAGAATAATGGTGTCTACTTCCTAGTGTTATTACAATTTTCAAGACCAAGATACAGCATAAATATAATTAACAAAGTGTCTAGCATGCAAAAGTCACTCAGTCAGCAAATAAAAGATTTATTTCTCACACTTGCAAAAAAAAATTCTATTCCTATTCTGAGCTCCATCCTGCCTCTGTCCTTCTTTCTGATTTCAAAGAATTACAAAGTAGATGTCTTGAGGGTCTATCCAGCCCAGTAATTTTAAAAGTTGTCTGTATGTCATTATTACACCAAGAGAATATACTAGAGCAGTATTTCTCAAGGAAGGAGGAATAATTTGGAAATTTGGGGGAACAATTTTAGTGTTCTAATGTGGTCTTTCCAGAAAGTATATGTATTGAAACATATTATTGCTTTGTAATTTTTCTGTATTTCTCCTGGATATTTATTACATTTGTTAGAGTAAAATATTGATTTTATAAGTATACATAAAATTAAGCCATATTATCTAAATTTCATTTAAAGATAGTAGAGAAAGCATTAAATATATTTGTTATAAAGAGGATGCAATGGGCCTGGTAAAATTGAAAACAATTGAACCATATGTTTCATAGCCAATCCCTTTTTATTATTCCTGCTCTGACATCTGTACCTACATTTTCTAATGTCTTTATTACATTTCAATCTAATTATCTGGAAACCATGATGCTTGAAGAAATTGCTTATTGTTCTCAACATTCAAACTTGACCATGGCATTCCCTATGGAGTCATAAGGCAATCTCACCCTGACTCACTCTTGTGCCAGTTGTGATCACTGCACAAATATCAGACTCCATCCTGCCCAGGACTCTGCTTGAGGTTATTTATGTTGCCTCTCCCTTGGCCTATCTTTCCTCTGCTACCCACATCCCCCAATTTTTCCATACTATATGCTCCAAAATAGTAGTATAACAAATTTCTTCTACTTTCTGTGCCTCTCAACAGGGGCTACTCTGCTCACAGCCTCTTTGCCTTCCCTCTTCCACAAGGACTGGTCCCTTTTCCTCACACCATATAATTCACCAGCAGCCTGGGCCTTCTCCTATATTCTCAGTGCTAATCTCACTCTATCAAAATTCCAGGTCCTTTGGAGTTGATATTGGCCCAGTAGATCACCCTCACCACTTGTTATCGCTGTCACCTACTGACTCTCCCACCATACTCTGCCACATTCTTTGTGTAGCAGGATCCATATCTTCATTTTTTCCATTATTTTCTCCACCATAAATGGATAAAGCCATTTATGGCATTCTAAACATTGTCTATAAGGAGAAAACAAATACAGGCCAAATGAAGAAGTCAACTGAAATGTCTTAAAGGATTTTATAAATTTATAGACATGAAGAAAGCCTTTAAGGTGACAGCTTTTTCAGCCAGGCTGTTGAGAAAGAAAACTGTTACTGAATTCTAAAAGCTTCCTTTAAATAGGAAATGTCATAGCCTGGTCAATTTAGAGCATAGACTTTCTACCGCAAACCAGAGCTTAAGATTAAAGAGCATAAATAAATATAGATGTCTTATGCATAAGTGCTATGAAAGAAAAGAACAGGTTTTTACAGAGTAACAGATTTCACTAATCTAGACAGAGGGAATAGGAAAAGCCTCTTAGAGGAAGTGACCTGAGATGGAAAAGGCATCAGGAGAAATTATTCTAAGTAAAAAATAGCTGCAAAGCCCCAATATATAAGCTAAACGGACACTGGAGAGTGCTGATTGAAAGGAATATCAGTAGGAATTTGAAGATCATTTACTCATTTACTCTACAAATGCTTGTTGAATCACTTCTATATATCACACACTGTGCTATTGATGATCCAGCACTGAACAAAAGATAAAAATCCATGCTCTCATGAAGCTTATAGTTTAGTGATGAAAGACAGCCAATATACAAAATAAATTAGCAAATTATATAAAATAAAATTCTAAGGACAGAAATGAATCCAGGAAGAGAGAAAGGGAGTGTGGGTCACTGTTTTAAATAGGGCAGCTAATAGATGTCTTGTTAAGAAAGGGAACTTAGACCAAAGACCTAAAGAAGGCAAGGGAGTTGATACAATAACAGGGGAAATGTGAGGAAAGATGTTCCAGGCAGACGCAACAAGTGCAGAGATTGTGAGTTAGATGAAGACCCTGTGAGTTCTGGAAGCAAAGAAACCAGTATGGCTAAAAAGGCTGCCCAAGGGGGAGAGAGGAGATGATGTTAATGAGGTAATGGAAGCTAGATCATGCAAAGCTTTATAGAGTGCTGTAAGGACTTCATTTTGCTTTCTCTCTTAGTGAAATGGGAAGCCATTGGATTGTTCAGAGCCAATAAGTGATATTATCTGACTTATGTTTAAAAAAATCATTTTGGCTCTGTGTTGAGAAAATAGATTTTAGGTAGAAGCAGGAAGACCAGTGAAAAGACCATTGAAATAATGCAAGTGAGAAATTGATGGTAATTTGGATCTGAGTGGTACTAAAAGGCCTGGTACAAACTAGACAGATTTTGAAACATGATTTCCTGACAGGGTAGATGTGTATTGTGAGGGAAAAAGAGAGTATAATAATGACTTCAAGGTAGCTTTGTTTGTTCTCCCTAAACAACTGGAAGAACAAGTTCATCATCATTTGAAGAATGAAATTGTAATTTTACTGAGTCTGAGAAACTAGTTGGAAGGGGTTTGAGAAGGAAAATCAGTATCAGGCATGTCAAGTTTGCTATGACAAGTAAACATCCAGATGTGGTAGCAGTCAGATAAAGGAGCCAGGAGTTGAGGTGAGGAGACGAGGCTGTAGCTTTAAACTTGAGAGTCATGAGAATATGAGTGATATTTAAAGAAATGACACACAGTGAGATACCCAAAGAAGTGAACATATGAACAGGGTGAATCTTGGGATGCTCCAAGGGGAGACCAGCACAGGAAACAGCATAAGCAGTTGATGTAGTAGAAGAAATAGAAAGCCTGTTACACTAGAAGCAAGATAGAGAAAATGTTTCAAGAGAGAGAATAAACAACCATTCAACTGCTTCAGACTAGTCAAGTATGAAGAAGGCTGAAAACTGATCATTGTATTAAACTCTCTTAAGATGTTTTGTCTTAAGAGAGTACTTTTGTTAATGGTGGATGCCAAAACCTGAATGAAGTAAACTTCAGAGAGAGTGTGAGGAGGAAAATTCTAGACAGAAAGCCCAGAGAACTCTTTCAAAAAGTATTCCTGTGAATGAGAATCTGAAAAATAGGACTGTAGCTAGAGAGACAGATGGGGACAAAAATAACAACATTAATGTCAACTAATTAGAATGAACCAGGTAAAGGAGAGAAACCGATGATGCAGGGGAGACAGCAGAGAATTGTTAGGGCAATGTCCTTAAGTAGAGGGCTTGGGTAGACAGACAGTCAGTGAAGGTGTCAGCCTCTGGTTGGAGCACAGACAATTCAGCTGTGGGAAAATGAGAGGTCGAGCATGTGGGTGAGGATATTGCAGAGGTGAAGGGGGGAACTGGGGAAAATCACATATCCTGTATTACCTAGAAAATGTGTCAGTTTTTCAAGAGTAGGACTGCTATGGATTCACTCCTCAACATTGCCAAGTCCTTTACATAATAGGACCTCCATGAATGGATCTTAAAGAAGAATAAAGTGGTACACACTTTATATGCATCACACACACACACATACACATACACACACATTCTGTATCTATGTTTACATAGTTATTCATCTCATCCTTCCCACAGCACCAGAAAAGAACAATGTCCTAAACTGCCCTGTGAGTGTTAAACATCAAGCTCAAATGGAACAAAAAATCTAAGGAAGTTACATAGCCTTCTTCCCATGTCTTCATATTTGAATGACTTACTTGACACTTTAAGCTCACCTCTCACACCAACTCATTTTTTGCACGAGATAAGCCTTGCAAAGTAGACTCAGTGCTTTGTCATACATAATGATACCTGTACATTATTGTAAGATGATTAAACCTGAGTCTAAAGAATTATTTATCTAGTTAGCATTTGCATTATCTCTTTTCAGTTGAAAACTGATTGGATAGCTTTTTAACTTCTTGAACAACCAAGTAAGTAAATTAAATTAAATACATTGACTCAATCTATTTGAAGGTAAAAAAATATAATTTTCCAAGTGAATAGGTTGACTTCTGTTTCTGGAAGTTTGGAAACTGGATACTCTGATGGACCCTCCCACTATAAACAACAAAAAATGCTAGATGAAAGATATTAATATTTTAAAACTTTTAATGTATCACTGAGCTGGCAAGTAAGAAATACTCATAAATAACCCAAAACAAAGCTAAAACAGCTAAACTGAGCTAGTGAACTTCAGGTTTGTTTCTCATGGACATAGAGATTGGAAGACAAAGCTTGGAGATAATCTGTAACACAAAGACTAATAGAAGACCACCCATGTAAACCAGTGATCCGTATATAAACTGGAGTTTTCAGGGAAAGAATAACTGGAGATTATGTTCCTCCTAACCTCAGAGTCTTCCAAAAACACCTGCTTTTCTTGAACTTTGGCACTGCATGGGTGGGGGATAAAAATTTTCCTTGATAATTTGATACCTTAAACTAGTCTTTACTTGGTTTTATAGGCTGATATTACACTATGGATAATCTGAAAAAATCTCAAACTGAGAATTTAATTACAAGTGGTCCCATATTTGTAGGGTCTTCAGGTACCTAAAATAAGCAAAGACAAAATCTTCTTTGAGGCACACACTTCTATCACAGACCCCAAATAATTACCAGGAATAAAATTCTAAGAAATATGATTATAGTCTAAAATCCTTTAACTGACAAGAAATAAGAGACCATGAGAAAAAGCCAGCAAAAACAAAAGGCAACAACAAAATCAGATCTGAAAAAATTCTAAATTAGAGCTATCAAATATGGACTATAAAATAAAGATATAATATATAATATATAAAATAATATAAGAAATGCCAAATATGGGAAAAGAGTAAGAGACTAAGTAAGTATGGTGGACTAAATACTCTGAAGGACTCTCCCACTACAAAACAATAAGATCCTTGTTGGTCCTAGCAAAACAATAAGATCTCGAATAAAATATAAATTTCACACATTCGGGTTTGCAGAAGGGAAGGGAAATTTCCAAGTAAAAGCACTACCAAAAATGTGAGTTAAAACAATAGTCGTAAGTGGAAAATATACACAAAATGCAGAGTCGTCATGAGGGCAATTGCCAATTATTAAATGACTAATCTTTCAAATGGCAGCAAATGCATAGAGCTGAATCTGAGTCATAGAAACTATGGGCAATGGAAAGGAGCAAAGAAATTCAAGGACAAAAGGTCTCTGCTGTTGAATGAAGCAAACATTAAATCTCTGAATGAACTAATAACTAATTTTAGCAGCTATATTCATCACAGATTTAAATCAGCTAAGAATGGGCTCAAAATCAAAGAATACCAAACACATATGAAAACATCCTAAACAGGTATAGCTAATAAAACAGCAAATTTAGGTCTTAGAGGTACACATAATATTTACTGACTAGGGATGATATATTTAAAAATAAAGGGTGGAAAAAAAAATAAAAAAAATAAAAATAAAGGGTGGAATAAAATGATAAGTAAGCAATAAGAGACTATCCCAAATAATTAGGTAGATTTAAAAATTAATAACTAGAACTTTCAGAAAAGAAGACTATATAATTTGTTAATTTTTTTAAGTAAAAGGAATGGGGGTGAAAAGTTCATTGTCTACAGTTGAATGAGAAATTAGAAGCAATAGAATTGCAAAAATGCAACATTGACAGGAGATGGAAACTATTAAAAAGAGAGTAAGAGATATGGAAAAATGTAAGAGACACTGGAAAAATACAAGGTGTGTTAGAGCAGGAGGATGAAATAAATTTGGATATTCAAGGTATTGGTAAAGCATAATTTAGATAAAAAATTACCAGAGAAATAATAAAAGATGATATTATAGAATTTAGAATATAGAATTCTGCTTTGCATTACAGAAGAATTGAGCCAAAGGCATTTAGGGCATTTGCTGTGGACATGTTTTAAAATATAAGTCAAGAATCAGGCAAATTTCCATTGAAATGAATAACCAATCCATTATGCATGGAGTAATATTAAAAGCAGTTGGCCATAAAAGAACAAGATTGATTTTAAAGGATAAGCACTTACTTGAGTAAATATTTTTTGCTACAAAGTATTTACTATTGGCCATTCCTAATATAAAGTACAATGAAATAGTGATTGCCTTAAAAAAAAATGCTATGAGTTTCAGCTTCTGGAAATAGCCAAACAGATCCTAACAAACCAAACCTCCTGCCAATAACAACTATAAATTCTGGATAAAATATGAGATTTAAAAAAAAAAATCGACCTAAAGTTACCAGAGAATGAACAAAAGCAGGCAAATTATGGGGCAGAAGAGAGGGCTGATTATTGAGGGAAGGGGATAGCATGGATGAGTTTTTGTTTCTAATACAAATTTAGGAAATGTGAGGGCAGGCCTTAGTCAGTCTTATCAGTTCAAATGAGAATAAAAACAAATACATCATCTTACTGATACATTGAACCATGAATGTGATGCCTACAGCATAATATACAGAGAGCACTCAAATATTGCAGAATTCATTAGACATTTTTAAAGGGAATACATGGATGAAGTAATCATACAAAAATAGCATTTTTTCAAGAATTAATATTGAGGACCTACCACATATTAAGCATTGTGGAAAAATACCAAGTTAAATCTGGCACTGGTTCTGCTCCACAAGCAGTTTGTGGCTAGATCACCAACAGATTACTAATCCGTCCTATCAATAAGATACAGAGAAGTTCTGTGAGCTTTCAGAGGAAAGGATCAAGCAAGACTTTTGAGAGAAGGACGTTTGAGATAGGTCTTAAAGAATGAGAAGTTTTGGATTTTGCAGAGAAAAAAGAAAAAGCATTTCAGGAGGGAGACCCAGCACTGGCAAAAGTGACGAAGTGAAAAGCACTTAGGAGACTGGGAATTGTGAGCAGTGGAATAGAATAGCTAGAGTTGAGGAAATTGTTTTGGCAAGGTGATCTGAGACCACATCACTAAGAGCTTTTTTTTTTTTTGAATATTTAAAATAACTTTAATTATACAATGTGCTGAATCAGGTTGGTTCTACAGAGTATTCTATCAAGATTGAATCCAATGAAACATATTTTGATTATGATTTTTTTCCTCTGACCACTCTTTATGTCTCTGAATTATCCTTTGGAGAATAAAGATGATTTGTGAATTATGAGGTTATTGGATACCAAAAATACACATGCAAATTACCAAGATTCTGTTTTCTACATTGCAGTTGGCTTGATTTTGTTTGGGGCAAACAAGATACTTCAGCTAAATTTCTCTTTAGATAGGTATTTCTACTAGATGCCAAAACAAAGTTACACAGGGTAAAAAAAATAAGTCAATATTAGCACATATTCAAAAGTTTCAGAATAATAAAGAAAAAATATGATTCTTGAAGATTTAATACTCTAGGATCAACTTTTTAAATTAATGTAAATCAATTTCTATAAATCCAATTTTAGTAGAAGGCAGGCAGAAAACTCTAAATATCGTGGGTTTACAGATGAAACACTAAGTTTGTCAAAAAAGGGGAGTAATGATAGCCATCTATTAGGCACTTGCTGCAGGAATCGACTTTTTGTGCAAATTACTTTATGTCACCTTTATAGAACCTTTCATAGCTAATAATTGCCAGAGCCAAGATTCAGTCCCAGGTCTCTCTCATTGTGCATGCATTTTTAACCTTTTCTTCATTGCCTCATATTATACCATGATTTCATTCTGCAACTGGAAAACTACACCCCACTCCCAAATCCAGGAAATAAAACTAAAGAAAAACACAATTCTTGATGTCTTTGAATATTTTTAAACCATGAAAACTAGAGAACATTATAAAATAAGTAATAATTTGAATTGACTATTAGATTTTATAGATACAAATATATTTAAAAGAATCATTAATTTTTATTATTTCAAAATATAAGACCCAAGATAGTTGACTATGTCAAATGTTTTCATGTCCTCAATTGATAAATTCATGATTATTCTTACTTTGAACTATCTTCATCCATCAGAAAAATAAAAGCATACACTATTAGGAGCATTCTTATTTACCTCTACACACAGAAATTCTATATTTTCTATTTTTTCTTGTTTTCTTTGTTTTCTTTCTTATTTCAGAATATTAGAGGAGTACAAATGATTGGGTCACATAAATTGACTTTGCATTTATGTGTCAAAAGCTACAAGTGTGACCAATCCCCTATTAGGTGTGAATTTACCCATCCTCTCCTCCCCAGCACCTGCCCAATCCTGTACATACTTCCATATGGGCACATAAGTGTTGATTGATTAGTACCAATTTAATCATGAGTACATGTGATGTTTCTCCATTCCTGTGATACTTCTCTTAGATAGAAGTATGGTCTCCAGCTCTAACCATGATAATACAAAAGGTATTAGTTCCCCATTTTTATGGCTGAGTAGTACTCCATGGTATACATATACCACATTTTATTAGTCCACTAATGTATTGATGGGCACTTGGGTTGTTTCTACATCTTTGAAATTGTGAATTATGCTGCTATAAACCTTTGAGTTCAGATATCTTTTTTATAGAATGTCTTTTTTTCCTTTGGGTAAATACCCAATAGTGTGATTGCTGGATCAAATTGTGGTTCGACTTTTAGTTCTTTGAGATATCTCCATACTACTTTCCATAGAGGTTGTATTAGTTTGCAGTCCTACCAGCAGTGTATGATTGTTCCTATATTTCTGCATCCACACTAACATTTGTTGTTTTGGGACTTTTTGATAAAAGCCATTCTCACTGAGTGAAGTAATACCTCATTGTGGTTTTGATTTGCATTTCCCTGATGATTAGAGGTGTTGAGCATTTTTTCACATGTTTGTTGACCATTCGTCTATCTTCTTTTGAAAGTTTCTGTTCGTGTCCTTTGCCCACTTTTTAATGGGGTTCTTTGATTTTTTTCCTTGCTGATTTGGCTGAGTTCTTTATGCCAACAATGTGACCAAAATGTCTTCATCTCTTAAAACCCTAGCATATTTAAAAAATTTAACAGCTAGAAGGGAATCTTTACTTAATAAACTTTGGACAGGGAACTCTAAATCTCTAAATAGAGAAAATGGCAATAAAGCATCTATAATATAAGTAAGGATGTAAAAGAAAAAAATATTGTTAGACCATATATAATATACAGTTTAGTGATGAATGAGGTTAGAAAAAAGAGATACATAAATAAAGAGAAAAATGAAAGCAAGATAATAAATAGGAGGTATGAACTAGACGGCACACATCTCTTCCAAAATTTTTACCAGAAACATCAGACAAAAGAGAACTATTGTCCACTCAAGTCTGAGAGCACAGGCTAAAATTGCTTAACACATGCTTTGTACCTATTAGAAGTGAGTATGAAAGAGAGGGAAAGAAATCAGGACAAAGAAATATTCCAGTGTACCAGGAAATATATTGTTCCTCAGAAAATAATCAAATAACTATGGAAAAAAACTCTCTCAGGGGGCTGGCAAAACAATGTATAACTTAGGTCAACTAAACAGTCTAAATAATTGATATCTGATGTTTTCTGGTGCTTTCTGGCATTGCTGCAGATATGATTCTGAAATTAAAAGTATGATGGCATTGTTATTTAGGGGGAGAGAGGGATCTATAGTTTAAGTGTCAAATGCTCAGTCCCTTTCCTTTCTATTTTTACTACTGCAGAGAAAGTATCTCTTTTATAAGACATCCCGGGCAGTTTTGTTTTATAGAAACACACACACACACAAACACACACACACACACACACACACACACACACACCTTACATTGTTCTGGTGAGGGCTACTGCTACTGAATGGGGGAATAATGACAAGCAGAGCACACAATGACTGGTAAACACTGTCTAATGTGATTACCTCTCGAGAAATTGTGGATAATCAAATGAAGTTGCCTGTTAAACACAGTCCAGACACCTCCATGGTGGCTCGATGCCCACTTTCTCCATTACTAGAAAACATCAATTCTCAGGGAGCAGGGGCGGGAGGGGGGTCTGGTTAGCAAGGTCAGCCAATTTTCTCTTCTCATGCCAAAAGCCTTTCCTTTAATGTTGATATTTCTGAACCTTCAGGGATGCCATTAGGGGATAACAAATAGAAATCTGCAAGAGAAACTGTGACTGTCCTTTTCTGAAGACTACATCAAACAGAAATAGAAAAAACACACACAAAGAATCCCAGACACAGACATGTAGTCTGTGCATCTCTAAGTTACCCAAAGATCTCCATTGAGAGAAGGCTGTGTTGTAGGTCTTTATTTCCCCTGCCATCTAGTTCTAACATAAAATGATTGTCTTACTTTTTTATATTTAATTTTAAAAAATCTTCTTAGCTTGCAAGACTTAACTCAAGTGCCACCGCTATGAAACCATTCCAAACTTGTGTGCCAGATGCAGATGGATTTGTGCCCCCTACAAATGCACTCCTATTGACAAGACTTTTTAATGGCAATAATCTACCTGCCTTGTTGGATATCTGAATGTTATTCACACTTTAACAAGAAACAAATAAATACAATAGAATGCCATAGATAGTGCAGTACAGATATAAACAGAACTCTAGTTGATCCCTTTTACTTGCTTTGTCCACATATCAGAACATATTAACTCAATCTTCATTCAACAAGCACTTATTGAGTGTGTTCCTAAGCATGGTGTTAGCAGTAGGGATTCACCAATGAATGAGACACAATGTCTACCCTCAATGAGCGTAACAGCTGGTGGAGGGTTGTAAGACAAAGAGAGAATACCACAAGGGTATTTAATTGTTTAGTTAGTTCACTGATACATTCTCAAAATCTAGAATAATATCTGGCACATACCTGATGAACGAATGAATGAGGGAAGTACAGGAGGCTATGACAGTGAATTGGAGAGGCGGTACTGAACTGTTCACCACTGCTGTATCTTCAGAATGTCACTCTGCCTGCTGAACTGGCCTTGCTGTATGTATCCGAAACCATGGTCTCATCACCTTCCATCACATAATGGTGTTCAAGATTTTTAGACACCTGCCCTGTCTGCTTTGCCCATGAACACTACACTTGACTATGCCTACAGTGTTCCTGAAGGTACATTACTATGATGACAAAGATTAGTAGGAAAAACCCAATAACTAAATATCAGCTTGAAACAACAGGGCAGCATGGCACAATGGTTTCAACCACCTCTTTATTACTCACCAGGCCTGAGTCATAAACCAAAACTTCAGTAGCAGAGAATTAGAACCTTTCCTTGCCTCTGCCTGTGAGCTTTGTGAATAGTTTTAGTACATTCATTAATGTATTATTATCTGGGGTTGTATGTTATAGGACGGAACAATTTCCTCCCTATATTCAGATTCCTTTATATCCCATGGAATAGGAAGTATTGAGAACAAAGCACCTGCTATTCTCTATACCAGCCTTACTTACTTTTTCCGTAGAAAGAGACTGTCACTTCTTTAAAGAGACTGGAAAAGGAATTCCGAGTGTGCATAGCTCAACCCCTTTGTGGGCTCTCCTTGGATTCAGCCTCCCCCTAGGATGAACATGTTCTTACTTCCTCCAGAAGGAAAGGTTACTGAGGCCAGGTACTGCTCCTGATGGAAAGGGCTGAAGTCCTTTCTGCCCTGACACTATGTAGGTTACTAACCTACCATACAATTCTATGAAAATTACTGAGAGCCTATTTGCAAGTCCTCCATTGTATTTTTAATAACAATCAGTGGAAGTTTTGACCCTAAATGATGAAAACATCTACTTCTCTCTTTTTTTTTTTTTTTTTTTTTTTGGAATTCAGAGAGAGGAATATAATTATTTGGTTTCCCTAAGATCCCAAAGCCAATGGAAAGGAAACTAGCATTAACTGAGTACTTACTATATGCAAGCAGTGTTAATGTTGAGTAATGTTTATACATTGTATTTTAATATTTGCACCATTTTAAAGGTGTAGAAATTGAGGTACAGAGAGATTACATGTGTCTAAAATCACATAAGAGATCTAGGGCAGGTTTATATAAATTCAGAACATATGCTCATTTATCCATATCACCATGTGCCTCCTATTTCTCCAATATGCTGAAAACATCACTTGGTATATCACTTAGCTTAAGAGGCTGGGGCAGGAGGGGAAGGAAGAAAACACTATATAAAAATTATATTGAATTTGAATTTGTGGGCAAGAGATTCTGGGTCAGATCGTGATCCCATCAAGCATAACAGATCATAAAGGTATTGATTAAATTTTATAAAATAAAAGGAATAATTAATTGTACTAGAATAATAGTAATAATATATAGCAAAATGCCTAAAAGAAATTATAAATCACAATCACATGTATTTAAAAGACTTCATAAAAAATCCCATGTCTGTGGGGATGTAAGTGTTTTAATCCTGTTTTGGATCCCCAGCCACTAAGCCAAATCAGATGAACTTGCTTGGTAAGGTGACAAAGTAAGCTAATATGAAAAAGCTCAAGTACATTGCACATACACATCTAAAAAAAACACAGTAAGTCTTGGACACAGCTGGCAGAAGTCCCCATAAGCATTCTCCTTACAGCTCTCACATAAATAAATAACCAGGTGAGGAACAACCCATGGTCTAGCTAACTTCACTTTAGCTAAAAAAAAAATGGTGAGGGGGAGTTTAAGAAAGAGTAAGATCAGAAGATCAAGGTAGTTTGAAATGAAAACAATTTTACCTGCCTACACACTTGAGAATTTCCTAGGTACTGCTAGTCATTTTATTTGTTTGGTTTAAGCCACTACAAGGAAGTTTGTTGCTTTGCAGAATCATGTTTTGTCACTTATCCAACTTGCTGTCATGGCTATGTGGAACGCATTCTCCACTGCAGGATCGCACAGCTTATTTCTTATAAGACCTGAGCAAGTTCTCTGGAAATTATGGCCTTTTGCTTATTGTTCCTTGTCCCTCTCTGTTCCCAAGGATGGTGAAGCCCACTGTAAAGTGAATATAAGGTGAAATAGACAATCTCTGAAATTTATCTATACATAATTTTCTAATAAAAAATTATAGTTTTATAAAATCTTTTAAAATATATTTTTCTTAAAAATTATTAGAAAATTCCAGCACTTTTTTATAAGAGTACAAAATGCTTACCATCTAATTTTCTAAAATAAAAAAATTATTATATACTGACATTTATATTATCTCTTTACCCTACTTATCTTCTGCATGAATAAACATTCAAGTGACACTATATTATAATAATTGTAATACATGAAACCATTTTAAGTGAAGGCAGATCAAATTTAAGTTTGTTTTTCCCACAACTTCATTCTCCAGCAACATTTAATTTAGTAGTACTCAATGTATTAGTATTGCTCAAATATATTTAATTATATCTATATATGATTTTTATGGCTTTACCTATGTCAGAATTTGTGTAATCAAATGATATATCACCATATTCAGGCAATGGTTTAATATTATATTATCACAGAATACAAGATTTTATATATATTTATAAATTTTTTATCAATAGTAAATTGGGTATATTGGTTGACAATTTCTTTTTTTTTTCAATTTCAGCATATTATGGGGGTACAAATATTACAGTTACGTATATTGCCCTTCCCCTCCCCCAAGGCAGAGCCTCAAGCATGACCATCCCCCAAACGTTGCACATCTCACTCATTATGTGTGTATATACCCATCCCCTCCTCCCCCCTCCCACCCGCCTGACATCCGACAAATGTTATTCCTATATGTCCACTTAGGTGTTAATTGGTTGACAATTTCTATGAAAATACTTCATAACAAAATTCTCCAAAAGTCAGTGGTTTAAAACAATAAGATTTATTATTACTCAAATGTTTGTGTATTGGTTGGAGATCAGTTCATGGAGCTAGACTCATGGGTTACATCTGCTCCACACTGAAAGCTTGCAGTCTGTGTCTGTTCCATGCACTGCCATCTTCCTTGAAGCACTAGGCTGACCAGGGCCACTACTGCTGTTAGCAAAGGCACAAAAGTGGAAGAAGGAAACATACAAGGTCTCTTGAGATTTAAGCTCAAACATGACTACATGTTATTTGTTTCTTATTCTATTGACCAGAACAAGTTATGTGGCTGAACCCAAAGTGAAATGGTATGGAAATAATCTCCTTTCTATCAGGTAGAGGAACTATGAAGTCACATGGCAAAAGATATGGATACAGAGAGGAGAGAGGCCAATGACACAGTCATTCATCCACGTTAGGTATTTATTATAAAATGTGTATATGTATACCGTGGAATACTACTCAACTAAAATTCAAAGCTTTTCACCATGTGACATTGCAGCTTCAGACAAAAAAAAAAGATGTATTCATCCATTCAACGTGTTTATTGATACATGTAGTACCTACTACGTGCTACACACAGCTCTAGGTTCTGGATATACAATAGGGAATTAAACAGACAAAACTCCCCACTCTCATGAAGCTAACATTATAACTCAGGAAAGACAAGGAAGCCCTACTGAGAGAGAGAAAGAGAGTGAGCCCACTTGAAATATAAGCAGTAAGAAAAAAAGAACAAAAGAAACTAAGTCAATCAAATAACTCAGGGCATGAGGCTTAAAATCGCTGGACCATGTTATGGTATTATCACACTGCTCTCTAATTCTCAGTTCTACCACTTAACAAGATGTATGATCTTGGGCTAGTTATTACCCACTCCTGGACTAATTTTCTGCAAATAGAAATAAAACTCTTAGTTTCCATGTTGCAATTAGCTGATCATAATTAAATTATTTAGATGGGAGGAATTGTGGTAAATTAATTCAACAAGGCATAGAGGTTGGGAGTTGTAATCTTGCTTTTGCAAGATGCGGAGAAATTGACACACCCGTGCTACAGTTTACCACACTGTAAAATGGGACTAAGAATGCTTCCAGCATAAAACATAGCTAAGGAAAATGGAAAATAGAAGTTAAGAGGTACACAGACTTTCAGTAGCCCAGTACTACTACTAATAATTGTATAGTTGTGGTTACATTTCATTTATCTAAACAGTGACAATAAAGCCAAGTGTGTCCTGCTGTGTACAAGCAGGCTTGCAAGTTGGAATAAAAAAGTTATGAGTTCAAAAACATGAAAGAACTTGGCTTAGTGGCTCAGTTTAATAATTGTCTTAGTTATTTCTGTTGGCTCAAAGAGATGAACTGTAATACAGATGAAAGTATCTCCACAGAATGGCAGCCAATGCCATTAAATTAAAGCAGTAATTGAGACAAAGGGGCTCAGTGGTTCTGGGTTCCGTTCTCAGCTCTGCCAATTACCAGCTGCAGGACCCTGGGTAAGATTTTACCTACTCCAGGATTCAATTTCTAGAAATAGAAATAATAATAGCAACATAAGGTTATTGTAAGGATTAGATGTAGGTAAAATATGTAGTGTGTAGAATAGTGTTTGGCACATAAGTGTTTGGAAAATGTTCCTTGTTTATATTTACTATCCTCCCTAAATCCTGGGGGGAAACTGGCAAAAGTCCAGTTAGAGAATAATAATAACAGCTAAAATTTATTAAAGGCTTTTAGATGCCAAGGTCTGTGCTCAGCACTTTATACGGATTATCTCAGCAAATCTTCAAAATAGCCTAACGGGAGCGCTATGGATTGTGTTTTACAGCTGTGTCTTAGAGAGCTTTGCCAAGCTGCCCGCAGGCCTCTGGCAGGCAAGTGGCAAAGCCAGGCATCAAATCCACATCACCTTGCTTCCTGAGTCTTTGTCCCTAGCCACCATGACACGTGCCCCCGTTTCCCTCCAAAAATGGGCGATATGGGTCAGTAAAGGAGACTGATTAAGCTGATAAGTGATTATTTTTAGATAAACAT
This sequence comes from Cheirogaleus medius, assembly GCA_008086735.1. Lineage (NCBI taxonomy): Eukaryota > Metazoa > Chordata > Mammalia > Primates > Cheirogaleidae > Cheirogaleus > Cheirogaleus medius. Next base: position 49,979,500 of record VBSM01000529.1, on the reverse strand, counting down.
TTATTTAGTTATTTACTTATTCATTCAAAAAGCTGGGATTTTTTTTAATTTAAGTATTGTTAGATGTCAGAGTACGAGATGACCAGGATTTAATTTCTGTCCTTGAAGCACTTACATTTTAGGGAATTTTTAACAACCATTGCAAAATAGTTGGTATAAAATTTAGCAGGGAGCTTCAGAGACAAAATGATACTTGGCACATAAACAGGATTTGCTGCCTAGAGACAAGTCAGTACTTCTGACCAAATCATATCTGAAATGATCCTCTTCAAGCTCACAAGAAGGAAACTGCAGCAAGTTGATTATCTAATCTTGTCAGCTGCAGAGCTGTAAGCAGCAAACTTGTACCCTAGTTGTTGGTCCTGCTGTAAGCTGTAGATCAGAATAAATGGCATCTGTGATACATGGCCCTTCGTTTTTGACATTTCCATTAACATGGTCATTCTAAAACCCAGCCTCAGGATCCGGATTGGAACTTGATGGTGCAAGACTGAAATTTCATGTGGCTTTGTGCATAACCAAGCTAATACACATGGTAAACATTACCAATGTTTATCAATATCCAGTTCTCCTACCACTTCGGGCACAAAGACTGCACTTCTGAGCTCCAAGGGGAACAGAGACATGTGACTCATTTCAGCCAGTGAAAAAGAATGGGAGAAACATGTATCTCTCATTACCAGGCTGAGCAGTGAAAAGATTTCTCCAGAATCTCTTTTCCCCAACTGTGGTGGCCTAAGAGGCCACTTGTTCCTGTTGCTGCAGCCACGAGCAGGTGGAGCTTCTGTCAGCCTGGATTAATAAGGGAATAAGAAAGAAAACTTTATTATGTTAAACCTCTAGGATTTGGGGATTTATGTCCCCTCAGCTTTAATGTCCCCCTGACCAACTCTGACTACTAACCATAAATCTCACAAGACACATATTATTGACATTAATAGACATTCAGGATAGTAACTGGTGTGGAAAAGTGTACTTTATGTGGAAAAATAGAAGGAAAAAAAGCATATTGAGCGGTCAGGAGTTCGAAACCAGCCTGAGCGAGACCCCGTCTCTACTAAAAAAAAAAAAAATAGAGAGAAATTAATTGACCAACTAAAGATATATACAGAAAAAATTAGCCAGGCATGGTGGCGCATGCCTGTAGTCCCAGCTACTCGGGAGGCTGAGGCAGTAGGATCGCTTGAGCCCCGGAGATTGAGGTTGCTGTGAGCTAGGCTGATGCCATGGCACTCACTCTAGCCTGGGCCACAAAGTGAGACTCTGTCTCAAAAAAAAAAAAAAAAAAAAAAGCATATTGAGTACTTTTCAGATCTCATTGAAGCCTTGAGAAATCAAATCATTTCAGACAAGTTTCCCTTATGGTAGGTTTTACAATAACAATTTGAATAGAATAGAATTTATCTAGCTAATTAATTTCTTTACTGAATTAAATATTTATTGAGTTATTAACATATGCAAGTCAGAAAGCTAGTGTCGGGGGTATAACAGGGAGCCAGAGACTGTGTCCACTCTCAAGGAGCTTAAAGTCTAGATTGAAATGCAGATAAATAATCAAGAGATTTCAGTTCATTGTAATAAGTACAGTGTTAAGGAAAGCACAAAGACTGCATAAGAATGGCATTATCTCAGACTGAGGGCTGAGGAAAGCTGAGACCTAAGGGATGATTTTGAATCAGGCAAGCAGATTTTGATAGGTTTAGGAGCCACCTCAGTGAGAATGATTTGGGTGATATTTGTATTTTGATGATAATAAGAGTGGCTACTTCTCTTACTACGTGCCAACCACTGTATTAGCTACTTTACACATTGTGCTGGGCAGGGTTCTTCAGAGAAACAGAACCAAGAAGGTGTGTGTGTGTGTGTGTGTGTGTGTGTGTGTGTGTGTGTCTGTGTGTCTATGTGTGTGGAGAGAGAGAGAGAGAGAATAAGGAATTAGTTCATGCAATTAGGGACACTGGCAAGTCCAGATCTATAGTGGCAGGCTCGAGATCCAAAAAAGCCAATGGTGCAGTTCCAGTCTGAAGGCCAGCAGGAGGAGACCCGGGAGAGCCAACGGTGCAGATAAAATCCAAAGTCCGTCTGCTGGAGAAGTTTTAATTACTCAGGGGATCATTAGTCTTTTAGTTCTATTTAAGCCTTCAACTAATGGGGTGAGGCCCACCCACATTATGGAACATGATTTGTTTCACCCTACTTATTAAAATGTTAATCTAATTTAATGTTAAAGCCTATCGATTTAAATGTTAATTTCATCCAAAAGTACCCCCACAGAGACACCCAGAATAATGTTTGACCAAATATCTGGGCACTCTGTGACCCAGACAAGTTGACATTTAAAATTAATCATCTCATACACATATAAATTAATCATCACAACAATCCTCAAAGTAGGTACAATTATCACCCTTATTTATAAATGTATAGATATTTTCCAGAAAAGAAATAGATGGAGATGAAGATTACAAAGTGAAGGGTATAGCAAGCTAGGATATGGAGGCATAAAACGCTAGGAGTTCAGAATGACCAGTGTAATCTAAATGTAGGGGGTGCCAGTGGGAGCAGCAGGAAGGAAAGCGAAGGAGGAACTGGAGAGAGGGTCTCTGCACTTCCTGTTCCTCACCTGGAGAGCTCCTCTCCCAGGTGTTTGCATGGCCAGTGTACTAACCTGTGTTGGGCCTTTGTTCAAAGTTCTTCTTCGAGAGCAGGCCTCCACTGACCACCCTGATTTAAACTGAACACCACCTTTACTCCCCATCCCCTTTCCTAATTTATTTTTTTTTTACAATGTTATTACTAGCTGGTAAGCTGTATAGTTTGCCTATTTATCTTGCTTATTATCTTATCTCTCCCCACTAAAATATAAGCTCCTTGAGGGTGAACATTTCTATCTGTTCTGGTGCTACATGCCCAGCATCTAAAACAGAGCCTGCAACATAGGAAACATTCGTTAAACAGCGCCGAATGGCACTTTTAGTTTTTTCCTCATTTTATAGATGTGCGATCCAAGGGATAGACTTTATCTTGCCCAAGTTCATAAAGTTAGTAAGCGACAAAGTTGAAATTCAGACACAGACAGTTCACTTAGGATTATATGTTCTTAATCACTCAATTATACCCCTCTTCCGAAAGCACTCATTTATTTGGGGAAATAGAAAATAAAAAAATAAACAAACTAATATGAAATATAAAGTTAGGTGGTGATACATCCTTTAAAAAATGAAAGGAAGGAAGAAAATTGCAAGGTTGGGCAGTGGGCGGGGATGTCATTTTTGATTGGGTAGTCAGGGCAGTCCTCTTTGAAGAGATATCATTTGAACAACAACAAAACAAACAAACAAAAATGGGTGAATGAAGGGAGGGGTAAGCACTATGGTGGTGTGACAGCAAGTGAACTTTTCAAGGTTGAGGTTATAGGAAGAGAGGAAAAGAGGACTAAGGGCTGGATCCTGGGCAATACTATCTAAGCACGGTGAAAAAGAGGACCAAGAAGACACAGAGGAGGAATCTCAGCAGAGAATAATGTCATGTTAGTAACTCAAGAGAAGAGTTGCCCCTCACATAGGCTCAGCATTGTCAAATATTAACATGAAATCATTAAACATAACAATTGAATAGAATGTATTGATTTTGGCAATTAAGGGAGTTTACTAGGGGACAGTTTACTGCCCTACAGTTTAAGATGAGAGTATTTATGTCTAAGGAAGGAAGGAGAGAATCGAGAGTAAACCTGAAAATGCAAGAAATAAAGAGATAGTGCAAGTTCTAGAAAATGCTAAAAGCCATACTAGCGACCAAGAGATCAGGTAGAGGCCTCGGCCTAATCGGAAAAGGGGCAGATCTTTGTGTTGCTGTGTGGCAGAGTGATTAAGGGTAGACCAGGGTTTTGTGAGTCCTGGCTTCTTCATGTGATGGTTGTTTAACATCAGAGAAATTACTCTGTATTAGTCAGCTTGGGCTGTCATAACAAAATATCATAGACTGGGTGGCTTAAACAATGGGACCTAATCCTCACAGTTCGGGAATTGGAGGCTGGGAAGTCCAAGATCAAGGTGCTAGCCAATACTGTTCCCCCGGGGAGGACTCTCATTCTGGCTTGTAGGTGACTACCTGCTTGCTGTATGCTCTCATAACAGAGTGTGAGAGAGAGAGAGGGGAAGCAAGTTCTCTAGTGTCTCTTTATATAAAGTCACCAATCCTATTAATCCTATCATGAGAGGAGCCCACCCTCATGATTTCATCTAAATCTATTGACTTCCCCAAAGCCCCATCTCCAAATACCATCACATTAGGAGTTAGGGCTTTAACATATGACTTTGATAAATTGGTGGTGGGGGTATAATTCAGTCCACAGCAAATTCTCTGTGCCCCTTTATGGACAATGTGACTAGCAATAGTACCTCCCTCAAAGTGTTGTGAGAATTAATCTATGTAAAGTTCCTAGCACAAAGTAAGGAGTCAATAAATCTTATATTAATTTATACTGTTTTGCCTCTGAGATTAGAATAAAAGTAAGCATAATGGATAATCATGAATGAGTCTATGAGGGTAGGTTGAGACATTAATGTAATTCAGCACTGAGAGCCCAAATGTGCTCAGTGAGGTTGGAGGCAGCATCATGATCTCAGGTAGCAGAGGATATCCCTGAATGTGCAGCATAAGAGAGAAATTAAGTTTTTTAATATCATTTATGAGGAATGAGAAAGGAATCCTACTAAATGGTGCTGAAAACACAGCTGATGTTACAAAATTTCTCCAGCACATCTGAGAATCACCTTGAAATATCTAGATCCAACATTTCCCCGCTTCACCCAACAAAAGAAAGGACCCAAGATATGAATTTGGGAGGCAAAGTAGGTCTGACTCTCAGCTCTCCCAAGAGAATTGGGCCAGTCATTTGCCTCACAGAGCTCAGTGACCTCACAACTTAATTATAAGGGATATATAACATGTGAGAACCAAGCAAACCAATAGTGCAGTACCTCACTTGTAGAAGGTATTCATACTTAATACTTTTCTTCCTCTGTCTCCTTTTCAAGATCATGCATAAGACTCAGAAACTGGATGCCATTCACCTATAACTTAAAGTTTTTCCACTATACCAGACTGTTCTCCTTACCAACGCCTTTCACCTCATTCATAGCCCACAGTGTATAAGGCTCAGCATTTTAGGTGCATCGCAAGAGAAAGGAAGTCACCCCTACTCTGCTACCCAAGGAGTTGAGGGGTAGGGGTTACCCCAGTTTATTTGTAGAGACTGGGCCAACAGGCAAGCAAGATGGAATCATGACTGTTGATAAATCATGATGAGAGTGGACACTTTGAGCAAGACATATTCTTGCCAGGGCCTGATCTACGACTTCTTCATGTATTAGCTCCTTATATATTCACAACTCTCTGAGGAATGTGCTATTATTATCTCTATTTTTCAGTTGAGGATAGTGAGGCAATCAGCAAGAGAAGGCTGGCAGCTAGGCTTTACTTCTAATCACCAGAAGGAGTCTAGAGACCAGAATAGTTAGCTCTGATGGGTCCAGCAGTTTCCATACTGTTACTTACGCTAGATGGATTTAAAGTTGGGCTTTGAAGTACACAGAGTACAAGGTAATGTAAATATATAATTACCAAGGTTGCTCTGTGATCCTCCAATCCATCCTCCATCACCATAATCCCTAGGCAGTATCTACTAATAATTGTCGACACTCAAATGCAGAGACAGCAGCAAGGGTCAGAAATTTCCCTCAAAATCCCACCCCACCCTCCCCATCACCACGCACAACACATTATTATGTGACCTGCTCCCAGGCCCACCTGAAAGCATAAAAATAAGTGAATTTATTTGCTGGTAAAGCAAGTGGATGTTGAAGCTTTCTGACATTCAGGCAGTTAACCCTCATGTTAAAAGCCCGCACCACTACTACAGCCTGAGGCGCAGTCAGAGGAAATGTCAATGATATCCAGAATGCTCAAGAAATAAATGGGCTTCGCTCCAAGGCCCCAGGAAAGAGCAAGCTGAGCTTAGTGAAAACACAGCAGTGTTTGCCACATCCATGGCAGAGACATTCATGTCATCATGTTTAAAGGAGGGAGTTCTTTGGGTGGTCATTCTTCTGCCCACCCAAATATTAACAGAGAAATCTGCAAAATGAGGCAGGAAGGAAAAAATGTGGAGATGGACTTTCACTTTCAATTTTGACAGTTTATTGTTAAGATTTCTGGTGATCAGTCTGTTAGTCTCTCTCTCTCTCTCACACACACACACATGCTCACAAAGATGAATAATGAAATCTTCTCTAAATAATCACTGATGCAGATAAAACTGACTGCTAGGTAGAAACTACTAACTAAAAAGCCAAACTAAAGATCAAACCCAATGTTACTAGAAACTATATATTAAGATGCTTTAAAATTCATGCCCTCACTGTCAAGTCAGCTGATTGGGGCTCCCTGGTGCAGGATTCTGTCTAAAATCTCCTAATGAGGTGCAAAGCTGGTGATCACGCTGGTCTGTTTCACCAAGCACATTTTGAGAAATCAGATTCTGTGAATCTTACTTTAAAATGTCCACAGTCTTTGGAGATTTGGAGGGTTGTTTTTTCCCCCCTTAAAGCAGTTATTGAGAAGGACAGATTTCTATCTGAAGCTGCAATTCAGCAAAACTGTGTTTCTTTTAAAATTTGATAGGTAGATTTACTATAAAATATCTGTATTTTCAACTACACACATAGGAAAGTGTTCCACTCAGTGTATTTATTGCTCTTCTGGGAATAGAAAATATCTAATATGTTATGAAAAAATATATCAATAAATAATATGAAAACATAGAAGTAGATAAAATAAAAGCACATGTCAATTGTGACTTAAATATAACAGGTGCTTTTAAGTAATCCCAAAATCTGGTCTGGAGGGAGGCAGTCCACTTAGCCTACATTAATGCCAACTCAATTCAAAATAGAATATAGTACCAGTTTTTTAGAAAAAGTAACATTGAATGAATTAAACTACTTTCTTTTTAAGAAAACCAGATAAGCCAAAAGTGTAATTGGACCTTTAAGACAATTTTACAGTTTGTGGAGAGTCTCAGCTATTTTGGACTGTGACAGGCAGCTGGCATAGCAATGCAAAGCATGTTTCAGTTCATTTTTCTGTTGCTCCTTCCTTTCGTAGGATAAGCTGCCAAGAACAATTCAAGGTGCTTTAACAGAAAGCCTTTGCTATCACATTATCTGTGGGCCATTTCAGTGCCTGGAGCAGCTTAGGCAAAGCCATCGCTGGTCCGTAGACTTGCGCTCAATAAGAACGAGGGCACCACACTCTTAGGACAAGGTATCAAACCCTGAAATTTATTTTGATCTTTCAATGAAAAATAACCTTTTTCATCGACACTTATTAAAATATGATGGAAGGAAATAGCAGGAACTATCTTCCTCCCTGTTCTTTCTTCAGCCATCTTGGCTCATGAGCCAGACTGGCTGGGTCTGACACTTGTCTCTGCCACTTACCAGCTGTGTGATCTTGGACAAGCTCCTTAACATCTTTTTGTCTCAGCTTCTTTATGTGTTAAAGGGCACTCTAATAGTACCTACAGCATAGAGTTTTTGTAAGAATTAAATAAGTTGATATTTGTAAAGCACTTAAAATAGCGCATAGCATATGGTGAGTGTTTAATACATGTTAGTTGATATTGCTATTATTATCTACACAAGCTAAATATGTCCTCCTTGTGCACTCTCAGAATTTCCCAAAGCTTTAAATACCAGCAATACTCCATGACATTAAACCTCTGTATCTCTAATGCCATTCTTTTCCTTGGGCTCTGGATCTGTGATTTGTCTGTGTGCATGCTTTGTCTTCCCTTGTCAAGTATGTGCTTCTTTCTGTCTCTGGCCCTGATTAATGGTGTCCTCATCACCAATTGTCTAAGCAAAAGTCTTCAAAATCAGTCAGTATTTATCAAGTACTTTCTTTGTGTTTCACTAGCTCTGTTAACAGCTAGTTAATCAGTGGTGAATAAAACAGATTTGAGCCCTGACTTTATGGAATTTATGGTTCATCAGGAAAAACAGATATTGAACCATTATCAAATAAGAACTATGACTAATGATTTGAAGAATGGGATGAAGAAGGTGTGCAATAGGAACATAAAATGGAAATACCTATGCTCGTTTGGAGGATTAGGAAAGCTATTTATTCATTCATTTATTTAAAAGATATTTTCTAAGCACTCTCCTCGGTTCTAAGGGTACAGAAAACAAAAACAAAAGTTCTTGCCCTTGAAAAGCCCGCACTATAGTAGAGGAAGACAAACAATAAGTAAATACTTAGTACATTGGATGGAAATAAATGCTATGAAGGAACTCTACTGCTAAGTATAAGAGACAAGGTGAGAGGTTGCTATTTTATATAGATTAGTCAGGAAATTACCTCTCTGATAGGGTCATGGTTGAGCATGGACCTAACGAAAGTAAAGAAATGTGGATATCTTCAGGAAGAACCTTTCAGCAAAGGAAACAGCAAGTGCAAAAGGCTCTGAGTCAGAAGAATGCTCAATATGCTCACAGAATAGGAAGAGGCTGGAATGGAGCAGGCAAAGGTAGGGGTGGATTGGGAAGGGGCCAGGAAGGTAGATGCAGCCAGGAACCACAGATGGTGGGCTGTTGTAAGGAATGGGCTTCTCTTCTGGGTAAAACAAGGAGCTATTGAAGGTGAAATGATCTAACTCACATTTCTAAAGGATCGATCACTGAATACAGAATTAGAGGAGAGGTGGAGGTATGCAATGGTGGAAGCAAAGTGATTGGTCTGGAAATCTAATGCAGCAATCCCAGGAAGACTTGATGCTAGCAGTGAAGGTGAGAACTGGCCGGATTTTAAATATATTTTGAAGGCAGAACTGTTAAGATTTAACTATCGAGTTGGTAGGGAGGAGTAAGAGAGAAATGACAAAAATGACTCTAAGGTTTTTAGTCTCAGCAACTGGAATAAGGTTAATAAAAACTTTCACCATGACCTCACCTTGGGTCATTTTGGTATCTGGACAAACATGTGATAGGGAAGACTGAGCTAGGGAAGATTATGAGAGGAATAAGTTTTGGGAAGAGGACAGGAATCACAGCTTTGCTTTTGGACATATTAAGGGTGAGGTGCCTATTCAAGCTTTGCATTGATGAAGAGACATTTAAACTACTACCTTGAGAATGAGTAGGAATTAGACAGCAGAAGGGAGAGTGGGTGGGGTGCATGGTGTGGAAAACAGTATTTCAAGCAGGAGCAATAGCAAGCATTTGGAGTGAGAGAGACTTACAAAGGAGCTCCAACTTCTACACTTCCTAGCTATACAATCTTGGTCAACTTAAATAAGGGTAATCCTACTTTTCTCATGTGACTATTGTAAGGACTGTATAAAGTATTGGTTGGGAAAAAACCATTAAACTACATTTTAAACCTTGGTGAATTTCTTAAATCCTTGCTCTACAGAGGCATTGATAACTACTATCTGAGACCCAGTTACAACAACAATTCTAGAAAGAGAATCCAGGAAAAAGCAAGGACTCTTACTAGACTTTTGTCTCCCCTGAGCTGCTGTGGAGGACTTGCAAAGCAAGCCTGATGACATTTTCTGTGTGCCACCTCATCAGGAGGGAGGGCCAGGCCTGGATTCATAGGGACTTTGGAAGGAGGGTGACCTCACACGTTCACAGGAGACAGTTGTTTGAGGAATGGCGTAGTGCTATGGTGACACAGTGTCCATCCCAGTTTCAAATAGTCAGTCCCTTTTTCCCCACAAGTTCACTCATGGTTGTAAAACCACATACTTGTAGGGCTAAGTTTTTTTAACATCTCTAGGAGAAAACCTAGTGCTTCTCTCTAACACATGTTTCTAAGTAGAACTTTTTCCCTAAGAATATCACATTAGTGGTAATTATTTGTACCTGCATTCAGACTCTCCACTTCTCAGCCTTTTGGCCTTCATAGAAACAATGGCCCCACTAATACATTCGACAAGTACCGGTGAGCTATTTGTCAAGCCTGGGTAGATATCAGAAATACAGTTGTAAGTGAAACACAATCCCTGCCTTAAAGGAATTTTCAGTCCATTGCAGGAAGTAGAGAGGTAAAAAGTGTGATGAGCAACAAAGAAGCCCTGATGATAGCCACCTATGCTAGACAATTGAGGTAAATGAGGCTTTAGGGGGAAAGTGACATATGGGCTGAGATTTGAAAGATAATAAAAAGTTAATGGGGAGGGGGAGGAGAGGGAATAAAGAAAAGTAAAATGGAGTTCCAGGCAGAGGGTATAGCTTTTGCAAAGGCTCAGACATGAGACGCAAGAAGGAAGGGGAAAAGAAATCCAGTGTGGCTGTCGAACAGAGGAATGTGAAGATTTGGAGTAGAGAGGGGAAGGGAGTGACAGGGCTGCCAACAGAAGCATGTGCCAGGTCATAAGTAGCTTTGTAAGCTATGCTAGGAAGATGTATTTTATTCCTAAGCAATGCAAGCATGAGGATTTTAAGCAAGAGAATGATATGACATGACATGATTTTTATTTTATAACAAGCATTCTGGCTAATGTAAATAATGGACTAGACTCAGAAAACAGGACTAAAGGACAATGTATCAGCAAGAAAAGTGAGCTAATAGTTCATGTATGAGTTGAGGGCTATACCTAGTGTGATGGGAGATGAGGAGGCAGGAATCAGAGTAGTGGGTATTGGAATTGTCACATTGGAAAGATAGCAGAGGTAAATATGGTAGGATGTGGTGACCAAGTGTGGATGGCAAGGAAGAGTGAGCACTAGGTTTCAAGGGATCTGTCTTAGACAAATTAAGCTATTTACCATGATGAAGAACACAGGATAAAGTATGGGTTTCGGAGGTCCAGGCCCCCATTAGATCTGAATGTATGAACAACTTCTTCTCAGCATTCCTCAAAATGACAGACATGAGTTTAAGTAGGACTATTAACAGTCACTGTACCCTCTGTTATGGCCTGAATTGCGTCCCTTCAAAATCTTTATGTTGAACCCCTAACCCCCAGTACTTCAGAATGTAATTGTGTTTGGAGACAGAACCTTTAAAGAGGTGATTAAATTAAAATGAGGTCATTAAAGTAGGCCCTATCCAATCTGACTGGTGTCTTTATAAAAAGACGATGTTTAGATACACAGACACCAGAGATGTATGTGCAGAGAAAAGATCATGTGAGCACATAGAGAGATGGCAACCATCTGAAAGCTAAGAAGAGAGGCCTTAGAAGAAACCAAACCAGCAGACACTTTACTCTTGAACTTTAGCCTCCAGAATTATTAGAAAATACATTTCTATTGTTTAAGGCACCCAGTCTATAGTATTTTGTTATGGCAACCCTAACAAGCAAGTTCACCCTCTAAACAAGTGCTTCTCAAACTCGAATGTGCACAGGTGTCATTTGGGAATCTTCTTAAAATGAAGATTCTGATTTGAAAGGTTGGAGATGAGACCTGAAATTCTATATGTGTACCAAATTCCAGGATCAGTACAACACTTTGAGTGGCAAGACTCTAAATGAGTATTTCTCTACAAATCAAAACCACTGTGAGATAGCACCTCATACCTGTTTGGATAGCTACTATCAAAAGGACAAGAGATAACAAGTTTTGGCAAGGATGTGAAGAAAAAAGAACCCTTGTATACTGTTGGTGGGAATGTAGATTGATAGAGCTGTTATGGAAAACAGTATGGATAGGGGAGGGGGCCAAGATGGTGGACTAGAAGCCGCCTACATATGCTACTGTCATGGAGAGGATCAAAAGTGGCAAGGAGATATTCACCTTCAGATCAATTGTCTGAGAGAGAGCATTGGGAATCAACAGAGAGGTGACAGGAGGCAACCAAAGTGAAGGAGAGGGAAGTGGGTGACCTGCTTGGCAGGATCGGAGGTACACAGGAAAAGCACCCACACCTGGGGAAGGGATAGAAGAAATAACTCCAGGGCTTCACACTTCCCCTTTGGACATTGCAATCGGAGCTGCAGTAGGGCCACTCTACCACAGCAGGCCAGCTGGAGACTGTGCAGCAGCATTGCTCTGGAGAGAAGGCACAGCAGGGTCCTCCTGCCTTATGAAACCTGGGCACTGCAACTGGTGTCATTTTGAGGTCCCAGCCCCAAAGCACTGTGTCTACTCATGGGTCAGATCCATAGCTGCTGCCTCCCCATCACCCCTGCTGGGCTGGGTGTGGGTGGACAGCACCTGCAGTCCCAGGTGTCCCCTACTGCCATCTGGATGGTACAGCTGCCACTGCCATCACTTGAGTAATTCTGCCACTGCTGGACCTGGGCAGGGCAAATGCTCATGCTGCATGTGCCCACTGCCCATGACAACCATAGGGGAATGGGGAGAAGCAGGAGCACAGCAATGTTAAAGGCTCATAGTGCATCCACTCCTTTCCTGCCTGGTCAATCTTCCAGAATAGGATTCAAGTGCACCATCCAGGTACCTCTCATTCTCCTCACTGAACAACAGAGTTTCCAGCAGAGGAGAACATGTGTACTACAGAGCTATCTATCTTAAGCTGAGAAAAGAGGTTTCAGAAGGGACGCAACCAGCATAAGAACTCTGACAACATGGAAAAATGGGCTGTTTTGACATCCCCAAAGGATCACAATAGGGATCCAGCAACAGACTCCAACCAAAAGGAAACTGTTGAAATGTCAGATATGGAATTCAGAATATGGATGGCAAGTAAGATCAGTGGGATTGAAGACAAAGTTAAAAATGAACACAAAGAAACAAAAAAAATAATTCAGGACATGAATGAAAAATTCACTAAGAAATAGCTAATATAATAAAAAATGTAACAGAACTTCTAGAAATAAAAGAATTATGTAGAGAATTTTGAAATATAGTAGAAAGTTTTAACATTGTTGGACCAGACCAAGCAGAAGAAAGAATTTCAGAGCTTAAAGACAAAGCCTTTGAATTAACACAGTAAGCCAAAAAGGTAGAAAAAAAGAATCAAGAATATTGAACAATCTCTCTGAGAAATATGGGACTATATAAAGTGAACAAATATAATAATCATATGTATCCCTGAGGGAGAAGAAAAAATCAAGAAGCATGGAAAACCTATGAGGGAATAATTTTTAAAAATTTTCTTAGTATCACTAGACAATTAGACATCCAGATACAAGTAGGTCATTGAACATCTGGAAGATTCATGGCAAATAGGACTTCATGAAGGCACATAATCATCACTCTGGCCAAAGTCAAAGTGAAGGAGAAAATCCTACAAACTGAGAGATGAAAGCATCAAGTAACTTAAAAAGGAAAACCCATCAAACTAATGGCAGACTTCTCAACAGAAACCTTACAAACCAGAAGGAATTGGGATCTCATCTTTAGTCTTTTTTAACAAAATAACTGCCAGCCAAGTACTTTGTATCCTACAAAACTAAGTTTCATAAATGAAGGTGAAATAAAGTTTATTTCCAGACAAATAAACATTAAGGGAATTTGTCACCACTAGACTTACTCTAAAAGATATGCTTTAAATTGCTTTATTCATGTACCAGAACAATCAATACCCACCAATGTGAAAACACCTGAAAGTTAAAATTTATAGCTCTTATAAATAAAACATTAACACAAGGGAGAAAACAAAGCAACTAGGTAACAATCAACTTGATGAAAAGAACAGTATCTCACATATCAATACTGGAATGTAAATGGTCTTAATGCTCCACTTAAAAGATATAGATTGGCTAAATGGATTAAAACAAACACCAAATATAGGCTATCTGCAAGAATCCCATTTAACTTGCAAAGATTTTCATAGACTCAAGGTAAAGGGGTATGAAGAAAGATTTCATGCAAATGTAAACCAAAAGTGAGCAGGAATAGCTATTCTCATATCAGATAAAATAGATTTTCAATCAACAATGGTAAAAAAAAAAGGACAAAGATAGTCATTATATAATGATAAAGGGAGCTATTCAAAAATTATAACAATCTTAAATATATATGCACCTAACACAGGAACTCTCAGAATCATAAAACAAATTCTACTAGATCTAAGCAAGGAAATAAACAGCAACATTATTATAGCCAGGGACTTCAACATTCCACTGGCAGAACTGGACAGATCATTAAAGCAAAAAATCAACAAAGAAACATGGACTTAACAGAAATCTAGAAGAAAGAGACCTAACAGACAATTACAGAACATTCTACCCCCAAAACTGCAGAATATACATTCTTCTCACCAACGCATGGGACCTTTTCCAAGATGGATTTTATGTTAGGCCACAAAACAAGTTTAGAAAATTCAGAAAAAATCAAAATCATACCATGTACCTTCTCAGACCACAGTGGAATAAAACTAGAAATCAATTCCAAGAGGAACTCTCAAAACTACACAAATACATGGAAATTAAACAACCTGCTGCAGAATGATAATTGGTTCAATGACAAAAATCAAGATGGAAATCAAAATATTTTTCAAATTAAATAACAAAGATGACACAACTTCTAAAAACTCTTGGATATGGTAAAAAGCAGTGCAAAGAGGTTAGTTCATAGCATTAAATATGTACATTAAAAAGACAGAAAGATCACATATTGACAACCTAATGTTACACCTCAAAGAGCTAGAAAAAGAAGAACAAACCAAATTCAAAGCTAATAGAAGAAAAGAAATAACAAAGATCAGAGCAGAACTAAACAAAATGGAAACCAAAAAATAATACAAAGGATCAATGAAACAAAAAGTTGGTTCATTGAGAAGATAAACAAAATTGATAGACTTCTGGCTAGATTAACTAGAAATAGAAGAAAAAGGACTCAAGCTCAATCAGAAATGAAAAAGAAGACATCAGAACTGATACCACGTAAATCCAAAGTATCATTCATGACTATTATGGAAAACAGTATAGATATTTCTAAAGGAATTGAAACTAGAACTACCATATGACTCAGCAATCCTTTTCTGGGTGTACAGCCAAAGGAAATGAAATCATCACCTCATGAACATATATGCACTCCTCTGTTCATTGCAGAATTACACACAATAAGCAAGACATAGAAACAACCTCGCTATCAGTGAATGAATGGATAATGAAATTGTGATATATATACAATGGAATATTATTCAATCTTTTAAAAGGAGGAGATCCTGACATTTGACACAACATGGATAAACATAGAGGACATTAAGCTAAGTGAAATAAGCCAGACATTAAAAAGAAAAATATTGTATGATCTCACTTATATGTGGAATATAGAAAGGAAAAAACGGTCAAATAGAGAGAGAATAAAACATTGGGTACCAGAGCCATAGGGTAGAAATGGGGAGATGTAGGTCAAATAATACAAAGTAGTAAAGATATAGGATGAGAAAGTTGAAAATTAAAATGTACAACATGAGGACTATAGTTAATAGTATATTACATTCAGAATTTTGCTAAATGAGATTATAGCTGCTCTTGCCACCGAGGTGATAAAAATGGATAACTATATGAGATGATGGATATGTTAATATAGTCCACCATGGTAAACATTTTGCTATATTTGTATCTTAAAACATCATGTTGCATACCTTAAATACACACAAAAAATTTTTTTTAATACATAAAAAATCTAAAAATATAAATAAATATTTCTCAATATTCAGTCCAAGGACTTCTCATAGACAAATCACCTAGGGTTCTTTAAAGGAGGCACATTTCTGAGTCCAGGTTTTCTGAATCAAAATTCTCAGTCAGTATTTTGATAAGAATTGCATTAAATCTGTAAATCACTTTGGGCAGTATGGACATTTTAAGAATATCAATTCTTCCAATCCATGAGAATGGGATGTTTTTCTATTTGTTTGTGTCATCTATGATTTCTTTCATCAGTGTTTTGAAGTTCTCCTTGCAGAGATCTTTCACTTCCTTGGTTAAGTATATTTCTAGGTATTTTATTTTCTTTGCAGTTATTATAAATGGTACTGAGTTCTTGATTTGAGTCTCAGCTTGACTGTTATTAGTGTATAGAAATGCTACTGATTTGTGTACATTAATTTTGTAACCTGAGACTTTATTGGATTTATTTATCAATTCTAAGAGTCTTGTGGAGGAGTCTTTAGCATTTTCTAGATATATGAGATCATATCATTGACAAATGGGCAAAGTTGCCCTCCACTTTTCTGATTTGGATGCCCTTTCTTTCTTTCTCTTGCCTGAATGCTCTGGCTAGGACTTCCAGTACTATGTTGAATAGAAGTTATGAGAATGGGCATCCTTGTCTTGTTCCAGCTTTTAGAGGGAATGCTTTCAACTTTTTTCCCATTCAGTATGATGTTGGCTATGGGTTTCTTATATATGGCTATTATTATTTTGAGTTATGTTCCTTCTATTCCTATGTTGTTAAGAGTTTTTATCATAAAGCTGAAATTTTATTGAATGCTTTTTCTGCATCTATTGAGGTGATCGTATGTTTTTTGTTTTTAATTCTGTTTATGTGGTGAGTTACATTTATTGATTTGCCTATGTTGAACCATTATTGTATCCCTGGGATAAAACCCCCTGGATCGTGGTGAATTATACTTTTGATGTGCTGTTTCATTCAGTTTGCTAGTATTTTGTTAAGGGTTTTTGCATCTATGTTCATGAGGGATATTACAAAAACAATCCTAAATTTCATACAGAATCAAAAAGAGCCTGAATAGCCAAAGCAATCCTAAGCAAAAAGAGAAAATCTGGAGTCATCACATTACCTGACTTAAAATTATACTATAATGCTATAGTAAACAAAATAGCATGGTACTGGTATAAAAGCAGACACACAGACTAATGGAGCCCAATAGAGAATCCATAAATAAAACCATATAGCTACAACCAACTGATTTTCAACAAAGCAGATAAAAACATGCACTGGGGAAAGGACTCTCTATTCAATAAATGGTGCTGGGAAAACTGGGTAGCCACATGCAGAAAACTGAAACTGGATCCCTATGCCTCACCATATACAAAAGTTAACTCAAGATGGATCAAAGACTTAAATGTAAGACCTGAAATACAAAAAATTCTAGAAGAAAATGTAGGAAAAACTCTTCTAGACATCAGCCTAGGCAAAGATTTTCTGAGTAAGACCCTAACAGCCAATACAGCAACAACAAAAATAAAATAATGGGACTTAAACCAAAAAGTTTCTGCACATAAAAGGAAATAATCAACAGAGTAAACAGACTACCTACAAAATGGGAGAAATATTCACAAACTATACATCCAACAAAGGACTAATATCCAGAATCTACAAATAACTCAAATAAATCAGCAAGAAAAAAATCAAATAACCCCATCAAAAAGTGGGCAAAAGACATGAACAGACATTTTCCAAATGAAGATACACAGATGGACAATGAACACATGAAAAAAATGCTCAACATCACTTATCATCAGAAAAATGCAAATTAAAACCACAATGAGATGCCACCTTACTCCTGTCAGAATAGCCATTATTAATAACTTAAAAAACAATAGATGGCGCAGATGAGTTAAAAAGGGAATACTTATACACAGTTGCTGGGAATGTAAGTTAGTACAACCTCTATGGAAAATAGTATGGATTTTCCTCAAAGAAGTAAAAGTATACCTACCATTCAATCCAGCAATCCCACTGCTGGGTATCTACCCAAAGGAAAAGAAGTCATTATTATCAAAAAGACATCTACACTCAAATGTTTATTGCAACACAATTCACAATTGCAAAGATATAGAGTCAACCTAAGTGCCCATCAACTAATGAGTGAAGAAAATGTGGTGTATGGATATATCTATATACACACACACATCATGGAGTACGACTTAGTCATAAAAAGAAATGAAATAATGTCTTTTGTAGCCACTTGGGTTCCAGAAACGCACATTTTTAATTAGTTCACTAAGCACTTTTATGCACATTGAAATTTAAGAATTCCTCCCCAAAAGCATCTCTAAGTTCCATAGGCAATTCAATTCCTTGCTCATCTTCTACTTTGTTATTCTTTTCCTTGAAAGTTGAAACATGCTTTAAGGACACCAGCCACTTCAGCGCCACTGACCCAGAGCCTCTATAAAGAGACACTGCCTTTAGTATTTGGGAGGAAATGTTGTCGGGAATTGACACTTAGACTTGAAGTTCAAAGCAGCTCACTTATTTATGAGGTATAGTGTGAAATTTTGAAGCATGTATACAATGTGTAATAATCAAATCAGGGTAATTATCATATCCATCACCTCAAACCTTTATCATTTCTTTGTGCTGTAACCTTCAAAATCCTCTCTCCTAGCTATTTGAAAATTATGTGTTAATTAAATATGTATTAATATATTTTTTAAAAATAAATAAATAGATAAAAAGGAGCTCACAGACACAAAAGTAATTGGAGACAACCTCCTAGGCTTTAGCATATGAAAGGCAAAAATTGAGGAAATCAAACCTAGAGAAAAAACAATGTAATGATACCTTCAGCTTTCTTTTAAGAAATGCAATTTGCTACACTAATTGAGATTTCATAGCCTGCTGGAGGCTTGAAACCAAGGGTATCTGCCCCAGCCTCTAAGGCAACTCTGGGTATAATGGTAAGGGGTACAATTTGCCTGTCATCTGGATCCCCTTGCTGTGATCTTTTATATTAGGCTTCATCTACCCCCTCAACTATGTCCTGCTGTTTGCCAAGGTCCACCTCTCTATACCCAGTTCTCGCCCCCCCCCACCCCCAGCCAGAGGTTGCTGCTCTAGGCACATCCTCCAGTGGACTGACCCTTGACAAGAGAGGTGCATGATACCGTGTAGAAAAGGTGGTCTCTCGGGCAGAAGACTGGGGTTCTACTCTTTGCTCTTCCACTCTCCAGGCCTGTGGATTCCTTGGACAAGTCTGTTCATCTCTGCAGCTCTCAATTTCTTCCCGTTTTATATAAAGCTGAGCTAAATTGTCTCTAAGATCCATTAGTCAATAAAATACTTTGATTTTACAAATGAATCAGAAAGATGCTTTGGTTCTGTTGCCAAATTAACTTTTCGCTAGTTTCCTTTTGCAAACCTGATAAATTCAATTCACTTTGCCTTAACTTCTTCCTGGTCAGGTGGGGCTAGCAATAAATCAGCAGACTGCACCACTGCCTACGTGTATCCTACTAAGTCCTGATCAATGTCTGCTTCCAAGGTCAGTGTTAGCCCATTACAAGACTTTGTTCTCCACTCTCCCTTGCAATGTCCTAGAACCTCATAAACCCAAATGAGGGAAAGCAAAGCTGTGGTCACTTAGTGGGGTGCAAATTCCTGGCACCTGCACTGGGATAAGGGGCAAAGTGTTGCTGACTACAATGTTCCCATAATCTCAGCTGGGACAGCAGTTACTATACCCCTGGTTCTTGGAGAATAATTGAGGAACAGCAATCAAAGGCCTCCATATCACCGAACCTATACCATATTCCTAGTGGTGAAGTCCAGGATATAAAGTTAGAACTTGGTTCACATTCAGGCTCTTTTACTTACTTGGGTAATTTACCTAAATACTTTGAGTCTCAGTTTCTTCCTTTCTAAAATAAAGTAATCCTTCCTTAGAATCATCAGAATTATATGAAATTACATACATAAATGACTGACAGTATAAGGAGAAAATAGCAAGTGTTAAACAAATAAATGATTAAAAAGTACTATTTCACTCATCATAAAAGAGGACTGAGCTAGGCTCCTTATTCCAAAATGTCATATCCCTGGGATTGAGTTTACCTAAGCATAATAACTATTTCCAGCAAGGAGATATCTTAACTCAAAGAACAACCCCCAATCTGAAAGTGCAAGCTCTGCCTAATGGAAGGTACACCTAAAACCCTGATGTGTACATTCTGTTGTTGGCTTGTATGTCTTTAAACAGAGAAAGCAGTACTTTTCCTTTAATGAGCTCTTCCACAGTCTGGGGACACTGGGGGACCATTAGAATTTTCCTCTGCAAAGTAAACAAGGCTCCCGGTTCCATAGTAACCACAGCTGAATAATTCAAACTGAGCAGCTTACAAAATCGCAATTTACCTAAGGATGTTTTTATAGCCCCCTTATGCTGTAATCCTAATGAAAGGGCTTCTCATCAAGACTGTTATTATTCCAAGAAAAAACACACACTCATACACACACAAAATACACACACATGCACGCCCTATTTTCAGTATTTTCTCAACTGAGTACTACAAAAAAAAAAGGAGAACATTTATAAGTGAGCAATGTTACTTTCCCTCTCAATACTTGAAATGGAACTTCATTTTTGAATTACAACACGTCTGAAGCATAACTAGAGACAGAGAGAGAGAGGAACCTTTGTAATCAGTAGAATCACTGATTACACCTGCAATAACTGTCAGACACGTGCCTAAGAGCAAAAAGGGATTCACACTAGCACAAAACACACACAGCCACTTTCCACATACTCTCCGCTAGTACTCAGAGGCATATCTACAAACCTTATGGACCAGAATCACCTGGAGAGATTTTATTTTTAATTACAGACTTGGAGATTCTACCCCTAGAATCATTCTCTGTATCTGAGATAGAGCTCAAGAAGCAGTGTTTTTGTTGTTGTTGTTGTTCTTTTTTTTTTTTTTTAAGCTTCTCTCGAATTATGCATAGTAAGATTTAGCAGTTGTTGCTTCCCTAATCTGGTTATGTATTGCACTGCCCAAACTAGAAATGACCTCCAGGTTAGGAAAAATTCACTCTGAATCCACACTGTCTGCCGTTAAATATGTGGCTGAAGTGTGGATAAAGGAACTGGATCTACACATCAACAATTTTCACTTTAAATGCTAAGATCTTCTCAAATCCAATTCTTAAAATTTTAAATAATTAGAACTAAATTTTTTTATCACTTGATGAACCAGATAAAGAGGGGAAACATTAAAAATAAAAACATACAAGGATTTCATTGTAAAGAAAGCAACTTGCAAAGTATGGTCCAGGGTTTATATCTAACTCACTTTCAGCTCCCCCTGTGTGGGATTATCAATTAATTAGCATGTTGACCAGACAGAGGGCATTGCAGGACCCTGAATCTTCAAAGCAGTGTTCAGTTATGTTTCCCCCACCATGCTAATTGTTAGGTCTGAAACATTAACACTCCTCTTTATGCCAGATAGCCTTGGACATCAGGCATTCCAGAATGCCCAACACCAAAAATGAACCTCCTGTCCCTGAAGTGTTTAAAAGATGAAATACATAGGCCAATGACAGAGTATTCAGAACCCCGTTCTAAATAAAGAGCTAAGGTCCTTTCTACCACTTCAGAAAATGAGGATGGAAGCAATGACTACTAAATTGAGTAATTACGAGGAGATTTGGTCATGAAAGAAGAGGATTCTAGGCTAAGAGCACAGGAAAAGGTAATGTACTTGACCTTGATGGTCAGCTGTCAGTAATCTACACCAACCTAGTGTGAGGTCAAGTCCTGTGACATTTATTTAGACTGGGAAGGGAAGAAAACATAGATTAGGTTGTTGGCAACATAACTAGTTTTCAAGTTTATTCTCAGTTATCCATAAGATCCCAAAGTAGATCTCTGTTAGATACTTTACCTATCTCATTTTATTCACACATTATAGAGTAGCTATTTTTATCTCTGTTTTATAGATGAGAAAATTGAGGCTCAAAGGGATTAACTTTCCAAAATGCAAGTAACTTGCAAAAATGGAACTAGAACACTTCGTTCAATTCCTCAAATACCTTAATCTCTTTCTCTTGCAATATCTTTTTTTCTTTTGTATCTGTTGGTAAAATGTGATCATAGATCTATTCAGTGACTGTTTATTTAATGAACTCTTCCCTTACTAATCGATGGGTACCTTGGGGACAGGGACCTTGTCTGTTTTACTCTTTAATCTTTATCTAGAACCTAGCATAATGCTTAACCTATAGCAGATTCTCAATAAATATGTATGGAAAGAATTAATAAAGACTCACCTGACTCCTAATGTACACTTTCCTCTCTGACATTTGATTCTCTTCCATAACCCGCTCTCACCCTCTGGACCTTTACATAACCCACTCAGTATTAGTGTTAGTGTGTCTTTATTATCAGCAAGATGCAGAAGATTATTCAGATTTACTTTTCAATTTTCATTTGATCTTTTGTGCATTATATAAATAAAACTTTATAGAAATATAAAGAGCTAGGTAGTTTCTAACTTTTCCTAGTAAGACATAAAGCCACAGAAGACCTAGAGAGAATTTCTTGTGTACGATATGTGTTAAGAGGCTGCCAACATATCCCTCGTCCAGACAAAGGAATACCCTAACATCTATATCTTTTTCTCTTCCCCAAAAGCACTTCATCCAGAATTCATTCAATCCCCCACCTTTCCTGAGGTAGGGTAAGCTTGGACGTGCATGCCTACCTTCAAATAGCTTCTAATTTTTTCTCCTTATTTTTTTTTTTTTACCATATTCACACAGAAGATGCTTTTTCTCCCTTTTTAGGGCTTCTGAAGATTTATCTCTTCCAGGAAGCAGCTGAGGAGTTTCCACAGCGCAGCTCCTCTGCCAGCTCATTTCAGTTTGAATTCCTCCCTCTCGTACTGCAGCATTTTTTGTTGTCTTCGTGAAAATGTTATTTGGGGTTCTTGTTCAGGTTTCCTACTTCTCTGTTTCAAGGATAGTGCTTTTGTACTTAAGCTTGAGATGCAGACTTGGTACATTTTTTAGCTCCCACTTTACCCCAGGTGAATCAGTGGACAAAAATACATGTGGGAATCTTGTTTCCTTTTATAGCTGATTACAATCAGAATAGCTAGTTAATCCATCTGTACTGGCTTTGAAGGCTTTGGCATTCGTTAAATAATAGGAAATTTGAATAAGGAAGTATAGCATCCAAAGATTTAACTGAACTGTTCTTCTTAACATTTTATATATCATACATACACAGCCCATCTCTTAGATCCTTTATGTTTCCTTAGAAGATTTGAGATGCTAATTTTTACCTTTCTGTTTTTATATCACATATGTTCATAATTTCAAATGCACTCTCTCAAGTTGGTTGCATAATTGAATGTTCTAATATGTGTTTGTGCAAAACATATTCACAATGTAAAAGGGCATTTGGATGTGTAGAACAGTGGCATAAATTCTGATACAATAATGCAAATCAACAAAGTATGATTTGAATCTGAATAGTATGCATTTTGTGTAATATTCACTGGAAAAATTAAAAAACTCTGGTACTCCTGAGAGATGGTAGTGATAAAAGATACATTCATTCAAGACTCATTATGCAAGGCCCGCTGTATGCCAGGCATTATCCTCGGTGTTGGGAACACAAAGAAGAATAAGAGCAAACCTCTGTCCTTGATGTATACATTAATGCAGAAAGAGAGAAACTTGCACTAATCATTAATATACAATCTGATATGAGTTGTGATTGAGGTATGAAAAATATAGAAAATTTCATGTTTGTCTGAAATTAGGTGTCTTGAAAACAGATCTAAAGATACTTCTCCAGTGTTATTTTTCCTCCTTTAACCAAATATTTTCATAGGAAGAAAGCATTTGGGTGGCAGATGTGTGGCCTGAGGAGAAGATGATTTAGCCAACTTTTTACAGTCATGTCAAACTATCAGTAAACACCCATTAGGATCAATTCAAGGCAAGGGAGTGGGGATAAATGAAATCATAGTGAAGAAGATAAATGTTGTAGATGATAAAAATCTTAAATAGGGGAGTTATTAAGCCTCAGAGACAGAAAACTCCAAGCAATTTAAAACTTCACAATGGAGGAAGGCATCCACACAGATGCTACAGTTTATGTGTCTTTACATGGGATTGTGACAAGGTAGGAAAACTGCTCAAATTCGAAGGTGTATATATAGAAAAGGAAGGCTGCTGAGGGGGCGAGAAGGAAGAGGGACTGCAGTGTCCTAAGAGGATAAGGTTTGCATTAGACAATATGCAAGTCAACAAGAATAGAACTAAGGGAAAACAATACTTAGTCTGTCATGAGGGTACTAAAAAAAGCCTAGGCATGGAAAAAGTGAAAAACAAGACTATCTGTGCCAGTGCTGGACTAAGATGGGAATGCACCAGAAGAAGGAGGCAGAGAAAATGCTCCCATTTTCCCAGAAGTATTATCATTCTTTCTTTAAAGTGTAAAATTTATTAGTGCATACGTTTTTTGAGCTCACATTGTTTGAGAAACTCTCTACTGGTAACTGTAGGGTAGAGAGGGCGAGAAAGGGAGGATTTGGGGTGGGAGACAGATATAACCTCTCAAAGGAAAGGATCCTCTTGCTGGATGCACTATCATTAGCAAAGTCTGCTACCCTGCGATTGAGATGATTAGTGATTGCCAGCTTGAAGTCTGCAGAAGGTTTATAGCCCTCCGCTTGTGCTGTAATTCACTCTTATAGCACTTCCGGGAAGCCCTATAGTTCACTTCCCAAATACTCTGGTTTGACCAAGAGCCTAGGACCAGAGTGGGGAACCTTTTCGTTTTGGAAAGCTTCATTAATTTAGCTGTAATCAAATAAGGCCACAGTCAAGAAACTTCAACTATGTATACTTAAAATATATATATTATTTTGTAAAAATCTAACAAAATAATTAATAATTTCAAAATATCAAAACTATTTGTTAACTTTAAAGTTAACTAACCTTTAATGACTTTGTTGTGTCTGTTTTTTGGTGGAAAGCATTTGAATATTTGGTTGCAGCATGGAGCATTGAGCCTTTAGATGGGTATCAGTCATTTGTGATCTTAAGGGCATCTTGATTTGGGTTAGGTAGGAGAATGTTGATTTGCACCAATAAGTGTTTGAAAAACAAGAAGGCGTTTTTGTGGCATATTGCCAAAAGCATGGGTAGTCTACTGCATTTTTCCATATTTCAATTGGATCTTTCTTAGCATCAATGACTTTAAAATGTCATCTATGGAGAGCTTAATCAATTCTCTCTGTAGTTCTTTAGGTGCCTTGGTGATATCAACTAGGTGAGGCTGAAATGCTAATTTGAGTGTGATGTCATGATTCTCAAAGTCAGTGAACCTTTCATTATATTCTCCAATTAATAGGTCTATAACAGCTGTGTATTCTTTAAATGATTCACATATATCACCCTGCTTATCAATGACCTTTGCTAAGTTGGGAAAACATCTGAAATTTCTTTTTGAAGAAGAAGTGTTTTGAAAAGAGATTTTATTTCAAAATGCTTGGATTTTTTGTCACATATCATATATAGACTTAGTTTTACCATTCAAAGAAATATCCAAGTCATTTTGATTTGACATATCACACAGAAAGCTGCACTCCTATAGAAATCTTCTTTCAATAATTCACATTGCTGGTTCTGTTCTTCATAAAATTTAACAATCTGTTCTCACAGAGATAAAATTTTGGCTAACACCTGTCCCTGCAATAGCCAATGCACTTTAGAATGATACGTCAAATCCATACTGAATACCTTATCGTAACTTTAGCATATTACCAAACTGATGATGCCATGTTACATTTGCACAAATATAGTTAACAATGAGTATAACTTTTTGCAAAGTGTCACTTAAAATTGTAGCTTTACCACAGAGATTTTGCTGATGCAAGATACAATGAAAAGAAATGAGAGCATCTGGATCTGTAAATACTTTTTTTATCTGTGTAATAAACCCTTCATGTTTTCCTATCATGGAAGGTACACCATCTGTACATACACTCACTAAATTTACCAAATTTACTCCAACTTCAAGGCATTTATCCTGAAAGTTGTTGAAGATATCTATTCCACCTGTTCTGTTTGTAAGAGTGCCCAAAGTGAGTAACTCTTTGTAGCAAAGGAAATCTTCTGTTATGACCTGAATGAAGTATAAAACCTGTGCGGAGCTAGTAGTATCAGTTGATTCATCCAAAGTGATTGAATAATATATATTTTCCTTTTGAAGTACTGCATGAAGTTGTTCTGTTAAGTTGAAGGCTAATTCATACCGCCAATCAGTTATGGTTCTCCTTGAAAGAGGCAGTTATTTGTACTCTAAAATGTTATGGGGTCCAAGCATCCTACAACTTCAATGATGCATTCTTCACAATTTCTATATCACTGAATGGCTTCTTTTTTTCCCCCGAGTATATAAGCTACTTTTTAAGTTACTTCAGTGGCATTATTCCCTGGTCTTATTGCTGCTTGAAAGAACTGTCTTCGCTTTTTCTTTTCAACTTTTAATTTCTGCAATACAACCTTTTGCACCTCTCACTCTAATTTAAAATATTTGTGTCCTTATGAGTGTTATAATGCTGGTGAGCACTGAATTTCTTTAATGTTGATATTGCAGTATCACAAAG